>JAVTVJ010010820.1:0-600000 GCA_034509425.1 Eopsaltria australis | reverse complement strand
AAAACTAGTGGATTTGGCAATTTTGAAGTGACATAAACAGAGCAGGCAGCTTCCCACAAGTCCCTGTCCATGGCAGGGGATTGGAACCTGATGATCTTTGAGGTCCCTTCCAGCCCAAACCATTCCATGAAGTCAGAGTGAGCTCCTGCAGGTGAACGTGAAGCTGGAGCATTCTCTTCATCCATTTGATTTTTCAGCGAAATAATTAGAGCTGATTATCTGGGATCAGGCCACAAACACCTAATCAAATGGGCACCAGAAGAAAAGTCTTTCTATCACCTGCTTGTAAAATGCAGCAATTTTGTGACTTAGGCCGAGGCACAAGCACCATAAATGATTTGGAAAAGAAACAAAACCCAGTCCTGCTGAAGCCATTCACTCTCCCAAAGAAAACTAAATTGCAGCATTCATGTCATGTGATCCCAGCTGATCCATGGGTCTCTATTTGGGAAAAAATAAGTGGGGTTTGGTGTCTTTAAAATCTTCGGTAGAAGTTGTATGACCTGGGAGCTCAGGTGTTGGAGGTGCCTTTAGTACCAAATGACTAGGGTTTCCCATGTTCCCCCCATTAAATGTTTGGAAATATTTGGGTGTTTCTGAAAAGATAATGTGTTTCGTTCCCACCTTCATGTTTTATTTTAAATGAGAAATATATCTCATTGCTTCCCAGTTTGCTGCATCAGCCCTTGAACCAGGTGTGTTGGAGGATGGTGCCCAAATCCATTATTTGAGTGCCTTCATTGGGGAAAGACTGCAGCCCTGCCTCCTTTAAAGCAGACACTTTCTGTTCTGAAATGCTGTTTTTAGAGGTTTTTCCCTCTCTGAAAGGCACACAGCACTCACTGCCACTGCAGTTGGTACAAGGCTGTAGAAACTCCCCGAGTACAGCTGCAAATTGTGCATTCAGAAATGGCTGTGTGCAATTCAGGCCCAGAGATGGGAGCTGTGTGTTCAAAGTGGTGATAATGCTGCCAAATCCCAGATGCTGAGAGCATCAAGCTGCTGTGTTCTTCTGTCCTCTGTTTTCTATATCAAATCCCCAGGAGAGGCTTTGAGGCACAACTCCAGAGTATTGATTGTTCAAAGGGAAAATGGATGTAGTTTTGTTTCATTTGTGATATCAGTAAAATATTTCATTCCTCTGCTGACAATAAGTATCTTATTTTCAATAGCATGCTGGCATTATGTAATTTAAATTAAAGCAAAATTGCCAGGAGTGCTCAAAAATCACTTAGAAGGAGAAGCGTGTGGGTACAAATAATCACATGGAGAGTCACTTTAGTTTAGAGAGAAAAATGAAGTTTTTTTACAATGAGGCTGTTTTTAAAAATGGCACAGGCTGCCCAGAGCAGCTGTGGCTGCCTCATCCCTGAAAGTGTCCATAGTCAGGCTGGATTTTGGGTTTGGAGCACCCTGGGATAGTAGAAGATGGAACAACCTGGCCTTGAACAATTCCAGGGATGGGACAGCCACGACTTAGGTACAGATTGCCCCATAATAGAATACTGAGTTAAACAAAATCCTCTTTTTCACAGCAGTACCTGAGTTTAACAGACTCCTGTAGAAGTCTTCTTGAAGTCTAAATTCTATTTACGTTGGAAAGTCACCCACAGAGACCTCAGGGTGATCAGAACACTGCTTTCCTAACAGGAAAATCAGGCACTTTATTGTAATTTCTATAATGGGTTTTTCTAGTGCGTGTTTCAAATCAGTCTTGTTTAGAAATTAAAGGTATTTTCGCTAAGGTGTTTTTGCTTCAAATGCCTGGGAGATAACTGAGCAAACCTTGCACTTCACCCTGAAAATCAGGAAGTAGCTCCGTAAATGCAACCTTAAGGCTTTTGGTTGAGATTTTGAAGTCTGATTTATGATAACACATGCTAGTAAACAACACAAATTGTTTGTTATTTGCTAAAAAGAAAAACACCAATTGTAAAGCTTTTTTTGTTCTTTTTTTTTTTCCCCAAGATAATCTGTTTTACCTTTAAAAGGGCAAATGCTTGAGAAGGATGGGAAGAGCATGGAGCTGTCCCAGGGGAGGTTTAGTTTGGATGCCAGGAGAAGATTCTTCCCCAGAGGGTGCTGGGGCACTGCCCAGGCTCCCCAGGGAATGGGCACAGCCCCAAGGCTGCCAGAGCTCCAGGAGCATTTGAACAATGCTCTCAGGGATGCACAGGGTGGGACTGCTGGCCTGTCTGTGCAGGGTCAGGGGCTGGATTGGATCATCCTGTGGGTCCTCTGCAGCTCTGGAGACTCTGTCCCCTCCTGCTGCGCTGTCCCATGGAGTGCCGTGTACGGGTGGGCTCTGGAGATGGGCTCTGTCCAGGTGCCCATTGTCACTCTCGTTCCCAGACCAGCCTAGCTCACAGGCTCGTGAACCGCGAGGGCTCCGTGACGCAGCTCCCACTCTACACCTCGCCCTCGCTGCCCAACATCACCCTGGGACTGCCTGCCACCGGCCCTGCCAGCGTGAGTGGGGCTGGGAGCAACCCCTGGGGAGTCACTGGGGCTGGAATCAGCCCCTGGGGTGTCACTGGGGCTGGGAGCAGCCTCTGGGGTGTCACTGGGGGTGTCACTGGGGCTGGGATCTGCCCCTGGGGTGTTACTGGGGTTGGGATCAGCCTGTGGGGTGTCACTGGGGTTGGGATCAGCCCCTGGGGTGTCACTGGGAGTGTCACTCGGGTTGGGATCAGCCCCTGGGATGTCTCTTAGCCCCCTGTGGTGTGTTTGCAGGCGGGTCAGACGCAGCAGGACGCGGAGCGGCTCGCCATCCCAGCCCTACAGCAGCGGATCTCCCTGTTCCCTGGCACTCACCTCACTCCCTACCTGAGCACTACAACATTGGAGAGGGATGGGGGAACTGCACACAACCCTCTCCTACAGCACATGGTCCTGCTGGAGCAGCCAACTGCACAAACACCCCTGGTCACGGGTAAGCACTCCTGGGGTGCCACTCAGGCACCTGGCAAAGAGAGGAGAGCAGCAGGATCTGTTGGGCTGTTGTCAGGGCAGCCTCTAGGTCCTGCAGCACCTCTACACCCCGCAGGTGGAACATGAAACCTTTGGGATGTTTGTTGATTTGTTGGTTAGTGGTGATTTTTCCAAAATCAGATCTCCCACCTCGTTTTGGCAAGATGAGAATAAACACTATTATTCCATCAGGACAGAGAGTAGTAGGTGGGTTGGTAGGTAAAAGTTGAAAACTATTTGTTAAGAGTTCTGACGAGCTCAGATCAAAGTGAGGGCAAAAACGTTACATCTTATACAATTCCTGTTTTCTATGGATGCTTCCTATTCCATGGAAGCGTGAAAGGCACGCGCTTGGAAAATCAGGGATTAAAACACTTCCTGTCCATCATTAATAGAAATAGCAGAACCGTGGCAAAATCAGCTGCCTCCCAGCAGATTGTGTTTGTGTGTGTGCTCCCTTTCAGGCCGTTAATTGCCGTGAGTCACTCCCGGTGCTGGCTTTTCAGAACGAGCTACCTGTGGGAAGGCCTGTGCCTAAAAATAGGCTGCATTCAAAGCAGTCATTCCCTCTGGGATGGGTTCCTGGCTTCCTGTGTGTGCTGCTGGGACAAAGCATGTTCTGCCTCAGTTGCTGACGTGTTGGCTTTCCTTCTCTTCCTTTCCTGATGGAAGTTTTGGGGAGGTGTCAGCCCCTGCAGCACTGCAGCTCGTGGCTTGCTGTGCATCCAAACGTCAGGAATCTCCATGGGGTTGGGATGAGATTAGGGAGGCTGAAGCAGAGGAGTGTGGTGTTTGCTTCCCTCAGTCCCCAGCGCGCTGTGTTTCCTTCCAAGCAAATTCCTTCTCCTCCACTTGCTCCGTGCGGTGTTTCCCGAGCGAGAACAGCGTGTTACAGCCCAAAGCTCAGGAGAAGGAGTCAGGACAGAGAGACAAGGACAGACACACGTTCCAGAGGCAGCAGCTGAGAGGCAGCAAGCTCACACGGGGTCTTCAAAGCCTGGAGTGCACTGGCTGCCAAGCTGCAGTTAATGTTTGGAAACTCCTTGGAAACAAAGTGGAGTTTATTAGGATTCTGCTGGAGAGCCTTGAGTCTCCTCACAGCTGCAGAGTTATCCAGCCATGATGGCTCTGTCTGTGCTGGAAGGTGGACATGGCCAGTTTGGGAAGCTGCACCAGAATTCCTGAGCTGTGGCATTTCCTCTTGGGACAGTTACTTTGGGTAGTATCCTTCATGTTGTGATACATGTCCTCATGTTCCTGATCCCTGATGGAACATATCCAGGCTTGGAGCAGCCTGGGATAGTGAAGGTGTCCCTGCCCATGGCAGGGGGTCCCTCCCAAGCCAAACCATTCCAGGATTCTGTGAACATGGGAAGTTTTTTCAGGAGCACCTTGGCCATTGCCTTGGAGCAAGGTAATCAGCTCTGCTGTCTGATTTGAACTTCTGGGAGGAGGAGCTGCGCTCTCAGGGAAGAGGAGCACGTCTTTCCCAATTATTCATACACAGACCTCAGTGTGTAGACATCAACATCTGTGGAGATATGCATTTAGAAAATCAAATACCCTTTCACACAATTCCCTTCAGAAAAAAAAGCAGAGAGTGGGAGAAACTCTGTGAGTCTTCCCAGAAAAGAGGCTTTCACATGAGTCAGCTCCTTCCATGTAGGGCAGTTCTGTGAAGGGGTGGGAAAGGAGGTCACATCCTGGGACACAGAAATGCCAAGGTGTTTCCAGTCCTCAGCGTCCAGCTAGCTGCAGGCTTCTGTGCAACTTCTCCCTCTCCCAAAGCAAAGGCTGAGGGGAGCAGAGGCTTCTTGCCCGAAGGTGACTGCAGCCTACCCCTGCTAGGGAGGCAGGTGGTTCCTGCTGGGAGGTTTAAACTCCTCCAGACCACTGTGGTCTTGGAGCAATGGAAGGGTCTGTAAGGTGTTGCTGGTTTTAAGAAATTAGGCGTTTCCAGAGGGCCTCTGAGTCACCAAGCAGACACAGAAGTCAAACCAAGCAAAGCATGACTGCGTGCAGTGGTGATTAATTGACCTGCTCTCTCTCAAGGCAGCTCAGCTGTAGGTGTCGTGGTGGCTGGGTTTGACATGGTGTCACTGTCACCGTCAGCGTTACTCAACAGCCCTTTTTTCCTTCCTTTCTTCTTCTTTTCCTTTTGTTTCTCCTCTGCTGCTTTTTCCTCCATATTATCTTCAGACTGGTATCTTTCAGGACTGCCCCTGCACGCACAGCCCCTGGTGGGTGGAGAGAGGGTCTCCCCTTCGATCCACAAGCTGCGGCAGCACCGCCCGCTCGGGCGCACCCAGTCCGCTCCCCTGCCCCAGAACGCCCAGGCCCTTCAGCAGCTGGTGATCCAGCAGCAGCACCAGCAGTTCCTGGAGAAACACAAACAGCAGTTCCAGCAGCAGCAGCTGCACATCAACAAGGTAGGCACCAAGCTTGCAATGCCTTTTTCCCTCCGTAGCGGCTTTAAGCGTGTGATTTCGGGGTCTCTAGTGAGGTGTGTGTGTGGGCTCTACCTCCAACATCCCTGCACCTCTCATCCCTGGGCCTCTCCTCCCTGCACCTCTCATCCTTGGGCCTCTCTCAGGGATGACAACACTAGAAATATTTGTGAGGGAAGTTATTCAGATTGACAGAAATGTTTGCTGAAAGACTTTGGGGTGTTCAGCCTGAAGGAGAGAAGGCTCCAGGGAGAGCTCAGAGCCCCTTCCAGAGCCTAAAGGGGCTCCAGGAGAGCTGGAGAGGGACTGGGGACAAGGGATGGAGGGACAGGACACAGGGAATGGCTTCCACTGCCAGAGAGCAGGGATGGATGGGATACTGGGAAGGAATTGTTCCCTGGGAGGGTGGGGAGGCCCTGGCACAGGGTGCCCAGAGCAGCTGTGGCTGCCCCTGGATCCCTGGCAGTGCCCCAGGCCAGGGTGGACATTGGGGCTTGGAGCTGCGTGGGACAGTGGGAGGTGTCCCTGCCATGGCAGGGTGAGGAACTGCATCATCTTTAAGATCCCTTCCCACCCAAACCACTCTGGGGTTTGTACTGGTTTGAGGCTCTCTAAACAATCCTCCTGAGGAGTTCCAGTGGTGTCTTTCCTTGGGAATCCAGCACTCCCAGCAGCAGGTCTGGGGCTCAGGATGGGCCCGTTCAGATCACCGCTGTTTCTTTTACAGCAGATGTTCCTCCAAATATTTGCACCGTCCCAGTGCTGTGAGAAAACACAACTCCCGATGGCTGGATCAAAGAGTGAGAGAAGCCACAACTCCCCCTACACACACGCACCCCCCACCCCCCCAAACCCTGTTTATGGGCTGGGGCTGAGGCAGGATGGTTACACAAGGCACTGACGTCAATGCTGTCCTCCTGGAGCGCTGCCACCGCGGGTGCCAGCCCTGGCACACCAGGCCATGGGGAGCTGCTGCTCCACAGGGATCCCATTTCCTCCCCCCTCCAAACCCTCCCCGGGAGCAGGGCCATGGAGTGCAGGGCAGCGAGCTGGGATTCTTTGTTCGGGGAAGTGTCAGCTGGAGGGATTTTTTTGCGTGAAGGTTTTTAAGGCTTTTCCAAAGCCTCGGCTGTGACGTATCTGCTGAGCTCATTCAGACTTTCTCCTGGACCTCCCAGGAGCTGGAGAGCCACTGGAGCACTCTGAATTCCAGCTTTGTCCATCGCTCTCCACAGCAAAAATCAATCAGAGTTTAATTAAACTGATTTCCCTGTGTTTGATTTATAGGAGTCACGAGTTAAAATCGCTTTGGTGCTGGCGCTGTGTGTGTTTGGCAGATTTATCCCATGGGACAGCATCCAAGTGCTGACATGGGAAAAGATTTTCCCAGATGTGGAGATATTTTAGGACCCTCGTGTGTGTAGGAGAGTTAAGGGCATGACTAAAAATAAAAGAAAAGATTATTTAATTATTAACAGGACCGACAGCACTGCCTGTTAATTTGCTTTATTTGTGGGTTTCCTGTAAATAATACTCCTGGAGGATTTTATATATTTATATACTCATAAATCAGGATCTTCTTAATTCCATGTGATTTTTTCCAAACTTTGAGATTTTGGCCCTAAATGTTCCCTGTTAGGTGTCTGCAGCAGATGAAATTTTTGAGGGGACTGCAGCCAAAACAAGTCTTGCTGTTTCCAGGAAGGCGACTGAGGAAAAATGTGTTATTTTACGTAAAAATAATAAGAATAATCATCAGAGTAGCTGTGGCTGCCCCTGGATCCCTGGAAGAGTCCAAGGCCGGGTTGGATGGGGCTTGGAGCAGCCTAGGATAGTGGAAGGTGTCCCTGGCCATGGCAGGGGGTGGGATGGGCTGAGCTGTAAGATTGCTTCTAACCCAAACCATTCTGGGATTCTCATGGAGCTGAAATTCCACCATCAGCCTGTGCTCCTATTTCCCACCTTTTTTGAACGTATAATGTTTCAAAAGGGGAGCTCCAGGAGAGGTTTGGGTTGGATTATCAGAAAAAAATCTCTCCACTGAGAGGGGGGCCAGGCACTGGCACAGACTACCCAGGCAGTGGTGGAGTCCCTGTCCCTGGAAGTGTTCAGAAAATGTGTGGATGTGGCACCTGGGGACAGGGTTTGGCAGTGCTGGGGGAATGGTTGGACTTGATGGTCTGAGAGGGCTTTTCCAACCTTAAGGATTCTGTGACTTGTAATCTCAGAAGAATTTTTGCTCCAAGCTCCATCCAGCCTTGCAGGTGGGTTTTTCCCTCTCCTCCAGGCACAGCAGCTCCACAGTCTCCTGGTCCTTCCAGCAGTAGGACTGAGGCTGCCTCAGACAGTTGTTTTTCCCCTGCTGTCTCATCACTTCAGGGGGGAAAAAAAACCCAGATCAAGAGATTTCTGTAGGCTCTGGCTGCTCTGCCAGCTCTCTGCATGGCTGGTGCCCAAGTCAGCCTCTCCCCAGCATCCCTTTATCATCTCCTGTTTCTCCTTAGTCTGTAAAAGTTAAAAATTAGAATCCAAAGGGAACATGGAAAGAGCTGTGTCGAGTCGAATGAGTTCAGCCTTTATAGGTTTTTTTTTTCTGTTTTTTCCCCATTTTCATCAAAGCTGTGTCTCCAGCTGTCCAGAATTGTTCTGTTTCTTTCTTGAGTTCGTCCTTCACCTCCAGCAGGAGGAAAGGGAGGGTTCTGCTGGCTTCTGCACATCATGGCATGGTCAGGGCTGAGCTAACCTGACATCCTCCTTTGTTTCCTGGCTCTTTTCTTCCTCTGCTTTTCCTCCTGTGCCACCCCCCCAGTGGGGATCAGGGTCCCATCCAGCCCAAACCATTCTGGGATTCCATGATTTTTCTGCTGGGGGCTCCTCATGGATCTCTGATATGTAAATAGCTGTATCTAACCTGTTTAGTAGGACCTTCAAGGTGTTTGGTGTCCCAGCAACTTTCCAACGTGGAGAAAGGTGTCCTGGAGAAGTTGGGATGGATTGATGGGCATGGTGATGCTCAGAGGTTGGTTTTGATTGACTTGGAGGTCTTTTCCAACCTTAATGACTCTGTGATTCTGTTTATCACATCTACTGGACAAATCCAACACCACCTGAATTGTCACTAGTGAAAAATGCAGCTTTTTTCCCCTCATGAAATGTTCCACAGAAAAATGATGAACTCCTTGCTTTGCCCTGTATTTATGACCTGACTTTGCTATGTGTTTTTTTGTTGGTTTGTTTTTTTTTTAAATTTCTGCTCTTTGTATTTCAAAGCTGTGGAGGAGGAATCTTGCCAGCTGCATAGAGCCTTTTAAAAATGCCTGTGACTAGAGAGCTGTGATTTATTCTGGAGTGAAGTCGTTATCTGCCTGAGGCTGGAGAGGCAGCAGTGCCTTCACCAGAGGTTTATGGTGACACTTCGTGACAGCCAGAGGCCGCTGGCTATGAAAACAGAGGAGTAACCTCGTGGCAGAGGAAGCCAGAGAGCTAATTAAGGGATGGAGAGGTTATTTATGGTACTTTGTGCTTCCTATTTCAGATATATTTACAGGCATTCTCAGTGCTGCCTTTACAGCCAGCCCCTTGCACTTTTATTCCCTCCAATCTTAAATTGCACGAGCACGTGCTCACAAAATTGCACAAATGGAAAGAGTTTTGGGGAGTTTGAATGGGCCTGAGACCAGGAAATTCCCTTTGCAAAAGGAGAGCAGACAGAATGTCTGAAATGTCCTTGTCATTGACCACTTGGTCTTTCCAACCTTCACTGTGTCATTTAATTGTTGCATTTTTAAGGAGCAGGAATAATTTAAAACTTCTAGTGAATTATGCTGCCTCTCATTCCCATTAGGCATGACAGTGGCACTGTAAGTTATTTTTCCCAGCAATTACCTTGTGCAGTTCAGAAGTTCAAAAGGCTTTAAGTTCAAAAGCTTGAGACCTTCGATCCAAGCAGGGGAAAAAAAACCAAGTTGCAGATGGTTTATGATAATTTAATTATCTTTAAAACAGATTATATTCATCAAGCCTAAGAGGGCTTAAAGAAAATTGGTGTGAGAACTTCTAGCTTAATGTGGTTTGGTTATTCAGTATTGTTGTAAGGAATGAAACTGGGGGGAAAGGGGGAACCTCACGGAAATCCTTGAGGGGTTTTGATCCCTGAATCTTTGCAGGGACCTCCTGAGGTCACTGAGGGCAATGTCCCTCCTCAAGCAGGTTGCCCTGGATCTTCAAGGATGGAGAGTCCAGAACCTCTCTGAACAGCCTGTTTAAGTGTTTGACACCCTCACAGAGAAAAAAAAAGGTTTATTGCCTTCAGAAGGAATTGTATGGGTTTTAATTTGTGCCCGTAGCCTCTTGTCCCATCAGCTGTGAGCGCAACCCATGAGAGTCCCACAGACTTAAGTATATCCAGGTCTTCTTAAATGTTGCGTAAACCTGGTAATTCCTGCACCAAGGGAAGTTTTCCTTGTTCCAGACTTCTCCTCTGGTGTCAGAGTCCTGGGATTCCTGAAGGATGGTCTTAAATAAGGCATTAAGTGCCATGGCCTTTTCTGTGTCGTGGTTCCTTCCCTTGTTCAGCATTGGGACCAGGATCTCCTCTGCCTTCCTCTTCCCTTTCTTCATGTCCCTTGCCAGATTCAGCTCCATTCCTGCCCCTCTGCCTTGCTTAGGCTATATGGCAGAGCCTTCCTTCCTACTTTTTGGGGGAAAAAAAGGCTTAATTCCAAGTTGGAGCCTCTATTCTTCAAAACTGCAGGTTACTGACCAACAGTCCCTCCTCCTGCATGTGTTCAATAACCATGTTTTGATTTAGCTTTATTAGGTTTAAAATCAATATTGCTTTCCATACCCATGACCTAATCCTCATTAAACCTTGCCCTGACAACTTTCAAAGTGCAGCAGTTTCTTTATAAGCCTGTGAAACAGGGGCAGCCTGAGCTCTTTGAAAGGGAGGAAATGGATTGATTTTCCTATGCTGAAGTTAAAAACAGGTCACATTTGGGGGGGGTTATATCCCAAATAAAATCACAAGCAGTCTGAGATGGAGAACTGTGAATTTTATTTTGCCAAAGAACTTACAAAAAGTCTGAGTGAATTACAGTGGAAATTAAATTGTTCCTTTTGGTTGAGGAGCTGCTCTCAGAGGCGTTTGCTGTGTCTGGTTAGGAAGGTCACGTTAGAGCAATGCTGCTCCTGAGGTTTGCTCTCAGCCACGTGTCCTGAGTTTCCTCTTAACCAGCTCTACAAGAGTGCAAATTTTCAAGGAATCATTATTTCAACCTCAGAGGTGAAATTGAGGGAGCGACTCGAGGTAATGTTGGGCAAACAGGCAGCAAAAACGCTCTTGGAGGGTTTGTGTCCCCTGTATTCTTTCAGAATTTAATTGCCAAACATCTCAATGGTTGCTCTCTGGATTGTGAATGGAGGTGTGCAGGAACAAGAGACTCTTATTCCTTGGGAGGGAAGATGAAGTGGAAAATGAGGGGGTGTCATTACCTGGGACACGGGATTTCAGAGCCCTCAATGCTGAGGTTGCCCTGACCTTTCCCTGCATTGTTTTGGGCGCGGATTGTGAGACACATTAACTCAGAATTGCTCTTTCCCACGAGCCTGGAGAGCAGAGCAAGCTTTCCCCGAGGTGCTTTGCAGCTCACTGATCATTTCTGGGTGTTCCCAGATCATCTCCAAGCCCACGGAGCCAGCCCGGCAGCACGAGAGCCACCCCGAGGAGACTGAGGAGGAGCTGCGGGAGCACCAGGCACTGCTGGAGGAGCCCTATGGCGAGCGGGCTGCGGGCCAGAAGGAGCCCCCAGGGCTGCCCAGCGTCGTGCAGGTCAAGCAGGAGCCTATCGAGAGCGATGAGGAGGAGGCAGAGCCGCAGCAGGAGCTGGAGGCTGGGCAGAGGCAGGCGGAGCAGGAGCTGCTCTTCCGCCAGGTGAGCTTGCGCAGAGCTGGGTCATTCTAAAACATGGATTTGGGCTTGCGAGTCACCTTGTGCTGCTCTCAGGGGGACACTCTGAGAAAACTAGCTCTGAGGGTTGGTTGGGTACAGGAACCTGATGTAAAATCAGGTGATTCCTTCCCTGGAGTCACCTGCCAGCTCACAAATCCCAGGGAGGAGAGTCTGGCTCACCTGCACACAGCACAGAGTCACTGTGTTTGCAGCCACTGAGCTGCTTCCATGGCTGTTTCTTTTGTGTCTTTGTGTCCTAACATTTCTGAGTGCTAGCCACCAGCAGAGGATTGTATTTTGGTTTAATGGTTTACAACTGATTTCTCCAGAGAAAAATGCACATAAGGGAACTGAGGAAAAGCAGAGGGTGTTGCTGCTTCAGAATTAGAGATCCTAGAGCCTCCAGGCTGGCTTTTGAGGGAAAACACATGAAGCTTGTGGGTTGCAGGTGATAAATCCCATAACAAGGTAGCACAGTGGAATGGAGCTGATCCATGTGCTCCGGGAATGTCGTTGGGATGTTGCTCAGAAACTACATTTGGCCAGGGAAGTGTCCAAGGCCAGGTTGGTCTAGGTTTAGAGCACCCTGGGATAGGGGAAGATGTCCCTGACGAAGGATGAACTTGAAGGCCCAAACCATCCTGGGATTCTCTAATTCTGTGTTGCTGATGATGGACCACAGTGATACCAGTCCTCTGAAAGTGCGGCCTCTCCACCTTAATCCTGAATCCATGGTCACACCTCAGGAGCCTTTAAAATAGAAGCTCCTTTGCAACTGTTTTGCCTCAAAGCAGGAGGGAATGAATAGAGGGAATGAAATGGAACAGCCATCCCTTCTGAGCAGGAACCTGTCCAGCTGATGGGATGGCTGCACAGGGAACCAGCTCAGTTAAGAGCTCCCTCTCAAGCCTGGGATCCAGTTGATTTGGATTCATTCCACAGCCTGGAGTGTTTCCCTGTAAAATGCCCCAGTGCAGCGGGGGTGGGAGCACAGTGGGAGGAAGATGAGGGAGGTCAGGGGGAGGATGGAGCTGCCTCTGCCAGTGCCCTGTCAGTGTGCACCAGGCTCAGGGCTGCGGCTCCATGTGCTGTGCCTGCCTGAGTTGGCCCTAGAGATGTCACATCTTCATTTGCTGTGTGCGATGGAAAGGATTCAAAACCTTTTCCAGCCTTCAAAAAACCCTTCTGGGAAGGCCCTTTCAGCAAGTGCCTGCTTGTCTTGCCCACAGCAAGCCCTGCTCCTGGAGCAGCAGCGGATCCACCAGCTGAGGAACTACCAAGCATCGCTGGAGGCGGCCGGCATGCCCGTGTCCTTCGGGGGACACCGGCCCCTGTCCCGGGCACAGTCCTCCCCTGCCTCAGCCACCTTCCCCATGTCCGTGCAGGAGCCACCCACTAAGCCAAGGTTCACAACAGGTGAGCTTTGGGGGGCTGGGGGTGACCAGTGTGTCTTGTGTTGTACTGTTCTGCAAGGGCATGAAGTGACAGGAAAAGGGGGAATAGCTTTAGACTGGGAGGAGGGTTAGATGGGATAATGAAGGAAATCCTTCCCTGTGAGGGTGATAAGGTGCCCAGAGCAGCTGTGGCAGCCCCATCCCTGCAAGTGTCTAAGGCCTGGTTGGACTGGGCTTGGGCACCCTGGGATAATGGAAGGTGTCCCTGCCTTGCTCACAAGATGAGCTTTGAAGTCCTTTCCAGCCCATACCATTCCACGATGATTCTATGATTTTCAAATCCACAAGCATGGGCTCCACGTCTCATCGCCATTTAGGTGCTTCATAACATCCTGCCTTCCTCGAGGAGCAGACTGAGTCATCCATCCCTGCTGCCCTGCGTGTCCCTTCCCCAGAGCAAAACCACCCTGCCCACAGCAGCGGCAGCACAGCCCTGGGGCTGTGTGAGGCAGGCAGAGCAGCTTCCAGCCTGTGGCAGAGCTGATTTAGAGGCAAGGCAGGGGGAGGCAGTGCTCCTGAAGGACAGAGTGCCAAATGCAGTGCTGGCTCTGTTTCTTCCACCTTCTCCAGTCCCTCCATAAGCTCATGCCATCAGTTATCCACTCTGGGCTCCCTGCCACCCTTCCCTTCTCCTGTCACACAGGAGTCCCTGCGTGCAGGTTGGGAAAAAAGAGGTGAGCTGGTGATTCTAGCTTGTCTCAAATAGATAAAGAGGCCAGAGAGTGTTTGCTTATCTGAGAAGGAAAATTATGAGTGCAGTCCTCTGTTTGTCTGGTGGAAAGCACAAGTGCAAAAAAGGTGTTGATCCCCATCCCTGGAAGTGTTCACAGCCAGGATGGAGCAACCTGGGATAGTGGAAGGTGTCTCTGCCCGTGGAACAAGATGGGCTTTAAGGTCCCCTCCAACCCCAAACCATCCTGGGGTTCTGTGATCTCCCTACCAAGATCAAATATAAAAAGCTCTTCCTGTTCTTCCTGTGTCCTGACAACCAACTTTTCTCCTCCAAATCCTTTCTGCCCCTTAGCAGCAGCAGAAAGTTGATTTTCCGTGCAGCTCCTCCCAGCCCTGTTCTGGGTGATGAGGACTGATTTCAGAGTCCGCCTTCTTCCCCAAATGTCAGGCTCTCACTTTGTGAATGAACAGTTTGCAACGTGATGTGTTCCCTGGGAAAAGGAAAAGGGGGAGGGGGGGGGGGGGGAAGAAATCCACAACATCTAAATAAGAGCGACTCGTAGTGTTGTTTCTCTTTCACTTCTGCTTTTATTCCATTTTTATCCTGCACTTCCTGCCTTGCTCAGCTCTGTGCTGTGAATTGGGTTTATTTTGAGGCCTTGATGGTGTAGTAATAGTGGCATGTTCAGTGTGACTTTGTTCCTCAGCTCCTGGCTGCAGGCAGGGTGGGAAGCGTGTGCTGTCAGCTCTGGAAAAACCCAAGGAATGTCTGTTTTGCCTTTTAAAGTCTCTATTTGTTAATGTTGAACTTGGAATTTCAGCAGAGCTGCAGTTGGTTCTGGCCAGATTTAATAGATTTTGGCTTTTGCCAGAGGTGCAAGGAAAAGTCCCCTGGCTCAGGGTCAGAGGAGATGAAACTTGAGCTTCTAATGCACTTAACCCCAAACCTTGCAGCTTTGAAAACAAGGAAGCCTGGCCCTACTTGAAGGGATTATTCATTCCTTCTCTTTCTTCCCGCCTCCTCCGCCGGTATTGAAGCTGCCCAATCAATCACGTACAAGGCTCTGAACATACAATAAACAACATTTCCTAGCAGAGGATCTGTCTTTGACTCAGATCTGTGCCTCTGAATTTCATTCAAAATTGCAGGCAGCATTAAGAGTGCAGGTTTGGGAGCTTTGCTGCTTGGAAAAGATGCTGCTCCAGGATCAGGATTTACTTTCCTCAGAGGCAGGGTTTGAAAAACCAAAAAATGCCTTAAAATAAAAGGTGGAATATCACACTGCTTTTATCCAGCGCTGCACAGAGTGATGAGGTGCAGAATGCTTCAGGTAGCTCACCTGTAAAACACCATTTTCATGGCATTTATCCAGGTTCAGGTTCTCAGGGCTTGACTTTTCTTCTCCTTTACATCTCTGCATTTATGCTGGGTGAATGGAAGAGGAAAAACACAATAAAATCAGGCATTTGCTGGCACTATTTGAGGTGCAGAGCACAAAAGTAAGACCTCTGTGCTAGTCCTAAAACCAGTTCTAGGTCTGGTTTAATTAACCAGCACTGTCTGCATAGGAGAGGCAGGGGAAAAAAGGCCACTGCCATGGGCGTGGAAGCAGCAGAAAGGGGAGGAAAGGCATTTCAGCTGCTGAGCATGTGTGTGAGCTGAATTGCCTCATGTTTTGTTGGAGTTGTCCGCAGCAGTGTGTTGGAGATTGTGTTTCTGGAGGTGGATACCAAAGCTTAATCACCGGGATTGAGCTGTTCTTTGGAAGGCAGGAAATTAAAGTCTTGGGTCTTTTTCAAAAGCAAGCAGTGGTGAAGTGCATCAGGCTTCTTCTTCCCGAGGAAAATCCATCTGGCTGATAAGTGGCTGCTTTGGAGAGGAATGAGGGCTGGAATTGGTGTGATGGTTTGGTGAGAGGGCTGCAAGAAGCAAACCTCACTGAATGGCCCTAATTAAGCCAACCATGATCACTGTGGCCCTTAAGAGATCAGTCATTGTCCCAACAGACAGAGCAATTGTTCCTTCCTTTCATATTTGGGATATTATACAAAAATAATATGGGAAGCTGATGCTCTCCTTGGGCTGAGTTAGCTCCAGACAGCTGGAAGCTCTGGGGCTGATGTAAATTTTATTTTCCTGTCTCTCTTGGTGACCAACACCTGAGACTTCAAAGGTGAGGGGGAAAGAGTCACATAGTGCAGCTCTCAAACATGATGTCCATTAGCCCACATCAAAGTGAGAACTGTGGCCTTCCTGGATCCTTGCAGCAATCAGTTTGATGTCCCAAAGCATGACATTTAATTTTCCTTCCTCCCAGAAAGCCGGTCCTTGAACTTGCCCTCTCTAGCTCGAGCAGCCCCCGTGACTTTAATGAATGCTCGTGCCTGCCCTGCTCTGCACACTTGAATAAGGATCCTCAGGTTAGGCCATTAATTTGCATAGCTCCAATTATCCAGTCTCTGATCTCCTGCAAAAATGGGTCCACAAATTATTCCGATGTTCTGCATTAAAGAGTTTTTCCTTTCTGATGAAGGCATTTATTCTCTCCTGTGCGAAGCAATATAATTATCTGAACCTCAGATCATATGTTTGTTCTGCCAAGAAAAGCCAGTTGGTTTTGCTTTAGTGCTGACCTTTAAAAATGATTGTTCTTATGTCTGAAAAGAGCCTTGCTTCCAGCACCACTTCAATTAACTTGTAATAGCCAGTGTAGTTCTGTATTTTGAGCTTAAATTGCTGAGCTTCCCTTTGTGTGTGTGTGAGTGTGTGTGCAGCTGAGTGTCCCCAGCCACAGGAAGGAACTGGGAACAGCTCCCTTTTCCACTGGGCTGGTTTCTAGGAAAGAGAAATGATGGGTAACGTGTGATGGCAGCACAGGAGAACTTCACTGAGACACTGCTGTTACCCTTGGGAAAGGAGAAATGACTGATGAACCAAATCCTGTAAACACCAGGTCTGGAGTGGGATAGACTCCTCCAGTGGTTTGGGTGGCAAGGGACCTGAAGATGTTCCAGTTCCATGGGCAGGGACACCTCCCACTGCCCCAGGGTGCTCCAAGCCCTGTCCAGCCTGACCCTGGACATTTCCAGGGATGGGACAGCCAGGGTCTCACCACCCTCACAGCCAAGAATTTCTTCCATAAATCCCATCCAAATTTCTTTTAGTTTAAGACCTTGCACTAGTTCAGTTAAGCTCAGGCTGGGGTGAAAGCTTCTCCTCATGTGAATTCCAAGCCTGCCTTGACCCAGCAGCTCCTGCTGGTGTTTTATGCTGTGAATCAAACACTGGAGAGGTCGGCAGAGCTTTGCAGCCCAACCTCCCCCCAAGGTGAACTTTGGCTGACCCAGGGCAGCCAATTACTAGCGCTCTGTTCTCTCCCTAGAACTGAGCATGGTTTGGCTTTTGGGGAATGTTTTTTCCCTTTGCACTCACCTACAGCAGAGCGAGGAGCTGCCAGACACCTCCCCTGAGGCTGCAGGCCAGAGCCAAGATTGCCGGGGGCACAGCATGCCACACCCAGCCAGGAGCTGGGACTGCAGCTGGAGCCAGGCTGGGGAACATGCAGGGGCACAGCCTCAGCTCCAGCTGCTCTCAGGGCTCCCTGTGAGCCCCTTTGGGCTCGCAGATTGAGCTGGGAACATGGATCCGGGTGTGCTTACCCAGGATTTCCCTGGAATGCTGCCAGCTGGAGTGCACATCCTTGGGCATTGGGAGCTGGGAGGGGCCAGCCCCTGCCACTGCTGCCTTCAGAGGCCTTGAGTACTCATCAAGACCTTTGGATTCCATGGAAATCATGGAAAACCTTGGGGTGGAAAGGACCTGAAAGGTTATCTGGTTTTAAATCTCTGCCATGGGCAGGGACACCTTCCACTGTCCCAGGCTGCTCCAAGCCCCATGTTCAGCCTGGCCTTGGGCACTGCCAGGGATCCAGGGGCAGCCACAGCTTCTCTGGGCACCCTGTGCCAGGGCCTCCCCACCCTCACAGGAACAATTCCTGCCCAATATCCCATCCATCCCTGCCCTCTGGCAGTGGGAAGCCATTCCCTGAGTCCTGTCCCTCCATGCCTTGTCCCCAGTCCCTCTCCAGCTCTCCTGGAGCCTCTTTAGACCCTGGGAGGGGCTCTGAGCTCTCCCTGGAGCCTTCTCTTCTCCTGGTGAGCACCCCCAACTCTCCCAGCAGAGGGTCTCCAGCCCTTGGACCAACTTTCATACAGATATATCCTGCAGGAAACCCTTTTCCTGGGGAAAAAACCCAATCCAGCAGCTTTTATTTTGTTTTCTAGAGCTTCTGGCTGAAGGAAAGATGAGTTTAAACATTTTGACTTTGTGTCTTCTGCTCACAGTTTTGGCCTGGAACCGTTGACTCCAAAGTGCAAAATCTGTTTATTTTTCCCCTATAACTGCCAAAGTTTTAGTGTTTTTTTTTAACCTGAGAGCAATTTTGTCCCCTGTGCTGCAGGCCTTGTATATGACACATTGATGCTGAAGCACCAGTGCACCTGTGGAAACACCAACAGCCACCCCGAGCACGCAGGCAGGATCCAGAGCATCTGGTCCAGGCTCCAGGAGACGGGACTGCGGGGCAAGTGTGAGGTGAGGAGAACACCAGAAAGGGCCACGTTATTTTTATTATTATTATTATTATTATTATTATTATTATTATTAATATTATTGCATTATTATTATCATTATATTACTGTTGCTATTACTGTATTAATATTAATTATATTTATTATTGTATTTATTTGTTATTATTATTGTTTATTATTATTATTATTACTATGCCAAAGAAAATATGTAACCCTCTTGTTTGTTACCCCTCCAATTATCCCAGCAAAAACCATGGAGCAACAGCTTTTCTGTGATTTAATAACTTCTTTTATGCTCTTTAATAAGTAATGGCCAAGCTATGCTGTAAAAGGAGTGGGGTGGAAGGTTCGTACTGAGCACCATTTCATCACAAGAGGTTTGATTAGCTTTATTTTATGCATTTTAAGGGCAAGCAAAGGGAGAGAATAGCTTAGATATTAATTAGAAAGAATGGGGATTAATAATAAAAATTAATGAGTGATTATTAGTTACAGCTAACAGCAGTGAGCGGTGATAAATGGGGGTATAAGTGTGTGCTCATCAATTCTTTGAGCATAAATATTTCAGCAGTGTCAGGACCTGGCTGGGAATGTTCCCAGCCATCAGATGAGACATCCATGTGGTGGCAGCATTTGCCATTGCCTAAATTTCCCTGTCCTGCCCTCCTTCATCCCTGTCAAACCTGTGGATACCCATTTAATGGAATTTTGGGATAATTTGGGACCAAATAAACCTCATTGCCAATTGCCTGGCCCCCTTAGTGGTGTCACTGATGTTCTCTAATGTATGAGCTCCTCACTGTAAGATCCCGGGCAATATTATTGTTATTATTTATTGTTGTTATTATTACTTAATTTCCTGTTGGTTTCCTTAAGGAAGATTTATTTTCCTTGGTTTCCATGCTTAACTCAGTACTTTTGGTTGCTCTCACAACAGGACCTGTTGCTGATCTTCCCCTCCTTTCTAGCTGTGTCTCCCTCGTGTATCTCCCTTTCAGCCTCACCAGACTCTTCTTTTTTCCAAAACTGCTAAATTTCTGCCTCAATTCCCTGCTAGCTTTCTCTAAGCTCTGCCCTGCCATTTCAGGGTGCTCTCCCTCATCTCTCTGGTCCTTCACCTTTCCTTCATCCCCACCACCTCCTGTCTCAAAGTTTTCTTCTTTATCTTGAATGAATCTGAGGATGGTTTTCCGTGCCAAGCCAATGAATGTCATAAGGGATTAACCCAAAATGTGCATTTTCCCACCTCAGGACCCATTTTAGTGTTTTGCTGCCTGTATTGCTGGCTTGCTAAGGAAACAGAAAAGAGAGCCAAGCAACTCAGCAGTGATTTCATCCCCTTTTTCCTTGCCCTTGCAGTGCATCCGTGGCAGGAAGGCAACGCTGGAGGAGCTGCAGACAGTGCACTCAGAAGCCCACACGCTGCTCTACGGCACAAACCCTCTCAACAGGCAGAAACTGGACAGCAAGAAGCTTCTAGGTACCATTCTCTGAGGGGAAAATCCCCCTTCCTGACCCTTGGGTGCGATGGTGGGGGCTCCCTCCATCTTTAACCCTGTGCAGCTCCAAGAGGATTGCTTCCAGCTCCATGCACAAGATCCATCTCCCTCTCTTCAGACAGATCCTTAAACCCTGGATACCTAAAACCTCCTTTCTCTGATGTCTTCAGAACCTAAAAGGGAATTTTCCTGAGGAGGAAAGATAGTTCAGGCAGCTTGTTTTGTCCTTGGACACTGTGTGTGTTAGGAAGTTATGCATGGCTAGGGAAGGAACTGGATGTGCATCCCAAAGACCTGGATCTGCAGCCCCCAGCCAGCTGCACAGGCATCAACAGACCCCTGTCAGGTTTGTGTGGATAATCAGCAAGAGAGATGCAGGGGCCGCTGCATTTGTTTAATCTGGAGTGGGATTGTTTATCCCTTTCGTTGGAGACCAAATCTTCCTGAAACAGGGCTGTGTCTGTTGTAATATACAGACAAAAACATCCAAAGAATGGTATTTTCCCAGCAGAAATTCTAAAGGGTGGGTGTTCAGATAACCAGTCCCCCCCAGGCAACCAAACCACATGGCTTTTAGCACCTCCGTGGAGTCATCATGACCTCCCTTTGCTTCCTGCCTTTTTGCAGCAGCAGGCTGGAGGGGCAATTTGGGAAGTTCTCACGTGGGGATCAGCAAAAAAAAAAAAAAAAAAAAAAAAAAAAAGACAGTTCTGGAACTTGGGCGTTGAGAAAGTTTGTTTTGGGATTAGTCTGACTTTGGATGATGTAAAAAGAGAATTAACTCCGTGGCCTGCGTGATGTAGTGGTCACAGCAGAGGAGCTGGAAAGTGTGTCCATGAGCTCCCAGAGAGGGAGTCATTAGCCAGTAGTTAAACATGCAATTAGCGCTGGATTTATAGCTCACTTCCCACCTCTTTAAAGCCACAGAACCCAAAAGTAGGCACCTCCAGCTGAATGATAGCTCCTAGGACGTAAACTTCCAGGAATTTGTGATGTCATGTGCTCGGGTGTGAAAAACCATCAGCCCAAAGGAACTTCGGTAAATCTGCCCTGGGAGATCTAAGGTTCTCCTGGGATACTTCTCCACTCTCTCCTTGAGTGTGGGTGTGATCTGTCTCAGCAGTTCCACAGATGCCTTTGGAGATGCAGTATTTCTGGGGGGACACCCAAATTGCTGAACCATTCCTGATGGTTTCTGTGGAGAACCTGTGGGGGAAGCAGCTCTTGCTCTGCCTCTGCTCCTGTAGGTCTTGTGCCCCTGTGGCTTTAATCAGCCATTTTAAAGTGTCTGGAGAGATCAAGTTTATTCCTATGGAGTAGAGGAATTCTAGAGCCTGAGGGCTTTCCAGTACAGAACATTCCCTGTTTGGATACAACTTCCAGAAAAGCCCAGGAGCTGTGGGAGGTCAGGTCCTCAAGGATCTCCAGAAGAAGGGGATGTCCAGTAGCTCTTAACTGGGCTTAGACTTGGTTTCCTAAGCCCACTTGGCAGCATTTTAGCCTGGAGATGCTGGCAGTGGCACTGGTACTTCTTTCTTGATGGCTTCCACAGGGCAGGGCCTGAGTGAGGGTATCAGGGAAAAGCTCCATGTGGAGAGGGGAGCACTCTAAAAACCCTCTCCTTCAGTCACCCTCTCCCGTTGGGGGTTTAAAAGGGTTTTAAATTTACGAACCAGCTTCGTGGGTTTCGGCAGGGACACCTCCCACCCGACCAGGTCACTCAGGGCTCCATGGAATTTTGAATGGGGGACAAAGCCCAGAAAGTGATGTTGCTTTTCCTACAGATCCAAAATTAGCCGTGCAGATGGTTTTCTCCACTTTCCTCCAATTCTTGTTGTTGTTTTTGCTATTTCAGTCAAAATACATGTTTTCTCTTTGCTTGTCACTGGTTTGGTTTTGTGTCTTCCTTTTTTATGAGGCCCATGCTCTCCAAAGTCATCTAGTAACTGCAGATGAGTGATAATTGGGGTGTTTTTGTGATTTCCTGTCCTCCCTCAGTGGGCAGGGGTTGAAGTGCTCCTCTGAGAGATTGTTGGTGGCATCTTCATCATTTATAGTCCCGAAACATCAGGCAGCACCCAAATCTTACCTAAAAGTCACCTAAAAATGAGTAATTCGTAGACAGCCTTTACAGAAGCCCAAGTGTACATGTTCTGTGTGTGTCTGTTGTAACAGGGCTGACTGAAATTGGGCAGAAAACCCCAGTCTGTGTTTCTGTGCTTGGAGAGACTGCAGAACTGCCACAAAACCAGCCCCAAAACCTGATGACCTCTGACTTTTTGACTCATGGATGCATTTCTGTGTCCCCTCGCAGGTTCCCTAACATCAATGTTTGTCAGGCTGCCTTGCGGTGGTGTCGGGGTGAGTAACTCCCTTTCATGTGTAAATAATGTCCTGTTTGTTCTCTCCCTGCTCCCCTCAGCACCAAAAATCACTGCTCTGCATTCCGTGGGCTGGGTAATTGCAGCCAGATGCTGCCCATGGAGAGAGGCTGCCTGGGGTGCCGCGGCCTCATGTGCCTTTCTTCAAAAGCAGACTGAGGATTTCAGAGCTGTTTTGGAGCGTGTGTGACACTCAGGGGCACGTTTGGGAGGAAAAACCTCATTTCCCAGGCCAGGGGTGTTTGATGGTGTGGAGGTTGCTGTCTTTGGAAGCAGCCCTGGCATCCCAAAGTGCTTTCTTTCCTCTGTGGAAAGCAAGGTGTGCTCGTGCTGTTGGAGCTGTTCCATCCTCAGTCTTGGGCCTCCAGAGCTGCCTGCCTCCCACAGCAGGTGGAAAACGTGGCCATGAAATAGGACCGTATTTGGGGATTTATGTATTTCCTGTACATAGCAAGTTTGCTGCATGGCTGCCGTGGAATGAAACAGCATTTGATATCTTTTATTCTCCAGCTCCAGGATAATCCACGTGGGTTCTCCAGGAGGTGACTAAAATACCCCTCATGGAAAAGCTGAACTCTTACTGTTACTTTTCAGCTGTCAAATTTCCATATAATCAGACTTTTTGTCGTTGTTTGTTCCCATAAGCCAAAAAAACCCCAAACCCCCAAATACCTTATTTTGAAGGTTTTCTTGTTTTCCTTTGATGCCTGAAAGCTTAAAAGTTTCCCTTTCAAGTCAGACTTTCTGCTCCAGAATTTCTGTGGAGGGTGACAGGACAGAAAATCGTGGAGAACAGGGCGGGGAGAAGAATGAGAAGAGACAATAAAAGACATTGTGTTTGAAAATTCACAGTGGTAGTTCTGCTGCATAATTGTAGCTCGTGAGGTTGAATTTTCAGGGTCTGGATTCTGTTATGGAAATGAAACAAAATTGTTTTCTTCCTGAGTCTTTGCAAAATCGCTGCTTTGAAAATTATCCCGTCAGAAAAAAAGAAAAAAAAAAAAAAGGGAGAATAATCGTCGTTTATTCGTACCGCTGCTCGTGGAGATATTTCATTTTGTATTGTAAATATGCTGCAGTCGCCTAATTCATGGCAAATTTTTGGCCAGAGCTTAAAAGGTTCGGATTTACTCTGCCCTGCAGTCAGGCATGCCATTCAAAGCAAAAAAAAAAAAAATTATCATTTGCAAATGAGGACTGAATGGTAACAAGTAGAGACAGGGTCTGAGCCCAGCACAGGCCCAGAAGTCTTGCATTAAATCCCAAATCAGGGCAGGAAATGCCTCAGCACTGGTATTCCTGATTTGCTCCCAGTAAAGATGGTGCTTGCTGCTTGCTTGTCCCCACAGACCCTGAATATTGAATATTTGCTGACTTTGGTGCAGTGTTTCAGCCATCCCATCAGCAAAACCTGTGCCAGGGCCTCCCCACCCTTACAGGGAAGAGTTCCTTCCCAATATCCCACCTCACCCTGCCCTCTCTCAGTGGGAAACCTTTCCCCATTGTTTGCCAGATATTTTTCAGGGGACAAACATGATGCCATAAAGTCAAAAAGAAAGGAAAAAAAAAACCCAAATTAAAAAGCCAATAGAATAATGTGGGACAGGTCTTCCTTTGGATTTACACTGGAGCAGGATAAAGGCGAATGATGGCTGGTGATTGGAACTCAGGAGCTGAGTGTGTCATATTTGAAATTATGGGCTGGAAAGCTTTGAAACCAGGTTCTTTTCCTGCAAGCAGTGAAGTGTGGTTCTCCTCCTTTGGGGATGTTGTGCAGATGAAAAGAAAGGATCAGTCTGGAGGGGGATGCAGGGCAGTTTTTGGGGGGAAGAAGCCCCTGGGGAGCTGTTTTGCCTCAGGATGGAGGGTGGAGCTTGGGCGGCTGTGAGTTCTCCTGGAGAATGAAGGACAGGCAAGAGAGTGAATCACCGAATATCCAGAGTTGAAAGCACCCACAAGATCATTGATCCAACCCCTGGCCCTGCACAGACACCCCAACAATCCCATCCTGTGCATCTCTGGGAGCACTGTCCAAACACTCTTGGAGCTCTTGGAATGAAGCAGCAGGAAAACAGCTCAGACCAAATCCTTCATCTCCTAACACCTTTCAAACTCTCTCTTTAAATTAAAAACTCAGTCTCAGTGACTTGAAATCAAGGAGAGAAATGGTAAATTGGTTCCCAGGTGCTTGGAAACTCTTTTTCCTCATTGATTTATCCCAAGAACCCTCCTGTGCCTGGCAGACCTCCTCCCTTCTGCAGCCGTCTGCTGCTAGCAGGAGAGGAAGAAAGCAAGCACAGAAGCACTGAAAGCAGCAGATGTGAGCTCTGAGTGAAACATCCCTCATTTATTCTTGCTGATCACTGGGGAGTTTTGCTCAGCTTCACTCCTCTGCAGCTCACACCCCTTTCCAACGTCCAACTTCTATGCACCATGGCCTTCCCTAACTCAGGAGAATTAGAGGAAGGTTTTGGGAGAAAGGAGTTTAAGCTTTGCAAAGCTGCAAGACCATTCCCAGCACACTCTTCAAAACACTCAAGGGCTTGATATTTGGTTAGCTGATAAATTTGTTTTCTTTTCTGTGTAGTATTTTGATGCACATGTTCTAAAAATATCTGAAGATCTGCATCATTTTCCTGCACGTGTTCTAAAAATATCTGAGGATCTCCATCTCCAAGAGATGCTTGTGTTGTTGATCTTCTCTGGAGTAGGTGATTCTATCTTTTGGGTGCAAGGGCTTTGATTAGAGCGCATCAACAATTTTAATTTTGATTTTAAGCAGAGTAAGTTCTTGCAGAGCAGAGACCTCAGAAAGGACTTTCCTGGAATGGAAATGAGGAGGAACAAATTAGCAAGTCAGAGGAACAGAATGTGAGGATTATTTAATTGAGAGCAGGAGGAGACACTGTGGGATGTCTTCCTCTATGAGGGAAGAGCAGAACTCCTTCACTTTGTAGGGTCTGGAGCTCTGGTCCAACCTGTGTCTACCTGTCCTGGTGCTTGATTTCTTACCTGTGCAGTTTTTCAGCTAAATTAAATTGTAGAAAAATGGAAATCCTCTGTGACGTGCTCATTTTATTCTGAGATAGCTGCACATTAGTGCATAGGAGAGTTTAGAGTGTGAGTAGGAGGAATTTACAGTGTGAGTAGGAGCCTCATCATGGGTATCAATAAAAAAACCTAGAGGTTTTGTTAAAAGGAAGGAAATAATTGTAAGGAAATTGTAATTTTTATTATGAGGAAGGAGAAACTCTTTGGGTTTCATTTTGGACATTGTTCCTGGAATGCTCCTGGCAGGAGCCTGGTTTCTGCAGGGGCCTGAACGTGGCAGTGCTTGGCACTGGCACTGAAGAATCCTCTCTGTTTTATGTGAAAAGCTGGCCCAACAGCCACCTGAGGGTCTGTTCGCCCCTTAGGACATGTGAAATTGGGTATTTTGTATTACCACGCCCCTGGTGCCTCACAGGGAGTGAAGAGGGCCCATGGGAGGAGCCCTGATCTCACTGTGTCCAGGCAGGAAGGGAAGCTCTTCCCTGCTGGTGTTGAGAGGCATTTTCTTCCAAAAACCAGGAGAAATGGATTAGGTTTGCCTGAAGCTGGGTTAGATATGCCCAGAGAGGGGGTAGATACACTCATGGATGGTCAGATCCAGTGACAGGAGGCCAAAGAGGGACCCTCATAGAGCACCAGTGCACTGCTCAGTGGGGAGGAGAAGCACCTTGGGCTCCTTCCCACCTCCTTAGGAGCTTTTGGAGAGGGCTGATCAGGTCAGTCCCCTCCACTGCACATGTACAGTCCTAATCCAGCATTCATGGAGTTGTGTGGAACTCAAACTCTATCGTGCTGCTGTTCCCATGTTCCTGCCCAAACCTACAGGGGTCCAGAGGAGCCATAAACAGTCACTGTAGGGCTCTCCCACAGTGCAGTGGCATTCCCCAGAGGCTTGTTGGTGTTCTCCGAGTGCTTTCTTGGTTTATTGTGGCTTCCAAAGCATCCTCGGGGTAGATGCTACCAGAAACCATCCACGATCACAGAGCTGGAATGGTCACAGAACCACAGAATGGTTTGGGTTGGAAGGGACGTGAGAGACCATCTCATTCCATCCCCTGCCATGGGCAGGAACACCTTCCACTATCCCAGGTTGCTCCAGCCTGGCCTTGGGCACTGCCAGGGATCCAGGGGCAGCCACAGCTTCTCTGGGAACCCTGTGCCAGGGCCTCTCCACCCTCCCAGGAAACAATTCCTTCCCAATATCTGAAATAAACCTATTTCCTTTCAGTTTAAATCCCTTCCCCTTGTCCTGTTAATCCATGTGAGTGATGTCTTTATAAGACAGGGGTCTCCTGATCCCTGACTGCCCTCCCTGCTCCTAACCTGGCTCCTGTGTGTCCCCATCAGGTCGACAGTGACACCATTTGGAACGAGGTGCACTCGTCGGGTGCTGCTCGCCTGGCCGTGGGTTGTGTCATCGAGCTGGTCTTCAAAGTGGCCACAGGAGAGCTGAAGGTTGGTATGGAAACACCCCTCAGCTGTGCTCCAGGCAGGGCTCTGCTCAGGGCTCTGCCAGGCAGCAGCTCCAGGACCTTTTCACCCCTGCACGAGGGAAAGCATCATCCAGTGCTATGACCTTGTGAGGAATCCATCCTCAAGCAAGAGCATCCTCCATCCAAGAGCAACTCCAGAGTTCCCAAGCAGGATTAAAGCTTCTGGCTGCAACCCCTGCATCCATGCCTGTCCCTCTGACCTTTCCTTTGCCTTGTTTTTTGTGTGCAGAATGGATTTGCTGTTGTCCGGCCGCCGGGTCACCATGCCGAGGAGAGCACACCCATGTGAGTATGACCTTTTCCAGTGCTCCTTTGGTGGGGCATCCCCAGCTGGAAATTCCAAAGGGATTCTGTTAGATTATCACTGTGGAGTTCCTGTTTAGTGCTAGATGAGATGTGTGGTGTTCAAAGCTCCCCAGATTCTCTGGAGCAGGGTAAGATCCTGCTTGCTGCTTTCTGGGGGGGTGTTTTCTAGCAAGGGTCAGCAGTGGGTTGGGCAGGTGTGGGATATTCCCTGCTTCCCTAGAGCCTGCTGCTGGAATTCAGCACTTCCAGTGGGAAATGGATCAAGTGGAAGGTGTCCCTGCCCATCATAGGGGTTTGGAACGAGATGCTTTAAGGTGCCTTTTGACCCAAACCACTCCATGATTCCATCAAATTTGTTATTTCACTGCATTTTAACAAGACTCCTTGTTTTTACTCTTATTTCAAGAGGAAAGAAGGGTGAAAGCAGAAGGAATTCCTTCCTCCCGTGCTCCATCTAGGTGATGGATGCACTGGGACCATAAGAATCTGTCATTAACATCTCTCTTTTCCTCGTCTCCCCTCCCCAGGGGTTTCTGCTATTTTAACTCCGTGGCAATCGCAGCCAAGCTGCTCCAGCAAAGGCTCAACGTGAGCAAAATCCTCATCGTGGACTGGGTGAGTAAATGTCCTTTCTTTCCCTTTGGAGAATTATTCTGGGTGGCTTTCTTCTTGCAGGGCCAAACCTTGTAAGTCAGTGAAAAACTTCTTGCCTGTGGTCCACAAGCCAAAATTTGGGGTTTTATTTGAGTAAAAGTGTTCTAATCAGAGGAAAAATTCTTAAAGGGTCCACAATTTTCAAATAAAAAGAGAATCTTTGGTATTCTGCTGTGGCAGTGTATAGGTATTTATTTTTTAATAGATTTTATGTGGCTGGGAAGGCATCAGAGTGACTGGATAGCAGCCAAAAGTTTTGGTTCTGTTGCCGCAAATCACCTACAAGTTAAAGTGGATTTATTTGTCTTTGGGACTTACTGAATGGATGTTTTTTTCCTTACTTCCCACCTGATTTTCATGTCAGGGAGGGGCATTTTGAACCTGTCCTGTCACAGGCTGTGTTTGTGCACCACACAGCAACTCACCAGGAGAGCTCTCATAGGCTGTTTTAACCTGGGTCCAGCAGAGCTTTATTTGTATTAGTACTCACCCCACAGACTAAAGATGCAGATTTGGGGCAGCAAATCTCCCAATATCTCCATTCCCCAAGACTGGTGTGAATCCAGTCCTTTCCATCTAGGTAAATGAGTCCTATCTCAGTTTGACAGGCACTTGGGATTGTGTTTATAAGGAGTGTAACCTGGAACCAGGGATACAAAACAGGTTCTTCCCATTCCCCATAAACTGCTTCAGCCAGGTTGGGAAAACCAAGCACAACAGCAAGGAAAAGCCCTGCAAGTCCCAAACTGATGCCTTTTTTCCCTGTCCCTGCAGGATGTGCACCACGGGAATGGTACTCAGCAGGCCTTCTACAATGATCCCAACGTCCTTTATATCTCACTACATCGCTACGACGATGGCAACTTCTTCCCTGGCAGTGGGGCTCCTGATGAGGTGAGCACATGGATCCCAGAATCCTGGGGAACTCCTTCCAGACTCAGAGGAGCTCCTGCCACCTCTTCAGAGCTCCTCTGGGTTCATGTGTCCCCATCCCAGGGACATTTGTGCCAGGCCCGTGTGATCCAGCAGCCGTGGGCACCGCGTCCTGGCCGGAGCTGGCGGGACGGCAGCAAATGAGTCATTGCAGTTTTAAGCTCTCCAGCCCTTGTGGGACAACCTGTTCCAGAGGGGCCCACTGTCAGCTGTCCCAACACTCCATGTCCCATTCAGGATTTCCTATTCTTTGGCAGAAGTTGTTTCTTAGATGCAGAGGGAACAGATTGTCCATGGCTGCACCACCCGCACTCAGTTTTCCTGGCATGACCATGGAGCCCATCCACCTCCCCTTCTCCACATCCCCTTCTCCACATCCCCTTCTTTGTCCTGGCCCTTCTCCACCTCCCTTTCTTCCTCCTGGCCCTGCCCAGGCGTCACTCACCACCACCATGGCTGCACGTCCATCCCAAATTTGTGGGATTTGAGGGCCGGCCATGGATGCTGCTGGAGCAAATCCACCTTTGCTGGTAGTGTCCTCAGAGCTGGGCCAGTGGAGCTGGGAGCTGTGCTCTGGATGGATGCATTCTTCCTTTCCCTCTGGGCTGGCAGGAAATATGGTCCTTCAGAATGAGTTAGCAAAATGAAATTTTATGGAATACTCAGAGTGCTCCGAGACTCTCCAGGTGACACCTGAAAACTCCTTCCCCTGTCAATTTCACATTTTCTGATTCAGAAAACGTCAGTGTTTCCATTTAAACCTCTAAAGAAACTTAAATGTGGCTTGCTGCTGCTCCATCACCCTCTGCTAGTGAATGAACAGCTCTTTTATACCAGGCTTAATTCCTGCTTTTTAGCAATCTGGTTTACAAAAAGAGTCATTTTTAGATACATCATTTTTGACCAAATAAAAGAAACAATACAAAAGAAGTTTGATTTGAACCAGCAATGGATAAATAACCCACCGTGGATAGATGAACACCCACCCCTGAGTTTTTCTAGCAAAAATATTTGCACCAGTACAAGGAATAATGTGCAATAGAAGCCATGCAGTTTTATCCAGCTGTGCAACACATTAATTTTCACTTGTTAATTCTTTTTATTCATATGCAAAGACCTTCTTGGCAAAAAAAGAAAACAACTTGCTGGAAACCCCTGGTTTATTTTTCAGTTTTCTCCTCTCTCAAGTAGTTGCAGGCAGGGCAGATGGGGACATTTGCAGTACCAGCAAGGAGAGGGATGTATTTACATCTCCCACCCACGTGTCCCTCAAGCAACCAAAATCCCTTCTCTGTGAATCCTGTTTTTCTCCAGCAGAGGGGGAACTCACTCTGATTAGAATATGCTTTTTCCCCAACTTGCAACTGTAGTGAAATACAAAATACTCTCCTGAATCAAGCTGAAAATGAATTATGGAAAGGTATTACATGCAGCACTCTGCTGCAAAAAATCAGGAGGGTCCAGTTGATGATTGGGTGTTTTTTTGGGGTGAGCAGCAGTCAAACATTACTGGTCCTCAGCTCCCATAAAGATCTGAACATGGAGGAGCTTTAGTTTCCCTTTTGTTTTGGGAACCAGGGAAAAGTCAACCTCATTAGCACCTCACTACTGAATCCAAATCCAAATCCAAATTCAACTGGGAGAACGTCGAGCCAGCCAAGATGTATTGCCAGAATTCCCTAATTAAGAGCCTCATTTTCCTTTTCCAGGTTGGCACTGGAGCAGGAGTTGGTTTCAATGTGAACATGGCATTTACTGGTGGCCTGGACCCGCCCATGGGAGACACGGAATATTTAACTGCCTTCAGGTACTACTGGATTTTCCCTCTCACAAACGTGTTTTTCACCTCAACTGGGCTTCTTTCTCTTTGTGCCTTTTGATAAGCTTTAAATTTTAATGTTATTCATCCAAGAGAGGCCTGGCACAGGTGCCCAGAGAAGCTGTGGCTGCCCCTGGATCCCTGGCAGTGTCCAAGGCCAGGCTGGACATTGGGGCTTGGAGCAACCTGGGACAGTGGAAGGTGTCCCTGCCCATGGCAGAGGGTGGAACAAGATGAGATTTAAGGTTCCTTCCCACCCAAACCATTCCATGATTTTTCTTAGAGACTCTCCTTTCCCACCCTCTGCCTCCCCAGTGCCATGGGTCCAACTGGCCCCTCCTTCAACAATTTGGAGAGATTTTCTGTCCTCACACCAGGCTTAGTGCCCCTCTGGTGGCCTAAATTCGGGCAGACACACACTTGACTTGCCAGAACACGGGGCGTGAATTTCTAGGGTATCACCTTCATGGAATGGCATTAAATCCAGGAGCATTATTTTCTGCTCTTCCCTTTTACATCGTGTTACACTGAGCCAAAAGTGTCTTTTCCCCCTCTTCATTCTGCCATCAAAAAGCCCTCAGAGGACACACAGGATTGAAAATGACACCAAATCACTGCCATTGGTGCCCCTCCTGGCCCAGGAAGGCAGCACTTTGCTCCAGAGTGGCAGCCTGGCTGTCCCAGCAGTCCCCAGGATGGATCTCTTCGTTAGCCAGAGCACCCAGGGCTGGGGATGCAGGGACATTAAATATTAATTAATTGAGTTTGCAGGCTTCTGGAAAAGGCTCGAGGCTGCACAGTTGCCAGCCATTCTGGGGTCTGCTTGCCTGGACACTGCAGCTATTTGAGGAACAGACTGATCATAGCCCTGATTTTGGGGAGTTTTTGGGGGAGCTGAGGGATGCTCCTCCCGGAGCCTGCACACCTTCAGTTTAGCAATAAGTTAAACGAGAAGCTTTTTTTTTTTTCATCCCACGCCAAGTTTGGCTATGATAATACATTATCAAGTGACCTTTTTAAATCTTAACCAGCTTCTTTGAAAAACATTTCCCCCCCACCCCAACCCCCCTGAATCTTTCTATTGATTTTAATGTAAAATAACTCTTTGAAGTTTGCAATTTATAGTCCCCCGAGAGTTAGAAAGTGAGGGGAATGGGTCATATATCCTATTTTTTTCCCCCTTCTTTTCTTACCTTAGCCCCTTGAGACAATGCATGCCTTCAAGGCAGCACCTTGTTATTCCAGCCCTCGAATGCCACGTTGCATTTGCTGGGGATCAAACCGAAGATGAAGAAAAGATAAGAAAATTGGCCATAATGAACTCCAGAAGCAGGAGGCATTTTCACCATGAACTTGGAGACTCGCAGTGGAGAACTGAACTCTAATTCAAACCAGTCCCAATGCCAAACTGTGAGGCTTTGAAGTCTGCAGAGGAATCAGTGGAAATCCTTTGAGCTAGGCAAAGATACTGATAGACTTTTTCTCTTTTTTTTTCAAGCCTTAACTCTTCACATGCCCGTCTTGTTTTTCAGGGGGAAAAGTCCTTCTCTGTGTAAAAGGAGCAGATTTAAATAAGCAACGTGCTCCTCATTTTTTGGTTGTTGCATTTCAGGATGAGCCAGTGTGTGGATTTGAGAAATGAAAATAACTGGAATAATTGTCCTTCTAAACGAGACAAGTGTGGGAATAAATAAATCCCAGTGAAACCACTTGTCCCCACTCTGAAAACCTGGTTCAGTGTGGGTTTGCTCCATCCAAAAAGCAAGTGGGCAATTCCCAGATTTCACAGCTCAGGCAGGAATGGGGTCAGTTTAATGGGGAAAATGCAAGTTCTGAGCTGCTCAGAACGTTCCCGGTGTCTCGGCTGTTGTTCTGTGGTTTCAGAAACAAACACTGTAAAATTCGAAGGAGTTTTTTGGACCACGATGTGTCATTCCCTAACGTTTTACACAAGCAGAAATCCTGTTTGCCTCTCTCAATCCTCCTGATCCAGGTGCAAGAGACCTGCAGGAAAAACGGGAAGGCTCCAGCTGGTTCCTTATTACGCAGGAACAGCAATTAGTGAAATCGAAAATATTTTATGTGCAGGAGTTTCCCTCGGAATTTACTGCAAGGAAGTTTTCCCGATGATTCCAGCAGTTGTGTTATGTCTGGGAATTTTTTCCCCTTATCCCAAGGTCTCCTCCACAGCCATAATTCCACATCCAGCTCAATTCCACGTTTGTGTTCTATTTAAAACACCTCAACCAGGAGGAAAAAGGCAGGGCTGTGCTTCCCCCTCCTCCTGCCGCTTTCATAAAGCGTTAGACAAGTTCAGGAGCCAATTTTGGGGGGATTTGGGTTTTTCCCTCGATCCATAAACCGTTTCAGCAGCGAGGAGGAAGAGGAGGAGGAGGGGGAAGAGATGGTGATATTTTGCCTGAAACGGTTGTTGGTGCATTTTCAGTTTCATGCTTTCCCCACACCGATTTCATCCCCAAATTCCTAATCCCTTCTGACACAGTAAATGAGCATAGAGAAGCAAAGACTGGAATTTTCGGGAAGCTGCTTAGCCTGGGGAGCAGTGGGTAACATTTTTAATTTATATATATAAAATATATAACATGTATAAAACCAGATATACACAACATATTTAGAAATATACACATTATATATAAAAATATATATGGTATCAATAGATATATAAATATATGCATAATATAAATATACACACTTAACATATATCAATTTATACGTAGCATATATAAAAATATATATAAAACATAGATATGGCCAATAGTGGGAAAAAGTCTCTAAAAAAGTGCTCAGCCTTCTAAGTTTCACCAATTTGCTCACTGCAATTGAGCATTTAAAACCCAAAATAATCCTCTGTAGGATTGTTTCATCTGCCTGTCGTTTATTAGGCATTTAATTGGGGAATTGGCTAATGCCAGGCTAAAAATTGTTCATTCAGCCTTGTGGAAAATAGATCTAAAATTGCATTTTTTTTCCCCTCTCTCCTAGGCGATTACAGAACACAATGGGGAGGTTTTGCTGGTTGCAGCCATCAGCTTGCTCTCATGTAGAGCTCTTCAGCTCAGCTGTAACCAGGCAAATAAAAGGATTTTGTTTATTTTAAGCAAGCAAAATAAGCCTCTGAAATTTAGGAAATTTCAGCTTCCTTGTTCTTTAAAAAATTCTGCATGGATTGAATGAATATTCAGTGTTAGGAATATTCATTCCTCAGTGAATAATTTTACAGCCATTCCTTAAGAGACCCAATTTCAGGCAGAGCTGCCTATCTGCTGGGTAATAATTTGAATTTCTGGCTTTTTTTATAGTCTCATCAGCAGGGCAAAGCCATGGAGTTGTTTGCAGTTTAATCTTTGTTTCTTCTGGGGCATTAGGCTTTACTGGGGTGGATCTGAGTGAGGGGCTGGTTTTGTGTGCAGAGAAGGGAAAATAAAAGAGCAAAAAAGCTGGATGAGATGTGTCCAAGACGTTGTCCACAGATGGAATCACAGAAACACACTGAATTTTTGTCATTTTTTTACAATTCCAAAGGCAAAATGAGGAAGTGCTGGCTTTGACCCTCCTGGATCAAGTTTTGCATCCACAGAGAGCAGCTAGGGCTGCAGCTTTGGGATGCTGATGTCACAACAGAATTAGGAGAAGGGCTTTTTCTCTCCTAAAAGGCTTTTTCTCTCCTAAAAGGCTTTTTCTTTCCTAAAACTGCCCCTGACAGGGTTCAGGGTCAGCCCTGGGCGCCGTGTGGCTGTGCTGGAGGGGGCCACTGTCACTCACAGCCACCTTGAGCCAAGGGTCACCAGCTGCCCCATTCCTCAGGAGCCTCTGTGCTCAACAGTGTTGGACACCCAGGGGATGGAATGAGATGGTCTTTAAGGTCCTTCCCAACCATTCTGTGCTCTGTGAGCTGTCCCATGGCTGAGAATCCCCATGGATCCGTGATCCCGTGGGTTCCTCAGTGCTGATGGACCTTCCCCACACCTTGGAGGTGCAGCTTTGGGCTGGCTCTGGTGATCCCTGAGATCCTGGCAGCTCCCATGGTATCATAACTCAGGGGGAGGCAGAAACAAATCTGATTATCTGAGCATTTTTCCTTGGGTTAGGAATGAAAGGGCTCAGCAGCACTTCAAAGCTCAGGGAAAATAAACCCTGCAAGCTGCACTTGCTCTGGGATTGCTCCTTCAGGCCTCGGTGAGCAAGGTGCTTTCTCCTAAAAGTTTCTGTGGCTTCCATCAAGCTGTGAAGCCACCAGCCAGAACTGTGCTCTCTTATCTTCCTCACAGAATCATCCCCAAGGACAAAACGAAGAGGGCAATCATGTGTTAGAGGAGAAAATTCCAATTTCTCGTTGGGATTTTGTGTGGATTGAGGGGAAATGAAATCCCATTTTTCTCTCAGAGGTCTCCTGTGCGGAGATCGGCAGCGATTGCAGGAGGCTCTGGGGTTGCTGTGGCAAACAGTTGGGAAAAAAATAAAGCTGGGAGGGGTGTGGGGGTATTTTATTTTGGTGTCTGGGTGGCTGTTCCTCATCTGTGGTGGCAGTGGGGACTCAGGGATAGGTTTCCTCAGGGCCTGGCAGAGGTTGATGTCCCGTTAAAAATAATCTCTGCGGAGGGCAGTGGCACGAGCTCCGCTGGATGTCACGAGCTGCTGGCTCTGGCAGATGCGTCATGGCTGTTTAACAGCCTTGTGGCAAAAATTGTGAGCTTTTATCAGCATCCTGGTAGCACTTGAGCCATCTCAGGACGGAACAGGTCCCCCTGGGCTCTGCTTTTAGAGCATCACATAAAGACTCGACTCAATAAAGTGAGATCTCGTGTGTGCAAAGGTATTTACAGGTCTGTGCTTTGGGGTGTGGGTAAAGTGACTTGAATTCCTGCTGTAGAAAGTTGTCCTGGCTGGTGGCTGCTCCTAGGATGGGGAAGTGAGAAAATGAGAGGTCAGGTTGCCCTAGGGATACATCCAGCATTCAGTAGGTGCAGTTACAATGGAAAACAACAGGATTTGGGACGTGCATTCTGATGTGGGGAATGGGATGTTTGCAACCTCCTGTAGGTTTTGAGGAGAAATTGTGGAGTTTAGAGAGAGAGAAACCAGAGGGCAAAAAGGTCTTTTGGCGAGAAACCATGGGAACAAATCCCTTGTTTCATTTACATACAACTTCAACAATCAATAAAATGTGGATGCTGAGCAATTCCATCCATATTTTAGCAAACAAAATGTCAGAGAAGTGGGAACTGGCATGGGAGAGGTAGATTTGAGTGGGGAAGCAGCACTGGGAGAGGTGGATTTGGGTGGGATATTTGCACTCTGAAGCTGTTTTGCCCCACGGGACACTCCCAGCCTGTTGCGGGAAATGAGAAGTGCAGCAAGGGAGGAAGGAATCACTTTGCAAAGTCTGAAGGAGATGTTTTGCGGGAGGACAGGGAGATAATGCCTTGGGGTGAGGTTTCCCAGGTGGTTTTGCAGCCTGTGCCAGCTGCCCTCTTATTTTGCCCTTATTCCCACGTGTGTAAATTAGAATATGCTCCCAAATGGGAAACACAAGGTGTGACAGCTCATTTCCCTGCTCAGAACACGAGGGCGTCGCTGGAGGGAATCAGAGTGCGAGGAGCTCTTCCAGCCAGGCTCTCACTTTATAGGGAAATAAATGGGCTTTGCTACCACAGAATCAAGGTTCAAGCAGCCCTGCCTTTGCTCAGGAGCCACCCTCACGTGAGTGCCATGGATATTCTGTGTTTCAGGACAGTGGTGATGCCCATTGCCAACGAGTTTGCCCCGGATGTGGTGCTGGTGTCGTCTGGTTTCGATGCTGTGGAAGGGCACCCTACACCCCTTGGAGGATACAATCTGTCAGCAAAATGTAAGCGGGGACTTTCCTTCTGCTGCTGGCTTCGGGATTAAAGGGCAGAATTCTCAAATTTTACATTTCGGAATCTATGGCAAAACTTCCATACTTTTCCTTTGAATTTTCATGGCATTTATATTTTTATAATGCATACTTTGGCCTGGTTGAAGCCTTAAATTTTTAAATTTATTTTTTTTAAACATTGCATATTTCAACTTTGAAATATTCAATATGTAATATTGTGTAATTTATTTGTAGTCACATCTCTGCTGAATTAAAGAGTATATAAAATATAAATTTGCAGGCTTTAAAATTGCAGGAAAAGGCAATACCAGCTCTAAACACTCTTATTGCTACCATAAGTCTATTTCTTCCTCCAGGATACCTTATTAAAATTTTGAGCTGGATATTTCTGCTCTCTACCTTTGAATTAATTACAGAGCCCCACAAAACCTTTTTGCTTTGTATCTGGGATGTTTTTGGGAGATGCAGTGAAATCCCCCCCCAGGTTATGTGGAGTTTACCTGACACTGTTTCATTCAAATTCATCCAGAGGACAGTTTTTCTCGCAAAAAGGGTTTTATTGTTATTTTTTAAGAGTTTGTTCCAGCCAGGAAAGTTGTTCTCTACAGTGATCTTTAAAACCTTGTAAGGGAGCTGAACCTATAAACTTCATTCTTATATAAAGTGAAATAGGTTTACAAGAGACAAGTTCCTTGAGCTATCCAGAAGCACTTGGGCCAGGGAAGATCTTGTTTACCTGCTGGTTGAATTTGCCATACTCTGCTCCTCTCACAAAACCAGTTATGGGCTCAGCAGAGGATGTTTTCCTCTGCCTGTTAATTTGTTAATTTGCTGACTCACAAAGGGTTCACTCCAGAAAGCAGGGGATGGAGGGTAGAAATTCCCTGGCTTTTCCTTTGTTTGGCTTTTTGATTTTTGTCCTCCTGGAGGGGGAAGGTTGCTTTGAGGACAGGTTTTTTAAATTCCCACTGCTGGGTTCTGTTTTATTTAAAGGGGCAGAAATGTATTGTGTGTCATCTGATCAAAGTGCCGGGTGCCCCTGGAATTTTTACAGTGCATTATGGATGGGAAGAGCCGTCTGCTGAGAATGACATGTCAGACCTAAATCTCTCTGGGACGAGATGTCAAACCCAAATCTCTCTGGGATGAGATGTCAACCCCAAATCTCTCTAGGACGAGATGTCAGACCTAAATCTTTCTGGGGCACTGTGCCGCCGCTATCCTGACCTGAATTGTGCCATTCCCCTTCCTCCTCCCTCCCCCAGAGCAACTTCCAGCAGAAATCCGCCCCTTCCCCTCCTTCCAGAGGGAATGCTGGGTTTAATTTGGGGTGCTGATGGTGCTCCCAGCTGGGGTGGTGCTGCTGGGGGACACACGGATCCATGCCAGGGATGGAATTAAAGTCCAGCCTGGCTCGCGTTACGCGCCAAGCCCTTTCAGATCCCCGATGGATTTTTAATGTGATGTAATTCCTCTCCCTGACTCTTTGATCCTCTGCCAGGAGCCCCGTTCCAGCCGCCACCTTTGCCCTTCCCCTGCATTTGCTCTGTTCCCTCGTTGCAGGCTTTGGGTACCTGACCAAGCAGCTGATGGGGCTGGCTGGGGGCCGTGTGGTGCTGGCCCTCGAGGGTGGCCACGACCTCACTGCCATCTGCGACGCCTCGGAGGCCTGTGTGTCTGCCCTGCTGGGAAACGAGGTACAGGCACCCCCAAAACCCCCTCCCCCCGGGTATGGGCATCTCATCTTCCCCTCTGCCAAGTTTCTGTCATTGTTTGTGTCCTTCGGTGCTTTAAAGAGTGTTTGTTTTATGCTAAAAAACCACCTGTGCTTTGCAATCCCTGCAATGAGGGAAACAGCTAAGAATGATTTCTTGGGTTTGTTCTTCCTCCAAATAATTTGCTTTGTGCTCTTTGAAAAGCAACTCTTCTAATTAATTTCTGAATTTGTTGTGCAGGCTTTCCCTTCTCTTTGCTCCCCTCTCTAGTCCTGCAGCCTGTGCCTGCTGCATGGGGCAGTTTGCTTGACATGGTTTGCAGCTGGATATTTTCCTTGGAGTTACATTTTCTATTTTCTGCACTTGCTCTGTAGAAGAAGCCTCGACTGTGTCAGAGAGATTGGCCAGAAAGGTTAGGGGTAGTAGAAACCAGGGGGTTCCAGTGGTGGGGCACTGGCACAGGTTTCATAGAGAACTGTGGATGCCCCTGGATCCCTGGAGGTGCTCATGGCCAGCTTGGATGAGGTTTGGAGCAATCTGGTCTCATGGGAGGTGTCCCTGTCCCTGGCAGGGGGTAGAATGGGATGAGCTCTAAGGTCCATTGTAACCCAGACCACCCTGGGATTCTGTTCGTTGCAGCACCCATCTGTTTTAAGTGATCACTACAGAAAATTGTTCTGGCTCCATCCACCTTTGGGTGCAGGATGCACTTTGAAAGGGAAGCAGTGGGAATAGCACCTGAAGGATGTCATTCTTCCTGATCAGCGTGCTCCTGGGATTTCAGGTGCTGACTGCAACTATGTGCAGCAAATAAGTGCTTGATCTAAGCCATGGATGTGTTTGGGAGTGTGAGGCTGTGGGGAGAGCTCAGTACTCAGGATACCTTGGGTGTTGTGAGTGGTTTCACTGAGCAGAGGAAATATTGATCCTTAAAGGTAAAAAACATTGATTATTTTAATCGCACCTACAAGGCACTTAAAAACACACCTGCTCTCCCTTGTCCTGGGTGGGTTGTGCAGATAGGACAATATCCCCTGGCTCGCCCACACATCAGAAAGCAGGAAACACTCGTTTGATCCAGGTCCTTCCTGGAGCCTTTTGAAGGCAGGGGAGGGGGGGAAGCGGCTGCAGTCGCAGCCCTTTGATGCGGTTTGATCTACGGCCTGTCATGTTGGGGGATCCTGCCTGCACACACATGGGCAGGCAGCTGTGGCCAGGCTGGGCTGCAGGGAGCTGGGCTGGCTCAGGAGCCATCCTGGAGCTCCACTGGGGCTGGGAGGAAATGAGGGGAATGGTGCCAGTCCCCCGAGAGCCGGAGATCAAAACTGGTGCATCAGGACGAGCATGGGGCGCGCGCAGGAGCGGCTCCTCTCCAGCCAGCCAGGAAATTAAACCAGAGCTGGGGCTGTGCAGCTGAGTGCTGCTCTGGGGAGGGGCTCAGGGCTGGGGATTGACCTGCACTGCTGGGGTGACACAATGGTGCTAAGCTCACAGGTCTTCAGAGGAAATCAGAGGTGGGTTTGGTGCAGAGAGATTTTGAAACAGTCTGAGAGACTTCGGGTTGTCCAGCTAGGAGAAGGCTCCTGGAAGAAGTCTTCAGTGCCTAAAGAGGCTCCAAGAGAGCTGGGGAGGTACTTTAGACAGGGTCCTGATGGGACAGGAAAAGGAGGAATGGTTTTAATCCATTTTAACCTCAGAGAGCAGGGTTAGGTGGGATATTGGGAAGATATTTTTCCCTATGAGGGTGGGGAGGCCCTGGAATGGAATTCCCAGATAAGCTGTGGCTGCCCCTGGATCCCTGGAAGTGTCCAAGGCCAGGTTAGAGCCATCTGGGGTAGTGGAAGGTGTCCCTGGCCATGGCAGGGGTGGAATGAGACGAGTTTTAAGATCCTTTCTAACCCCCAGCATTCCATGATTCTGAGGCCTGCTGATGGCAATACAAATCAGTCAGCCACCATTCCTCTCCCATTACCCTGCAGAGCTGCTCACTCCATCGTGGGCATCAGCAGCCTCTGCCCTTCAAACAAGAAGGTAATGACAACCAGGTGCCTCTTGCCCTGAGGTTTTTGCTCCCTTTCCCACAGGCTGAGGCTGTTTGTGAGTGTTATTTCAGGAAGAGGAGTGTGCTCTGGAATCAGGAACGTGCTTTCTCTCAGTGTCATCCAAGAGGCCTTGGAAAGCTCTTGCTCAAAGACTCATCCAGGAATTGCTTTTGCCTTCACCTAATGTCATACAGAAACCAGTTTGGAGCAGGACTATTTTTAGAGTGGAGAATTAATAAAAAGTGCAGTCCATAATTACTGAATCTGGAATGCAGCATCCCATGCAGTACCTATGGAATGGCCACCATGTGCTCATATGAGCAGTCTTGGCTGCAGCTTCTCTTGGCTTTGAGCACAAGTTAAACTTTGCCATAGATATTTTTAACTATTAAACTCTGGCTTTTCTTTGCTGGGGAACATCCCTGCTTGGGCCTTGAGTGCTGTTTTCAGCAGGAGGGGACATCTCTTGTTGTGCACAGCCCACCTCGGAGGTTTGGGATGAATTTATTCATTGGTGAAGAACCTGGAAGGGCAGAGGTGTCTCCTCTTCTTGGGTTTTTCTGAAGGAAACCAAATGAATCCTAAAACATCCTTCCAGCAGTGCTGGGATGGCACAGGCATGTTCCCACTGCACAACTGACCAGTGGAAGGTGTCCTTGCCCATGGCAAGGATGGAGTGGGATGAGCTTTAATGTCCCTTCCCACCCAAACCATCCTGGGATTCAACAGTAACATTTCTTTGGTGTTCCTGTCTCTCTCTCCAGCTTGACCCTCTTCCTGAGAAGGTTTTCCAGCAAAGAGCAAATGCTAATGCAGTGCATTCCATGGAGAAAGTCATCGAGATCCACAGTGAGTGCCAGCTGGTTCCCTGGGGGGCACCCCCTGGGCTTTTCCATCATTCTGCCAGCTCCACATTGCCATTTCCCAGTTCCCTGCACCCTGGACTGAGTTTGTGCAGCCACAAACTGGTGTTACTGGGGATGGAGCCATGCCCAACAAGGCTTTATCCCTGGAGGGGGAATTACAGAATCAGAGCATGGGTTAGGTGGGAAAAGACTGTCAAGGTGATGCAGTCCAACAGTTAACACTAATTAAAAGCTCTAAAATCTCTATGAAGGACAGACTGTCCAACCATTAGAGGGTGCTCTCACTTCTTCAAAAGCACTTAAGTATCTCTGAATAACACAAGTCTTGGTGGGTGTCATTAATTAGGAGTAGATGGGCATGGAAGTGAAACAGGCTCTTAGGCACAGGGTGGAATTCTTGGGATGTCCTGTGCAGGGCCAGGAGTTGGACTCAATGATCCCTCTAGGCCCCTTCCAAATATATTCTATGAGTATTGCTGGAAGTTGTTGATATTTCAGGTTTATTTAGCCAAGACTGTTAAAATCCTTGCATTAAAACTTTCCTGGAGAAGTTCTTGGAAATCCTTTCCCCTGGAGCCTTCTCTGTGCTCTTCCCAATGCAAGAGGGTGTCAAACTGCTGACATAAAAAATATATTGGAGGCTGAAGCTTGGACTTGGTGATCTTGGAGGTCTTTCCCAACTTTAGTGGTTCTAAGTACACCTTGGACTTCTTTAGTCTTGGGGAATTTGCCCACTGAAAGCTGGATCCAGACCCAGACTGCATCCTTCCCTCTCCCATGTTTTTGATAGGGAGACATTTCCAGCCCTATTTGTCCTTAGGTCTAGAAGTTTCTGAGGGATTTGAAGTGGAAAAGGAATTACTTTGTGAGCACCTAAGGCCCTTGAAGTGGATCAGATGAGTGTTCCCTGGGCAGTTCCGAGCCGGTGGCCGGGTTTGGGAAGGCAGGAGCTGGAATGGTGCCCTGATGGCCCTGTTGTCACCTCTCCCCCAGGCAAGTACTGGCATTCCCTGCAGCGTTTTTCCTCCACGGTGGGATATTCCCTGGTGGAGGCCCAGAAGTGTGAGAACGAGGAGGCGGAGACGGTGACGGCCATGGCATCGCTGTCGGTGGGCGTGAAGTCGGCGGAGAAGAGGTCAGTGCTTTCCCATCGTATTTCCAGGTCTGCCCAGGCAGGAGGAGCAGCCTTCCAGGTTAATCCTCTCCTTTCAGCTACTGCTGCTGCATTCCCCATGTCCCCTGCCCTCCATGGATTCCCAAAAGACCTCCCGGGCTGCAGGAGAGCAGTGGAGCCGTGAGCTCTGTGTGTGCACCCTGTGCTTGAGCCTTCTGCTCCCAGCATGGTTTTGGGCAACGAGAGGGGATTTATTTTGCTGGGGAAAATGCTGACGTTGCCTAAGTGAAAACAGATTGTCCAAAAACCCTTCTTTTGGTGGCAAGTTTAATTCCAGGTGACCCCAGCTGGTTGCGGTGGGAAGGTGATGGGAACATAAGGAGTGAGACTTGGCACCATGAATTGTCCATGAATGTACATCATGCTCAACCCTCTTTTCTCTCTCCCCTTCCTCTCCCACCCTGCCTGGCTGCAAAATCCCTCAGACCTGAGGATGAACCCATGGAAGAGGAGCCTCCCCTGTAGCATCCACCTTCGAGCTGGAGTTCTCCTGTCTGTTCGTCTTCGTCATGAAGCTCTGCCGAGAAGCTTTCTCTTGTTACTCCTGCGTCCTGTCACGGTTATTTCCCGAACACGGAAGGACAGCCAGGTGTAAAGCAAAGCAAAGCGACACAAAAAACAAAATCTCTCTGCATCTTTGAGTCTCTTTTTGCCGAAAAAACCCACGCTGGTGAAAAGCAGCAAAGGACTGACACGTTGGGTACTCTTCCTCTGGTCCTCACCGGGAGTGCAAAGAGGAACGACGCCCGGGCAGTCTTTGGCAGAGTTGCCAAACAAAAAAAAAAACAAACAAAACAACAAAACACGAGAATAATAAAGAAATCAAAGATTCAACAACAGAAATCAAACAAACCTTAACGTAAAACTGGTGCTTACAAAGTTGATTACCCACAACTGAGCAATCTCCGCTTGAACCACTCGACCCATCGTGTACTTTCATTTCTTGGATATTTGGAAATGGCTCTTGCCTGCCTGTGAGTCAACGACAGCTCTTGTCGGAATGGGAACGCTGGGAGATGATGGTGAATTTTTAATGGGGAGGGACAGGGAACAAGGGACTCATCTGACACCTAAAGGAAAGGGAAGCAGAAGGGGGGGAATGGTAGCCCAGATGGAGTCGGCTTTATTGTCTCCAAAGCCATCTGAAGATGAGTTTGTGCCTTTTTTTTTAATTGATGGATTTGGTGCAGCTGGATTTTCTGAAGTTTGAGGAACAATGCCTTAAGTAAAAATTAATTTAAAAAAACAAAACACACAAAAAAAAAAATAGACCACAAAGAACACAGCAGTTCCTGAATATTTTTCCTCTGGTTGGGAAAGCCAAGGACTGCCATCAGGAAGGAAGACTTTTTGGCTTGTGCTGGCATGATGGTGGGAAGCAGGCATCAGCTGAACTGAGTGTCTCCAAAAACTGTCGACAAGTTTGGATTTGTTTTGTTTTCTTTCATTGCTGTTTCAGAGAAAAAAAAAAAAAGGAAAAAAGGAAAAAAAAAAAAAAAGGAAAAAAAATTAAGGTAGTTGCCAAAAAAGTGGCAAATACTGTTGGGTCTTTGAAATTCAACCATTTTTAACAACCAATTTTCAAATGTTTTCTCTCTCTTCTACATTATCTAGTAATTGAACTTATCAATTTGGTTGTCGAAGCATGTATTAGACACAAATGCAGGTTTTAAGACTGGAATGCTTTTTATTAAAAGCAACTAGCATGAGATACTGCTTAAATTGTTAGGTATAAATAGATATATGTGTATAATGTATATTCCAAATGTATTCCAAGCTTAGAAACCAGATTCCTATGAATTATTGAGAAAAAATATTTATGATGCATTTATAGAAAAACAAAAAAAATATATGTAATAAATGCATACTCTAACAGTAGCCATTGGAAGCTCCCTAGGGACAGATTTGGGAATCGGAACGTCAAAGGTGCTTTTGGAAAAGGATCCAGGTTGAAACTCGAGGACTTTTCAGGCAACAGGTTGGGAAGTTTTTCAGAAAGCCAACACTTTAGCCACTGGGCAACTACCCTAAACATTTGTATTTTAATTTAAGGTTTTTAGTTGTGATCCTTTTCTAACAAAAATGAGGAAAAAAAAGAGTTTTTTATAGAAAAGACGCTGAATTTGATGTTAATTTTTATATGGATATTTCCTGAACCCCTCCGGAAGCCTTGTTTGTGTGACTCTTGACATTTCTTTTCCATTTGGCAGGTTTCCTTTCCGAACGGCAATAGCATCTAAACCTTTCTCCCTCCCTCTCTTTTCTTGCTTACAATACATGGATTTTCCTTTTTTTAAAAATTTTTTCTTTTAAAAGTTTTTTCTCTTTTGTTTTCTCTCCTTTTCCTCAACTCTTGTACAGTGAGCAGCTTTCTGCAGGTGTAAGGAACTGTGGTCAGACTGACAGTTTATTTTTTTCTGGGAAAGAAAATGTTTTACTGAGGAGGAGGAGGAGGAGGAGGAGGAAGAGGGACTGCAATGGGCTCTTTTGTTGTACCGACTGTATATTTCCTCAGCTCTCTTGTAGTAGCTCTGTAAAGAAAAATAAGGAATTTTCTTACCTGGTGGGTGATGCCTTTGTGGGAAGGCTCCTCGGACACTCCGGGACCGCCGGCGTTTTCTCTCCACCGGACACACCCGCAAACCCCCCACCTCCTCTCTCCCTCTTTTTCTCCTCTCTTCTTCTTCCTGGTGCTGGGAGGGGTTTTGGAGGCTTTTTTTTTTTGCCCCCCCACCCCGAGGAGGTTGCTGCCTCCTGGGAATGCCGGGTGGGAGAGGCCGCGAGTGTGGCCACAGAGAGCAGAGTGTCTTGGTGGGGCCAGCACTCCCCACGTGCCTTCCTCCAGCAGGGTAGGACAGCACATCCCTGTTCCCAGCACAGCTCCTCCCTAACCACCCTTCTTTTGTCCTGTTCCCTAGCGGGGTTGCTAACTTCTCTTCTTTCCAGTTCCCGAAGCAGTCACTTTTCGTTCCGTTCAGGACGCGCTCGCGGGAGGGATTGGGAGCATGACCCCCATGCTGGAGGCTTTTGTTTCCTTCCTCGATTTCTAGCACTGTTTCAAAACCAGACACTACAGTATTTGAGTTCTGCAGACCCAAGTACATCCTAAAACCCCAAAAAGCCCCCGTGGCAAGGCCCGTCCTCGGCATACCCTAAAAATCCCCCCAGGTGAGAGCACCGCATACCTGGGGATGTCGTGGTTTGGGGTTTCCTTCCATCCAACCATGCTGCTGCTGTGACCTCAGATCCATCCGGCTGCCGAATTTGGTGACTGCCGTGGGGTTTTGCTCCCTGTGCCGTGGGCAGTGCCTGTGTTTACACCTCCCTTTGTGTTGCCAGCTCTTCCCCAGAAGGTTTTTGGGACACTTCTCCTCCTGGTTGTGGAAAAGCTTTTTCCTTCTTTTTTGCGTTCCTGGGAGCCACCAGCCGACCGTGCTGAGCCGGTTCCTTTGGAAAATCTGGAGGAACTTGTCGGGATGGCACTTTCATTCCTTCTTTCCTTCCTTCCTCCCTTCCTTTCCATCCTTTCCCTCAGCTTTTTGCCGGGATGGGAAGGTTTTTCCCGAGACGTCAGAGCTCGTCTCCTCCTGGCGACGCGGATTTGTTTGGCAGCATCCCCCTCTTCCCTGGGCTGTGACCTTCCCTGGGGATGCTCTTCCCCGGGGATTCTCTCTGGGGCATGGAGAGAGGGGAGGGAGCCCTCATTTTGAGGCTCTCCAGGGGTTTTTTTTATCTCTTTGAGCCATTAAAGCTTCCTCATTTCAGATGACTTTGCCGTGGGGCGGCCGTGCCAGCATGTGCTGCCCAGGGCATCCTTTGTACCTGCTTGGGAAGAACAGGAGCATCTTTCAGTCCTCTTCACAGTGAAGTGAGGCCCAGTTTGCAGTACACAAGTAACCATTGGGGTTTTGTTTGCTGGTTTTTTTTTTTTTCTTGTTTTTTTTTTTTTGTTGTTGTTTTTTTATTTTTTACTTTCGATACAAAACATTCCTTTTTTTATTAGTCACAGTCATGTATTCATTCCATTCTTCCTTTTGTAAACTTTTTTGGGCCCACGTTCTTTTACGGGCATTGATATATATAAATATATATATAAATATATATGAATATATTTTTTTAAGTTTCCTACACCTTGAGGTTGCATGGTCTGTAAGGTTGGCATGTCTTTATATTGTATACAGATTTTGCACGCCAAACTTGGCAGCTTTGAAAACGATAACGAGAAAAAAAAAACAAAGCAAAAAAAAAAAGAAGAGGTGGTTTGGGGTTTCTTTGGGTTGATTTTTGTTTTGTTTTGTTTTTATATTTTTTTTTTTTCTTCTCGTGGCATTTGCGGAGACTAAAGGTTGGGATGTTGTTGTCACACACGCTCACTCACCCACACAGCCACACACAAAGGAAGGAGAGTGGGAATTATTTTTGGTTTTTTTGGAGTCTTACTGAACTTAATAAGAAGAAATTGTGCTTTTTATTGTTAAAAAGAGTAAATAAATAAAAAAAAACAAAAAGGACTACTTAAACATTTCTCATTTTAAGAAAGAAAAGAAAAAAAACGAAGACATTTATCTAGCACTTGTGACTTACCAATAATAGAGTTTATTGTATTTATGTGGAAACAGTGTTTTTAGGGGAACTACACCGAACACACCAAGTAAACTGCCTGTGTCATTATTATTATTGTTATTATTATTATTATTTTCCTTTGGGTTGGTGTTTTTTGCTTTGATTTCTCGGCTGGGTGGGGAGGTTGGATGCAACCGTTGTGTCAACACACGGAGTCGTTCATTCCGAGAGCTGGACGGACGGATGGACGGATGGAAGAGGAGGACTTTAAAGAGTTAACTCTTCAGCACAGCTGCGTTAACTTTTTTAAGAAATTACTTTTACATGATGTATTATTGCTCGGTTTCACTTTAAGCAGTCGTGTACTGTGCAACACTGTGGTTTAAACAAATGAGACTTTGCAGCGAAAGGCAAAAATGTTGTTTCTTCATTGTCATGAGGTTGGGCTCATTCTCAGCTCAGCTTCACTTTGTCTTTGATATTGATGATGAAAAAAAAAGGAAAAAAAAGTATCCTATTGAAAGAAAATAAATTAACACTTTTTTCTGTGCTCCATAGTGGAGGCGCTATTTTCCAATTTATGAGGATGACAAACTTATATATATAATATATATATAAAAGTGGGGGCAGGGAGGGGGGGGAAGGGGTTGAAACATTATTCACCCGAGAGCTTATTACAGATATGTAGTATCAAAAAGTTGTAACTATATTATATTCTACTTTATACCTATACATGCTCAGTATGACGTCACCATTGGTAGCAGCTACCAGTTTACGCTGTAATTTAGACACAATTTCACTCTTCTTGTATGGACCCTTCTTTCAGTGATGGTAGCAATTCTTTGTGCTCGATTTTCCGATGGTCCTTTCTTTTAAATTGGTGGAGTTGGAATATTTTTCTCGTTCTTGTTTTTTTTTTTTCCTTTGTTTTTATTTTTGCTTTATTTTTTTCTCTTTTCTCTTTATTTTGTTTTATTTTTCTTTGGTTTTTTTACTGGCCAATGGTGTCTTTCTCTGACAGTACCAACTTCAATTTCAACTTTATTAGGAGTCCAGTATTTTGTACCACATTATGACAACTTGTTATTCTTGTGGTGTAAATAAAAGAAAAAAGTTAATTATAGTACCACCCGGCTTTCTGCTGCTGATTCTCCTTCCTTCCTTTGCTGGGGTGGGATGTTTCACCTGCTGGGCTCTGGGGAAGGGGATCTTGGTGCCTGAGTGGTTTTTTAGGTAAAATACACCCATGTCTACATTGGGGTGTTCATGGTAAAGTTCCCAGAGCCCCCCAGTTTCCTTGTGGCTCCCAGGTGTGTGTCAAAAAAAAAAATAAAAATAAATAAATTGAGTTTCTAGGTGAAGCAGTTCCACCTTTATGCCTTTTGTGGCCTTCTCCAGATGTGTTTTCCCTCAGTTGGCTTCCTGCTTGTCCCTGGAGCCCCCTGCACCATCCAAAATCCAGCTGCTCCATGTGTGTCACCTGGAATTGTCCTTGGTCCCAGGGGAAGAGGCCACGCTCCAGTAGCCTGGAGAGGCCAGGAGCCAGCAGCAGGTTGGTGCTCATGGGCTCTGCAAGGATCCTTTGGGAGGAGTAGGGGAGAACTCACAGGGAAAACTTGAGATGGGCATGATTCCCTCACCATTCCCTTGTTTCTTCAGTGTGATTCATGGGAATCCTAGAATGCTCTGGGTTGGAAGGATCCTGGAGGTCCCATCCCATTCCACACCTTCCACTGTCCCAGGCTGCTCCAAGCCCCAATGTCCAGCCTGGCCTGGGACACTGCCAGAGATCCAGGGGCAGCCACAGCTTCTCTGGGCACCCTGTGCCAGGGCCTCCCCACCCTCACAGGGAGGAATTCCTTCCCAATATCCCATCCATCCCTGCCCTCTGACAGTGGAAGCCATTCCCTGTGTCCTGTCCCTTCATGCCTTGTCCTCAGTCCCTCTCCAGCTCTCCTGGAGCCCCTTTAGGCCCTGGGAGGGGCTCTGAGCTCTGGATTTGTGTGCAGATGAGGATGTGCCGATTGTTTTAGGATCACCTTGGGGCAGGGGCTCCCAGGAGCTGGCAGAGCATTTCTGGGAGTGAAATCACCCTGCTGGGTGATCCAGCTGAGGCAGAGGCTTAGCTTTGAGGCGTGGGGGCTGTTCCAAACACGGTCCCAGTCCCTGTGCCAGGCATGATCTCTGAGCTCACCGTGGGCACAGGGACACAAACCTGAGGGAAGGGTGGAGCTCAGTGCTTTGGGCAAGGGAATTTTTACAGCCAGAAATCTGGCAATCCCAAAGAAAACAACGTCGTGCAATGATTGTGATCCATCAGGATTTTGAGGGGGTTCCCTTGTGGCTCCTCTGATGGGTGCCCATGGCTGCGTGTGAGGGATGGATGCCTGGCCTGGCACTAGTACACCCTTCCCAGGGATCTCACTGGGTTTAATTTTCTTAATTTCACTTTTTTCACAGTATTTTTAAAGGAGGAAGAGGCAGTTTCTCCCTCTGGGCAGCAAGTCAAGGCTCTGTGCTGTGAATGCCTGTGGCAGTGGGAGCACTGCAGGTGGAAGAGCAGGACCCAATATTGAATGCATAACCTGAGTACACAGGTGGGCAAGAGTTCAGTCTGTGCCAGCAAAACACCCTGGATTTATGATGGGGTTTGGATCTGTGTGGAGTGGAAACTTCCTCCTAGGGCTGGTGTGTGGTTGATCTGTCAGGGAATTCTCTGAAGCTCTCTGAGGGACCTGGGAGTTCATTTGTTGTCCCTGGCTGGATGTGATGTGTCAGTGTGACCTGCAAAGTTGCCCTGGGATAGAGAAAATGCTGGGGAAAACAGCATTTGGGGTAAAATTCCAGGGGAATGTCAAAGGGACTGGGAACTCCTGGCAGGGAGAGGCTGGGGGGTGTTTCACACTGTTCCCCTGGAGAAAAATACTGTGACGATGGAAAAGTGCAAGAACAGGGTCATGTGCAGGAATTGAAGAGCTTTCTGTCTGGGAATGGGAGAAAAAGGTGAAGCTGGGCTGAGGAAGGTGAAAATTCATGGCAAAAGAGACATGGGCTGCTGTCTCCAGGGCCCCCCTCCCTGGCCAAACTGCTGCCCCTCTGAAGGGAGTGGAGGGGATGAAAAATCCACCCCAAAATCTCACTCCTGCATGGCAGAAGTGGGGAAAACATTTCCTGTGTAGATTGGATCTCACAGCCAGAGCATCAGTGTGCACCAGCCACAGACAGGTGCCCTTTATCTGATTTATTACAGGCCTTTGGGGGTCTCTTTCATCTACTTTTTAATTAATTCATTCCCCTGCCCCAAGGGGGGAAGATTTGAAATCACAGAATCACAGAAAGGGACTTTAAAGATCATCTTGTTCCAGCCCCCTGCCATGGCCAGGGACTCCTTCTTCAAATCCGGTGCAATTAAAGGGGGAAAAAGGGGCTTTTTACTGTATTTAGAAAGATGAGGGTGCAGATAGAATTGTGCATTTGTGCTATATCAAGGCACAATTATCCAATGGTCATCAGCTTCAGAGCGCCTGCAGGAACAAGAAACCTGTTTCCCATTAAACCAGGAAGGGAATGGGAAGCAATTCCCGGGCTTTAAAGGTGATTAAATACCCAGAGTCCTTCAGCAAGCTTTCAGAATTTCACTCTTCAATTACATGTTGGAGTTTGAAAGGGGAAGAAAATATTTTTAAAAATCCGTCCTTGGCCACTAGCAGAGCGCAATTCCTGCAATCCCCCCGATCCCCGTGGAAAACGTGGCCAGCACAGGCTCAGCAGCCGCGTGGAGCCCGCCGGGTTCAGCCGGGGCTGAGCCAGAGGAATTTCTGGAGCAGATTTATCCCTCAGGAGCACCCGGAGCTGCTGAGGGTCCCCGAGCCCAGCCCAGCCCTGCCAGGGCTGCTCCCAAATTCTTCCATCCTGCGCTCCGGCAGGAGGGAGAGCAGGACCAAAAGGGATGAAAAGTGCATTTGGGAAAGGTGGAGAGGAGAACTCTGCCTCTGGAAGGGAGGGAAACTGCTGGGAGCATCCCTTGCAGCCCTGCCAAGACAGCCAACGGCTGCACTTCCCTGGATGTTCTAAGGGAATGTTTTTAGGTGCCCAACCCCACCTCTGGAGGATGCAGCCTGGGAGAAGGAGGAGGAGGAGGAATATCTGTATCTGTGGAATATCTGCACGGCCAAACCATGGAGTGGCTTCCAGCTCTGTCTGGAAGCTGAACCGGGCTGCCTGGCTCCCCCTGGGCTGATGGATGCTGGCCCCTGACCCGCTGGATGTTTAGGGGACAGGGGGTGCTCAGCCTGTGGTTGGTGGAGCGGCTCCATGTCGGGGATAACAAATTGCTCTTGGCCAGGTTTATCTGCTGGGCTTCGGCCATGCCAGATCCTGGGAGTGCTGAAAACAGGGCTGGAATTGAGTTATTCCAGGCTAATTCCTCTTTCATCTAAAGCCTTCTCGTGTTTGACCTCTCTCCCCTTTATCTGCGACGGGAAATTCGATTTGCGCTGTTATTCCAAAACAATTCCTCTCGGTCCCCTTTGCCAGGCAGGAAAGGCAGGGCTGGAGTATCCAGGGTTGCTTCCCAGCTCTGCTGTGGCGAGGCTTGCAGGGGGATGGAGGGAAGAGGAATCCAAGCAGGGCAGGGAAGTGTCTGCAGATTCCATCAGGGCTCCTCCAAAGCACATCTCAGATTCACTCTGGGATCCAACTGGATCCTGCCCTTGTTCCCAAGGATCCTGGGCTGCTCAGCCAGTCCTGCCTGACCCTTTGTCTGGAGGCAGGGAAGTGACACAAAAACACAGAACTCGACAGCTTCCAGCCTCCCCTCAGTCAGAAAACACGGTGCCTTGAATTTATTGTGCAATCAAAAAGGCTGGAAAAGCCCTCTGAGACCACAGAGCCCAACCATTCCCCAGCACTGCCAACCCCACCACTGCCCCACGCCCCCAAGTGCCACATCCACGGGTGTTTTAAATCCCCCCAGGGATGGGGACTGCCCTGGGCAGCTGTGCCAATGCCTGGCCTCTCTTTTAGGGAAGGAATTTTCCCTAATATCCAACCTGACCCTTCCCTGAGAGACTGAAGGGAATCCCATCCTGGGATTCTCTGCTCCTCCCAAGCAGAGCTGAACCTCGTGGACAACCTGCAGGAGATGCAGAGCTGCAGCCTGCACCTCTGGAGATGTCCAGGTGAGTTTTTGCTCTTCCCCCTTGTAGGACAGGTTTCTTCTCCTCCCTTGCCCTGTCTGAAAGAGGTTTTGCCCATGTCATCCTCAGCTTTGGGACTGTGGGGAGCTGGAGATTCACAGAGGAGCAACTTCCAAAACGAGGAAATGAGAACTCATGGCAAAAATACTCAGAAAAATGCATTGGCTGGCAGTGCTCAGGGGCAGCTCTCAAAGCCTCATCTTGCCCAGTTTTGCTTTGGGTTGGTTTTGGTTCTTTCCCCCCACCCCCCTTGGGCACAATTAAACCTGTGAGCTCCAAAGAACATGCTGTATTCTGGCTGGTTGCTGGAAAAGTCAAATGGAATGGGAAAAACCACTCTGGCAGCCACCAAATCCAACTGCTGGCTCAGCAGCACCACACTTGTCCTGCTGGGTGGCTGGGGAGAGCCAGTTTGAGACTCAAGTGCTTTCCCCAACTTCTAGCTGGATTTTCTTCTTTTCCAGACAACTTGGATTTTGCCTGGAACCTGTCTGGCAGCGTTTGGCTTCCTGCCTGCTTGGAGCCAGGGCCCGTGGAGATTAATGACATGGAAAATGAGGAATGCTGGCCATAAAACCCTGAAATTGTGGGAAAAAGGCAGCTTGGAGAGGCAGCCTCTGGTGAGAAGGTGCGCTGCTGCTTCAGGGGTGGGGTTTGGGAAGGCAAAGGCCCCAGCAGGATTATTTTCCCCAACCCCGGAAGTGTCCAAGGCCAGGTTGGATGGGACTTGGAGCAGCCTGGAACAGTGGAAGGTGTCCCTGCCCATGGCAGGGGGTGGAATGGGATGGGCTTTAAGGTCCAGGGAAGGAGGATTTGAGGTGGGTGCAGCAAAGCAGGAGGAGCTCGGGGGCAGGGATTTAGGGATTTGGGATGCTGGGGCACATCCCTCTCTTACCACAACCCCGTGAAGGTATGGGAGGAGGGATGGGGCTGTTTGAAGCCTCAGCCACCCACCTTCCCTTTCCAGCCCCTTAAAGTGAGGCTGAGCTTGGTTAAATCAGCATTTCCTGGCTGGAGGTGGGGTGAGGGCAGGCTCAGGGCTCCTGTGGTACCCATGGAAAGCAGCACCCCTGCCCTGGAGGGGATGGAGGTGGGGTTTGGCCCTTGGATTATTTCCTTTAACCCAAACCCAGGCCAGCAGCACAAAACCTGGTGGGTAGGGAAGATGAGGGGGAATGAGTCTTTGGGTGGGGAAAGGTGGAAATCACCTGGAAAGAAGAAATAGCTATATATTTATAGATGTGTATATTTTATATACATAAATATATATATATAAAATCTGACCCAGCCCTGAACTTTTCTGGCAGGGAAGAGAAATTCGTGAGGAAATACAGCCCAGCCTGCAATTCCTCATCATATCAGTGGGAGCCACATTACTGGGGCCAGTAAATCTGCCAGATGGCAACGAGGGGGATTAGGTGGGAAGGTGGGACCCTCAGGAGGGTGCTGTGCCTGCCCTCCCCCCACCTCTGAGAACCCCCACCTCCCTTCTTAAGGAATGTTAATCACCCCGGCTCCCAAAGTGCCCCCAGAGGTTTGTTTATAATAAAATCTTTATGGTGCTCAGAGGTTTGGGGTTTTTTCTTCCTTTTTTTTCCTTTTTTTTCTTTTTTTCCCCTTTTTTTTCCTTTTTTCCCTTTCCCCCCCTTTTCCCCTTTTTTCCCCTTTGTTTTTCCCTTCCCTCCCCCCCTTTTTTTTTTCTCCTTTTTTTCCCTTTTTCTCCCCTTTTTTTCCCTGTTGCAAGGGAAGGGTTGGGAGGGATGGCAGCTCCAAGCAGCTCTGGCTGCCCCTGGATCCTGGGAAGTGTTTGAGGACAGGCTGGATGGGGCTTGGAGCAACCTGGGGTAGTGGGAGATGGATAAGGAAAGCAGCAGACAGAGAAATGCCTCTTTAATTCCCAAAATTTCATTTGCTCAAGCAGCCAGCCCCAGGCTGCCAGGCTGGGCTCAGCCTCGGGAGGCTGCCAGGCCCCCGTGCTCTGCAGAACTCATGACACAGCCAGGAAAAGCCTTTAGAAACAGCAGAGCTAAATAAAAGACTGGAAGAAAACCCCCAAAACAACAAAACCCTAAAAATCAAGTGAGTGGCAGAGAAGGCAGCTGGCTCCTTCCTTCCCGGGTCTGTTTGTTTTCCGAGGTCATCCTGGAAAAACCAGGGTGTGACTCTCCATCCCCAGCCTTCCCCTGCCCTCGCTCCCCGGCATCCTGCGTGGAGAAAGAAGGATGAGCTCAGAAGGATGAAGGATGAAGGATGAAGGATGGAGGAAGAAGGACGGGCTGTTTCCCCTCGCCGAGGGGAGAAGGAAGAGAAGAGCAGCGCTTTCTTTCCCCCGGTAGTGCTGCAGTTCCTTGTGATCGTTCGCAGGACCCATCCTGGCAGCAGGAGGGCAGGGCTGTGCCAAGGATGAGATCACGGCGCTGATGGACTCCAGAGCTGCTCGCACAGATCGGGGAGAGATAAAAGGGAGAGCTGCTTGCCCAGGACACAACCCAGCCCAGCACCTTCGGAGATAAACGGAGCCCTTTGTGTTTGGCGGGGGGGAGGAGATAATAAATGAAATGTTGCAGTGACCTAAGGGGGGGGGTCACACAACCCCAGAATGGGTTGGGAAGGACCTTAAAGCTCATCAGTTCCATTGCCCCGACACCTTCCACTATTCCAGGTTGCTCCAAGCCCCATCCAGCCTGGAATGGATGCATGGATGCAAAATATTGACCTGTTTCCTACTGGAGCAAAGAAGACACTCCTGGGAGAACCAGCGAGCTATACCCCCCTCCCCCATTTCCCACTGCCACACAAAAATACCCAATGAATGGGGTACCTCTCCCTGCCCATCACGCTCCTGTTAAATGTGGTTTATACCTTAATATTACAGCTCTTTAATAATGGGCTTGCTGTGGGCTGGGGACTCAGGACAGTGAAATGTAAAGTGCAGGTTTTCCCAATGGCAAAACCAGAAATATTCCCGGTACATAATGTATTATATATATATATATATATATGTATGTATGTATATAATATATATAATATTCCCTATACATAATGTTCATCTCCACCATCCCCAGCATTTCCTGTGCAGGACACACTGAGGCTCACATTCAATTATTTGGAGAGCAGAAATAAAAAGCACCTCAAGGGCTTCCAGACTGAAAAAAACCCCATTCAGCCTTTTCTCCATGTTTCCTCCACATGAAAATTTGCTCTAATCAGCACAAGCCTTTTCTTTAGGGTTCATCTGAACTCTTTCATTGATTTATTTCTGTGATGCCAACAGGACAAGGAGCCCAAGCTCTGCCTGAGGGAACACATTGGGCAGAACCTTGCTTGGAGAATCCCGTCGTCAGAAGAGCTCTTGGGTGACCTCGTGTCTTCATGTTCCCTCTGACGAGGGACCACGGAGACCCGGGAACCTGAAGCAGCCAGGTTTGACCACTGTGAGCTCTGTGGTGCCTGTGCCATTGGATATCAGTGTGAAACAGGGAGTGAGGGAAAGCTGGAGATGTCCTGTCACTGCTCCTGGTGAAGGATGTCCTCCTTCCCCTGCTGGGCCTGCGGTGCTTTCCTCTTGCCTGCAGGATCTGGACAGCAATTTTAACATCCCACGTGGCTCCTCCATGCTGGAGGTGGCTCCAGCATCCTGCGGGTGCCGTGGGGTTATGGGGAAAACCTTCTGGTGTGGGTGCTGTGAATTTCTGGGTGTGGGGGACACCCAGAGCTGCAGAGCCTCCCAACCCACTGGCATGGTGCTTCCCTGGAGGACACAATCATCCCCTCAACTTGCTACCTTCCACTCCCCTCTAGTGGTTATGGAGCCAGGGAGGCAGAAAGGAGCAGGGAAGTGGCTTTTTGATCATCACTGATGCCATCTGAAGGGCAGCACAGAAGGGTTCCTGCTCAGGGCCAGAGAGGCGTGTGCCTGTGTGACACACCCCAGGCTGAGCCATGGTGGTGGAAATGAGGTCTCACCCTGCACCTTCCTTCCTTCAAAAAAGAAAGAAAATTTTAAAAAAGTAATTCTCTCCCTAAAGAAAGAAAATAAAAGTGACTACAGTTGGCCAAAGAACATTAATCCTGCTGTCCCCATGTCCCCCACCTCTGTCCTGAGCCTGTGAGATTCCGGGGTGTTGGTTTTGTTCGTGGGCTGAGCTGACACAAACGTGGCCAAGAGCCTGGAGAAGAAAGATGTTGTTAATCTGATGCTCTGGCCTCGGTTCCTGGTGCTGTCAGCTACCCAGAGAGTTAAAAATGAGAGGCTGAGAACGGAGCTGAGATGGGATAATAAATATCAGGCAAGGACCCCCCTCAGTTTCTGTGCTGTCGTCCCCAGAGGTTTTCTCAGAGCTGGCGCTGGTCCTTGCTGAGCAAACATCTCTATGCTTGCATCTCCTCCTTGCTGAGCCCTCCCTGAGCAGAGGAGGGAGAACAGGGCACCTGAGGCTTCATACGGGGGCTCGGGCTTTTTTTCCCCTCCGAGATCCAGCGGACCTGGATTTGAGGCACCCCAGAGCTAGGGGGCTGCACCCAAGAGCACTCCAAGCCGGTTCAGGTGGTGCTGGAGGGACACAGAGTGATCCCACAACTCCTGCCTGGTGTTCCACCAGCTGGCAGCAGCTTTTTTGGTGCATTCCCAAGGTCGTGTCTGCTGGGATGGCAGGTCCCTGCCTCCAGGGATGGGAAAACAGCTGCCCTGCCTGCATATGGAGGTGCTGGGACAGGCCCAGCCCTGGAGAGGCACCCACAGCTGTCACCCCCATCCTCCACATCCTCCCTGGGGACAGCTCCTCTGCCAGCCCTCCTTGGGACCATCCCCCCCAAGGCTCCATCCCCACGCCAGCCCTGACCTTTCTCCCAGCACGGGTCCAAGGACCTTCGTGTTTGCTTGAGAACTGAGATTCCTCTTTTTTTTTTTTCCTTCCTTTTCCCCCTTTGGAAGCTGGGAAGTTTCCAGCATGAGTCACTGCCCGCCTCCCCTGCATGATGAGCATGCTGGGAGTTGCAAGGATGACTTTGGGGTGGGCTCCTAGAATTAATCAAAGTGTGTCTTCCACATTGCAGTGCAGTAAAACCATCATCCGGCCAAATCCCTCCTGACTGGCACAGTCCTGGCCCAACCCTTTCTCTCTCTGCTCTTTCCTCCCAATTTTTTTTAATTTATTTTTTTTGTTTTGTTTTTGCTGTCTTTTATCCTTCCCTCTCAGCAACGTTTCCCACAAATGCTCATAACCTCTTTTCCCCCTGAATTTGGCAGAGCCCTGCCTGAGGAGGTTTTTTGTTTTGTGCTTGTAGCCCTTTTCCTGGTGTCCATCAGTGTGTGGCTGTGGTCAGATGTTGGGAAGTTCGGGCTTAGTTTTGTTTGGTTCACAGGCTCTTGACATCTGAAACAACAGGATGGTTTCACCACCTGACAATAGGAGCCCACCCCACTGCTGCTTTCAGCTCCCCATTAAAGCCTCCCTGGTTTTAATTGCTTTCAGGATTAAACAAACTTTTTAAGCATCAAAAACAAAAAAGAAAAAAGTGATTTTGAGCATTTTCCCCCCTCTCTGTTGGTCACCTTGTTCTGTAAGAGCCACGCGGGTGGGAGAACTCTGGTTGCTTTGCTCTATGAGCTCTGTTTATCAAATCCCAAATAGTTTGGGTTGGAAGGGACCTTAAAGCTCAGCTCAGGTGGGCAGGGACACTTTTCACTAAAGCCCTGTCCAACCTGGTCTTGAACACTTCCAGGGATGGGGCAGGAGAGAGAGAAGGAGAAATCTGATGGGGGAGGTTCACCAAATAAATTTGTTTGACCCTTGCCTTGCAGAGCTGAAACCTTTAGGTTTAATTCCCATGAAATCCAGCGTCACCTTCCCTGTGGAATCTGCATTTGAGAGTCTGGGGAAGAGGAAGCCAGAGCTGCAGCCACCATGGAGGCGTTCTGGTGCTGCCTGTCCCCTGTGCCAGCAAGTAATGATCAGAATTTGGCAAACCCAGGGGAATGTGCCATGGGAATTTCACAGGATGGGATAGATGATAAAGCCAGGACCAGAGCCCTGGAAGTTGGGATGGGGGAAGCTGTTAGAACAGAACACGGGTTTGCTTCCACACTGTGAGCTGTGCTGCTAAGATAAAAGGCACATGGCAGAAAAAAGCTGGATTTGGGGATTTAGCAGTGCAGGTGGGAATGCTGAAAGCTCGGAGGGGACTGTGGCCATCCGGTGGTTTTCCTGGCAATATGAAATGTTTCCTGGAACTGGAGTGCAGATCCCTGTGTCTTTTGATACCCATGGTATCTTGAATTCCTCCTGGGTGACTGGCAAGTCCTTAAAGGCAAACTTGAGAGTCAGAATTTTGCGTTCTCTCTTCATTTATCCAGCTCTGTTTTCAGTTCTCAGGGTGCACTCAGATATACAAGCCTTGACTTTTCTAGCAGCAAAGCTCCAAAAACTTGAAGTACTGATTTGGGGTGAAAAATGAAATGATGGAAATTTCTGGTACACCAAAATCGAAAAGGAAAAAAGTAAAGGAAAGAAAGAAGGTGCATTCTTTGTAAAGAGTTATTTCAGCCAGTCTGGAATTAAATATTTTACTTGAACTGTGGTTTATATTGTAAATTTTTCTTTTAAATTAAAGTTTTCATTTAGAGGCACTCGAAATATGCCTTCTTAATTTTCCCCCCAATTTTGCAGTTGCTAATCACTCCGTGAAATTTCTGCAATTTGTTGTGATTTTAAAAACAGGCTTTTAAAAAAGCATCACCCACCTCTGCTTCCCACAGGTTTTCACACCTTCCCAAAGCCCCAGGCAGCATTCTCTGAATAACGAGCTGCTCCCAGCAGTCCAGGAGCTGCACATCTGCCAGCCAAATTTTACCTGTTGGTGAAGGACAGAATCAGAGATTCGAGGAGTTAATGAAGATAGGCACCAATTTGGGCAAGCATCTCAGTCCAGCACAGGCCTGTAACGTGTGCTCAGGCACAAGTGTGCACCTAAATCCTGTTTGGCACGTGCTGGAAGCACTTCCCTGAGTCGAGACCTTGAGTTTTAACCTCCTAAAAAGTTTTGGCAAGCCATGAAATGTGCTTAAAATCAGAAATGAAAACACATCGTGGCTGGCAGTAACCCCTCTGTTGTGAGGGATGCTCGTTTTATAGGGCAGAGACAGACTGGGGAAATGCACACTTTTCCCAAATAACAGTGGGAACCATTTAATCTGGAACAGCACTGTGGGGCTGGGTCCTTCATGGGGTTTGGATGCAGGTGCTGCTGGACCTGACTGGGAGAGAATGGATGTGCCCTGATGGATCAGCAGAGATCCAGGGGATCCCCACCCGCACCTGCAGGAGCTCCAACCCTGTGACTGCCAGCACAGGGCACTGAGGGCTCGTGGTTGAGTCCTGACCCCCTGGGGCATCCCTTGTGCCTCTTTCAGAGCCAAGACCCAGAGCCACCCTGGCAGAGCCAGCAGGACTTTGAGGGGGAAATCACTCTGCAAAGACCTTGGCAGTGGGAATTTTGGGGGAGCCAAAAACTCAGGAGTGGACAGGCCTGCAGTGCATGTGGGAGGTGCAGGGGTGGGAGAGACTGGGGCTGGCAGGGCCTGAACCTCATGGAATTCCTGCCCTTCCTGTGGAACCAAGCTCATCCCCCACATCCAGGTGTCTGAAGGAGTCGGGGCAGGATGCTCTCCACCAAGGAGAAGGAGAACATTAGAGTTCAGTCTGCAGGGTGATGGGGCCATCCCAGACAGCAAGGCTTGGCTTGGGATTTTGTCCATCCAAAGGAAACCCCAGGCTCCTGATTCTTTATCCCCCCTGCTCATCATTTGGCTCTGGTTCAGCTCCAGGCTGTGAAAGGCAGTGGAAAAATGCCACAAAGGAGAAAATCCTGATTGCAAATCCTCTGTGTCAGCTGACTCCAGAGTGGCAGGGCTCCCTGGACCCTTTATTTTTATCTTGAGCTGGGATTCCTCCTCAGTTTTGCAAGAGAGTTGGAGGCTGGGGAATCTGTGATGTCTAGGACACGATGCAAGCCCAGAGTGGAGAACCCACCCTCTGCCAGCGGCCAAAATCCACAGCCTGATTCTCCTCCAGGTTCCAGAGTGTGTTTGTGCTGGTGGGCCAGGCAGCCCTGGAGATCCTGGTGGGACAGCACATGCACAGGTTGTGTTTCAGCCCCATTTCCAGCAGGAAAACAGAGCAAAGTACAGTGGTTTCAGCTTCTGGGCCTTTGGCAGGGATCTAAATCTCAACCACTGCTGCTTTCCTTAGGGAAAACTCCCTCTGGGGATCTGCTGTGGCACCAGGAGATGTCATGTAGTAGAAGTATTGCAGGTAATGCATCCTTTTGCTGTTTTATTTATTCACCAGCTGGAGGAAGCAGCACTCAAGCCCCTTGGTATCTCCAGGAGGGAACCTGGTTTAGATCCTGACTTGAACAAGGCCAAATTTGTCCTTTTCCCACCGTTCTGCCTCCCACATCTCCTCCTTCTTCTCCTCCTCCTCCTCATTGCAGCTCTATCCACACGATGGCACCAGCCCCCAGGCCCTGTCCTTCCCGCTGGGATGGGATGGGGAGCTGGGGATGACCTGGTGTGGGGGGAGATTCTCCTTGACAGCAATCCAAAAGGGCTGGAAGAGCAGAGCCAAAGCAACAGCTTGTTCCCTGGCCAAGGTGAGATCACAGAATGGTTTGGGTTGGAGTTGGGAGAGACCTAAAAGCCCATCCCATTCCATGCCCTGCCATGGGCAGGGACACCTTCCACTGCTCCAAGCCATGTCCAGCCTGAACTTGAACATGAACCTCACAGCTCAAAAATCACCCAAAATTTGAGCACCCAAAACTTTTAACATGTTCTGAGGTTATCTAAATCATGAGATTCTTTCCCCACACCAGCTGAGCTCTGAAGGTTCCCTGGAAACAGGAGTGCAGAGCCCTGAGGAGCAGTGCTAGGAAAGTTCTGTAAGAGATTTCAGGGTTGGTAAAGCAATAATAGGGCTGAACTTTTTGGTAGTCTCAGAGATGTGCACAGGAGAAACACAGATGATGCTTTGCACTTTGTCTCGTGCATCTTGGGTTGCTCTTTTCTACAGCATGAACGAGTGCAGGCAGCCAGCCTGGAATCCAGCTGCATCTCCTGCTTCTTTGCCTTGTTTTCTCTCCAAAGCAAAGCAAGCCCATGTGTTTCAGACAGCAGGGTGTGGTTTTCCACTTCCCAGCCCCTGGCACGTCAGACAGGGCCCTGATCCTGTGGGAACACAGGTGGCAGAGCCATTAAAACCAGGCAGTGGGACCAAGAGACAACGGTGGGGTCTCCCATCTCTGCCACCTTTGTTTTTCCAGCACTGAGAGGTTGAGGCACAGGGCAGGATCCTGGCCTAAGCTTCCCAAACATCTTGGGACTGTGGGTGATAAGGAGCTGGTTTGGGGGAGTGAAATATCCCTCTGTTAAAGAGAATGTAAAGCAGGGGGGAAGTCACCTTGGTGGTACTAAATGAAAATTTATGAAGAGGAGGAGGAAGGTGGAGGAGGTGGGGGTTTAGTTTAGAAGTGAAATCATCAGCTCTGAGCCTGACCTTTGGCTCCCCCCGACCCCAACACTAATGAAGGGGAAAGGGTCTGCTTGTGTAAACATGTCACAGCATGAGGCTCAGGGGCTGAGCTCTGCTTACAGAGCCGGGCCAGAGGTGGCTGCTCCCAGCCCGTGCCCATCCCACTCCTGACGGGGCTGGGGCTGTGTCCTGCAGCCACCTCTCAGGTCTGAGCTTTTGTTGGGGAGTGTCGAGTGAGGGCTCTACAGATCTGAGGGACGTTTTGAGGAATGCTGAGGAGTTTGCACAGAGAAGCTGTGGCTGCCCCTGGATCCCTGGAAGTGTCGCAGGACAGGTTGGATGTGGCTTGGAGCAGCCTGGGACAGTAGAAGGTGTCCCTGCCCATGGCAGGGGGTGGGATGAGATGACCTTTAAGGTCACTTCCCACCCAAACCATTCCACGATTTCTTGGTGAGAAGAACTGTGGCCATGGAGGTCCCTGCCCAGGAATTTGGGTCCATCACCCCACCAGCACTGCCCTGCCTGGTGCTTGGATGGACATTCCCCACCTCCTGTGAGCCAGCTGGTCCCTCATCCAGTTCCTGCTGAGTTTCCACCCCATCACTAATTTGGGAAACTGGCAGGGCCCTCCTGAACGAGGTTTTCTGCAATAAGGGATGTTAGGAAATTCCGTTATGGGTCTCCCGGCCATGTGCGAAGCAGGAATGGTTTCCCCCCCCCCCCCCCCCCGAACTAAGTACCCGGACAGCTCCAAAAGACGTGATGAACTGCAAACGACCCGCGGAGCCCATTGTCTCTGGGAGCTGGTGACAAAGCCACAGCTAGCGGGCAGGGATGTCACACACCCGGCTGGAAAACAATGATGCTGGAAGTGGGGAATGGGGACAGTCCCCTTCCGGAGCATGAAGCAGGAAAATGACAGTGACAATGAGGGAGCCACGCACATCCCCAGCCTCAAAATGTCCTTGCATGGGAGCAGATTCCCAGCCCTCAGCTGGAAGCAGAAGCTCGGGCTGTATCCATCATCCAGGCTGCAGCACGGATGAGGGAGGCGAACCCTCCTGGAAGTGCTGGCTGGGGGAAATAATGACTTATCTCGGAGAAATGAATCGTGTTTCAGCCAATGTTTCCTGCAGAAATATTTTTCTCACAGCCTTTGTTCGGGGTTTTTGGCAGATCTGGAGTTTGCTGGCGTTAGCAAAAGCCGAATCCCTCCCGCCCACTGCTGCTGGGGTTGGAGTAGGAAATCAGGAATAGAAAGGCAGAGGGGACGTGGAAGGCTAAATCCGTCAGCACTCCCGCCCTGTGCTGCTGCAGGATGTGGGGCTTAGGGGAGAATTTCAGAGGAGATCCCTGGATAAAGCCCAGCAGTGCCCAGAGCTTGGCTGCTCTTGCTCAGGTACCTGTGCTGGGCAGTCAGCTCGGAATTCTGACACTTGGACGAATAAATTCCTGTCAGGTGTTGTTGGAAACCAGCCCTCAGTTCCTCCTTTCTCTCCTGAAAAGCAGCATTTTGGGAGGGGAAAAGGGCAGTATCTCCTGTCCCTTCCTATCTGTGGTTAGCCCCAGAAAATGAAACAAAAATGAGTGGAAAAGCCGTGTTTTGACATGCAAATTGATCCTGAGCCCCTCATCTCCTTCTCCAAAGGCTCCTTCTCCAAGGGTTCTGCCTGCCTTCCCATCATCCATAAACACTGCTCTGGGTCCCAGCTCGGAAGAGGAGGGAGGAAAAAAGTCTATCTTGGTTCTGGAGAACTTCAAGGATTTTTCTTTCCAGTGGCAGGCAATTTTTCCTGGGAAGGCAATTTCATTCCTGGGCCTGGTAGGCTCCCTGATCGTTTTAAAATAGACCCCTGGGGGGAATAAGGCCTTTAAAAGCTCCATTTGCTCCCAGTCCTTTTACACAGTAACCCAAGCTGAAGTGGAGGATCTTTATTTAAATATGAATTAAGCCCCAACCTTCCCCTTTACTGCGTTATTTTCCTTTGAGGTTTACTTTGATATTATTTCAAAGTCTTGAAGCCAGCAAAATGGTGGCCTGTATTTGAAGTGACAGGAGAGTTCTGGAAAAAGATTTAGGAGGCAACTGAAGTCTTTCATTGCAGGGCTCCGAAACAGGACAGGAAATCATAAAAGGGCTGAGTGCACTTTACCATGCTCCAAACAAATCCTGAGACTACAAAGGCAAGAGGAATGGCATCGAGGCCACAAAAAGCATCAAGATGCAGCTGACAAACCTGGAATTCTTGTGTTATAACACAGGCAAAATGCTGGCAGTAATGGAATCCCTGAAGCATGGAATGGATTGGGTTGGAAGGGTGGCTGAAGATCCCCTCATCCCATGGGCAGGGACACCTTCCACTATCCCAGGGTGTTTCAAGCCCCATCTAATCTGGCCTTGGACACTTACAGGGATTCCACCCTGTGCCAGGGCCTCAGTCTGTACTGTTTGCTTCTTTTTGGGGTTTAGGTTTAGCTTATGCCTAGCTGTGGTGCTGAAAGTGGAGGAAGGTTTAAAGATGAGACATAAATTTGTGATTGTTGATGCAAAGCAAAGAGACAGAGTCTCAGTGACAGATGATGGGCTGTGTCTCCTGCTGGGGATTGACCTCTCCTTTTGCTTCCCATCGCTTCCCAACCATCCATGTGCTGCTGGAGCAGCAGCTGGGAGAGGCTTTGTCTGCCTGAAGCATCACAGAATCCTTCAGGCTGGACAAGCCCTCTAAGATCAGAGTCCAGCCATTCCCCCAGCACGGCCAAGGCCACCACCAGACATGTCCCCAAGTGCCAAATCCACATGGCTTTTAAATCCCTCCAGGAACGGTGAGTTACTTTCACATCACTTCTGATTTCAGTTTTTATCTCTCTGCCTAACTCTGATTCAGGTCCCTTTGTCACTGGGCTTTACAAAGAGCAGGAAACAGAGGATTTATCCTCGTCCTGGCCATGCAGCTGCTTCTGGGTCCTCCCCTGGCTCACAGGCTCCCTCCTCTCCCAGGTTTGTGTGGGATGCAGGTTCCCCTGGCCAGCATCTCAGTGCTGAGGTGACACTGACCTCTCCTTGCTGTCCCCCTGTGAGGGGCTGGGCTGGATTTGCCATCCCAGGAATGGTGCCTGGGTGGTCCCAGCCAAACCAGCACTTTCAAGTTTACAAGGATCCCTGGGAAAAATTGTCAGGGCTCCCCCCTTTCCTGATCCCTCCTTGCTGTCAGCACTCTTTGCTTGTGTGGAAACAGGATGGCCAGGGAGGACAGGGATCCCAAGGGGTGGGATTTGGGAGTTGGATTTGTTTGGGGCTTTTTTATAGTTATTACTTTTTGATGTGGACTTTGGCTGAAAATGCAAACCCCTCTTTTCCCCCCCTTTTGAAAATGGAGGGATTGGAGGTGCTAAACTGAGCTGGGATTGAGTAAAAAATTATTTAAGAAAAAAGCCCAAATCAGCGTGTTTTACATCCTCACCTCAGTGCTTGGCTTCCTTCCAGCGAATATTTCGCTTTGTGGTTTGCTGGAATAGTTTGTGCTGGGTTTTTGGGGTTTTTTTTGGTAGCCTTTCATGTGCAAGAGACCAAGAAATCCAGGACCAATATTTAGCCAGGCTCCACGTGTGTGTGTGTGCAGCCACGGGGGAGAAATCCCATTATTGGAACCCATCTGATCCTGCTGTTTTTAAGGATTTCTTGGTTTCAGCCTCTCCTGCACAGGCCACCCTGTCCCTGCCCTTGGTGACATCCCTTAATCTCTCACCCTTTGGTATCAGGGCTGGGATTGGGAAGGACAATTCAATCCCCTTGGGAATCAGGGGAGATAAATGTCATTGGGAAAGACTCCTATGTATGGAAAAGAAAACAGAAATACCTCCATGTGCTGCCATGAGGCCACAGCTGCAGTTTGGGGTCTGGATTTCCTGACTGCCCAGCTCCTGCCAACTCCAGCAGCTGGTGGAATTGTCTGCCTCCCTGTTCATGGAGTCAGGTGTGTTTGCTATTAAAAATCTGTTACCTGCAGAGTTCACAGCTCTCAAATTTTTGGAGCATTTTATGGCCTTGTTTCTCCCCTCAGGAGCTGAACCCACTCATCCTAACCCCATGGCACGGCTCCTTCCTGATCATTTGAACAGTTGCTCCCTTTTCTGCCTAAAAACAAATGTTGCATCCAAATTCCAAATTCACCTCTCCAAGGCCATCCAGGCACAGAAGCCTTGACCAATTCCCAGAATTCATGCAAGAGGTTCTGAAGGTGCTTGTGAGCATTGATTTTTTTTTTTTAGGAGTTGCAGGGAGAGACCAAATGCTTTGATCTACCACGATAGATCCTTAAATCCATGATATTGGAGAATGGATGGAGCAGCCCTGACTCTCTGCAGCAGTGGGGAAGGCACATGGCACGGATCCTTGGGAAAATCCAACCACATCCTCCTGCTCCTGAGCACCACAGGTTCCCTGAGGAGCTCTCAGGAAAGCTGCATTTGGGTTTTGGTGCCTGTGCTTGGAAAAATGTCACTTCTTGTGGTGAAATCACAGCCTGGAGTGCTGATAGAGATTCCCAAAATTGCAGTGACTGATGTAAAAACACACATTCCACGGAGAGAGGGAGGGAGGGAGGAAGAAAGTCATTCTGTGTGCTGCAGAGCCTGACAGCTGTTAAATTCACCTTCTTAAATGGGGTTTTTGGCTCTGTTGGTACCCAGAGCCCAGACTGAGATGTCATTTACCTCTAAGTGAGAGCTCCTAATGGCTTTGATGGATTTTCCTCCACACAACCGGGCTTGTTTTAAAATAAACACTTGACATTGGGGCTGGGAAGCCTATCAGCGAATTAATGCATCTGATGCACATGCTGAGGGTCATGATTTGGCATCTTAAAATGCTTTCCCCCAAAGCTGCTTTGGGTGGAATGACATGATTTATTTCTTAATGGCCCTAGATACCACAGCAGGGAGTTGATTTTTTTTTTCTTCTTCCCATAGTTGATGGGGAGAAAAGGTCATTTGGGATAATTCAGCCCCATGTTTCCAGGTCCTGGTCTAGTGGAAGGTGTTGGGTTTTCGGTCCATTCCAAGCCAAACCATCCTGCAGGACATCAGCCTGGACAAAGAGATGCTCACACCCTCTGCACCCCATCAATCCCTCCCTGGGAAAGAGATTTGAGCCAAATTTCTGAGGGTCAAAACATTGTGGGGTGCAAGGAGGAGTCTCAGCCTCTGCTGGGGGCTGTGGAGTCAAGAATATAAATCCCAAAGCCCCGGTAGCTGCATGACATCTTTATTTTTACTGGCAAGAGAAGCAGTATACACAGCGACATTGCAGTCTCTTAGCTCGTTAAAAATATCTCAATAAATAAAACAAATAAGCAACATATACACTGGAACAGAAAATGAAAACAAAACAAAAAAAAATTAAAATAAAAAAGGGGAGAGGGGGATGAGCGGTAGCAAATCATGGAGCAATAAGGGAGAGGTGGCAGAGTGTGGAGGGCAGTCTGTAATCCAGGCTGTACTCGAAACAAATCATGCAGGGAGCTGGGGGCACGGTGGGCTTTGTTCCTTCTTTTCCTATTTTTTTTCTGAGAGCCTTGGTCCAGTTTTGCCATGACTGTACAAGAAATCAGGTTTGGAATTTAAAAAAAAAAAACAAAAAAGAAGAATAGATTTAAGGGTAAGTAAAACTCAAACCCAAAGATGCCTCATAAATGTGTTCCTGAATTAAGACTTTTTTTCATTAAAAAAAAAAAAATTAGCGCTAAACCACCAAACGCACAGACAGACAGACACGAAATCCCAGCAAACAATGAACAACCAGGAATGTTGCTTCTCCTTCTCTCTTTGGTCAGTCGTTCTGAGGGGAGATGTGGCAAAGTGTCAGCCCCTTCTCTTCGGTGCTGCTTTGCTGCTCAAAAGTCTAAAATGCTCCGCAAGAGTTCAGAGCGAGGGAGGTCAAGAGGGGTCTTTTGGACCAGTCTTCTTGAGGTTTTTAAGGTTTCAGAAGCTACAAACTTGGATATATCCCAATTCCACTTCAGTTGCAGACACTGGACAGTCTGGAGAGAAGGGAAAAAAAAGAAAAGAAGAGAAGAAAAATAAATACACTGAATGCAGGACATCTTTCTGGAATAGGTTGTGTGGGAAGGGTTTTTTCCCTACAAATCCAGGCTGTGCTTCATCACCACGTGTTGAGTCCTGCCCCTGGCTCCCCCCTGGTTCCAGCAGCATGGGGTTAATCCAGGCACTGGGGAGGATCCAGGGTGCCAGGAGCAAGGGGAAGCACAAGTCCTTAGACTTCTGGACGGATAGCCTAAATTGAGAGGCTGGTAATGGCACAGCCTGGTTTGCACTGGAGTTTAAAATGGTAAATCCATAGGCAGGAGCAGGGTATCCCTCAAAACATCCCAGAATGTTTTTGGTTGAAAAAGGACCTTAAAGCTCATCCCATCCCTCCCCCTGCCACTATCACAGGTCACTCCAACCTGGCTGTGAACACTTCCAGGAACAGGGAAAATTCTCTGGGACAAACTCCATGAGCCAGCAGTGCCCACAGGGATGGCTTTGCAGGCAAGGTGCTGTTTCTGCCTTGGACAAAGCCACCACCTCAGCTCAGATATCAAAAAGCAGATATAATTATTTCCTCCCGCCAAGGAAAGCTTCCATTTAGCTGATTTCCTTTCCTCTCCCTCTCCAAGTTATTAATTATCTAATTACAACCACATTCTGCAGACGAGCTCAGGGACTTGTCAGGATGCCCAGCACCACGTAGGGAAGCTCCACCTCTCCGGGTGGTTTGGGGATGCCCACGTCTGACAGATGACAGGCTGGCCCTTTCCCTGTCCAGGGAGGGCTGCAGGAAAAGAAAATAAAATCCTGGGAGAAGGAAGATACCATGGAGCAATTTGCTGATTTTTTTTATTATTATTTTTTCCAGCGAGTTGGAGAAGGGGGTGAGGTCACCACCAGCTACACGAGGTTTCGCTGTGCCCTGCTCTCCTCTGAATGTGGCTGACACAAAAACAAGGTAAAACCAGACCAAAAGCTGGTCTAGTTCCAGCTAGATTTTTTTAAAATCCCACCCAGGAGCGGCGAGCTCAGCACAAAGCTGCTCCCAGGGCAGAGCTGAGTGTTTAACCCTGGCTGAGACCCCCTGCTCTGGCTGCTGCTGCCCTGAGGCATCTCCTTCCCGCTGCTTCTTTCTGGTTTCCAGCTCCAGCCGGAGAACTGGGAATTCCACAGCAGTTTGGGTGCCAATGGGGTGATTTCACTCCTTGTTATGGTGAGGTGATGGAGATGGCCTGCTCTGTGGATTGTATATTTTCCAGAGTTCTGGAATGGCTCTGCCACATCCCCTCCTTCCATGCTTCCAGGGGGTTGGAACCAGATTGGCTTTGAGGTGCCTTCTGACCCAAACCGTGCTGTGATCCTGTGGAATCACACTTTGAAATCAGACTCTGAAATTAAACTCTGAAATCAGACTGAAATTAGATTCCAAATCTGGCCTGTGATCCTCATGTCAGCAACCTGGCCCCTGCTTGCTGCAGTGTGGGTATTGCAAGGGGAAGGAAGGGCTGAGCAAGGGGAAAATGCCCCCAAAAACCTTTGTGGGCCATCCAAGCTGGCCTTGCACACTTGCAGGGATGGGAACTGCTTTCTCCTGGCATTTCCAAGCATTTCTTTTTTAAATTTCCAAGCATTTCTCTTCCCCTAACACAGAATACAGCCACAATGCACTGCCATTGATCCATTTTCCCCTGCTTTAAACGTATTTCCCCGCCCCACCAGGAGCATTTCCCCCACCAGGAGCATTTCCCCCACAAGGAGCATTCCCCAGCCCCACCAGGAGCATTTTCCAGCCCGGCATGGATATCACAGGAGCTGATGGAAGGTGGCAGCAAGGGCACGGCCCTGCTTTGCAGGAAATTTCACAACAGGTCCCCCAGGCCTTTGCTTATACAGGCTTGGGGTGGGTTTGGTTACAAAAGGATTGGAATAATTTCCATGACATGGTTGAGAGTGCAAATAAAATGTGAAATGCAGGAAGACTGCTGGAATTTGTTTGGGTTTTTTTGTTTTGCTGGGTTTTTTGGGGTTTTTTTGGTTTGATTTTTTTAGTGGGGTTTTTTGTGTTTTTGTTTTTGCTTTTTTAAAGGTAGTTTTTCCAACTTCTTTTAAAGTTGAAGATGTAGAAAAAAGGCTCCGCCCCCAGGGCCTTTTATGTTTTCTCATCCCAGGCACATTTTAGAGTGAATGGGGAAGGAGAAATCCCCTGTGGAGCTACTTCTGCCCAGAGGTAAGACCTGAACAAGATGGGACAGAGCAAACACATCAAGGTGAGGAAAATGTGACATTCAAGGATCCCAGAATGGTTCGGGCCAGGAGGGATTTTAGAGTTCATCTCATTCCATCTCACACCTTCTTCTATCCCAGGTTGCTCCAAGCTCATCCAACCTGGCCGTGTTCAAATTCAAATCGCTCAAATTCATTTAAATTTAAGCTTGTTTAATTTAAATATAAACCTGATTCAATTAATGCTTAAATGTAAAACCTTGTCATGATTCAGATAGTGCAAAAAAAATTGCACCTTAACACAGCAGAATTCCCTCGATTTTTGGGGTGTTTCCCACCAGGAAAGGCCAAACCCAGCAGGAATCCCTTGATCTTTGGGGTGTTTCCCACCAGGAAAGGCTAAACCCCACAAAAATCCCTTGATTTTTGGGGTGTTTCCTGCCAGGAAAGGCTCAACCCAGCAGAAATTCCTTTATTTCCATGAGGCAGGAAGGGATGGAGCCCTGGAAAAGGCAGCAGGGCCAGGCTGTGAAGCTTCAGAGCGGAGGAAGCAGCGGAGAAAGGAATTCAGATAATTGTGTCCGTGCGAGGGGGCGGAGAGAGGGCCAAAATCAGATCTGATGCTGCGGGCAGGGACAGACTGAAACCAGATCCTCCTGGCTGGGGCTGCTCTGCCTCTGCTGCTCCTAACCCTTATTAGCCACCCGCTCTTGAAGGGTCCCAGATGAAGGGAAAGCCACAATTATGTGCATCTCACAGCTGGGAAGCCCTTTTCAAAAACACATCCCTGGCAGAGGTTCGTCCCCGAGCCGCAGGGCCCCCCTCGGACCCTGCCTCAGGCGGGGAAAAGCCTCTCTCTGATTCACTTCAGCCTTTTCAGAGCTTGGGGGATTTCACCCAGAGGGGAAATATCCTCCCTCTGTCCCGCAGCCCCCCAGTTTGTTATCAGGAGCGGCTTGGTGGCTATGTGGCTTGAGGAAATGGGGATTGAAGCCTTTTCTCCTCCCCCTGAGGCTGTTTCTCCTCCCCAGACCCTGTTGAGCATCACTGAGGAAGGCCCATGGTTTGCTTACACCTCGCTGTCTAGGGATAATTGAGGATCCTAAAGAGAGGTGATGCCACGAAAAGAATTCAAGGGGAGAGTCCTGGTCCCTCCTGCCTGGGTCTGCTCCCAGCCATTGGAGCAGGCTGGAGCATGGCCACAGGGCTGGGGACTGGACACAAAGCTCCTCACCCATGACTGACAGAAATTTGGGGCAGTTGGGAGTGCTCCTCTCACATATTACCAGAAATGTCTCTGTAAGTTTGTTTCAGATAGTTTTTTTTCCCTCATGCTGCTGCAGAAAGTTTTATTGGTGTCCATAGAATCCCAGAATGGTTTGGGATGGAAGGGACCTTAAAGCCCATCCCATTCCATCCCCTGCCATGGGCAGGGACACCTTCCACTATCCCAGGCTGCTCCAACCTGGCCCGGAATGGAATGAATCCCTCAAGAAGAAGAGAGTGATGCTCACCAAGGAAAGGAATTCCATGTCTGCTACCTGTGGGCTCAACAACTCCCCATGGAAAAACCTGTCCTTTGGGGCCTGAAATACCCAGAAAAAGCCAATTCTTCAACATTTCAGGTTGGAGCCCAGCTAAAATCAGTCTAGTGGGGCTGTGCTCAGCACAGGGAGGAGAAGGGAATGCTGAACAACAAAGCGTTTTGCTGCTGGGATGTCCTCCCTCCCTGCAGCAAAATGTGGGCAGTTGGGAATGTTTGCCCCAAGGTGCTGTGTCACCCCCTTCGCCAGAAAATTAAAACAAATATTAAAACATCTTTGAACCAACATTTTTAAAAAAGGGGTTTAAACAGCAAAGGCCCATTTCCCCCAGCCCTGCACTCCTTCACAGGCCAAGCAGGGCTGGTGACAGCTGGAGGAGGAGGAGGAGGAGGAGGAGGAAGGTTTGTGGGAGCCCTTTGTTAAAACCTTAGCAGCTTCCAGAGCACCGGCAATTCTCAGCAGGCACTGCCTGAAATGCACATTCAAAACAGTGGGAATGGGTAGAAATCAGGGAAGGAGGGTGGAGCTGTCACAGGCGGCCCATCCCCTTCTGCTGAGATGCTCGCAGCGACACATCCCACCCTGCACAGACACAACTCGCAGCCCGAGGCGGAACTTAATTTAATTTAATTTAATTTAGCACAAAGCGGGCAGTGGCTGGGACATGGGCTCTGGTCGCCGTGTGGCTCTGCAAGGACAAACACAACGGAGATATGAACCGGGCTGTGGGAACACCCTTCTGCCTCCACCCCGTTCCAGAAGAGCAGATGTTATTGGCCAAAGGAAAGCCTTCCCTCCTCCCCCTCGGCGCTCCTGCCAAAATAACACAAATTCTAGGAAAGACACCTTCTCTAAAAATAAACATATACATCTGTGGCTTTCTTCTTTTTCCAGGGGAGCTCTGTCGGGCTGGCCCGCTCAGCCAGCAGCTCCTCTGCTCTCACAGTTTCCCTGAGTGCAGCTGCACTTCCCAAACCTTGTGGGATGCTCCAGGATTTTCCTACCCCACGGGATGAGACTTTTCCTGCCAATTTCCCCACTTTACCTGTTCTTGCATAGATTAAATATTTTGGGGGCGAGTCTGGCTGTGTCTGTGGCTGAGCACAAGGAGGAACAGCCTCAGTTTTTTTTCAGCAGTGCAGCACAAAGTCTCTGTAGTAACCCCTACTCCTCGGAGTAAATCAGGGAGAGGATGACAGCCATCCATTATCTGACTCAGCTGCATGGATTAATGCCAGTGGAATTAATAACAACAACCCCCCCCCACCCCCCCACCCCACCCCCGTTTTAAAAGCACCCAGGGTTTAAACTCCTTCTTTCAAACAAAGTAATCATGGAAAAACAAACAACAACAACAAAAAAACTTGGGGCCACCCAGTAAAAAGCAGAGGCATAAAATCCATGGAATTCTGGAGGCTTCTGGGAACAATCCACGGGACAGGTACAGCTACCCTGGGAACTGGGGGTGCTTTTTCATGTCCCTGACAAAGAGCAGCTGGGACACCTGCAAGCCAGATGTGCACAGCTGTACGTATGCTCTGCCCATCAGCCCTCGGCTCCCACCCCGCTCCAGATGCTGGCCCTCACTAACACAGCCAGGCTGGGGAGAGGGAACGGCCAGCCCAGGCATTTCCCTCGTCCCAGCAGCTCCTCCGCACGCAAAGCCGAGCCCTCAGAGCCTGCACGGTGCAAATTTGGGGCAGAGACCCTCAGGGGAAATTTGAGGAGAGACACTGGCATCCCATAGCTGGGAATTTTTGATGTCCCTGCTTGAATGATCTGGCCCACTCTGCATTTCAGACCCAAAAACCCCATCAACATCCGCCTTGGGATTGGTGTATTCTGGTGTTTAGCCACAGTTTTGCCATCTCTCCATGGGCACACATGTAAAGGATTTTAGTTTTTCCTGCAAAAAGTGTGGCATTTGTGCCTTCAACTCTGGGAAGCAAAACCTTGCCTGTCCTGAGTGAGCCTTGGAGATGATTGCTGAAAAAAAGCCCCTTTTTCTTGGCATTTGGAGTGGGAATGAAGCTGTGTTTGCTCCTCAAAATGGCCAAAGAGCTGCTGGGGCAGCTTCCCTGAGGCATGGATGGATTTAATCCTGGTTTTGCACTCATGGATCCTCACAGAGGACTACAAAAAGCCCTCAGTGGGAAGAAGCCAGGAAGGTTCCCCGTCTCCTTGCCCACTGCGCTCAGTGCCCCAGTTTTGGACCCCCATCCCAGGTGACATTCCCAGATGTCTGCAGGAGAAAGGATGCCACTTTGGCATCTTCCCCCTGCTATAAGGCACACCCGGAAGGTCCCTGAATTCCTCATTCCCATTCTCAGTGTTTCCCACATGGCAGGTGCTGTTCCTCGTTCCTTGATAACCACCCAGGCTCTGAGCAGTGGAGGTGATCCAGCCCCAGGACTTTGGGAAGGGACCGGACCCAGCCAGGTCTCCATCTGGGATTCATCAGCACGGCTTCCTTGAAGTCAAGGGGCCAAATTCTCACTCAGAATAAACCAGCTTAACCCTGCTGCAGTCAATAAAGCCCCTCTGATCTTTTTTTTATGGCAAGAATCGCTCAGCTCTTTAAAATACCTGGGATTAGAGGGTGTTGCCCTCGTGAAGGGGGAGCTGTATTTTTATATGACAAACAATCCTGCCAGGGGGGAAGGAGTCCTTGGCTTGGAGTGAGCCACTCTGGATTTTGTGGGGCTGGGTGAGCCATTGGGATTGGTGGTTTTGGCATCCTGGGAATGGTGACAATGTCTTGGAATTTGAATAACTGTGATAGGCCTTGCTTGCTCTGTATTCCTTATCTCCTCCTGCCTCGGGGCTCCTTCTCTCTCTTTTCCTAGGCCTGGCAGCTACATCAGCATGGCACAAAAGCTGCCCTGGGCCCTGCATCTCTCCTCGGGTTTCTTCCAGCCTTTAATGCAAGTACCATACAGTGCAATCATTTTCCTGAGCTTTACAGCTGCTGCCTTCCACGCAGATGGCATTGCCCATGCTTAGAATCACAGAATATCCTGTTTAAACCAGGTTTAAAACTCTTAAATCAGGCTTCTTAAACCAAGCCCTCTAGATTTCAGCCCCAGCCCTTTAAGGACCTGAGCCCATTCCCTGCCCTGGTGTTTATAATCAGCTCTACCCCTCTTTTTTCCTTTTCCTTCTTCTCAGCTTCTTCCCAAGGCTGTCTCTGCTTCCTGGGGGTGTCTTGTGCAGGGCCAGGAGTTGGACTTGGTGCAGGCAACAGCAGAGTGGCTGTGCATCTCCCTCGGGGCTGCTCAGGGCGGAGATATTTTATCTCTGTTTTTGTGGGTTTGGTTGCTGCCATCCTCCTCCAGCAGCGCAACCCCCGCCCGGGCTCTGAGCATCCATGAATCATTTCCCCAAGGCTCCCAGGAGCAGCATCACTGCCTGGTGCTCGGCGTGGGGCTGGCCAGCTGCTTTGTGGGCTTCCCTGAAACTGCTCCGCGGGTCGTGCCGGGCGGGATGAACCGCGGGAAGCGGGACAGGGAGCCAGATCTTACTCACAACCTCTTTAATTCCCAGCCTGGACAGCGCCGCGAGCTCCCCGACCCTCTGCTCTGCTCCAAGAGCCTCCACTCCCGTGAATGAACACCCCGAGGGGTTGAATCCCCGATGCAATCACTGACTAAATAATTTCTAAAATCTCGCTTTATTGTGCGTGCTGTCCGCGCCGCTGCTCCGCTCCTATCAATAAATTACCCCCTTCAGAGCTCCCGTGCCATCTTTTCATCGCACTCCTGGGTTTTATGGCTTCACGAGAGGTAAAACAGAGTTATCACTCCTTTTCCGTCGATTTTCAGAGGGGAGCAGACAGCAAGTTCAAATTTTCGGAGGAAGGAGCGTGCAGAGATGGAATGTCTCTGCTTGACGAGCAAATTAATCGGCTTGTCCGTGTTGAGCGGAGGATTTAATCACATATTTAATAATTAAATGCGTGCTGCTCGCCCCGCTGGCCGGGCTGGGATTGAGCACAAGCTCTGCTGACTCAGAGCAGCCCAGCCAGCCTCCCAGGAACATGATTTGTGCGCAGCACGCACTCGGCAGCCTACGGAAAAAAAAATCCCTGGAAAATCGGTTTCCACGGTCTTTTCCAGCCTGCCATGCTGCAAAAGGACAGATGTATGTTTTCCTGTCTGCAGTTGTCAGGTTTTTGGGGTTTGGGTGATTAAACGAACGGGTTAAGTGGACGCTTGCAGGAGCAGGAGCGCGGCTGACTCAGCCCGGCAGCAGCTGCCTGGTCTTGTTTAGGTTTGCCAGCTGCAAAAGCTGGACTTGTTTGAACCTCGGAGAGTGACCCCTGCGAGGTCCCCGCTGGGATAATAACCTGTGGCACTGATGCAATCCCAGCTCCGGAGGAGGGGAGCAGGAGGAGCTATCCGCAGCATCTGCTCCGAACAAAGGCTTGCATTTTGGCAGGGCTGCTCCTCTCTGGGTTCTGGGATGGGCAGAGCTGAGCTGAGCTGGCGCTCCTGGGAGTCAGGGGCTTGCTAGGAGGTTGCTGCTGGTCTTCTCTGCTCGGGGAATCTCAAAATGGTTTGGGTTGGGAGGGACCTCTAAAGGTCGTCTGATCCGACACTTTTCTCTAGACCAGGTTGTTCCAAGCCCCATCCCAAGCTACCCTTGGATGTTTCCAGGGGTGATGGGAACCTCTGATTGATGCGGAACAGCTTTTCTGCCCTCTACAACTGACTTTTTAAATGGTTTCTATTTGCAGTACAGATGTTTCTTTAAGTGCTGTGTTCTCCAGGTGAAACCTGCATGAGATGTTTGTGAAGTGGGAGGGAGTTTGGGTGTCACATTTCGTGTTTGAAATGAGGGTTTAGAGGCTTATGAGGGAATCAGATTGAATGCAGGGAGAGAACAGGGAAGCTTGGGTCTGTCTCTGCTTAGAGAAATGTGCTCATGCTCCTGCACACACTGATCATCTGTGATCCCTGATTCAACTAAATATCTGGGTGTGGAGGATGTCTGGGGTGACAATTTAAGAACTTGTCACTCCTCTGTGCGCGTTTTACCTGTTAAAAATGCTTTGGTTTTCTTTTGAAATTTCTAGCCACCGTTCTTACACAGGCACAGATGGGCCTCATCATATCATAAAATGATTTATCACAGAATGATTTGGGCTGGAAGGGACCTTAAAGCTCATCTTCTTCCACTGCCTGCCATGGGCAGGGACACTCTGCTATCCCAGGCTGCTCCAAGCCCCATCCAACCTGACCTGGAACACTGCCAGGGATGGGGAAGATCTAGATCTGTGTGTGCACTGCACATTTCACCTCTAACACAGCACTTCCCCATCAGCAAATATCCGTGTGAATGTACACACAGACATCCAGATTAATTCAGATTAAAGGCTCCCTGAAAGCAGCAGAGATTGAAATCAACACCAATAAACAAGACCATGTTCCCTGGAGCTGGCAGAAGAAATGCAGATCCTGGGCCACGCTCCCCTCCTGGAAGTGCATGGATGCACCCAACAGGAAACTTAACCTGACATCCCACACGCTTTGGCTGAACAAAGCGATCTCTGCCCTCTCCATACTTATTTACATTTTCAGTTTGACTGCATAATCTGGCCCTCTAGAAAGTCCCTTCAGGAGGTCACGCAGCTGAAATAATAGCTAATGAATTTGTAAAAAATTATTTCAGACTTATTAAATGCTTTCTTCCTTCCCTTTCAAGTGTTTGCATGCTGCTCCCAAGCTGGGTAGGGCTGGAAAAAGGAGGCTGCCAGGATTGTGCCAGCTCCAGAGGCTTAAGGAGAACTGCTGGCATTGCTTTTCCTTGCAGAGATATCCTTGTTCTGCTCCCATCACCTCACTTGGCTGTTCCACCTCTGCTTTTGGGATGGCCTTAAGTCCAGGGGATGAGGCTCTTGGACTTCTCCAGTGTTGGACCATCCAAATTATTTCCATCTCTGCTCCATCAATCATGGATTGGTTTGGGTTGGAAGGGACCCTAAAGGTATTTTGAGTGTGAAAGGAGCTGAGTTTTTTCCTTCCAGTGCCTGGTTACACTAGCCTGGCCCTGACTGCAGGAATTGGTGATTTGTGTCTTTTCTGAGGGAATCTGCTCCCCTTTTCCATGGATGAAAAGATCCTCCTGTGTGCACCGGCTGGGATTGAGGGGCTTCATTTTTGGGGACTCACTTCTTGGCCCCCTGATGAGATCAAGCCAAATCATCTTGGCTGGGCAAGGGAATTCCTGTGGGATTTTCCTTCCCAGGAAAAGGACCTGAAACCTAATCCAGGGACCAGACATGGAGACAACCCAGGATGTGTAGGGACAACTGTGAACCAGCCTTCGTTGGGACTTGGTGTATTCCAAACCTGGCAATGCTGCTTTATCCTTGCTTATGCTGCTCTTGTGTGTTAGGGATTTAAGTTTTTCCAGGAGATCCAAAGAGTAACTAAATGATAAAGGCTGTTGGATATGAGTTTAGGCTGGAATTCTCAAAAGAATCAAGAAAGCTTGGTGGCTTTCAAAAATCTCCCAGCTCTGGAGAGGCCCTAAATCTCTTCGGCTTCAGTCTGCTCATCATCAGCCCCAACAGATTGTGTAATGTCTTAATTAACCAGTTAATGTAGTATTTTTAATAGGGTCAATTTCCAGCTTTTGGGTTTTAGGTGGAAAAGCTTGAGCACATAATCTTTGAAGAGTTCAAAACTAGAAAAAAAAGAGCTTAAAATAAAATACATTTTCTGGAATGCTGTCTCAGTTCATGTCTGATTAGGGCTGGAAATTGCCTTGGAATGGGGAGAAACTGGAGGAAAATTACTCCAAGAGGTATTTGGGTCTGAATTATCCATCAGCACTACTCAGGCAGCTCTCTCTGCCCTGAGTTTTACATCTGTGTGCTGACCAGAACGGTGACTTTTATTTTTATTTAAAGCATCCCCATCCCTACAAAAACCTCTGGTGGTTTGCGAACCACAGCGCTGCCGATTTAAATCGTGCCTGAATATTCAAGGCGAGCCTGATTTGTGCTGGAAGTGCACAATGCTTGCTCATCAGCTCTCCCTTTAATCAGTGGGGTCGTTGGGACTCCCCAGCCCCCCTTGGTCACTTTGCAGGATCCTGATGGAAGCAGAGGCCTCGGGATGGCTCTGGCCCAAGTGACCTCCTGGGGATCCTGGTGCAGAATTCTCCTGGTGGTACCCTGAGATCAGCAGATGCTGGCCTTTCTCTCAACTCCCACTCAGTGCCTCAAATCCCAGGGAAAGCTCTCCTTCCGCTGCTACACCCTCTGCTTTGAAGACAAAAGATGATTCAACAAGATATTTCTAGTGGGGGGGGCGGGGGGGGGGGGGTGGTGGTTTAGATGGTTCAGCTGCATTCCAAAATTCACAGGAAGCTGTGAATTTTCTGAATTTGGAGATTCTGTGAATTTCCAAAGCTGGAATCAGGACATTTCCATGCACAGCCTGCCCTCACCAGAGCTGCCCTGGCACTGATGCATGGCAGGACCTGCAGCAAAGCTAATTCTCCTATTTGCAATTCTTCTCCCAGTTACGCAGCTGAGATGTCCTTTGCCTCCCAAAAGCCCCAAAAAAGCAGCCTGTGGAAAAATGATTTGGGATCGTAATGGATGTGATGAGTCTGTGCCACTCCAAAGAGAGTCTGGGTGCACCAAGTGGGTGCCTGTGGAACCAGAGCCCTGCTATTGGTTTGAGCTGTATTTATTTTGTTTTATTTTATTTTATTTTATTTTATTTTATTTTATTTTATTTTATTTTATTTTATTTTGTTTTATTTTGTTTTATTTTATTTTATTCTATTCTATTTTACTTTATTTTACTTTATTTTACTTTATTCATGGCACAGCCTCTCTCTGCTTGTTTGGGACATTTTTCCCCACCTTTGCTGCCTGGAGCAGATCCCAGAGAGCAGCACAGCCTGCTCTCTTCATTATCTGCCCCACTAATACCTTTTTTTTATTTTTATTTTTTTATTTTTCCCCTCCCTCCTTAGGTCACTTGTTTTGGGTCACTTTATTCTCAGTGCTGACCCCACAGCAGGGTTTCCCAGCTCTGTTGCTTCTGTGGCTCAGGAGGGATGTTTTGCTCTCATTTATTCCTGTTTCTGGCTAGAATACAAGAGGTTAAACACTTCAGAGAAGCTTATTCTGTATTTACAGCTCGAGGTAGGTTTCTAAATCAACAGTAGGTCATGCATTGGAGTGACTCACAGAGCTGCTTAACCTTTTTCCTTCCCTTTTTGTCCCTCTCCAAATCTGAGGCGCTGCAACATCTGCAATTCAGATCTCTGTGAAAGGAATATGAAGGGCTGAATGTAAATGCAGCCTGGTGGCACTGAATCCCTTCTCTCTGCCTGCTGGGGAGGTGGCAAGGTGGGCACTGCAAGGGTTGGCATCTGCTTTTTGTAGGGGAAACTGAGGCAAAATCGCAGAGCGTGCGTTGGGAGTGGGATCAGTCTGGCCCCTTCGTTTAGGGCACGGTGGAGATGAGCCCAGGGTGGGCTGTGGGTGCAAGGAGAGCAAAACCCACCAGTGCCATCCCATGAAATGGTCACAAAAGAGGTCTCATCCTCTCAGTGAGCCCAGGGGCTCTGGTGGAAAGTGTCCCCACAAGGGACATCAACTGGGAACACCCCAATATCCCATGGCACTTCTGCTCCCTGCCAAAACCAGTGAGAAACAGGTTGGAGATGAGCAGATGGGAACAAGTTGTGGGCTCCTTCCTCACCCATCACCTCTGCAATTTTCTGGGCTTCAAACCCCCTTTTTCAGGGTAGAATTACAGACCCCCCCCTTTTTCCTTAGCAGCAGAGCAGGCCTGAGACATTTCCAGTCCCAAATCTCAACCAAACCCCTGCATTTCCTCCATCCAGCAGCATTTAGTGACTCTCTTCCAAGGAATCTGTGGAATCTCATGGGTTTTGGGGTTTGTACCTCTCCTTTTCCTGCCCCAGGAGCTTCAGGATGGTTCTGCCAGCTCTGTGTGCAGTTCTGGGGGTCTCAGCTGGGTCTCAGCCTATGCTGAGGTGCTTGGAGGAGCCCAAGCATCTCTGAGGTCCAGCTGCTTCTCATGCACCCCCAATCTTTGGATTTTTAAGGAATTCAGTCCCTCAGAGAAGGGCAGATGCTTTCTGAGGGCGCCAGCAGCTCTGGGGGGTGTTTGTCCCGCAGGATTAGGGCTGACCTGGGAGGCCTGAGTGGCTTTTTCTGTGTTTAGACCACAAATTGCCTTGCCAGATCTGTGGAGTTTTCCCCTCATGAAAGGACTGCACTGCCTGACCCTCTTGGAGTCATCTTTTAAAATTTGGGCTGTTTATTGAAGTGGCTGTTGATAAAGGAATGGGGTAGACCTGTGCTTGTTGTGTTTGGAGCTAATTTAAAATCTCCTGTTAAGAGGAGGACAGGGCAGGGTTAACCACATGCTCAGGAAAACACAGCAGAGAAATGGGATTTTTTTTTTAAAAAAGAGTGTTTCTACCAGAAAGGCAGCTGTGACTGCAAGGTGGAAGCACCTCTGAGGCCACGCTCTGACCCTAAATTAAATAACCTGAGAGTCTGTTCTGATAATCACTGATGTGGGATCAGTGCAAAGTTTGGTTCCTCCTTTCCTTGGGCAGTGAGGCAGCACCTGGCTGCTCCCAGATATTCCGTGTTGGACCCACAGGAGATGTTCCCCATTGGATGCAGCCCCAACCCCACCTCATTCTTCATTTAATGCAGTTCACCCTGCCCTCTAGTGCCAGCAGGTGCTGAGTCAGCAACTCCTGTGGTTCTCCACCTTTTCCCACCTCCCAGCCTGGGAATCTGCTGCTGCTGGGGCTGCCAGGACAGGGAGAGAGGAAGAAATCTGGCCAGAAATGTTTGTGCACTTCTGGGATGTGCGGGGAACAGGCACCTCGGAGCAGCTTTGGAGCCAGCATGGCCTCTTTGGAGATGTTCGCAAGGAAAATGAGCTTTGTGAGGGAGAGGGGGACACACGTGGCAGGCTGTGCGGAGGGAGGCTCTGGAGGCACGGAGGTTGTTCCAGTGATGGGCTTAAAACGAAACCTTCAAGCCTGGGAAGTGCTTGGAGGTGCAGGGGACAGACAGGGCTGGGGTGACACCTGAAGATAGATCCTTTGCTTTTCTCCTGAAGGAAAGGGAGAATAATTTTCTGTTTAGGAAGACATCTGAGAGCCTTTTGTCACCCTCTCTGCTGCGAGGGGAAGCTCCCCCAGCCACGGGTTCTGGTGTCTGCAGGCACATCAGTGCTTCCCAAATCTCCTGCAAGCCCTTCACACCTCTGCTGTGACCCGCCCGTGGTTTTGAAGAGCCCAGCAGACAGAAGCTTTGGGGTTTGGAGTGCAGGGACACCCTGTGGTGCCGGGTGTCCCTCCAGGCGGGCGGGACGGGCCCGCCACAGCTTTTGCACAATTTCCTGGGTTATTTCAAGCTGTCGGGAAGGTCCAGCCGTGCATGGGAGGGGCAGGCAAGCAAAAATGGAAAAACAGCCTTGGATAAGTCTCCTCCTCCCCTGTCCTCTCATCTCGGATCCGAAATTGGGGAAAGGAGGGGGGGACACCAGAACAACACCCCAGGCCAGTGGGGTGAGCCCAGGTTTTGCTGTGCTGATGCTGGCTGAGCTCTTGGGGTGGGTTTGTTTCTTTAAGGTGTCTCCCTGAGGGAGGATCAGCCAAATGCGATGTGGCAGCTCTGGTAACTCCTCTTGGCTCTCAGCACAGCCCTTGCTGATCACACAACTTGCTAGTGAAGAAGGTACAGCTGTCCAGGCCTTGGCAGGGATCCCCGCCCTCTGCTCACTGCCAAATCCTTGCTTGCTTTTTTACAAAAATTCTTAAGTTTCCTGAGAGAATGGAAATGGAGCAGCCTCATCTGCCTCCCAGCTCCATCCCATGCCTCCTGGACCTGCTGGAGTAAAGCCTGGTGTCCCTCATCCCTTTGTGGTGCTGGGATGTTGGCAGCCAGGGAGAGCCCAAATTCCAGGGCTCCTGTCCTGCTTTGAGGGGTTGGGGGGCACCAGGGTTAAGGGTTAGGGTCCCAGCAGTGCCTGCACAGGGCTGGAACTGGGATTGGGGGCGGCTTGGCATTCCTGGCTCGGGTATTCCCAGCTCACATGGACCCCTGGGAGAAGGGAATCAGCTGGAGATGGAGGTAAAAGCAAGCTCATCACAAGGCCAACAACTCTCCTGAGTTCTTCCCTGCAGAGCTGGGAGTGCCTCGTTATCTCTGTTTGCACCTCCAAACACCCAGGTTCCCAATTGTCCCAGCAACCAGACCCCCTGGAAAGCTTCAGGCATTGATTCCTGGCCTGGGCTCCCTGTGACAGCTGCAGGAAACCTTTACCTCCTCCTCTGCCTCTTTCAGAAACGACCCAAACCCCCCTGGTTCTGGAATATTTTAGCCCCGTGTGCAATTTTAAGGATGTGCCTGAGCTACAGAAGAGCTGCAAGGCAGCCTGAGCAGTGCAGTGGATGAGTAATTCAAGGCAGGGGGTGGGGAGCCTATGGATTTCCTCTCCAGAAAGAGCTTTTGGATCTTCAAACACCACAAATGTGGCTGTGGCCGTGCGAGAGGCTGTGCAGCAGCATTTCAGTGAGAGATTAAGGAAAAACAGCACTGGGGGACAAAAATACATTTCACAGCTGGCAAAATGATGGCATTAGGAAATAGCTCTGAACGTGCTCTAGACTGGGTGTTTATTTTCTGGAGGAGCAGGGATGAGTGGGCAGATCTAGGCTTGTCCTTGGGACTTTTACAGGTACCTCAGGCATTGCAGTGGGCATGAAAACCTTGCTAATTGCAGCCGAAAATGAGCCAGTAATTACATATATGAGAACAATAAACTAGGACGAAAAAAATAAGGTTGTATTTAAAGCCAGGCATTTTACTCTTGGATTCTGACATGATTATGCCAAAAAAATCATATGATTCCATTAATTGATTCTGTCATTATTAGCCTGGAAAATCTTGTGATTCCATGAATATGCATAGCCAAGGAATAGCTACAATTTTCAAAGCCGTGTCTGTTTCCCTCGACAACTTTAAAATATTTACCTTCTTCCCCTCACTGAGAGTGAAAGTATTGACCAGTTTACAAAATAACAGCGCTTAGGAGGAAACCTTCTGGATGAACTCGATCCTATTCAACATCAGAGTCTTTTGAGCTCCCAATTCTGTATCTTCAGCCCTTTGGGCACATGGCATTGTTCTGGATGGGCCTGGAATTGTATTTTTGGTGTGACAGGGTCTTTTTGAGGTGCTCTTTCCACTACCAATTTCCCTGGCGTGAACATGGAAAGCAGCAATGAGTTATTCCTTTGCACGCATTATAATGAGAAATATTGATTGTTAGGCGGTTTGATTTTAAAGTTTCCAAGGGAATCACTAGAAAGGGATCTCTGACCTCACCTCTTCTTGAGGTACAAGCTGATTTAAACATTTCTAAAGCCTGAACCTCTTCTCTGCCCCAAAACCCAAGTGCAAACTCATCACAACGGAGGTGAGAACGTGGTCGCTCCGCTGTGCTCCAGCCCCCTTCCAACAGCAAACATTTCAGCCCCGTCTGGTATAAAACGGATTATTTCATGCTGGCAATCCCAGGAACCTCTAAAACAGCCCCTTTTTGTGGCCAGGGATGAAGAAGCCCTTGTAAAATGTCGGGTTGTTCCGTGCACAAACCCCCGTGGAGCTGGAAGGGAGCTTTGGAGATCGTGGGGCTGCGCCTGGAGCGCCGCGCTCACAATTACTGCAGTAAAAAGGGCTCGGTGCTGTCAGAAATTCTCTGGGCTAATCAGGCAAAATAATTAAGGAAAAGAAATTAAAACGTGCACGATAGCCATCTTATCTAATGTACAAAAATATTAGTTAATATGCTGCGTGCAGAGCGCTTTTTTAAAAACCGGTGTTATCTCCTCGGGCTTGTTTTTATCATCTGGTTTTATGCCCTGGTTTCTCACTGGGAGATTTCCATTGGAGTGATTCCCTGGGATTCCCAGAGACACTGCCATGGGTGAAAATGCTTTGCTTCCATGCAGAGGCTCAATTCCTGCCACCCACCCCGTGCTCTGGAGGCCACTGATGCCTGGTGGGTGAGCTCACCTGTGTGTTTGGGGGAAGAAACACTCAAACTCACAAGAACTGGCAAAAAAAGTTCCTGTGGGATGAATTTTGGGGGGTTGTGACCTGGAGGTGGTGCTGGGCATCCTGGTGGGATACACATGAGAAGGACAGGGAGGCAGGTGCTCAGTTGGGACAAATTGAAAACCTATTTTCCTCATCCAAACCCCTTTGATTAATGGGTCATTAATAAATTTTGTTGCATCTCTGTTCTGGCCATATTCAGGGTGAGATTTTTGTGCTGCAGGGCTGACAAGATCCCGACAGCATCTGTGGGTGATGGCACAGGGGTTTCTGGTGAGCTCAGGTGGGTTTTGTGCGGATGGGTTAAACTATAAACTCCTTCCTTGTCCTTAACAGGGTGGTTTATCTTCAGTTACCAATGCCAGGTTGTTTGCTGGGAAGCATCTCCCTGTTTACCTTCCTCCTGGGTCCACAAGTTTATTTGTTTTATTCCTCCCACTTTGGAGCTTCTCCTCCCAGATGGGAATTCTGCCTAGGAGCCACATGACACAGAGAATTTTCACAGTGATGTGCACACAATTTGCCATTAGTGGTCAGCCTTAAATGTGCATTTTTGTCTCTGGCAGGTTAATTTTGTTGAGGAGCTTGGTTTTGGGGACAATGGGTGTGGATGCCTTGGAGAACTCCCACTCCGCCACCCAAAATATTGTTCTTTCTATGAAAGTTTCTCCCTGACTCCATCCCACCCTACTGAATTTTCCGAACTGGATTAACTAATTATTTTTAATAGAAAGCTCAGCATAGGCTTGATTCCTCCATTTCAGCAGAGCAATTGGGTTTATTTCCATTTAAGCACAAACATATGATTTTTAAAGGAGGCCCGAACTGCTAAAACTGAAGGCATAACCAGATAAATGACTGCATGAGGATTTTTGGTGGCTAGAACTCCTCACCCAAACCCCAATTCATGCATTTTTAAAGCTTGTGCTTGACAGGTCTAATATCTCTTAAGGAAATACTTCTTGGGGGTGGGAGCTAACAAGGCAAAACTATCTTATTATGAATTCAATTAAAGCTAGGCCAGGCTTACTGGACCTCTTCCAGGAAATATATATCAAGCTGGACCCGTAGACATCTGTCTCTTCTCTTGCCCCCACCTCCTCCTTTTTCTGTTTTCCAAGCTGTGGTTGAAAGGTGGAGAGGAGATGGGAGGAAGAGGAGGGACTGTCGCTCGCCATGGAGTGCAGGGCACGAGGGTTATTTTCTGTATTTGGTTATTTTCTATCTGACCATTTTTTTGTGATCCAGGGGAGAACAGATCTGCCTCAATCCCATCCTGAAACACAGGTGTAAAAACAATACTAAAAAAAAAAATACCAAATGGCATAATTATAACAAAGGGAGGGTGGATCCAGGGGGATCCTGACCCCTGGGCACTGCCAGACACCCCCTGGTTTGGGAATGAAGAATCCACGCTGCCTTTCCTGTGCTCCTTTTAGAGTACTAGATCAAAACACCTTTTCCACCCAAAAGACTCAGACGTCAGGGAGGACTACCCGGAGAAGTCAGGGATGTAATCCTGAGAATTCAGGGATCTAATCTGAAGAATTCAGGGATCTAATGGCCACTTTGAGCCTTCTGTTATCAGCAGGGCTCAGGAGCTGTTGCCTCTTATTTAACGTTTTTGTGGAAGTGGTAACCAAACCTCCCTGTCCCGTTTGCACCCTCCTCCTGCAAGGAACCTGTCTCCAAATTCCTGACGCTGCTTCCCTGGATGTGATAGAGAAAGACTGATACAATTTTTCCCCCCTTCCAGAGGGAAAACTGCTAAACACTGGAAACCTTGGGCTCTGGGTGACAGATCACAAATGAAATTCCAAGAGGGATCCTCTATTTTACCCCCAAATGTCCACTCTAAGGCAGGAGCAGGAGCACATCCCAAAGATTTCCTGGAGCCCAGACTCCCAAGTCTTTTCTGAGGAGCTGACAGGAAAAGGACAAGGACATTGGGGCTGGGGGGACTGGCTGGGCCTTGTGTGGAAGTGGTTAAAGGGATGGTTCTGAGGGCAAGGGCTGCCTCGCCTTGATTTATGGGCTGGCTGAGTTAATTTGCTCGTTGTGTGTGATTAGTTGTTGTTGCTGAGTGGTCATCTTCCACAACTACAAATCTAATTAATGTCGGCGTGCCAACTGTTGCTTTGGTGTTTTGTTTTTTGTTTTTTTAATCCCTGGCAAATATTTCTACTGTTTTAATTCTTGAGAGCTGATCATTAATTAGTATGAGTCTGCTATTACCCAGTCAGAGAGTTTCTTGGTTTTCCTCACTTCCAAATTCGTCTGAGGAAGGGAATCAGGAGCTGTGGTGACCCTCTGAGCAACCCACCGAGGTGTCTGGTGGGATCAGCAATCTGCTTTTTTCTTTTTTTTTTTTTTTTTTCCACCTTCCCAATCTTCTGCAAAACGCGGGGAGTCAAAGAGCCCCTCGAAATGTCTGCTTTCCCCATCCAGCTGTAATTCCCCGACAGCATTTCGAGCTCGCTCAGTGTTTCGGGGTTGTGGTGCCGTCCCTTTCCACGCTCGTGGCCTCGTCAAACCATTCCTGCAGCTCTCCAGCAAGACATAAATTCTGGAGGTTTTGGGCTCGGAGGTTTCAAAGCCATGCTGGAGAGCACATGGAAATGATTCTCGGGGCTACGGCTATAAAAATAATTATATTGCTGGGGGGAAAGAGCGACATGAAATGTCCCCGAAAGAGATCTCGGCGGTGGTTGCAGGATCTGTCCCAGCTCTGTGAGAGCCTGCTCTGATCTCCAGGGCTCATTTATCACTGCTACCTATAACAGCAGGAAATGTGCCCCCCAAAAAGCACCGCAGCAAGGAATGTGAGGGGAGGTTGCTCAGGAGAAGCGAACGTTTCGATCTCTCCCTTTGTTTTAATGAGGATACTTTGAAAATTGGGGCTTCTCCGCAGAGCTGAGCGGTGTGAGGATGACTAATTTGGAGACAAATTAGGTCTACTTAGCCGAAATGTCTGCCTCGATTGTTCCCTTAATGACCCTTCAACGCACATCTCTCCCTATAGGACTTTTACCGCAGCTCTGCCTCCAGCAGATTAAGTAATAACATGTTTTTACCACTTTCCTAAGCGCTGCTTCGGACCCGGTCCAGCATTTTCCCCCCACCATGCGTGTCTCCAGCTCTTTCTGATGGCTAATTCATTTATTTGCGTCTAGCCCCTGGCAGATTTGTCTCTTTGCATGTCTCCCTCTCCGGAGCATTTCGCTTGCACCCTCTTTTTCAAAGATCGCTGAGCCTGAGCGGTTTTTGGCTGACTGCAGCGTGTTGGGTGTCTGCTGGGTAACAGATTTATCCTTTCCCAAGGAAAGACACGAACGTAAACAGAGGATCCAAAATGCATTTTGCTGGGCTTTTTAAATGCGCTGAGATGAAACCTCCCCCCTCCCCGCCGCTGCAAGGCTATTAATGTAAATACCAAACTTTACAATCCTTCCTGTCAAGGAAACTTATTTACATTTTTCGAAGGAAAATTTTTTGCGTATTAAAAAAAAAAAAAAAAAAAATTGGGGCTTTTGGGACAAAAAAAGGGCTTCGTTCCAGTGTCATCCCCAGTTAACTGTGCTGCTCTCAGACACTGTAGAATTGGGTTTTGTTCCCAGGGCCAGCAGAGATAACATCTGTTTGCTTCTTTAAGGAGAAAATGAAATAGGATGCTAGTGTTTCATACTGGAAACAGCCCTGCAAGTCTGAAGGGGCGATGGGATGAGGGCTGTGGATCGAACACACTCGTTAAACAGGGCTTCTCCAGCATGAGAAAGGTGGGAAAGGGATTGGTGCCAGCCCAGGGGAGGCAAAGGGCTGGTTCCCAGTGAGTGGGAAGAGCAGCAGACTGGTCTTACTGGTGCAGGGCTCAGGGCTGTGTTGTCCTTTGCACTTTGCTGCTGGTCCTGCCATCCTGGCTGGGCAGGTTTTTTCCCTACTAAGAGGAATATCACACTGTCTTTTTTTTTTTTTCCTGATTTACTCTTTTCTGCTTAGAGCCTGTGGAACGTTTTGAAAGCAAAAGGGAAAGGTGGCTTCGAGGGAAGGGGTGCAGCTGTGAGGATGGGGAGGTTTTGGAGGGAGGAAGGCTCGGCTGAAACATCCCACTGCAGCCCTAGAGATGCAAAACTGTGCCTGTTCCTCCTGCAACTCCCGGAGTCAGTTGTCTGGAATTCTGTGAAGCAGAACAGGAAAAGCTCTCGTGGCCAGGGGAGTGAGCAGCAGCGACCTGCTGGCGCTCGCAGGGGCCAGGTGGCATTTTCCCAGTTCCCAAGGCTCTGATTTTCTAATCAAGCAGCTCCTCTAATTCCTGTTTTGCTGGCAGCCAGAGGGGAATGAGCGTCCCTCCAAGGGGAAAACCTCTCCTTGCTTCTCTCTCCTCAAAAGCTCAGAGAGAGGGAGGATGGCTGCCCAGCCTGAGCAGCGCTCACCCCACATTTGCAGTTCCTGATCCCTAGGAAAGGCAGATCCCAAATCCACATAGCCATTTCTTAGGGATTTTTTGGTCCAATGAGGTAGCACAGGCTGCTCCCCTCTTACCCATAAAACGTCCCAGCACCCAACTAAATTTGCCTGTTTTCGAGGGTTTCTTGAGGACCTTGTTGTAGGGGTTTTTTTTTTTAATTTTATTTTCTGGCAGCCATAATTTCTGTTGCCATAAACGATAGAATTTGACACCGCACTGCACCAGGTCATTTGTCAACAGCCTTTTCAACAGTCCAACCACACGCGTGTTCCTGCACACACAGGCACAGGGAAAGGGGCAAAGTTGGGGATTTTCCTCTGCAAGAGCCACCTCAGAGCATTGGGATGGAAGTTGGGTTACGGCGAAGGCACCGAATTCCAGTTTATTCCAAATCAAACCAAAACATGCCGGGATTTGGTTCTGCATCGTAATTTTTCCTTGATGTCCTCACAGTCTTTTTGGGGTAGGGACAATCTGAGCATCTACCTATAAAATCTGCTTCATCAGAGCAACGATAATAATAATTTAATCAACGTGGATTTTAAAATATGGTTTTAAAAAGGCAGGTTTTGCCCCGTACCGTATGCTAGGGGTGGTTGTGTGTTAGATAACAGATTTCCAACCATCCTTGGCTAATGGCAACACATGATTTGGGAAACAACAGAATCAATGCATTGTTCCAGCCCAGCACTTTCCTATTCAGCCAATCTAAACTGCTGAAGAAATATGTGTTCGGGACATTTTACATCTGGTTTTGACAAGAAGCCTGGGTTTTTGTGTGTGGGGTTTCTTTTTGGTTTTTTTTTAAAATCTGTTTGCTGCAGTTTTTTTGCCAGATTAGCATGGGAAAAGGCTCTCTGTTTTATAAACGGAGGGTTTAGCTTTTGAAAAACTCACTCAGCTTTGGATTTTTGCAGTTGGAATCAGGGCACGACGCGCAAAATTTAAGAATGCTAGCGATGGCCATAAACCCCACAACAGCAGTGATACCTATTCAAATATAGCCAAACAACAGGCAGCTCGTGCAATGGGTAGAAAAACCAATTTTGAGATACTTTCCGTATTTTTGGGAGTCACTAGAAGAGCTTAATTCCAGCACCAAAGTGCAAATTCCAAACCATTTCAGGATGCAAGTGAAACGTGCATCTAAAATGGTTTTAAGTCTCTTTTACACCACTAGTAAGATCTGGTTCCACATTTTTTTAGCTTTTTGAACTGAGGCATTGCTGTTGTATCATGTTTTTGCCTGGTTCTGTATTTTATTTATTCGAATGGGCCATTCATTGCTGCCCGAACAAAGATGGATTTGCCTCTTTAAACAAGCCCAGCCAATGGGCTGGGATAAACTTTCCTCTTCAACTCTGCACATGATGAAATTATTTCATTTTTGCATCACAGGGGTGGCGGGGAAAATGTCCCTTCGGAGTGTTTGCCTGGTGAAATGGGTTTGTGGGCTCTGTTTTATGTATGGAGCCCCAGACAGCGCCCGGTCAGACCCAAACTCTGGCTGACACAACGCAGAGCTTCTCTGCTTAATTAGCTGGAGATGAGGGTGTTATTAAAAGCCTTTTTTTCCCTCTCCTTTCTGACTGTTTATTCCTCCCTCCCCAAATATTACAAAGGCAGCTGAAGAGGAAGTAGTTTTCTGCTAATGGAAAGTGATGAGGAAGGGTTTAGTGAGGAGAGTAAATAAGAAACTGCGCCTAATGCCAGCTGCTGCCTCACAGGCACTTTGGGGAAGGGAAACTGGACAAACCCAAAAATTTAGCAGAGTTTCTCCTATCCCTGCTTGCTTTTTGCTGTGCAAGGGGGAAGGGGCACAGCCCGAGACTGCAGCCGACATCTGCTGCTCGTTTCTTTTAAGAGAAACACAACCTGGGGCGAACGCGTCGCCGAGCCCTGCGTGGGTCCTGTGAGCCCCTGGCTCCTCAGCCAGGAGGGGATATGACCACCACAGGGTTTTTGGGGTGCAGACACCCACGGAGTTGGACAGCAGCTGTTTTGGATCCCCTTGTCAGCCTGTTGTGACTATCACCTTCTCGTCTCTGAGCCCTTTTCCGCAGCAGCGCTTTCTGGCAAATCTCACACGGTGATGGTTTCCCCTCTGTCCCTCATCATCCAACCCTCAACACCAGCCTTTTCACTCCCCCATTCCCACAGAGCAAAAGCATGCTGATTATTACTTCCCACCACCCCCCCCAAAAAATTTGGGGCACATCTCATTTTTGCCTTCCTGGAAGCTCCATTTATTTGAATTTCTGCCGGCGCGGGGGGAGCGGGAGGAACTGGATGTGCCCACGCTGCCCTCCGGGTCGGTGACCCCAAACCCATCAGCATCCCCAGCATTCCACAGGCAAAGGGAAGGAAACAGAGCATTGTCCAGGAGAAGAGAAACAGGTACCTACCCCTTGGGCTGGCCCAGACCGGGTGGTGGCTAGTGGGAGGCCGACATGGACCACGCTCCCTCCATCCTCCACACGGAGAACGCATAACTGAGCCTCTCGTGAGCCACGTAACTGCAGCTCGTCATCTTACTGTCCATCTCGTCGCTCTGTAGCACCTGGTAGAGGAAGTCTATGTACCGCGCCGCCAGCTTGAGCGTCTGGATTTTACTCAGTTTGTCAGAGGGCAGCGTGGGGATGATTTTCCTCAGGGCGGCAAAAGCTTCGTTGAGCGACTGAGTCCTCTGCCTCTCTCTGACGTTGGCCAGGATCCTCTGGCTCTGCAGTTCTTCATAAGATTGGGAGCTGGGACTGGACTTTTTCCCCCTCTTGCCTGGGTTGGGGCTGCCATCTTCGCTGGACTTCTTACTGTATCTTCTCTTCCTGCCAAATCTCTTTGGCTGCCTTTCCAACTCCTCTTCACTGGTCCCCAAGCTATCCACAGGGGAAACAGGAGAACTGGAGCTTTCTTCCATGCTTTCTGCAAGAAGGGGAGGGGAAGAGCCTTTCCCCCCCTCCTTATGTTATGTGAGTGTGTGTGTGTCTTAAATGTGCTTTAAATTCCTGAAACAGATCCTTTGGAAAAACAGGAGGACTCTTTTTTCCTTTTTTTCTCCTTTTTTTTTTTTTTTTTTTTGCTGACCAAACGTTTTCCAGGTTGCTTGAAGGGCTCCTATTTCAAGGACCGAGGCTGTGTAAAAAAATTGAGGTCTTGGAGAGAGGAAGTTATTCTAACTTTTTGGAAACTTTAGCTGAGCTCAGTTGCTAAATAGTTGTCAGAAGTGAGGGAGGTGCGGGGCTCCCTCCTGATTGGCCGGCCAGGTCGGTGGGAGGAAGGCTTTTCCCCTGCTAAACTTTCACAGTTTTATGTTACACTTAACTAAAATCTTGGGAATGCACCTCGAATCAAAGATAGCTGGCAAACGCCACCCCCCTCCCCCGGGGATGCTGGGCTTGCAGCACCCCTCCAGGATGATCCCCCCACCCACCCCGGGGGTTTTTGGGGTGCTGCTCTGCCCCGGGTCCTGTTCCCAGCTCTGTGGCCAGACTGCAGAGATTCCATGCCCAGACTGCGGTGCAGAGGGAGCAAGCCCTCCACACACACCCCCTTTTCATTGAATGGCGCCCTATTTTGCAACTCCTGGTGCTGGGGGCCCAGCAAACGCCCTGCCCTGGAGGGGTGGGGTGGGGACCTGCACCCCATCCCACAGGGTGACCCCAGAGCAGCAGAAGTTCTCTGGGGCATGCTGAGCTATGGGGATGGTGGAGATTTGGGGGCAGAGGGGCTAAACCCTAATTTGTGGGGGGCACGGCAAAATCCCTCCTGGACAAACCCAAAATATGGATCAGCTGGAAAGCAGCTAGTAAATAGTTTATGGGAAAACCCGTGGAAAGAGCCCTGGAGAGGCAACACTGGCCTTGCACTCCCATTTTCTCCCCACTTTCCCCTCTTCCATTAAACGCCAAACAGTACATTTTAGGGAATCAGCAGGCAAGGAAGGTAGGAGGATATTTTTTTCCTCCTCCAGAATATCCTGCTGTTGAATTTGTGGTATCCCAGCACCAAAAAACTATGATAGCAGGATTTTTGATCTATCCAACAGAAGACAACAGGTCTCTTTTTTCCTCACCACCATGCCGTGGGGGGGAACGTGGGAAAACTCCTCTTGCTTCCATGGAGCTAAGACAGAGAAAAAATCAGATTTGGACCTCTGATTTCAGTCACAGCCCAAATTGCAGGAACAGATGCATTCCTGAGCGGCAAGGATCATGTTTTCAATACGGAGCAGGGAAATAAAATAGAACAACAATAATAATAATAATAATAATAAAAAGAAATAAGGCAAAAGAAACTCGTAAAACACCGATGTCGTAGCAGAAGAATTAGTTTGGAGTGGATGTCTTTGTGAAGATTTCCAGCAGGTATCAACACTCATTAACAGAAAAAGTAATGTCTGGTTTGATTGGAAAACGTTCCTTGGTAGGAGAAGGAATTTTTGGCTTGCCTGGGGCTGGCTGCACTGCTGGTAGGTAATGTTTATAGTGGAAAGCCTTCCCCAGGCAGCCCCCGGGGAGCGCCTGTGTTTGCTTTCCAAAGGAAAGGTTTTCAGGTGCAGCACAGAAGTCGGAAAAGCGAGGCCGTTCTGCAAATAGATTTTTAATCTGATTTAAGACCCCAGTGAGCCCGGCCAGAGCCGGTGCCAGTCCCGCTCGCACCCCAAATCCATCTTTCCAGAAGGGTTTGGGGCTGGATCCCAGGGTTAATCCAGCATCCCAAACCTGGGGTTCCATGGGTACAAGCAGGCTGGGATGGTGCCCACGGACCTCAGGGCGGACACCATGCCTTGTGAGGGCTATTTGGTTTGTGTTGGGGTTATTTAGGAGCCTCCTGAGGGCCCGGGATCCTTCCCAAGTATTGAGGGAAGCCATCACTGAAGACTGGAGGGGCACCACTCCTGGTTTGCCCTGTAAACAGGTTCTCGGCTCACGGTACCGGCTTTATGTGGGCTTGCAGGGATTAATGGAGCATGGGAGAGCAGGGGAGATTCAGGGATTCACAGAGCATGGGAGAGCAGGGGAGATTCAGGGATTCACAGAGCATGGGAGGACAGGGGAGATTCAGGGATTCACAGAGCATGGGAGGACAGGGGAGATTCAGGGATTCACAGAGCATGGGAGGACAGGGGAGATTCAGGGATTCATGGAGCACAGAAGGACAGGGGGGATGCAGGGCTGCAGGTGCCCCCAGTAAACTGCTTGGAGAGGGAGCAGGGATGTTTTAGGCTGTACTTGAGAGCACCAGGAGCAAGGGAGGATGATCCCAGCTGCTGAGGAGGGCGAGTGGAGCTGCTGGTTTTTCCTCCCCTCTCCTCCTGCCCTGCTGACACTTATTTTCCATCTTTTTACGGCCCTGCCATAACCACCGAAAGCAGGGCTTGATCTCCCAGGGTGTGCAGTGTTTCCATGGAGTGGGACTTGATCCTACATGGCACAGATGGGGTCTGGGGCTGGACTGTATGCATGGATCTCAGCATGCCCCATTCTCAGCTGGCACAGGGAGTTTGGGATAATCCTACACAAGCACGGGCACAGCTCCTGGACATCACACTGGGACAAAGCTCTGGCCATGTGGTGCGATCCTGGTCCAGCTGCTGCTCCTGGCACTGTGGGCTGCAGCAGAGCAGCCCCATGCTCCTCTGGGTTAAAGAGCTAATATTAAGTAAATAAATTAAATAAAAACCCGCCTCGCTTCAGCAAATAAGACCGAAGGAGTCTTTGCAGGATCCAGGCAGGGTTTCTCCCTAAGGGAATCGCTGCTGTGCATAACCCCTAAACGTGCAAAGCCTTTTAGTATCAGGCAGGCTTCATTAGGGGAAATTTATGGTGGAATTTGGCTGTGGGGTAATTATGGAGTCTCTGGGCTGCAGCGAGCATCGCTCCGGAGCTGCCGTGTGTGTGTGTGTGTGTGGACCCTCCACTGCTGCAGTGCCTGGTGCCAGGGCTAAGCCCGGTGGTGACAATCCTGCAAATATCTGCCCTGGAGCAGAGCAAAGGCACGGGACCAGCCCTGGCTGAAACATGATCCAGCTCTCCTGGAGGAAAAGGGGAGTTTGGGGAGGTTTGTGGGGAAAGCAGCCACTGGCAAAGCGGACTGGGCTGGATCCATCCTTCCTGCCACCACGGCAGGCTGGAAGAGAGGTTGGGAAATAAAAACTGCCACATGATCGATAGTTCCGGTGGAATTTTAGTGCCCAGTTTGAATGTGACACTCACTATGATGCTGTTCCAGTGCCTTTACCAGGCTCCCAGATTTTTTTGTTAGAGGGCAGTAATGAATGTGGGCTGGGTTTTGGGGTCGGTGCTTGCTGTCCATGGGAAGCCTGTGGTCCAGTTGTCCCTTTGGCAGGGTTTGGCCAGAAAATCACCCTCTGACCCTTCTGTGCTGAAGAGGAGAAGGTTTGGATTTCTGTATCCTGCTAGCCCTCCCTATGCTTGTCGTGGGAAGCAGGGAAAGATAGGGTGTCCTGGCAGTGCAGGTAAAATCCTTTCCATGCATGCAGGCTGCTCTTCCAGCTCTCTTCTGCTGGGAGAGCTGCCAGAGACACTAATTTTTAGAGCAAACTGGAGGAAAACCAGACGCTGTTTTGCTTTTTGCCTTCCTCCTTCTGCTCCAGAGGAGAGCATCCCTTCTCCTTTCAGAAACACCCCGCTCCCAAACTGCACCCAACATCGAACCACCTCTGCTGCAGCCAGATCTGATTAAGATTATTCATTTTTTTACCTCCTTTTTTAAGGGATAATTCCTTAGTGCTTGTGCAGAGAGCGATAGGGTGCAGGCACCTTCCCCGTGCTGCCTTGGCAGCGCCAGCCGGGATTGTCCCTGCTCCTTCTGGTGCCTGGACTTTGCTCCCTCATCCCTTTTGACCCCCAGAGCACTCCCCCTTCGGCGACAAGCTCATAATCAAAAGCAAAGGAGCAGATAAAGGGCGGGAGGTGCGGGGTTTGGGGATGAGACGCTTGGAATGGAGCGCGGTTCCAAAGTAATTGGATACGCTCGGGCCGGAGTTTGGCGCAGGAATGTACATCTGTTTCTGAACTGTTACCAGCTGATGTGCCCGTTCTTCCCTTCTGCTTCCTCCCCTTCCCAACCCCCAGAGCGGCGGGACTGGCGGTGGATCCACCTGGATCCCTCGGCTTGGTGCTTGAGGAGCCTGGAAATGGGGATCTTTTCAGGCAAGATTTTGCAGAAGGCTGACAGGAAAAAAAGACAAGGGGAGGACTTCAAGATTTTCCCAGTGGATGTCCCTTTCTCCCAGGAAAAGCCCACAGGTCCTTCGTCCATCTCCTTTATGAAGGTGGCAGCTCCATCCAAGCCTTGACCAAGCAAGGTGGGAATTTCACGGGCCATCCTGGAGAAGAGGAGGCTTCAGAGACGCCTCAGAGCCCCTTCCAGCTCCTAAAGGGGCTGCAGGAGAGCTGGAGAGGGACTGGGGACAAAGGATGGAGGGACAGGACACAGGGAATGGCTTCCCACTGCCAGAGGGCAGGGATGGATGGAGATATTGGGAAGGAATGATCCCTGGTGAAGGTGGTGAAGGTGGGAGGCCCAGAGAAACCATGGATGCCCCACTGGAGCATGTCTTGGAGAAGAAAGGTGCTTCTGAGCTCTTTTAACTCCTGTAGGATGCAGGCAGGTGCTTAAAGTTCTGGACATATTTCCAGAAATTCAGGCCTGAATTTCTCCCCCTCTGGAATAAGAAGGGAGATCTTCAGTGTCTCCAGCAGGTTTTGGGTTGGGATCTCAAGCATGAAGCTATTGGGGATCCATTCAAATCTGCACCACTGTCAGTAGGACGATGGAAACTTAGTCCAGACCCAGTTCTGCCTCAAACATGGGATGCAGTGTTTCAGATTTGATCACGGATTTCTGGCAAGATGAGAAATCTCCCATGTGTCCTGCCACAGGAAAGAAACCCAAAGACAGCGGCGTTGGCGTTGTGGGTTCTATTTTAAATGACAGCAGAAAGAACGGGTGTTCTGGGGAGTAAAAAGTGGTGGCTATCACAATTCCAAAAATAACATTTCTATTTTAGATCATTTGCCTGAGGCCACCACTTAATTGCAGATCAGAGTGGAACATCTCCCTGGAAATCCACGGGCAAGAAAATTTTTTCTTTTTTCCCCCTGTTTTTTGGAAAGTGGAATATTAATTGTGGCTGTAGCAGTAGCAAATGTAGCTTAAAAACCTGAGCTGGGAGAAATGAAAATATTGTTTCATGAACTGGAAAATGAAAGCACGGGAAATATTTTGTTCTCCTCTTTTCCTCCCCCATTTCCGGCCTTGTTAAATTGGGAAAGAAGGGCTTCCCACTAATATAAAGGTGAATCCAAAGCCAGCCTGGGTGTTCCAACAGCATTCAGGCATGACTGGAAGGGTCAGGCTTCTCTTAATGTTTTTTTGGATTGCAGCACCAGCTTCAAGGGGTTCTTATACCTTTCACTCGACCAGGTTGCTCCAAGCCTGTTGTTTGTAATCGTGCATTCCAATACTTTTGGGGATTAACCAGAATCCCAGAGGTGAACCAGCCTTGTAGTTAACAGCATTGTGAGGTGAAAAGATAGAAACAAAGTATTGGGAAGAACAAAACAAAGCCCCGGAGCAATTATGCTGCTGTTACAATATATGGTTTTCCTCACCGGCCCAGGGAAGAATCTCTCTCAAAGCAAAGTTTAATTGTTGGGGATGGAATGGAACTGTTTGGTCTGGAATTGAAGCACCAAGGTGCAACATTTGGCAGGTCAGATGCTGGGGAGAGGGAAGCCAAAACAATGAACTTGATGTGGTAACTCTGGAGCTGGGCACGTCTGCTGGAGCCCACTGGGATTTTGGGCATTGCATCATTTGGAGAAGTCACAGTTTTGATCGCCAGGGCAAAACAAGGGAAGATTTGTTAGGGTTTCTCAAGTGAGAAAAACTAATTTTTCCAGAAGACGATGGGGTCAGTTAAAATCAGTCATTTGCAGGTTCTTTGGCCAGCTCTGAACTTCACCTTAGCTTTTAGATGCCTGAGATGCTCACAGTTTGCAAAGCCTGGAGCTCTCCTTTGCCTGGATAACAACGGGCAGCCTCTGTCCTCATTTCTTACCTTACAGCTCTGCAATTCCCCTATAATTTCTTCCTGCATTCCTAGGAAAATACGATTTATTTTGGAAAACCAGGCACCCTGATTCTTTCACCTCCATGTGTTGCAGTTTAGGTTTCTGCTGCAGCAATGGCTGGTACCTACTGGTCAAATTTGTTGGCTACCAGCTGATTTGGTTTCACTTTGGTGTTTTATTTGATGCTGAAAGGTTGAAATCTTCCATTTAAGGAAGAAAAATAGTAATAATTACTGAGTAACTATGCTCACAACACCTGAAGGGAGAGCCAAAGCTGCTTAGCTGAGAGAGGAAATTATTTTTCTTAGACTGATTAAAACTTCTGCTCTTTTCTTTGTTTTTGCCAACACCTGTTTAAGTCAGGCACCTGAATAAACTTTGAGGAGAAAAGATAGTTTTGTTAAAGGCTCAACTGGACCCCCAAAAGCTCGATTTCCACTTCTGGGACCATCAACCAATCCAGGGGAGACCAGGCTTGACATTCCTGGTGAGATCTAGGGAGGAAGAAGCAGGAAAGACCCACTATTTCTTTCAAAAACAATTAGGAGGAAAAGCCCCAAGCCAAACAAACAAGCCCTCAAACCTTCAGGCTGGTTGAATTTTAAAGCAGCAGCCATAAAAATTCACAAAATTAGTGTAATTGGGTTTGGGCTGTTGTTCCAGAGATCATGAGTGGGCTGGATGTTTTCTCAGGAGCACCAGCCCTGTTTGTTGGGACATCATGGGCACAAAGGCTCCTGGATGAAGCTGTGGCTGCAGACACACGACCTGTGGACACCAAAGTGTCATGCAGGAATGTGTGCGCGGTAGCCCAAACGCTGGAACTGAAACAGTCAGGGAAACAGCTGCACCCCTCAGAGGCACGGGAAGAGCATTCCTGCACAACATCTGTGGATCTGCGTGTGTAGGGTCAGGGAAGACATTTCGATGAGGCAGCAGGTGTGAACCTGCCAGGCCTGCTGCACCCAGGGCATCCTTTACCCTTCCCATTGCATCCCTGGTGTGCTTGGCTGGGCAAGGCTGACCTGCTCATTATTGTCGTTGAATCCCAGAATGGTTTGGATTGGAAGGATCTTGGAGGTCCCATCCCACAACTTCCACTATTCCAGGTTGCTCCAAACCCTGTCCAGTCTGTCTTTGGACACTTCCAAGGATTCAGGGGCAGCCATAGCTTCTCTGGGCACCCTGTGCCAGGGCCTCCCCACCCTCACGGGGAAGAATTTCTTCCCAATATCCCATCTCTCCTTTTCCTGTGTCAGTGGGAAGCCATTCCCCCTTGTCCTGTCACTCCAGGCCCTTGTCCAAATTTCCTCTCCAGATCCCTCACTGGCCTCGTTCAGGTATCCTGAGCCATGGTGGGATTGGCTGGTGGGAAGCAGTGCTCCAGCAGAATTCCTGGGCTCTAATTCCTGTCCCAGCTGCCCACACCCTGCCTGCAGCATCTCCCAGGAGAAGTGGCCTTGAGAAACATTCCTTCGGCTGAAGCTGTAAAGTGCATTCCTACGCTGGATGCATCCTCCTGGTGGGACAGGTTTTGATCTCAGTGGGAGAGAACAACATCCTACATGGTTGTCTTCAAGTGTATAAATTATTGCATGAAATTAAGGGGGTGATGAACGTGCTCAAACCTACTCCAGAAGTTGACCTGGGCAGCAGCTGTGGCCTGTGAATATGGCCTAGCTTCCATATTATCCAATCCTGGAATTAAATACTGCTCCCTGGAAGCTCTCTCTGCCAGCAGGACAAGCAGCCCAACCTGTGGTGGGCTGCAAAACACTGCTTTTTTTTGTATTTTAGCTCAAAATGCCTTTTATGCGGCTGCTGGAGGAGGAGAGCTGTAAAACATACCTGTCCTCGGCCTGAACCTCCCCCAGCTTTTTCATTATCAGTTGAGCTTTGCGATTTGTTGTTTTTTTCTGGCATCAATACGGCGGTGAGGTTTCATTTCCTCCTCCTTGGCGCTTTTGGCAGAGCTCGAGTTCGCTGTCGGTTCCACTCCAGGCCCCGTCAGGTGACTCCAAGTCTGATCCACAACTCGCACAGTCAGCAGGAAAACTTCATGTTGCTCTCAGCAGGCCTTTGCAGCGACCTTTAATAATTCCCTCCTCCCAAGGGGGCTGGAGCAGGGATCCAGTAGGCATTTGTCGTGTCTCGCCCTCCTTGAGGGCCAATAATTCCGCGCAATATTTCCGTAGGCCTTTGATCCGCCACTGCTGCTCGATGGCGCTTTGAAGCTTTAACAGTGCCCCATATCCCGCACTTATTAAATTCAAATTCTCCACTCACATTTCCCTGGAAGATACATAAAAATAACACATGGAGGAAATGGAGTTGGAAGATCTTCTGTATGAGCTTGGCTCACATCTCCCCATCTCATGTGGGGAAGGCACCGAGAGCGTTGCCTTTGCACTCGTGACAGAGCCATCTGCACGGTTTTGACAGAGTGGGGAATATCTGAAAAAGCAATAATAGGCTCAGGGAGCTGCAGGCCGGCTTCAAAGCCTGATTTTCAGGATGCTTCTGGGCAGCCTTTCATTTAGAGGGAATTAGCGTTGGAGGCACCTCACTGCACAGGTTGCCCTGGGCTCTGGAAATGGATTTGTCTGGTGGGCTTTAATGCAGCTCCTCTGACAGATATTTTGGGGTTGGGATAAAGGTGCCATCAAGGGGTCTGGAAGCCAGTTGGACTCTATGATCTTGAGGCCTTTTCCAACTGAAATAATTCTGTCTCATTGGAGAGGGAAGGGTAAAGCAGTGGGATGAGCCATTTCCTTGAGGATGTTAAGGAATGAAGTGGGAGATTCAACAGATTTTGAGTGGAAACTCAAGTCCAAGCAGGAGGACAGCTGATCCATTAACTACTGGAAGGACTGGGGAAAAAAAACAGGAGTTTCTCAGGGATCCACAATTTACGGGGTCCCTTTACCATCCTGCTCAAGAGTGGCATCCTGGGAACAGCACAAGTCCACAGTGAATCAGGGAAACACTTGTCCATCTTGGTTTTGGGGTCTCACCAGGAGGCAGGGGGAAATTTATGATAAATTCCAGAAAAACCACCTGATTTCCATGCCAAGTCCCTTGTGAGGACCAAGTGACTCACAAGCACGTGAGCAGCCTGCTCCTCAGAGCTCACCTCCATAAAACCATGTTTTCCTGGGAAAACCCTTCTCCCTGCCTGAGCAGGGAAAGCAGCCTGAGGAGAACAGAGAACTTGGCTGCACCAAGAATAAAAAGGTTGATAAGCAGCTTTGGACAGGGTGTGATGCTTCTATCGACTCCGGTGTACCCTGGGCTGGCGTTGCCTTAGGAGCTGCCGTATTTGGGTGGCTAATGAAGATCTAGGGTCTCCAGCTCATGGTCACGCAGGCACAGACAGCACTTCCCAAATCTTTGGCGTGGCTGGTGGGACAAATACCTTCTGGCTTATAAGGCAAAGCCCAAATTAACAGCCAGAAACGTCAGTGTCTCACGGCATGTTGTGCAACCAGAGCTCTGATATTTTGTAATTAGAGTTGCTCCCTGGTTTTTTTTTCCTTTCTTTTTTCTTTTTTTTTAAAGTGGCATCTATTTTTTTTCTCTGGGAGCACATGCTGAAAAACTGATTCAGATAGCAAATAATTAAAAAAGAAAAAAATTGCCAACAGACACCTTGTTTTCAAGGAAGTTGAGAACTTTCTAAAGGAAGTTTTCACAAATGTGGAAATTTCTCTTTGGTGGAAAGCAGAAGTTTGATGCAGCAGGGTTGCTGCAAGTGTTACAAAAGATCAATCTTCACCCTGACCTTGCTGACATGAGAGTTCTGAAAGCCCCAAAGTGTGACTGCTCTTCTTTGTGCAAAAACACTACTGGGGACGAGGACTGAGGGAGGTTTCAGCCTGAAATCCTTGTGGGTTTGGTGGTGTCTTGGCAAACACAGAAGCATAACGTGCAGTTGAGGACGTGTGGGCCGCTGGAGGAGATGGCTTTCATGTGCTGTCTTGTGATGACGTGAGCTCGCTGGTGGAAAAATGGGCTTTTAAGTGGCAATTTTGGGTCAGTCAGCCAGATGTGCTCAGTGTGTGGGTGCTGAACCCCGACACTCCCAGACCTTGGGCACATCTCAGCGTTGGCACCTCCATTCTGCTGTGTGACAGACTGAACGGAGAGGATTGAGATGGGATGGGCTTTTTCAATCCCGAAGTGTGTTCCTAGCATTGTTCCCAGCTCCGTTCCCAGGAGTGTTGCTCCCCATGGGGAATGAGGGGACACAAGCTCCCAGTGAGTGTGGCAGGAGCACAGTGAGTCTGGTGCAGAGAGATTTGCAAGCAAACATTTGCCGGGCACTGAGCACAGATAAATCCCAAAATCAGAGCGGAGCAGACATGTGATGAAATCCTTCCAGGAAGAGGGGAGGGGGAGGGGGCCAGCAATCTAACGTGTCCTAATATTTTCATTATAAAACACAGCGTATCAGTAACATGCACACGTGAAGCTATGGAAATGCCGGGCCCGTTGTTGTGCCATATGTTTTAAATATCATCAAGCAGGCCGGTTTTGGGGTATATTTGATATTCTGGCTGTTGTCACTAGGACTGGACCAACCGATTCGTATGGAATATGAATTGGCCTTGAGCTCGGTCTAATCGCTGACCCAAGGAGAGTTTTGCAAAAGGCATTCCTAACCTGAGGAACGATAGGCTCGGTCTTGCGCCAGGGGAGGAGGGTGGGCGGACTCTTGACCTAGATACAAATCTCTGGGGTTACAAACCAAGAGGCTGCTGGATAGCAGGGACCAAAACATATCACTGATAAGATTGTTCTCTCTCTTTCTCCCTTTTTTCTCCTTTTTTAAAAAAATGTTTTTGCTGAAAAACGCGCCTTGCACAAAAATTGTGATTGCCATTTCTTGCAAGTTGCAGTTTTCAATATTTTCCCTTCAGTGTTTCCCACCACGAGGAAGGAATGAAATGTAGATATGTCTACGTTTTAAATTTGGAAATTAATGTCAAACTCCCAGTTTCTTTCAGGTTCCCCACATTCTTTTCAGGGAACAATTAAGTATGGAAAAAATCTTACTTCTTCTATTTTATGTCTTCTTAAAAAGAGGGGAACCCCATCCAAATCTTCGTTATGAAATATTTACGTAGAAGTCTCCCCTGTTTTGGAGAAAAGCAGAGAAATATTCCTGGGAACAAATTATTTCATTCCTTTACTTTGTTCCCTTTTGCTTTTCCTTTGGGAGGGTCTCCCTGTCAGCAGAAAGGGGATAAAGCAGAGAAAATCAGGGAGTGGAAAGAATAAATATATTTTAACTACATTATCAAGCAATTCCTGGTTCTCTCCCTTTTTTTCTTTCTGAGGAAAGGAAGAACGAATGATTTTGGGAGGGGGGTAGTGCATGAAAGATCCTTCCCCCTCTTACCCCCACTCTTGGCAAGGAAATGGAGTTCATGGCAAGTTGAAAAGGAAAGCACCGTTGTAGGGGAATTTCTGGGGTGGGAAAATTCAGCTCCCTTGTCTGGGCAGCCCTGGTGTCTCTTTGCAAGACGTGGGCTGGGACCCGAACATCTCGCAGGGCTCCTTCCTGTTCCCATGTCCGTGCCAGGAATTGGGCTCGGCGGGAGGATTTCGGATAACGTGTCCTGGGAAGACGGGAGCCAGCGGGGGATGGAGCTCCCTCTCGCAGAGCCGGCCTGGATCTGCAGCTCCAACACGCCCAGGCTGATTCTGCTGCTGGACTTGGCAGATTTGTGTGCGAGGAACTCGCAAGATGCTGTTTTTACAGACACTTTGCTGGCTATGAAGAGAGAATTTGGGTTCACCCTGCAAATCCTGGATGTTAAACACTTTGTTTTCCCCCAAGGAAAATATGTTTGCTCTCAGGTTTGCCTTGCTTTGGTGCCATTGGGATGTGCAGAATCCACTCATGGGTGCAGTCTAACACAGATGTGAAAATTTGCTGTTTCTCTGAGCCTTTCCTTCTTTTCCTATCAGCTCCTGCTCAGGGAAATCAGTGCGAGGGAGTGGATGGAGTGGATTTGTGTGACTGTAGCTCAGCCTGCAAAAATAGAGTTGCCAGTGATGCAGAACCAAAAGGGAGAAAAAAATCACCCCTCACCCTGATTTTTACCTCTGTATCAATCAGTTGCGGTCATTTGCTGCCAGCTCTCTTTGCTGTCACAGCTTGCATTTCGTGTCACAGGTTCATGTCAGGTGCAGAGCCAGAACCTGTGGGCACTTCTTTGTACAGCTGAGTGAATCTGGGATAGACCAAACTGTGCTGATCCAGTGAAAATTCAGGCTTGGCCTCCTGGGAGCCATTAGAGCTCTTCACTGATTTAATCAAGAAGTTTAATGCCAGAAGGGACTGTTTGATCTCTTGGACCTGGAGCACTTTGGTGAGACAACTGTGTAGAATTCACCGAGGTGTTTGCCTAAAATTTGTCACCCCCTACCTCTTCCTTTTCATCTTCACCTGCTTTCTTTTATTTTCCCCTGTGTAATTTTTCCTTTCAATCCTCTACACTAGATCCCTGGCAAAGAACAGCATCCCTGCCACAATAAGCACGTCTCAGCCAGCCCCATCTCGAGCTGCTCAGTTCGTGACAGCCTTTCAGTCCACTTCTTCAATGTGACAAGAGCAATGCTGGCTCCTTCCCTGCCGTGACTCATAAGGACAAGTTATTAAGATAGGGGCCAAGAGGGTTCAGACACCCCCTGCACCACTATTGCTGTCTTCATCCTTCTCCAGGGCATGTTTACAGATCAGCTGGACATTTCCTAAATAAGTTGATTCTATCCATCAACAAAATCCCCCTCGGATAATGCACATTTCATGGCAGTTTCCAGTGCTCTGCCCACAGAAGAATATAAAAACTCCTTTTGTTATAACATAGCCTCCTTGGCAGCTTGTAACTCAGTGGGAAAGGCTCTGGATTCCTTGAGGAGCGCACTGTGTCAGTGATTTTGGGGATTTCAGGAAGAGGGAGGCCTCACTGGGGAAAAAAAAGGAAAGCCTGAGCAAAACCGTATTCTCCTTTTGAGATGAATGGGTGAAAAGCAGGTTGAAGATAAAAAGTGTGAGTAAGGGGTGTGAAAAGATGTTCTTATCCAGTGGGATTTTGCAGGAAGGGGGAGCACTGGGTGTGTGTCTGACAGATTTTGTTCCAAAATGGAAATTCGAGGGAGCAAAGGCTTCCATGCACACTTTTCCCAGGGATTCTGTCACCTGAGCAAGGTGATGGCAGCAGCTCCTCCACCCCTGAGTGGGTGCATCCCAATGGGAGATGTTGAGGAGCATCCAGAACTCAGGCTGTGAGAACACTTTGGAGACTTCCATGGTCTCCAGCGGTGTCCCTAGCCAAGGTTTCTTCCAAGAGCTTCCCATTCTTTTTCCTGAAGAACTTTGGCATTTCCAATGGAGGTTTATTTCCAAATCCAGCTGATCCAACCTAATGGAACATTCAAATAGGGATAAGTTTCCTGGTGAAGTCAATTACCCTCATCCAATTAATTTTTTTTTGCATTACCAGAAGTGTTTTTTCTGGAAGAGGTCTCTTTTCCATAGAAATTTGAGTTCATCTGGAAAAATACCTCCAAAGGTGGGCAGAGGAGGTAAAAATTTTTAAAATTTAAAACTTTTCCTTGCAAATTTATAATTTTCACTGGAAATCTAGCCCTCACTAGTTGTGGGCTTGAGGAAGAAAATTTTGACTAGGGGCAGTTTTGTGGCTTTTTCTTTTTCTTTCTTTTGGTTTTTTCTTTTTCTTTTTCTTTTTCTTTTTCTTTTTCTTTTTCTTTTTCTTTTTCTTTTTCTTTTTCTTTTTCTTTTTCTTTTTCTTTTTCTTCTTTTTCTTTTTCTTGTTTTCTTTTTCTTTCTTTTTCATTTTTTCATTTTTAATTTTCTTTTCCTTCTCTCTTTCTCTTTTTCTTGTTTTCTTTCTTTTTCTTTCTTTTTCTTTCTTTTTCTTTCTTTTTCTTTCTTTTTAATTTTTAATTTTCTTTTCCTTCTCTCTTTCTCTTTCTTCTTTCTCTTTCTGCCTTTATTTTTTTAAATTTTAAATTTTAAATCCACACAGAACCCTGTGCTCTGCCTTCTTCTCTCTGCCCACCCCCATAAATACCCAGAGAGTTCATGTAACCATCCATAAATTGCATTGCATCCTTTTCCTACTAATTTTTCAAAGGCATGGATTAAATTTTAGCACCTCAAGGGAAGAAAATAAAATAAAATACGATGATACAATGATTTCTTCATCTTCCTTCTTTTGCCTTTTGCTGATCTGCACACAAAAAGTATAATTTCAGACCAATGCTGGGGGGTGTTGTGTGTGTCCACCAAAGAAAGTAAAGTAGGAAGTAAAGTTTGCCAAAGTAGGAAAACTTCAATAAAAATTGAATCTGGCAGTGTTTTTTTTTTAAATGCCTTTTGTGTTTTTCTAGAACCTGTGGCTTGTTGGACGAGTGAGCCTTGGATGCTCTCAGATGTGCAGTAGCCCTTCCCTGTGATGTTTTTAAGCGTAGAAGGCGCAGGTGATCCCCTGCTCTCAATATCAACTTGACAAGGAACTTGAAATGGTATTAAAAGGTGGGAGAAAATCCTGGGAGATGAATTCAGGATGGGCCTTCCCAGTCCCCTGCTCAGGGAAGCACTGCAGAAAGCTGAACTCCTTGGGAAAGTGCTCTTACAAGCGCTTGTTGCTTTTTAGCTGCCGTATTAAAAATGAAAGAGAAAGACCCTCCAAAATATTTCTTTTCCATAAAGGGCCTTCTGTCAACAACCAAAAAAAAGATAAATCAAAGGAATATTTCAGGCAGCTGCTTTTAATTAGCTCACATGACTGGCTGGTGGAAGAATTAAATTAGAGTTGGTTGATTTTGTTACGGACCAGCAAAGGTGAGAGGCAGAGCAGGGCCTGAGCCAGGTGTGGGGAGCACCACTCCCAGCATCTCTCAAATTGTCCCACTGGTGATTTGACATCTCCATTGACCAGCCTCATACCTTGAGCTGGGTTTATTCTGAACAAGTTTACTTCCAGCCTTGGTTCCTCTGGGCTGCCTGGCAGAGGGGCTTTATAGCTCCACCGTGAGCGCTTTTTTTGGGGAGATAATTACCCGAGTTCAAAGCCCCCTCAGCCAATCGTGTTCTGCTATTCATGCGAGCTGTTTCATAATGCTGTTTTGAACCCTGTTGGTGGCATAATTAAGATTTAATTAAATACAGGAATAGAAACATGTTGTTCATTTGGCCATCTGTGAGTCAATGGCTGCGGTGGTTTTAGGAGTTTCTACGCTACATGCTGTTAGTGAGTGTTTCATATTATTTTCCATCTCCCCAACCATACTTGCACATTTTGGGAGCCACCGAAGAGCCAGAGCAGATATTATGATATTATTACAGTCTCGTGTGGGTGATCATCCCTTTCTGCTGCTCTTTGCTATTGATCCTGTCCCTCACATCAGGCCTCAAGTCTGTGCTGGGACCATGGGGAATGGGGATGCCAAAGGAAAGATGTCTCAATCCAAAGATAAAAGGGAAAAGGAGGTGAATTTTGTTGGTTTGTTTCGTTGGCAAAATGTTCAAGCAATAATAATTAACAATAATAATAACAACAACAGCAATAATTTTCTTAGTGTCTTCTTCAGCACAAAATCAGCCAAAGACAGACCTGGCAATAATCAAGTACCCAAAGTGTACATCAGGACCACAGAGTGGCTCCTCCTCCAACTACAGCCCAGGAAATGTTGAGCTGATGTGCCCAAACTGCACATTTTTCAGCTTGACAAAAACTCTTTGTGAGTTGGTGTTGAATATAAGTTACATCTAAATGAAAAGGGTGGGATTTCCCCTAATTAAAACTGGTTTATTTCTGAAACTTTAGATGGGAAATATTTCGATTTCAACAAGATATTATGAGACTGAATTTGGTTAAATGTTGTGTTTTTAAATAGTGTAAAATTCACCCCGAGCCAAAGCTGAAACATTTTGTTTCAGATACAATGAAATGTCATGTTTGATCAGAACATTTCTTTCCCTACTGTTTGCTGGCCTAAGGGATGAAAGAAAAAGAAGTTTAACTCAAACATATTGATGCCTTCATGGGTTTTTCTTGGGGAGGAAGAAAGAGGTGGGGTCAACCACCCAGCCCCAGAATAAATACTTTACAAAGCTTGTGCTGAAGCACCTAGGAAAGCATGGAAGAATTTTGCCCTTGTTCCTGTTGATTCCCTGTTTTAAACTGTCAAATTAAAATAAATCTTTTCATCACAATACTGCTTTAAAAATCAGACTTTTAACATGATTAATTCTTTTTTCTGTGTTTTATTTATTTTGTTTTCACTCACTTTTTGGGGTTTCTGCTTTGGGGCCCAGATGAGGGTGACCAGTCAGGTTAGCGACAGTAGTAGGATACTTCCAAAATTTGAAAAAATGTTTGGGAAAATGAACATTTTCGGGAATTGGGAGAGAAACAGGTGGGAAAACCACTAACGGTTTATTTCAGCCCCAACAGGAGTGGATCCATGTTCTTTCTCAATAGAGAAGTTTGGGTTGAAGTTTTATGGTGATGTTCCTGCTAACAACTCTCTTGTGAGCACGTAAAGAACATGACTGTGACATCTCCTCTGTTTCTTAATTATCTCAGTTCCATGAATTTTCAGAGCTCCAGAAATCATTTTAGATGCCATCTTCCTCCACCTTTGTGCAGCCTTTTCCTCAATGGGAGGTGGAGAGGGATCCTGGTGTTCCAAAGAGACATTTTGGTCCCCACCATCACCGAGTGGCGACAACCGCCCAATGATCCCAACTTCCAAACTAATCCTACTCTCGTCCTGCTGCAATGTGTCCCAACCATCTCTGGCTCTGCTGCTGTTCTTTGTGCCTTTATCATCCTCTAGGACACATCATGGATGACTCATAGTTTCCAAGTTTTGGGAAAACACGATGGGGTGTTCCAAGGAGCTGTGGGAAGGGACTGAGAGAAGGCTCTAAGGCAGCAAGGAATTGGTTTCATTCTTATAGATAATCTCATCCCAGTTTTAATGGTGTTTGGAAGTCCCTGCTGGGTTCGGTCCTGCTCTGTGGCAAGCCCTGAGATTTGGCAGGTGTTGGGACAGCAGGAGTTTCAAAATGTTTTGCAATCTGCCTCTGCTCCCGTTGAAATCACTGCCTTGGAAAAATCCCACTTTTGTCTCAACTGGTTGCCCTAAAAAATGAGTGGAAAGGGCTTTTTTTGCCCCCATTGAGTGGCCCTGGCTGAGGGGACAATAATGGGGCACTGCTCATCTCCAAGCTTGACTTCCAGCAGCCGGGAATTTGGCTCGGCATCGGAGTCGAATGGAGCCACCAGCGCCGTGCTGAGATGGGGATGAACATGATCCAAGGGGCTCCGACCTTCCCAGCCCCACAGGATTTCCCTCTGCTCCAAAGCGCCCCAGGAATGCGCAAAGCTCTGGGAAAGGCAGAAGCGGCTCATAAACACCTGAAATCCTTTTCAAAGGGTGCAGAGAGAAATTTATCGCTCAGTGAGAGTTGTAATTTATTCCAAGTGCTCAGTCTATGATTTGAATATTATTTGACTTTGGAATATCTTTTAATTAAAAAAAAAAAAAGATAAAGCAAACCCACACAGTGCATGGATATTTCTTGTCCTCAAAGTGGAGCTGAACTACGTCTGGTTCTTGCCATCCCTTTAACTCATACATCCCCGACACGGTGTATTTACAACAAAAAACACACACCCAGCATGTGTGGCTGGTGAAACAGAATTCCCTCTGGGAGATTTTGCCTCTGGACATATGTGGTTCAAGTCACCTTTCTGTCTGACAGAGCAGATGAGCTCTGGGAGTCTGACTTCCATAGTCAAGGAATGATGAGAGGCAGAAATGGGACCTGCTTTATTCAGGTTTTCACCCTCTCCCAGTTGCTCTTAGAAATAGCCATTTTTAAGGATTTCAATTTTTTCCAGGAAACTAAATTTTCTGTGTAAAAGGGTGCTTGTTCAGGTTTTTTCCCTGTGTTTTGATGCCAAAATTAGGACTGTAAAATCATAAAAACAGCATTGGTTATAAGCAAAAGTTGTCTCAGTTTTTATGAAACATTTTTAGTGTGCTGTAAAATCAGCATTTGGCTTCTAAAAACACAGATATTGTGGAGGAAAACTTTGCATTAATATTAGGATGGGTACATCTAATTTCATTTTTTAGAGTTAGGGTTATAAATCTAATTAGACTTCGAAGTAGAATTGTAATTAGGCTTAGAATTCTAATTAGACTTAGAATTATGATTAGATTTTGGAATAGAGTTTTAAGTATACTTGGACTTAGAATTCTAACTCAGCTTGGAATTCTGATTAGACTTGGACTTAGGATTGTAATTGTACTTGGACCTCAATTTTGAATTCTAATTAGACTTAAAATTCTGATTAGGCTTGGACATAAATTTATACTTGGACTTACAATTCTGATTAGACTTGGACATAGAGTTGTAATTAGACTTGGACATAGAATTATAATTAGACTCGGACTTAGGATAGTAATTAGATTTAGAATTCTGATTAGACTTGGATGTAGAATTAAAATTATAATTGGACTTAAAATTCTGATTAGAGTTGGACTTAGAATTCTAATTAGACCTGGACTTAGAATTAATATTCTAACCAGCCACTAGAGTAGGAAAGCTGATGGACATTTCCCTTGCAAAAGTTGGAGTTTTCAAGCATTTCTGAAACTCTAACTTCATTTCTGACCTAGTGGAGGGAAGTGCCTGAGCCGGCTTTATTTAGGGTCCCGCTTAATCCGTCTCTGAGCGAGGAGGGTGAGAAGACCCCGTGAGCTCTGGTTCTGAGGTGACAGGGACCTCACTGAGATTTGTCTCTCTCTGCACTGAGCCTCCCTTATCTCGGGGAGCCGCTCAGAGGGAATAAATCTGTGCGTTGCCAAATAATTCCCGGGAATTAGGCTCAGTTGCAGCAGTAACGCTTTCCAGGCTCATGTCTCATCTACCGCCTATCCACGGGGCATCTTCTGAACCTGCTTTGACTCCAGCGTCGCTTTGAAAATGCGGGATTTGGGGAGGAACATTCGCTTTCCGATGTTTTTCTCCTCCCTGAGTGGAAATGTCGGTGTTTATTTGTGGTAGAAATGTTGGTGTTTATTTGTGAGTGGGTGAAGAGCTCTGTGGTGTTTTTTCTTTTTTTCCCACAGGTGTTTTTTTGGCACAGTTGTGGTGTGATTTAAGATAAATAAATTAAAAACCAATAGGCACAAATGTTGAAAACCCCACCGGTGTGGTTGCCAGAAGGACCCCTCCCGACTGCACCCCCGCTCTGCTCCGTTACCGTGACGCTCTCCCATTTTCCTCTGAACTCTGGCACTCCACATTCCAGGAGGCTGGCACAAAAAGTGTCTTTATTCTCAGGGAAGGCCACTGGGTCAGGTACTTCACATCCTGGATCAATAAAGATGCCGGCAAGGCCGGCTTCCCCTTTCCCGGGATGGCTGCGAGCGGGGTCTGGTGTTTGAGGTCTACGGAAGATCCCGAGGGCTGCTTTGCGCTGGAGGTAGGAGAGCAGGGAGGGTGTTTGTTGTCTGTACATCCCAGCAGGTTTGGAGCCACGTGCCTGTGTTTATCCAGGCTTTCTCCTGTGGATGGGAAACTTGGGGATCGCAGCGAGCCGTGGGTTAAAGCCTTGTGCCTCTATCTCTGCTGATAAGAGCGTTTCCTGTGTTTAGGCACAGTTTAAACATGGCTCTCCAGGTGGAATGAAGGGTTATTTAGCCCTGTGTGTTATGATAAAGCTCATTTTCAGAATATCCCATCCCATGTCCAAGCAGGCAAAAGTCAGGTCCAGATTTGAGCATTTTCTGGGTTCAAAGTGGGTCCAGCCACAGCCATCACAACAATACACAGATCAAACATTTAGGAACATCGACTCCTGTGCCTGAAACCTGGTTTTATACCTAACACATCGTTTGGGGTAAATTGTCAGAGCAGCAGGTGTGTTACTGCAAGCCTACCTTTAATTTGATGTGCAGTTAAATATTTCAAAGTGCTTGAATGTCTTGCAGAGAAAGATGCCATGTAAGAGCAAAGCAGTTGCATCGGATATGAAATATGAATAAAGGGGCTTTTATTTTGTCTCTGTCTTTAGGGAAGCAGGGAAAGGAGAGGTCTCCTCCAAGACAAGTATTTTTATGTTCAAAATAATTTGCCACGCAGAAGTAAAATGATGCTCCGCAGCAGCGGAGCAAAACAAAATTCCTCTGCGAGCTTCCCAGTAGAATATATATTTTTTTAATTTAATGGAGTTAATCCTTGTTTGTTTACCTTCTTGATTATATTAACCAGCAAGGTAGTGATTAAAGGCAGGAGTGTAGCTCATGCTAATTACATTTAAAGTCCCTGAACCTGTTTCTTTTTAGTCAGAGATGATTACAATAAACACACCTGCACTGTTTTACAAGCAGGCTCGGCCCTGGCTTGGGGTGCCAGGAAAGGTCAGGATTTAACCCTGCTTGGGGGTGCCTTCATACAAAGTGGGGGTTTTTTTCCAAGGAATCTGGGAATTGCGGCATGGAGGTTTTTGAACAAGCAGATCTTGGTTGGGCAGGTCTTGGTTGAAAATAAAAATGGATTAAACACTAATTAAATTCACTGCATCCCTCAGCAGGTAAAGCAAAGGCTAAATGTGCTCCTGTGGGAACGTTCATGGGTGCCTTGGACAACACCAAGTGCCTCTGCAGGACCCGCTCTGCTCTGAGCCCAAACCAGTACAAACCATTGCCCCTACTGGTTTATACAGGAGCCGACTGCCTCAGTCGTGGAGCACAGAAATATTCTCACAGAGAGTAAATTTCCCCTTTAGAGTGCTGGGTTTGGGTTGAGATGTGGAAGTTTCAAACAAAAATAAGACTCGCCGAAGTTAATTCACCGCGGCAGAGTGGTTTGGGGAGATAACATCTTCTATTCCTGCTGTTTAATTAAACACAGATTTTTATTTGCTATACCTTTTAATTAAAGAGGAATAAGATATTTGCCCTCCTAAGGCATCTGGTTGATTTTATGAAATGTGGGGTTTGGGGTTTTTTTGTTGTTTTACTTTCTAGTTTGAGATTGAAATGAACCACTCTACTCCAGCACATTTTTTTATTGAAGGGAGGTTAGGCAGCTTTTCCTCAGCTCTGGAGGCTGGGAGACAGCCACAACCATGAAATTCCCCTCCGGATTTGAGCTGATCTACTCACAAAGCAAGGAGGAATTAAAAAAAAAAGCCCTCCCTGCAGCTGTGAACTTGAGCTAGGAATAAGTAGCAAGGTAACAGATATCACAAAGCAAAAGAAGTGGAAAAAAAAATTCAAGTAAGGCAAAAAAGCATTTCCCTTGCTATTTATTCGGGGGCTTAAATTTATTTAAGCAGTGAGAGTATTTTTAAAAATATTTATTTTGCATTCATACGATAGTGAGGAATTAAAACAAATTCCCTGAATGCTTTTTTAATGTGGTTTTTAAACTGTTTTTTACTGCTTGAAAAAGATCGGCATTTATAATATCATGAATTTGATCTCACTATTTGTGCTAAACACCTTTAGAAGAGAGGCTGCCTGGCTCTTCCATGTTTAATTTTCTGAAATCTCTCAAAAGTTAAAGGCAGCACGTTTCAACCTCAAAATAAGATCACATCTCTTCAGATTTCTCCTTGAATGTTCCACGTTATTTTTGTATGGCGCAATTCTTCCTCCACATTATTTAAGATACCTTGGAAGTCGATAATTTCTGATAATTTTTTTAAAAAAAATATTTATCAGCAAAACTTCTGAGGCTTTGCCAGCTTCTTCCACTGAATTAATTCCGCAGTTTTATGGGATTGCAGAGTTATTATTGATTTTTTAACACTACGAGTTCACTGGGAAGGTACCAAGCACATATTACTTTCATTTTGCAGAGCGGTTGAGTTGCAGCCCTAGCTCGGAGTCGCGTGTTTTTCCCGATGTTTTACCCCAAGGAGAACGGTTTGGCTATGGGAGAGCAGCACCGGGAACGCTTCACAGAGATGTAAGACCTGGGAGAAAAATATAACGTGGAAAAAAGGAAAATCAAGTTATTGAAAGAGCTTTTTTTTTTTCTTTTTTCTGTTTTTTTGTTTGGCTCGGGGGTTTTTTCATCCCCTGGAAGCAGATCCATCACTCTGCTGGGGCAGTGTAATGTTTCTGAGCCTGAAATTCCTGTCACAATGCAGCAGAAATCCTTCCCTGGGGTGTCAGAAGGGGAGTTGGATAGTGTCTGTTTGAAATATACTGATAATATGGAATTACCTTCCTGGAAAAGGCTGATTTAGCAGCGCAGCACATATTCCAACAGCAGAAAGGAAAACTGATAAGCTGCTCCCTGTAAGGTGTTGATCCATCCCAACACAGGAGTTTATCCTCTGAGCTAATTGCACCCTCATGTCAGCTCTGCCTAATTTAAATATAAACCAGGCTTATATTTAAACACATGCTCTGTCGCTTCCCTAGCCCGATAAAGTGGGATTAAACGCTGCAAATCTGCCTGCTGGATGTGCAAAAATCAGTGTGAGGGCTTCTTCTTCCAGTTGGGAAATTCTGCCTTGTCCTGCTGCATCGCCCGAAATGCTTGGATTCGGTGGTGACCTGGGGTGGGCGGGTGTGCACCTCCTCAGGAGGGGGAAATTGTGGGATGGGGGGAATAAATACAGTGCTAAAGGTGTTTCAAACAGCACCAGGGGAAGGACGCTCACCACAGGGGATCTGCGAGCTAAAAACCTTGGGAGCCACGGGCCCGAATTCCAGGTACCTGAACAACAGGAGAGTTTGATGCTTGTTGAAAAGCAGATCTGGGATTAACTCCCTGGCTGGGCCCGGTGCTGTAACCTCCAGTAATGGCTGTTCCAGTTCATACAAGTTTATTTTCCCCCTGAGAGCCATGGGCCTGCAGGCTGTGGGGAAACCGCTCCTGCCGGTGAGGGATTGGGAATGCGCTTCCTCCTGAGCAGCTCTGTGGGCACTGAGCAAAATGCCCTCCCTGGAATTCCCAGCAGGATCCTGAGCTGGGGAATGGGGTTTGGATAAGCCTGGTCTGCGAGTGGGACTTGTGTCTGGGAAGGAAAGAAGGATATCCGCCGGGCACCAGGGAGAGGCCACCAGGCCGATTTCATTTCACGGCTGATAACAATTCCTGATCTCTGTATGGAAGGTTTTATTATACCCTCTTTTCCTATCCCACATTTCCAGGAGGCAGGGACGTGGATGTGAGTGCAGCCCAAAGAGCCAGAACCTGGGCTGGCCCTTTCTGCTGCTCCGTTTCCATCTGTGTGCAGCACAGTCTGACGGGAATGGCCTGGGCTGAAATGTTCCAAGCTTGGTGTCTGCCTCAGCCTGAGTATTTTTGGAAAGAGCTTTTGGAGGAGATGGCTCAGTCATCCCTGGGACTGGGATCAGAGAAAGAGGCGTCTTGCCGTGGCACAGGCTCTTCCAAGGTGAGAGCAGGGTGCAGAGGGAATGCTGTGCTGCTTCCTGAGGGTGTTCAGGATCAGTGGATGCTCTGCCTGGAGGCTTTTTGTGCCAGCTCATGGCATCTTGGCTCCCTCAGGGAAGTACTTCCCTGATATTTCAGAGCACCCAGGCGCTGCAGAGGGGGGCATTGTAAGGGTAAATTATATTTCAGGCTCTTTCTCTATGCAAGGTGTGTAAATAGGACATGGCAAGGTGCATAAAAACGGCTTCAGAAGGATAAAACACGAGGATTTGGGGTGAAGAGGCATAAAACACGCTCTAAGTGCAGGGGTAGATAGCTGAGCACAGCCTCTGTGTGCAGCTTTTGCAGCAGATGTTTCTGTTCACTGCGTTCCCCGAGGTGATGATCCTCTTTCCCGGGGCTGAGCTGGAGCAGGGATGCTGCCAGGAATCATCCTCTGCTTTTGGAAAGGCGAGATTTTAATCCTGGACCACGAGAGGGCAGTGCCTGCAGCTGGATCCCCCTCAGTTCAAACGCAGGCTTGGACAGCGAATCCAAAACAACATTATCTGCTTTCATTCCCGTCCCCTCTCCCCCTCTCCTGGCAAGGAATTCTTCTCGAGATTGGAATCGCTTTGGCGCTGGAGTTTCCCTGCTCAGATGCACTCGGGCTTCAGCAAACAGGCTGGGTGGGAGTCATCTAAAATTAGCCATGGTGGTGGAAATTACACTTTGTTCCCACAGAAGGAGCTGATGTGGCTTGGAAGGCTCTTCCCAAGGTCGAGGCTTGCTGGTGACCCCACCACAACATCCTGGGTGCCTGCTCGTGGATTTACTGAGGGGGTGGAGCTGGAAAAAAGAGCTGGGTTGTTGCCAGGGGACTCCCACCCGGCATTTGGGATGCTGGACCAGCTCTGGAAAGCCACCCAATGCCTGTTTGCCTCTCCTGCCACCTGTGCAAAGGGCCTGTCCTGCTCCAGGGAGCAGCTCTGAGCACAGGGATGGCCGGGTCCAGGCAGGGAACAGCTTCAGTGCTTCCCTCCCAGAGTCTGACCCAGGAGCAAACATCTTCTGCCACAGATCCCAAGGTGCCACTCAGGATCTGGGAGCTCCTCCTGCTGATTCCCTGGTCATGGAGAGCACGGCCCACATCCCAGGAAATCCTGCCCCAAATGGCTTGAAGGAGAATGAAGGTTTGGTGAAGTCCCTGCCATCCTACCTGAGGGCACACCATGGTGGTAGCACTCTCCAGGACAGGGATTTGGGGCATGAGAGGGACAGAGAAGCTTCATTCTTCCCTGCAACAGGGAGGAAATGAAGGAAAGAATATCTGAGAGGTGCAATTTTCCAAAGTATTCCCATTCCTTCCCTTCCCTGTGAGGGTGGGGAGGCCCTGGCACAGACTGTCCAGAGAAGCTGTGGCTGCTCCTGGATCCCTGGCAGTGTCCAAGGCCAGGTTGGACAGAGCTTGGAGCAGCCTGGGACAGTGGAAGGTGTCCCTGCCCATGGCAGGGGATGGAACAGGATGGGCTTTAAGGTCCCTTCCCACCCAAACCATTCTGTGATTCTGTGAATATCCATGTGGGGTGGCTCAGAAAAGACAGCTTGCTATTGTGGGTCTGTGGCCAAAAAAAGAAATAGAAACCCAAGTTGTCCTTTACCCCCAAACTGTCTTTGAAACTACCAACACCTTCTCAAAAGAGCAGCTCACAGTGGAGATGTGATTCCTTTTGTTCCAGGCTTTCCATGTTGATGGAGAACCATGGAGCATTGTTCCAGAAAGGATCAGCAGTTTGCTTTTGGAAGAGGGAAGGTGTAACAAATGATTCTCACTTTTCTTGGCAAGGAGAGCAGCTGGCTGGAAGCAGGGGCTGTGTTTGGAATGAGCAATTCTCCTGCTGCTCTCGGGCCCCTCAGCTGCTCCTCAGAGGCTGGAAGATGAGGGCACCACTCCTCAGCACCTCCTGGCACCCTTCCACGGAGTTGCTATTGGGGGGATCCTGCTGCTTTGTGAGGTGATGAGGGAAGGCAGAGCTGGCCTGTGCTGTGCTGCAGAGGGAGCAGGGCTGAGGAAGACCAGGTTGGTCATTGGGGTTCCCTGTTTGGGAAGGTGCTGATGGTCTGAGGAGCCTTGGATAGGTCTTCATAAAGTCATCTCAGAGTCTTGGTCTGTGCAGGGGTGTGAGGGCTGCTGTACAACCAGGTTGTGTGTGTATGTCATAGGATTTGTGTCATTTATTCCTGGAATATAATGTCAGGCCTCAGGACGTGAGCCAAAGAAACAAAAAAATGAGGGTAACTATCAGTTCCCTGTCAGAGGATCTCACTGTGCTGACAGCCAGGCCTGTTGAGAGGAGATCTGTGAGCCAGGGAATGAGCCAGAGCTGGGAGGAGAGAGGATGGGTGGGCATGGAGCATGTCCACAAAATCCACACGCAGCAGTTCTCCTGGATTGGCACAGAGTGTAAATGTCCTGCACAGAAATCATTTCCCCCCTCACCTTTCTGCCTTGTAGTCCACATGCAGGAGCCAAGGTTCAATCAGAAAAGGGCAGGGTTGTTCAAGAACAAATGTGTGTCCAGCCCTGGAGCTATTCCGGAATGACTTTCCTCGAAAAAATCCCTGAAGAGCCAATTTGCTCTTGCTCAGTTTAGAAGGAAGGGAGCCATAGAACCAGCTGAGCTTCCCTCAGCCAGAGAGAGCTGATGCCCTCTTGATTTGCTTTTATTTCCATGAAGTTAATGGGACCATCAGAGACTGATCTGATCCTGTGACATTCTAAATGATCCAAATGATTTAACCACACATCACCCAAAAAGCACTCTTGGCTTTAGCAATTTTGGCTGGAGCATCATCTGGAAGAGCCTGGCAGACTCCAGGTGGCTTGGAGAGGGCAGGCAGAGGTGAACTGTCCCCTCCAGCCAGCACAAATCAAACGTGGCTCTGCTGAAGGTGATGGAATGACACTGGTGTCAATCAGGGTGTGTGAGGAGACACAGCTTCATCAGTGGCAATTGATGCCTTTTTCTGGTCTTAGGAAATAAAGGCTCAGACACAGTGAAAGGGTTGGGGGTTGTTTACCCCGGTATTTTAATAGGATCCCGTTCGATGGCTTCTGCCGTCCAGGTAGAACACGCCGCAAAAGCCCCGTCCCCCCAATTAAAGACTCTACACATTAGCAGATCTACCAGGAGGGCCCAATAAGGGGCCTGGGTGGGCTAACTTCTAGTTTACAAAATCTGTCCTACTAGGAGACCTTGAGGGCTCACGAAAACAGGGTGTTTGGTCTCTAACTCTACGTGGTTTCAGGGGTGTTTAGTCTACCAGCCTGCTAAACACCATGAAACCAGGCTAAACTATCACCTAAGGCATCACAAGTATGCATGCTAATACTTGTGAATGTAGGGAACAGTGTAAGAAATATTCAGAAGAAAAGCAGAAAAAATCCTTCAGGCATCACAATAAATGTATTGACCCCTACGCATTGACTGAAGAGCACAACATTAGGGTTTCAGCTCCCAAAACGAACATTTAATTCCTGCTTTTGACTGCAACCCGACCCCCAAATCCTTACATATCCTGCTGCAGGGTTCATTTGCTGTGGTTTTTCCAAGCTCGGAGTCATCACCGGATTCCAACAGCCTGCTCCTCAAAGTCCTGCCTTGTGTGACAATTCCTTGGCAGCAGCAGGGACAGGTGACAGTGACCCCACAGCAGGCAGAGCTTGTCAGCCTGCAGACCCCAGCCCAGCTGGCAAATCCCATGGGAATTCCACAGTGGTGCTGGTGGAACTGGGCTGTGTGAAGCTCAGCAGATATTTTTGCCTGTCCTGGCATTGCTGTTTGAGCATGGAGCACAAGTGATGGGTGTTTGCAGCACAGGAGGACTTCAGCTTTATCTTCCTTCCTCAGCTGGAGGCACCATGTGGATGAAAAACTCTGACCCAGGAAAATTCTTCCTGCTCTGTCATTACAATGATTTGATACCAACAGCATCTCCAGGTTTGCTGTCCATCCAAGCAAGCAATGCCTGAATCTGGGAGATCCCCCAAAATCACCTTTCCTGCTGCTGCACACATCCAGCTTGATCCCAAAGCCCTTATCCAGGATTTCTAGGCTGGAGCAAAAGGCAAAGAAAGAAATTTCTGCGTGTAACCAGGTGACTGCAGCAAATATTTGTAACAGGACGAGGCATTGTTGTCCCGTGCCCAGCACAAAGTTCTGCTGCAGGGTAGAGAAAAGCAAGGCAGACATCCAAATCTTTGAAATGAGGGGTATCTGAAGACAGGGATTCTGGATGCCTGAAATGAGCTTGGGGTGAAGGACTTTTAAATCCTGATTGGAGGTGATTCCCCCACCAGCCATGACAACACTGGAGAGGTTTTTTTGTACCCTGACGGTTGTGGGGTGTGACCTGAGGGCTCTGGCTGAGAGCAGCTTGGAGGGAGGAATCCCAAATCCCTGTTGCTATCAGTGGGACCTTGGAGAAATAAAGATCCTGATGAAACCCCATGGAAAGCCCTACTGGGATTATTTGGGCACTATTTGGGTCACTGAGATGGGTGTGGAGCTCTCAGCCCTGGCTCTGGTCCCACTGAGTGAGCCCTCATCTCACCAGGAAGGTGACAATGTGACAGCTGCTCCAGGGGTGCTGTGACACTTTGATGACATGGAGGACCAGCATTTCCAGAGCAGAGAAGAAGGTAAAAGTAGAAAAATGCATTTTCAGGTGTTTTTTAAAAAGATTTTTCACCTTTTCATCAGGTGCTGTTTCCTGTAAAAATTCATCCAATGTCTTAAGTGGGTGAGGAAGCAAAGAGTCAAAATTTCAGATTAAATTTTTTATTCTAAATTGACTGAAATACATTGTTGCACCTAAGATGAAATTCCCCTTTTTGTTTTGACAGAAAAAATTGAAAAGGTAAAAAGGTTCTTCATACTTCCCTCCTCTCTTCATTTCCCCCAAAACCATCAACCAGAGCAAAAGCTCAGTTCCTGACGTGGTTTTGCTTCGTAGAGACAGGAGCTGTGAGATGAACTAATGAGAATGATAAATAATAAATACATTTAATTTTCTTTCCTGCTACAAAATGCCACAATAAAGAACATTAAGGTGGAATGGTTTCAGACTGAGGCTGGGCAGGCCCTGGCACAGGGTGCCCAGAGAAGCTGTGGCTGCCCCTGGATCCCTGGAAGTGTCCAAGGCCAGGCTGGACACTGGGGCTTGGAGCAGCCTGGGACAGTGGAAGGTGTCCCTGCACATGGCAAGGGGGTGGCACTGGATGGGCTTTAAGGTCCTTTCCCACCCAAATCTTTCTGGGGTTCTGTGAAGACATGAGAAATTTTGGGTATCTACAAATCCATGTCTCACCTCCTGGACTTTCACAGTTTCTGAATCTCTGGTGACTTTCACAACCGTCACCCTGGATATCTAAAGCCAAGCAATCGATTTCCATGGGTGTTGCTGAGTTTTTTTCATAAGACCTTGTTTCTCACATGTTGGGAATGGGATTTGGGCATAATCCTCATCCAATGGAAGAGAAAATGTTGGGGCTGTGGTTTTGCTGGTGCAGGTTTTTAATGTTTTGCTATTTCCAAGAGAAGGTAGGTCTATCAGCAGTGAGAAACTGAAAGAAAGAGGAGCAGAAGGCCCTAAAAAGCGATGAATGAACAGAGAAAGGGGCTGGGTGCTGGAGATGTGGTGAGGAAGGGCTCTGGGACAATGAGTGAGGTTGTTGGCGCCGTGTTGCCACTTGAGCTGCTGGGAATTGAGCAGTTGGTACCCAGCAATCCAGCCCTCAGGTTTTGCTGCCTTTAAAGGTCTCTTCTTAATCCCACTTCACCCAGGACAGGCGGGCTGTCAGATCTGCATGAGGGAGAGAGGAAAACATGGCCATTTCAACATTTAAATTAACCTTTAACAAGCCAACTCTCCAGCCTCTCCCGAGGAGGAGCCTCATTCAATTGGATCTTTCCAAGTGGAGCTCTTCAGGACAGGAAGCCTGGCAAAAGGGGGGATCCCAACAAGAAATATTTGTGTTGTTTAAAATAAGTTAAAAATGGGGGAAGCTGGCCACTAAAATACAATTTTTTTCCATAGTCAAGGGAGTTATGATCAGTGGTATATCAGGAATCATTTTCCCAGTCACCCAGACAATGGAAATTAATAGGAAAGGAGAAAAAAAAATCAATTAGCTTTTCCTTTCAAGTAAACTGATTGCTTTTCCTTTGCAGGCTCTGTCCCTTTGGCACTTCCCTGTAATATGAAAGAGGAATATTTCTATTCACTGACTTTTCTCTTTTCTCACTTGTGCTGCGCTTTTTGAAGGCTTGTTTTGAAGGCCCCTTTCTGACATCCAAAGGAACTTACCCAGCAAAGGAGTAGAGATGGAAAGGGGATTAATTAATTTAAAATGCAAAGTATCAAGAACCACTGAGCCCCCCCTCTGCTTGTCCCTGCTCTAAGCAGCACAAAACCTGTTGCTCTCTGAGATTGAGGCCCTGTGTTGGGCATTTTGGGCAATTTCCCATCTTCACCACATACTGGCCTGATGAAAGATATGTTCTGAAGGAAGAAAGGCCTAAATTCATCCCACCTAAGCCAGGGATTAAGTACAAACCAAACAGAAAACTGAATAACAGCCCTTCACTTTAAAATAGAAATAATTATATAAGGTTATAAATTGCAAATAGCTATTTTATTTCCCCATATTTTGAAAATAGCTTGAAATTTGAACACTCTGTCTTCTGTATCTTAGTTTATGTGTTGAACCGTAACCTCTGAGAAACTCTAGGTTACTGGAACATCTGTATTTTAAGAAATTAAACACTGTTTGCATCCAAATCCAGGTGTTTTTCTCAGCCAAGTACAAGCTAAAGAAAGCTTCTAAAGAAAACATAGAAAATCTCTATGGGCTCCATCAGAAAAGAACAATTTCACGCAGAATTTTAAAAAAAAGTCTAAAAATACATTATGAGAATAAAAATATTTCATATTTGGAAAAGGAATCGTTCCCTTAGCAAGCTGCTTTTGGGGGGTTGTTTATTCAATTTTTTAATGAAAAAGACCCTCCCTAGAAGAAAGTTAGAGAGGAGGGTGGATTATGATTTTCTGCTGCGACTTGACTTAGATTTCCTCTTTCCAAAGGCCATTTCTGTGCTGTGTCAGAGCTATTTGGGTGTGACAAGTGGCTGCCTGAGAACAACTTGCCCTGTGCATCCCTAAGGATTGTTTTGCTCCTCGCAAACACCGCCCATCCCTCGCTCACCGCTCGTGTTCCAGGCCGCCTGCTGGGCGCTGTGGAAGCCGCTCCTCAGACACTGCTCCACATAGGCTCTGGGCTCGTGGCCGGACAGGAGGATGTCCCTGAGGAGGGCGATGTAGGCGATGGCCAGGCGAAGTGTGTCGATCTTGGAGAGGCGTTTCTCGTAGGGGAAGGTGGGCACGTGGCCGCGGAGCTCGTCGAAGGCCGCGTTGATGCTGAGCATCCTCCTCCGCTCGCGCAGGTTGGCAGCGCGGCGCTGCCGGGGCCGGTCCAGCAGGATGGGGGACTTGTCCAGCTCAGCATCCCTGGAGGGCTCAGCCAGGTACTCCAGGAGGAAGTTCTCCAGCTGGGTATTGGGATCTGCTGGCTCCCAGAGGAGAAATTCCGGAGTGGGGTCTCCCTGCCCAAAGTTGTAGCAAAGTTCCTCCATGCCCTGGCCCACCAAGCTCAAGAATCACTCACGACTTCAATTTAAACAGATTTATCAAGAAAATGGGCTTCTAATTTCATTAGCAGCCCCCACCCCAACAAATGCGGGCAGGGAGTTCTGGTTGCGTCTCTGAGGAAGATTATGGAGAAATTTTCCATGGGCTGCAAATCTGAGTATTTAAATACTTCATGTCCTCTCAGCAGGGAATACTTCATGGCCCCTCTTCTCCTCCCAAAACTAATTAGTGCACATATTTCCCTATTTATTAGCTGTCCACTACAAAACAACATGAATGAATTTAAGACAGAATGAGATTTCTATTGAGTTTCTTCTGGAAAATCCATTGAAGCTGTTATTGAGCCCTTCCACAAGTCCAGTCTCTCCACGTGCTGTTTAGAGGACGTTCACAGAGGGATTTTGTTTGGTGAGGAGTGGTTGGAGGAAGGAACAAAACAGTCCTTCATCTTTTTGGTGAAGTGTTAATAGCCCCACGAAATGCGGACAAACAAAATGCTATTATATTGCTGTCACAAACACATGGTGCTGTGTTTGACAGACGAGCCAGTGGCATCTTCTGCTCCCCTGGAGAGGGAAGGTGTGGAAAACTGGGGCACAGTGATACCTCATTAAGTGAGCCAACACCACCTCCTTTGGTTGCTGCGTTTCCCATTTACACCTGAATCACACATTTGCTCCGTGGCCATTCTGCGCTCTGTCTCACATCAGAGCTGTAAAACCACTCTGGGTGCAGTCCTGGAGTGGTGGAGCAGGTGGGCCATGCCTCTGGAAGAGCTGGAAACTGGGAGAGCAGCAGGTACCCAGCATCACAGGGATGGGGGGGAAGGTGTTAAGCACCACCAGAGCTTTAGGGCAGGTACGTAATGCAAGTGTGTGCTTCATTCTCCTCTATTTCCACGGTGCTTAAGCCAGTGTCTAAATTAATTCAGAAATAGTTTAAGATGTATTTTTAAGGACTTGAGTGAATGGAAAGGAGTAATGTTTAAAGTCAGAGCAAGCCTAAACGCTTTTCCTGAAACATGCCATAAAGAACTTTTATGAAGGTACTTAACCAGTACGTGCTCGACTTTGCGCAGACTCCCGTCCTGCTGCTGTGTGGTGAAGTTTCAAGAGACATCTGTGAAGTTTGTGAGCCACGGGCAGGTTCCTGATGGGACAAACCTCAACAGCTTCAGGTAAAGAGCTAGAGAGCAGAAAATTACCTGCGTTTTCCATGGATCCCGGAGGATTTTCAGGTTCTCCATCTAGCAGTGTCTTAGAGCGCAGTCCTGGCAGATTTGCCCTGGGAAAAGTGGGATTGACTGTAGGATAAAGCACAGACTATTCAGGTCTCTTCTTAGCAACCTGGCATTTTTCTTCGTGGCAATTCTGCCTGTGCCAGGAAGCTTAAGGCAGCAGAAATAGGTTTTCGCAGAGTAGTTGTGAGAAGGTGACAGTTTAGGAAACATTAGGGCCGCCTTTGTTCTCCTTGTTGTGCAAACTAAACAGGAAATCCATTAACTGCAAAAAAGGAAAACGCCTGAGTGTGACAATCCCAGAATCGTTAAGGCTGGACAATAGAGAACAAATGACTATTAAATAATTCGAGTTTGTCTTGCCTCCTCTGGTCAGCTCAAGGCGTGAATTTTGTGCTGGTTTTGTACAAAGTAAACAATTTGTTCTGATGCCAGTGAGGCATCTGTTCAAAGAACAGAATTTTGGTGTGTTGAAATTTCACGGGGACTGCCAGCTTCTGCTCCAGCTGAATCCCAACAAATAACAGGGGATGGATGTAGGAATGGCCACAGTCAGAGGTGGCAGAGCTGAGGCTGGAACTTCGAGTGATCAATGTGGAGCTCACTCCACGATGGTTCCTTTGAAGTCACGGAATCATTAAGGCTGGAAAAGACCTTTAAGTTCATCAAGTCCAGCTGTATTTCCCGGTGTCCTGTCCAAGCAGTGCTCCCAAAAGAAACCACTCACTCCAGATTGTCTTCCAGATGCTTCTCCAGCTCCCCTGTCACGGTGGAGCTGAGCACCTGGTGGTGCTCACTTGGTTCAAGCAGAAGACGTTTGAAAATACCAAACTGGGAAGAGAACAGCTCCTGGAAAGTGCTCTGGAGGAGTCAGTTGTCCACTGGGAACAAGGGGCAGAGAGCAGGAGGCTCAGTAGATAATTTGGGGTGAGTTTTGTGTGCTGGGTTCCTCTCTGTAAGCAGATGCTTCTCCACGTTCCCTCCCAGATCCATCACTGCTAACAGTGCTGCCTGGGGATATGTCTGGCTCCACAGATGCAGAGCAGATGTTCCAGCAATCCTACTTTTAGCATGATCAAGGGGAATTTGGCTCTCTTGGAGAGACTCTGGACAAAGCAGGAGGGGGGAAGGGGAAGGGAAGAAAGAGAAAATAAGAAAAGGTTTCCCCTTGGAAAGGCAGCTCTGAAAGAGGCCAGGTCTCAGGAGAGAAGATGAGGCTCCCATCCCTCACATGAGCAGCCCTTACCACAGCTCCAGACCTGCTTCAGTCCCAGGGTTCCTGCAGCTCTGCTCACCAGAGAGGGAGGGAATGTGCAGATAATTGGGCTGATTTTTACCTGTCTGGAAGTTGCTGGTGACGGGATGTCCCAAAGGGATTGAGAGCAGAGGTACCACCCTGAGCAGGGGTGCTGTTGCTTGTGATGTGCTCTTATAATTTCAAGAGCTGCTCAACTGCTGTTCTCTCCCAAACCCCTTCAGCTCCAGTGGGATCCAGAAATAACATTTGACTGCTGGTCATTTTTAATCAATAGGGTCTGATGAAAGCAAACTCTTGAATCAAAAGCTCTGCCCTGGATTTATACCTGTGGCAGGCAATGGAGCCATCATTGGGTTTGGATTTTTCAAGCCTGGATAGCCACGTCTGCCTTTAAAAATTTTAATATTCATGCCGGGAATGTCTTTCTCAGCCTTCTCCCCTTTCCTCTGCCATCTACATAAGTCCACTCATAGCAAACTCTGTGATTTCATGGAATTTGGGGTACAAACCTGCATTCAGGGAATATTTCCACTACAGGCTTTTTTCCTTTTCATGCCTTGGAAGCTGCAAGTTGTTATCCTGTACCTGGATCTCGAAGATAAATGGGTCACCTGAGGTTATTTTGGAAGTAGATTTTTCTCTCCCCTTCTTGTCCCATTTGCCTTATTTCAGACTCAGCTTGGGGAACCTTCCCAATTGACAAAACTGATCATTATTATTAATATTTTCTGCTTTTTTTGGTTTTTTTTTTTTTTGGGAATTTAGCTTGAATACATTTCCATCATCTTTAATTGCTTAATAAAGGGAGTCAGCCCTTGGCCTGCACAAAGAACAGATGGAGGGAGGACCAGATGCTTCACTTTCAAGTGAGATGACTCCAAAGCACAAGTCCATCATGTCATAGCTGCTAATCCAACGTTACGCTGTGCAGCTCATCCTCAGAGCTGGGAATTGGGGCCCAGATGAGCAGGGAAGAGCAGATGGAAGAGGCCAAAAAATCCTGGGGAAGGCTTCATCAGGTGGGACAGTGCAGCTCGTGGTGGTGCAGCTCCCTCCACACGTGTGAGTGAAGGCACTGCCAAAACGCAGCTACAGAGGGATCTCCAGGAACTGGCTGGTGGAGCTCCTTGGAATTTCATCCAGAGGGTGGACACCAAGCTCCTGGAGCTCCTCTGGAGCCACATGCCGGGACTGAGACACCTGGATCCCTGGGCACACAGTTTTAGAAGAGCTGGTGGCAAGAAAAATGCAAGTATTATTATCATTTAGCAATGGAATGTGCTGCCTTTTAACCTAAAACAATTGTGAGTGTAAGGAGGTAATGAGAAGCAGATCCAGGATTTCCAGGGCAGGAGGATTTCAAAGGGCTGTTTCTGGGATGCTCCAGTAATTGTGAAGTGAAACTTTGCAGGATGTTGGTTTAAGTGAAGAAGGTAACAGGACCTTTATTATTCGCTGGGTAGGAGCCTCAGATGTCAGAGATTGTGGAGGAAGACACTGGTGAGTGGTTGTTAATATAACTTTGATTTATTTCAAATTCAGTATAAACCAGTCAAGGTAGTCTCTGCTTTAAATGCCTTTGGTGTTTAAAAGTGAACACAATCCCTTTAACCTTTCTGCAGAGCTACAGAAAATTAATCTCAGTCTTCAGGAGAAGGAAGATATTTTCTCTCATAAAAACACTCACTGGTGGTTTCCCCTTTCTCCCAGAGCCTTTCACTAGTTGGAGGGGTGACCTCTGGGCTCCTGCTGCCAAGTGATTCCTTATCCAAGTCACTGCTCTGTGACTGCTTGTGTGAGGGAATGGTCATTTTTGGGAGATGGCAGCCTGGGCTTTGATCTCAAGGGGTGTGGAAGTGCTCATGGAGCTCCTAGAGGGAAGTAGTGTTCCTTGGGGAATGGCCTTGGGAAAGCTGCTTGTCCAGAGAAGCTGTGGCTGCCCCTGGATCCCTGGAAGTGTCCAAGACCATGATGGACAGGGCTTGGAGCAACCTGGGATAGTGGAAAATGTCCCTGCCCATGGCAGAATGGTGGAATGGGATAAACTTTCAGATGCCTTCCCACCCAAACCATTCCATGATTCTATAATGCTTGAACCTTGAATCTGGAACATTCCCCCAGCAAGGTTAACATGATGCTGGCATTGCAGATAATTTCCATGAATAACCCTATCTCCATATCCAACAAGAAATATCTCTAAGGAGAAGAAAATTTGTCATTCATGTGACATTTAATGCTGTTCTTAGTGGGTGTATTTGGATATCTCTGAGTGGTGTCTTTAGGTACCTTGCTCCCGGAAGATTTGGGTTTGCCTCTGCAAAACCACAGTAGAAAATACATTTTCTGCAAGGTGCTCATACAGTTTTTATGGAGGTGGGTTATCCATCCCTGGAGAAGAAGAAATCCTGAATATCCGTGGGTTTTGTCATCATTGTTTAATAAAAAAAAAAATTACAGAGTAAAAAAACCCAACCCACTGTGTTCCATAGCTGTTCAAGGGCTTTTTCCCTTAGCCTTCCTGCTTTCCCTAAGGAGAGAGCTGGGAGCAGCCAAAAGGATGAGACAGAGACGAGACCTGTGCCTGTACAGCTCCAGCTTGCAGCCCTGCCAGAAACCTCGTGATCTTTCCCACTAACATGCCACTTCTGTGGGATTTTGGAGCCTGAGGCTCGGGGCAGAGCAGAGCCTGAAGCCCAGGCTGTGGCTGGGACCCATTCCCAGCTCCCCCCATCCCTGCTGGCTGCACCTGCATGGCCGTCCCTGGGAATTGTAAATCCCGCAGGTGGCACCTCATAAACCTGCCTGGAGACCCTGGCCCTGCAAACAGAGTTCCCCGGGCAGCTTTACAGAGTGATGCCTGCTTGACTGGCAGCTGCTGCCTCTTTATGGGGAGCCAGCACATGTTCCCACTAAAAACCAGGAACGACGGCTTGGGAAAAGCTCCCCAGCCTGCGTGACAGGCCTCAGCCACGCTCTCCATCTGGAAGGTGGCTCTTCCTGGCTTGTTCCAGCCGCCTTGGATGTGCCTTGGATGGGATTCAGCCCCTTGGTTGGCTCTGTGGACACGGTGGCAGGACAGAGCACACCCCAAACCTGTTCCTCATGGAGAGCTGTCACACCAGGTTATGCTGATGCTGCCCTGGCTTGGGTTGCTTTGGGATTTTTTTGTTGTTGTTGCAAAAAAGCCTTTTCAAAATTAAGAGGAAAGAATCAGAAATCTGGGAAAGAGGTCAGGTGCCAACCGTGATGACAAACTAGTCTGGGAGAGAAAATCCCATCCCAGATCTGGACAAATAAAGGAGCAGATGGGGGCAACTAGAGGAGTGTGAGGGGCCCACTGTAACCTATGGAAAATGCAAAGATTAAGTCTTAAAGTAATCTTGGAACCACTTGAATGGGCTATTTATTGAGTATAGTTGGCCAGGACACCACTCTGGAGTCGAATCTGGAGTTGAATGCCCTGCCTGGGACGTTTGGGAGGACCCACATCAGGGCATGCTCAGGGATGATGACTCCACTCTATTTTTCAGTGTTTCCTCCTTTTTCCAGCTGGCAGGGTGCTGCTGGATCAGAGAGGAGCCAGTGCTCTCTGACAGACAAGAGTCACAGCCATGAGGGGGGAACCAGAGTCTTGGGGACAACCACCAATGGATCCACATCAATAAGATGTGGGCAGGCATTTTTTTCCCTGTCTTTATTCAACAAGACGCCAAGTAAGCTTATTTACTCAGGTTTTGGGCATGGGAAGGTCTGCAAATGCCTGATTCTTTCTCCACCCCTGTGCACGTCCTTTGCCACCTGGTGTTATCCAGGCTGCATCCTCAACCCATGTGGAAAAAAACTACTGACATTTCAAAGAGAGCCAGGGAATCCTAAAGGTTGGAAAAGCCCTCCAAGATTATCAAGTCCAGCCTTTGACTGAACATCCCATGCCCACTAAACCCCATCACAAAGAGCCATGTTTCCCTGTTTCCTGAACACTTCCATGGGTGGTGACTCCACCACGTCCCTGAGCAGCCTGTTCCAACGCTTGGCCACTCTTTCAGGGAAGAATTTTTTCCTCCTATTCAACCTGAACCTCCCCTGCCATAACTTGAGGGCGTTTTCCCTTGTCCTTTAGATAATTACCTGGGAAAAAAGGCCAACCTCACCCCTCCACGATCAATAGTTGCAACCACAGCACAAACCAGCCACAGCTCCAGAAATCCCTACATTGGTTGGTGGAGGCTGAAGGAGTGTGCCAGGAAAATTATCAGCAGATTCCTGTGCTCTTTCCATGAGCATCCAGAGCTGGGAAAGTGCAGAATTCCTGTCCAGGCATAGGATGGCTGCTCCTGTGAAATTTGTGGAGAAGTACCTTTTAATGCTGAGCAGAACTGGTCAATTAGGTGATGATGTTAGCTTGAAAAAGCTTTCTCTCTTTTCCATCTGAGTGCATTTGGGGAAGGCTGCTTGTCTTTAGGGTTAGAAAAAAAGAAAAGGGAAAAACAACAACAAAAAAAAGAAACCCGAGCTTTTCATGCAATTTTCTGCTTCAAAACTTGGCACTCAGAGAGAACTATCAAAAACTATTAGTTTGGCACTGACACTTGAGTCAGTCTTCAAGGCATTTGAAATTTCTAGAGGTAGTGAGGAAGGCTTGCATGGGAAATCTCTGGAGAAACCTGTGTGCTCTGGGGAGCTCCGGGTGAGTTGTGATGAGAGCAGCTTTTGGAAACTGGAGCTGCGAGTTCCACAAGCCACTGAAAGGAATAAAATGTTGTGCAATACTTCCAGACCTCAAAGGCTCAGCAGCTCACAGCATTCCTGGGCAAAGCTTGGCTCCATTTCATTCCTTATTTTTTACTGGAGAGGTGTACTGAACATGGCGGGGGTATTGCTGGTGAGTGGGTCATGAACTGGTGTCACTGGCCCAGAGGGGCTGTGGGACATCCTGATCTTATGGAAAATAATATTTTAAAAGTGCTGCATTGAAAATCTCATTCCCAGATGGAGAAACTGAGGCACCACCAGCATGTGGAGGATGAATTGAATCTCACGAGGCTCGCCCCAGCTCCAGAGTTGAGCTCTTGGTAAGTGCCCAGAAGGTCCTGGCTGCTCTGTGTCTTGGTGTAGAGCTCTTTGTGTGATATGTCCTTCCAGGAAAATGCTGTTTGTTTAAAAGAGTGAGCCCCTTTTTAAGGCATGGTTTGTGTTTTTGAGTGTAGGTCAAACAGCAGACACTTCTGATTAATGCAAGGCCGAGAGATGGCAAAAAAAAAAAAGAAAAAAAAAAGAAAAAAGAAAAAAAGAAAAAAAAATCACATGCCTTGGTGGGAAAAAGTATCAAGGACAAACATCCAGCACTGTTCAGCATTTTGGGAGGTGGGGAAATGAGCAGGAAAGATCATACCTAAACAGAAAGCCAAAGCCAGTGCTTGCAATTGCCAAGACATCAGCCAAAAGGAAAACACAACTGTGATGGCAGTAAAATCATGTATGAGTCATGATAGGCCAAGAACAAGTTTGCTTTCTTTTCCCCCCTCATTGAGCAGATGATGATTAAAAGATAAATCATGCCTGGAGTCAAATCAAGTGATTGGATTAAAGTTTAGTTGAGTATTTAGAGACTGTTTGGGACACAATGGAAAGCTAATTGAAAACTTACATTTGTGAGACCCTTGAACTCTCCAGCTCTTAATAAAATACTACTGCAAAGTACACAAGGGTTCCCTGTGGGAGAGATTCCTCTCCACAAGTGCTTTTGCTCCTCAGGTATGTGGAGAAATGGAATTCATTTTCTCGACAAGTTCACCAAAGAAAGGCATGTTCATGATCATAACTCAGCTGTTGCTCATGGTGCAGTAACTTAATCTGTTCAGCTCACTGAAAAGCAGCAAGGCAAGACAAAGGAAAGTCACTTCTTGAAAAAAAAATAAAAATGAGGGTTTAAACTCTCCATTCTTTTAACTAGTCTTTGTTCTTCTGAGCAGCTGGTATTCCAGAGCAACTGACTGGCTGCCTGCACTGGGCTGGTGACTCTGGAGTCTTCAAAACAATGTAAAAATTCCTTCTAGATGTGCTGTAGTGGGACATGTCACGCTTTATTTGGAATAATAATGTAATTGCACTCTGGAATCACCCCCAGTTCTTCAGGAACATGCCCAGCCTCCAAAGCATTGTCCTTTCTGGTGGAAATACCAGTGAAACCCACAAGTGAAGAGAATAAACTCCCCTGTGTCCTCACCCACGTGAACAGGCAGAAATGGAAAACCTGGCTCTTCATGTGACCTCTGTCTGACCAAGCATCCTTAGGAATCCTGAAGGAAACTGCAGAAACTCTGTGGCCAGGATCATTTGCACCCATTGCACTGGGTTTTCATGGGCCAAAAATGGGTGATGAATGGGAGCATGGCAGAACTACCTCCTCCACATGTGCAAGGTTTTATACTTCTCTAACTCCTCTGACCTTAGGGCAGTTGTTTGGGGTGGGTTGTTTTTCTGCAGAAAGATGTGTTAGGGCAGAGAGCACAGGTGGTAGAGAAGGTTTGGGGGGCAGACGGAGAAGGAATTATTATGCTGATTTTAGCTGATAAATACAGGAAGCCTCAAAGAGTGCTTTCCTATCCTTAGTAATAGAAGACTTTTCCTAATGTCCAAAGAGATTTTTCCCTTGTTTCTGCTGGTGTCTATGACTTCACAGTCTGTCCCCATGTTCTGGCTTCCTTTTTGCCTTTTACTGTGCTGAAAGGCTTACTATGGCTCCCTATAATTTTTCACCCTATAACTTTTTCACCCTTTAACTTTTTCACTTGGGTCCTGTGCCCAAGACCTCCTGCCTTTCCTTTCCTCAGGTCACATAGTCACAACCTCACCTTTGCTTAGGTAAGCACAGGTAGCTCTACAGTCCATGGCCTCGTGGAGCTTGGCCAAATCTGCTGGAGACAACTGAGGCAGGTGAAGATAAGGAATTTAGGGTTAATATTTTGGGGAAATTCACGTTACCGACTCACCTCAGCAGAGCTTTCACTGAGTGCATCCTGTCTCCCATGCATCAAACAATGAAAATCTTAAATTAGTCATAAATAGATGTCTTGACACCTTCTGTTTGTGCTAATTAATGTCCATTATATGCATCAGAATGGGCAGATCCCCCTTGGGCTGCAGTGCTACATGATGTGCCCATGAAAGTGAGCCCAGCATTTGCTTCTTCTGAACAGCTGTGGTTTGTTCTTCACTAGAAAAGCTTTACTGTGTCTTAAAGTGATTAATGCATTCTGGGAGGACTGGGGAAGAAGCCATCAGTCACAAGTGGTGGGACACTCCTTGGTGGATTAGGGGAAGATGGATCAGGAAGATTATTATATTTCTTCTCTCCATGATTGCCAATTCCAAGAGGTTTTGCCCCAGGGGTGAAGAACGTGGGATGCACGCAACCCTGGATGTGACACTGTGTCTTGTTTGAGGTCAGATGCCTGTGCGTGAGTCCTCTGTGTGGAGCTGCTGAAGTGAGGAACATTTTGAAGCTGGAGAAAGCTGCTTTGGGGGTGATGGTGCTCACAGAGCACTGGGGAGAAGGCTCAGTGCCTGAAGGGGCTGTGAGAAGCCTGGAGAGGCACTTTTTAGTGATGGGACAAAAGGGAGTAGCTTCAAACTGTCAGAGGGCAGGGATGGATGGGACACTAGGAAGGAATTGTTCCCTGTGAGGGTGGTGAGACCCTGGCACAGCATGCCCAGAGAAGGTGTGACAGAGCTGACTGAGGTCATGGTGCAAAGCGTTGTCTTGCATGGGAAAATTGCCTTGAATTTCCTCCTGGCCATGGGGAAATGAGGAGCTGAGGGGGCTTTAGATCTGGTCTTGGTCAAAAAGAAAACTTATCTGCTTTCTAGCACATTCTGAGCTTGGAGAGCACCTCTAGAATGACAAGTTGAATGTTGCTGAGACCTTAGAATCCTAGAACTGTTTGTGTTGGAAGGGATCTTAAAGACCATCTGGATCCAATGTCCTGCCATGGGTAGGGACACCTTCCACTATCCCAGGTTGCTCTAAGTCCTGTCCAACCTGGCCTGGGACACTTCCAGGGATGGGGCAGGCACAGCTTCTCTGGGAAATCTATGCCAGGGCTTCACCACACTCTGAGTAGACATCAACTCTGTGTAAGAGCCATAAGTGGGAGTAGATCTGAAGTCACAAGTTTGAGGATGTGATGTCTCATAGTGTGGCATTTTATCCAATAACTCGTGGGTCTCCTTTCACTACGGCCGCTGGATTTGATGAGTCGGGCTGAGTGCTTTGACTCGAGCCACAGCCTGTATTGGGCCTCATAAAAAAGGTATGCGTGATTTCAGGCTCTCCTCCCCTCCTGGATAACTCATCTCCTCTGCTCTAATGAAAGTACTAATAATTATAACAATAGAAGACGGCCATTATCCTCAGGGCCCAAGCACTGCATCCCCCCTGAGAGCTCTTCTGTCAACTGCTCTTAATATTCCTGTGCTCTTTGCAACCCTCATGGTTAGAAAACCTCCATGAGGGGGAAACACGCAAAAAACACGACCCAGAAATTAACAAATCATGCTGGGTGGAGTCTGGGGACACAGAGCCCTGGATGGATTCTGGGAGGACTGCACGAACATCTTCCTCCTGCCTTGGAGAACAACTGGGTTCGATTACGCATTGCGCAAACGCGCTCTGGTTTGGTTTTCCCCTCGGAAGGCGAGGGCAGATGTTGTGTTCTGAGGCTGCTGTGGGGTTCCAGCCCCTGGGCTGCTTTTCTGGGCTGAATCCCCCACTTTGTGACACTCCTTTTGGGGGTAGGCAGGCAGCTGGAAAAGGGGTTGGGAGCTGTTTGATGTCTTTGCTACCCACCAAACACCTTGTGTTTTGTGTCTACGGAAGTAAAGGCAATTTGAGGCAATTTGGGGCCAAGGGACACCAAAACCCAAAGCAAGAACTCAGGGATGTCTGTGCTGAGCTCTGGGGCATCTCCATGGAGTGTTACAGGGTACTAATACGTGTTTCCTTTGGGGAAAAAAAGGAATCTCCTGGCTGTGAGAGCCCAGAGTTTGTGCTGTGGTCATGGAAGTCCTCTGAGAAAGCCAAGCACGTGTGCTGGCCTTCCCCTCAAAGCAAATATTCCTTGTGCAAGCTAATAATTTTAGCAGGGATTCCTTTCTTCCTCTTGAGGAGAGTTAAATGAAGTTATGGGTCAGTGAGAGGGCATCTGTACAGCACAGAGGAAGAATTTCCAAGCCTTGAGTGTAGTCCCTTCATTTGGAGAAAGCCTGGTCAAATTGGCTTTCCAAGACATTTTCTTTATTAAAGATTTTATAGGTGTTTTTTGCCGGTTTGAAGAGGCTGCTAAGCCCCTCTGAACTGGTAGGGCTCAATGGACGGAACTGACAGGGAAGTTTTAACCATTTTCCATCCACAAAGCTGAACTTCCCAGTGGTTTCCACCACGCTCGTTCAAGTTTCTGGATACAAATACTGTGTCATTCCCAAGAGTGAGTGGTGCTGTCCCTCCTTCCAGCTGATAAAAGGGCATTGCCATCTAGGCTTGGAAATGCCAACACAGATCCAGTGTGCCAAGGTCCTTCTGCATTCAGATTCTCAGGCTCACCCCAAATCCTTTTCGTTCTGAAAGAGGGGATTAAAAGCTCTCCAAGCAACTTCACTGACAATGTTGAGACCTCCTGCGTGTAGGAATGGGGCAGCCAGCAGCTCTCCTTGGGGCTGTAATATCCTCACTCAGAAATCACTTTAAATCAGAATCAAAGCTCGATGAGGACTGTGCATTCACCAGTGAAATTAATAACTGGCTGTTGAGTTTGTAGCTCCCTTGAAAAGGCATTGGGTAAAAAAAACTGACTCGTGATGGGAGAATGGGGGCCAGAAACTGAAACTAATCTTAATGAAAAAGGGTATCCAACAAGCCGCAGGGCTGTAAAATCTGCCTGATCAAATCTCCACTGGACCATACTTCCTTGCGTCCCGATTTTGAAAGCCCAATTTCCTGCGAGTTTGCATGATTATTATTTTTTAATCTAAAATGTATGGCCGCAAGAAAAAAAAAAAACCCAGCATTTAAAAATAAATAAATCTGGCAACGCAAATGAGATCACGGAGCGGTTTGCTGGAAATGCCGAACATTGTGTTGCCCAGAACTTGGCATTCATGGAAGTGACCAGCGGGGAGGAAATGGAATTGTTCTCATGGCCAGTGTTGACTTGGATCATAGAGCCACACCGCAGATTTGGCATCCCTAATGGAAAAGAGAGGCTTTCCAGGCCGGTACAATCCCGCTCCAGAGCGTCAGTCGTTGCGTAGGTTGGGGTCGGCAAAGATTGACAACAGGGAGGGACAGCATTCTATGAGTCTGGCGCTTTCTTGTCCCAGATTAATGATCTTCCAATCTGGTTTTCAGGCACACAGACTCAGTCACACGTAAATAAAAAACAGAGGGAAGCTTTTAAGAGACTCAGATGCTTGGTATTCCAAGCAACAGTGAGAGCCATGCCTTGCGAAGGCGCCCCATTGAGTGAGAACATAGAGGGCCCTTTGCGCCTCACCTTTTCCCTAGGATTTCTTTCTGAAGGGTTTCTAAGATCTTTTCCCACTGGGCTGTTGATCCTGTTTCCAAATTAAAATTTAGTCTTGCCTTAGCAGGGTTCTTCAAAAAACAGGTGCTGCTGGAAGGTGGTGCAGCCTCCTGAAGGTCTGATCCAGCTCCTGGGAAGGTCTTTCTGTAGGGAGATGGAATCTAAGGCAGCTCCCCTTCCTTAACTTTCCTGGTATGGAGAGGTCCCTATGGCTGGGGAGGATGGACCCAACTTCCTGAAGGTCTCAGGAGCTGTGGTCCCGGAGGACACAGCTGTGCCAGAGCTGCAGGAGGCTGAAGCTTGTGGTGGTGGCGGTGGGTCAGCACAGGACAGGAGCTGCATCTCTGCAGTGCCTAGTGGCTCTCCAGGCATTTATCAAATGGAATTCCAGGCAGAAAACCCGGCAAAGAAGGCAAAGCTTTTGTCGTGTGGCCCCTCTTGTGTTTGGTATTTCACAAGCCCCTGGTGGAGCAGCCCCACCTGGTCTGGTCAGGCTGTGCCAGCACCATGGGCCAAGACTCAATAAAGTTGTTGCTTCCAATTAAAAAACAAAAAAACCCACACGAGAGCTGTGGGAGCGGCAGAGCCATGGCTTGGCAGGGGACGGGCTTGAGCACCACTTCACTGCAGGAACGGCATTAAAGCCCCATCCTGTTCCCACTGAAATTGGTGGCAAAGCTCCCACTGACCTCAGTGGGAGCAGAATCAGCCCTCCATTCATGGTTGGGGTGGTTCCACCAGGGCCTTACACCTTTTTTGGGGTCTGTGGCTATTCCAGCGAGGCAACACTGGTGAGCGTGGGTCAGGACGGCAGTTGCGTCTAATCAGTGCCCTGTGGCTCTCTGTGCATTTATCAAATGGAATTTCAGGCAGAAAACAAAGGGATTGAAAGGTTGAAAAACAAGGAAGGAATGTGCACTTGGCAGCTCTGCTAACCAGATGTTTGTTTCTTTATCCTTGTTCTCAACAATGACTAAAAAACTCGTGAACAGTCTCGGGCCCAGCACAAGGTCAGCCCGAAAAGTAGGTAAGAGGTGTCGCAACAAGGCAGAACAGACAGCTGGGGATGGAAAATGTTAATTTGTCCCAGGATCCAGGCCTGTGTCTCAGAAAGCACAGCCCGGCCTCCAGAAGACCTGGGCACATGTGGTGCTCTCCCCTCCGAGCGCAGCCCCGGCGGGCGTGCGAAGCTCTCCTGGAAGTTCGCGGCATTCCCTCCGTGCTGGCATGTGTGAGCCGCTTCCAAGGGCTGCAGCCAGAGCAGGAAGCAGCCAGTGCTGGGGTGGATATATGTAAATACATGCATCCATTTCCTGGGAAATGCCTGAGCAGCAGAGCAGCAAGTTGTAGCTTATGCGATTTCAAGGGGGAAAACGGCCCTTACAGTTTTGTTGTGTAACAGTTTTCATTACATTGCAAGAGCTGCTTTCCTGAAGAATCCCTGGGTTTTTTATAAAATCAGTCCAAAAAGAGAAAATGAACAAGTGGGAATCGGCAGTACAATGCCCTGAGGTTGCAGAACTGTGAACTGACGCTCTCGTCTCTCTGCTCTATCACCCCTGACAATGTGCACTTCTTCAGCAGCATCTCCTGAAGGCTCTCCCCAGGACTAGCACCTTTTTCCCTTGTTTCACAGAAAAAAACACCTCATTAATCAGTCTGCAGGTGAAGCAGATAAATTAAAAAAAAAAAAAAAAAAGAAGAAAAAAAAAAATTATTAATTTTTATTAGCAAGGAAACTGAGCCAGAGAGGTAGAAGTGACTCACTTGTGACTTGCTTGTCCATTAGTGATGGGATTAGGAGCTGAGCTCTTGTTATCTGCCCAGCTGGCTTTTTTTCAGATCACATCTGTCCCATAGTGACTCCACAGCCAGAAAGTGAGTTTGGCCAGGAGGCAGAGCTTTACTAAACCGGTGTGCAGGAGACTGGGATTGCCTGACCTTTAATTTAAATCACCATCACAAACAAATCATGTTTTAACACCTGGTTTTATCAGGTACCACCATTTTCAGGAAAAAAAAAATCAGATGTATTTAAGTTATACAGAAACGCTTCCTTGGGCTGTGTGTGACAATGAATCAGGATTTTGGATTTCCAGCTGGGTTAGGATCAGCTGAGTTAGGGCCAGCAGCTGCTCATCAGTACTCAACAAACTTGTCCAGCTCAGTGTTTGTGAGCATGACATGGATTAATCTGTGAGTAAAACAGGACTGCACTGCCCGAGGAGGACAATCCTGGGCAAAATCAAACTGTATTCTCCAGAAAAACACGCTGTGAGTGTGGTTCCAGAGTGGCAGGAGGCTGCACAAGGGCAAAGAGGATGCTCCTCTCATCTGCTTTTCCTCTCTCACCAGCACTTGAGTGGCCTCCCAAAGTCAGCCTTGACCCACAGCCAAGCTGACTCCTCTCCATCCTACAGCTTTGAGCAGCAGGGATGCTCCTCTCGCCACCCCCTGGGCTCAGGGACATCATGAATGTGCTCAGGGAAGAGCAGCTCTTGTCTGGACCACCTCAATAGGCAGAGGGAGAACAGGAGAGGCTCCTTCTAGAAGAGCTCCTGTGCAAAAGTCCAAGATGTTCATTTTTATCCATGATCCAGCAGGGATGTAGCTGACCTGCTGTGATGAACGCAAGCATGTCCCTCCTTCTTAGTGACATGGAGCTGTATGGTGGTTTAGGCTGGATTTTAGGAAAAGGCTCTTCCCTCAGAGGCACTGACCAGGCTCCCCAGGGAATGGTCACAGCCCCAAGGCTGCCAGAACTCTAGAACTCCAGGAAAATGCTCCCAGGAATGCACAGGGTGGGATTGTTGGGGTGTCTGTGCAGGGCCAGGGGTTGGACTGCAATGATCCTTGTGGGTCCCTTCCAGCTCAGAATATTCCATGATTCCTGTGGCTGAAGCCGCGTTTTCTCTGCCTGCCAGCACTCCCTAATGCCCTTGGGCAAGGCAAACCATTGATGCTCTTTGTAAGGGGTCTCTCCCTCACAGTTTGATCCCTTTTCTATCTAAGCTGGTTGGTGTCATCTGCAGGAGAGGTTTAGTTCCATGTTTGGGAGAAGCACTGGCCAATCCTCCCTCCTCCTTCTGCTCCCCAGATCTCTGGCTCTCTTCAGAACCACATTGAAAAGAAATCTTTGTTTGTTTATGGGGTTTCTGGGAGCCTCAGGTTTGTTTTCCTCCATCCTCCCTCCTGCCAATACTGGAAGTGCCAGAACATAAAAGAGAGTCATTTCTCTTGGAGTCGTCGGCCATGGTTGGAAGGAGCAGTGCCAGGAATCTCAGGAGAAATCTGCTCCTGATCTTCCCAGAGTGGAGGGATGGAGGAAAGCTCAGCAAAGCATCTGGGCTGCTGGATGCCAGCAGGGCCTGCGCTCCAGCTGGGAATGTGCTGCTGTTCCCTTCGATAAGGGCAGCAGCATGCAGAGCCAAGGCCAGAGCAAGGTGGCCTTTTCTGTGCCCAGAAGCCTGGGATCACTGTGTGTTTAGGGTAGATGATAAAGCAAAACCTCCAGATCCACATTTTGGACCACTTTAGGGCCACTGTGGGCTTCAGGGATGGTCTTATCCAAGCCCCCTCTGCCACCCACCAGACCCAAAAGCTGCTTTGAAAGCAAAGTCTCGCTCCTGCTTCAACCTGAGGAATGGGAGTGACCCAGAAAAGTTTGATTCTGACTTAATGGGCTTCCAGGGTGGAGCCAAGCCCCCTTTTACACAAATAGATGTTGGTGGGAGCCAGTGAGATAGGATTTTTCAATATGTCCCCCATGTATCCAAGAAGGGCACCTGGGATAGGACATTCCATAACCTGGTGACAGCACAGGACAGCATGGTCTTCCTGTGTCCACTAGGTGTGATCCCTTGGGGAGGGCAGCCAGGAATTGAGTGGATCTCCAACTGTGTGTGAACCTTTCCTTGGTCTGTTGCTATTATCTCATTCCAGGGCTTTCCTTGGCTGCAATCCCAGCAGGATCCTTCTGAAGAGGTCTTTGTGTGAGCTGAGAGAGGAGCACCCTCCTTACAGGTGGGTGTTTGGGGGCATTTTCTCCCTTACTCCCTCACAGCATTCAGGTCTGCCAGGTTTGGATTCCTGCCTGACCTCCTCCCTCTGCTCTCCAACCCTCCTGCTACCTGCAGCTCCAGAGGCTCTTACCTTTAAGCCACTATTCAGGAGTCTCAGGAATTCCTGAGTCAAGGCCTAGATCCCCGTTTTTTCTACACCAGTACACGAATAACTGAGCTGTCCCCCTGCGAGCTCCCAACCCCATAGAAAAAGTAGGGATGAAAAGTTCAGGAAACCATGATCCATTTCACAGCAGACCTGCAAAGCACAAATATTAATACCAATAAAACAAGGAGGGGGTGGCAGTGGAATTTAGTTGCCAGTGGCTGACAGACCTTCAAATCCTCGAACTGGGAGCAAGGCTTTTAATCCACACACAAGAAACTCTCCCACCTCCAGCAGCAGGAGCAAACTGCCTTTTTTAAGGTGGATTATCACCAGAAAAAAACCCCTGTCATTGCTGAACTTTCCTGTAAACCACCAGCCTGGATATATTTTATGATGTGATTTATAGAGAGTTTGTTTCTTAAGACTCAAAGCAACATTGCTATAAAAGCATAAATGATGCATATTTTTGTGGAGGATGAATGCCACTGCCTTTTTTTTCCCCCCCTTGTGGGGAATCTGCTGGGTGGGTTAACACCACTTGGAAAGATGAATTCTTCATGTGTGGGCATCCACTGGCAGCCTTGGAGGAGATTATTGTGTCATCATCCTTCTGGTCAGCACCAGCCCCACAGCTGTTCCTCAAGCTCAGAGATTAATTAACAAGTTGGAAAACAAGGGGAACGTGCTTCCTTGTCCTCCCCTCACCAGTGTGGCTGATTCCTCCCTCTGCAGGCATTTTCACATCGCTCCTGCAGCATGGTTTGAGTGCTGTTGTAGCCTTCTTAAGTCATGGAATAGATTAGATAATCCCTAGGCCTTTTCCACCTCTAGCACTTGTGGTTCTGGTTAAAGAGCTGTCAAGTCCTGGATTTAAAAGGGCGGAACAAGCCAAGGCTTTTGAGGTTCTGCTGGGAGGATTACAACTTGTAACACATTCCAAAGCCTTCCAAAAGCGCCTGCAATTTCAGGTTTCCACACAGAAAGTGTTATTCAGCTTTCTGCAGATCATCTTTGTAGTTCATCGCACAACCCCAGTTTTCCTTCTGCGTGAAGATCCCACTAGCCCAAGCCTGGCTTTGGTGGGAACATGTCCTCCCTTTTATAATTTTTGACTGAAGATGTTTGCCTGTTGCTGGAGCAAAACAAATTTCCTTACAATGAAAAAAACCAACCCTTCATCTGCCAATTCACTTTTAAATGTGGCTCTTGGAATTTACAGGAAAGTAAAAAGTCCCAGGGAAGTGAATTATTGTCTTGTAACCTTGCCAAATATACATTAAAAAAAACCAAACCCAAACCCTGATATGTCTTTGGCCTCCTTGCTTTTATTGTGTTCTACAGGCTGCACATAACCATCATATCTCCAATGGTGAGGGCATGGGAGTTTTTGGAAGAGGTTAAGGAGCTTTCCACCTTCAAATAATTTCTCTGACCTTGGCTGGGGGGTGTCCTCACAGTAGAGGAGCCACTGCTTTGTGGGAATGCTGAGGAATGACTGGAGGCACCTTGGGGGACCCAACAGGGCTGCACCCCTGTCGCCAGAAAATCTGAGCTGTTCCCTGGAGAGCTTCTCCCAGTGAAAATACCGGAGGGATCATGGAACACATCCTCTGGCCTCCAAGAGATGTCCTGTTTTAGTTCCTGGGGCACAGAGCTTGATGGCTGTGAGCACAGTGGCAGTCCTGTCACAGGTGACTTAGCAAGGCTTTGCAGTCAGATCCTTCTCCTCCCTAAGGAAAACCTGGAAAAATTTGGTGGTGAGCCTTGGTCTCTGCATTTGTGTGGGTTTGGGGGAAGGTTTATTAATCTGGCATCTGGATTTGAGGCTGGAAATGCTCCAGAGGCTGTGGGCAAAGAGTGTGGGCCTGGGGAAGGGAGAGGTTGCTGGGTTTGTGCTAGTCATGTGCCACATTAATTAACACAGGCCATATTAATGACAATATTTACATTATATTCTGCTATCACTGTTCCTCAGCACTGCTGGGGAAGTTTGTTTGCCTGTCACTGTAACCACACACTGCTCATTCCCCATGGGACAACATTCCCAGGAAGTGGCTGTGGTGAATTCCAAGCCTGTTTATGCAGTGATATTTCTATGCCAGTCATCAAAGCCCATTTTTTCCCATTTTAATTCCTTAGCATAAAAGGAAATGGATTTGGGAGACACCAGTTCACAAACCGTCACTCAGCTGGTTTAAAATTCCAGTTCTCGCAAAGCAGACCTGGATTTCTTGCTTTCTGTAAGGTGTTGACTTCCTGGTTTTGTGCAAAACACAAATTTTCCTTCTAAAACTTCAAGTTTGGAAATGGGATGGATATCTGAGCTAATTCTGCAAGTACACCAGTATTTTATGAATCAGATCTTCTCTGAAGCCAGGACCTTCTTTCAAGGCCCAAAAGATCCTAAGATGGGGAAATGTAGAGTTTCCAAGCTTTGGAAGGGAATAAAATGGTATCCTTGCCACTCAGAAGAAGCCTGTTTCATAAATTGAAAGTTAAATTTTAAGGCTATCAATATTTGGTAATGATAAAGGCATCAGTTTACCTCTTTATGTGCTGAAATCACAGCAGCATAAAACTTTCTATGCCAAATTTCCTTGCTTATATTTTGATTTTTTTTTGCACGGGCATTAAGGAATGATGATGCTTTGCTGCTTGGTCGAAAAGATTTGGCTGCTTCCTTCACAAGTTTTCTTTCAGTAATCCACAGGCATCACAGGGGTGGAGGAGAAATAATTGGCCCATAACTTTGCCCAGCTCAGGGAAAACACACAATTAGCGTTACTGCAAATTGCTCCTGGATGAAATCGGTGAGTTGGAAAGTGGAGAAGCCAGAGATTCCTGGAAACTGGAAAATTTCCCCCTTTGCCTTGGGATATTTACTATCCGAAGACCTCAGCCATATCTCTGGGCCTCATTTCCCTACTGGAGCATCTCTTGGGGATAATTTCCATTGGAGAGCGTGGGAGACATCAAAGCCAAGTGGGATAAACTGGCATGGGAGCATGAGGGAAAAGGTGAAGGCTGTGGGAAACGATGCCTGCAGGCTCTGTGCTCCACATCAAACGCAGGCTCTCCGCAGCCTGAAAACCAGAGCCCTATAAAGCTCTGGGAGAGCCCCTTAATGGGTGTAAAATTCCTTGTCCCCAAGCATGCTCCCCATTGTTCCCACAGCCTCTCACCTGGACAAGCTGGGAGAGCAGGAGCATGGAGGCAGCTGGAAGTCTCCCAGGACTAAGGAACTGCTCCAGCCCTCCCTGGGTGTGCAGGTGAATGTTCTGAGGAGGGAGGTGCCCAAATCTCATGTAAAATCATGGCAAATTGGGCAATTCTTTGCCTTAGGCCTCCATGTTTTGTAGTGTGGGGAGAAAAGCGGGGTGCAAACCTCAGGTATGAATTTTGCCCATCTCTCTGGTGCAGTTTGGAGTGCCCAGCTCCTTCCTTCAGAGCCCCCTAAACTCCCTCCCATGGGGTTTGTGTTCCATGTGTAAGAGCTGAAGTGGTTCAATCGACACGGACCAAGCACGAGGCGAGCAGCAGACATGGAGCCCCTTGGAACAGAGACTTCCTGAGGTCAAGGAGCTGGAAAAAAATCACTCCCAAAGGACTGAAAATACTGACCCGCTCAGCTCTCCATGTTCACCCCAATGTGGTGGGGACATGGCAGCCCTGCTCCACCCCATGGCAGGGAATAAACCATTCCCTAAACTTGCCTCTCTCCCTTGTGCAAAACACACCCCAAACCAGCTGAAATGTCCCTTGTTCTCAGTCAATGCCACCGAAACAACCATGGGGAGCTGAAACATTTTATTTCTAACAGAAACAGAGCAATTCACTGCGGATTCTGCGCAGGAAATGAGAGTTTTGCCCCTGTGGGATGGGTCTGGCCCTGCCCCAGGCCTCAGCTCTGGGAGCCAGGGGCAGAGTAGGAAGGAGCTCTTTCAAAGCACATAAAAATGCTCATCTGGAGAGGGCAGTCACTGAGGGGCTGCATGCTTTGTTTTGTTTTCTAAATAATGGAGAGATGTGGGGTTTTTTCATCAGCCCTAGGCTGTTGGAGCTGTGAAGCCGAGTGTTTTGTGTGACATGGCCCTGCCTTGGGGCAGGTGGGAGCTACTTGAAGGATGTTGGAGGGAGTCAGTGGTTGAGAAGCAGCTAAAGGTCGTGGCAGAAGCTCAGGGATGGCTCTCTGGCTGCCTCATTACAAAACCCCTCAGGCCTGTGAGTTCCCAGCTTGGTGGGAGGGAGGGGCACAGTTGCCAACACCTCTCTGTCCTTCCCTCTAAGCAGATTTTGTCCATTCAGAGACCTTGGGCTCTGAGGAATTCCTGCTCATGCCATCAGTGAGTGCAGCATCCATCAATCACCTTCAAACCCTGCCATTTTCCACTCTGCAGCGCTCAGAAGGGTTTGGAGAGCCTGTGGAAACAGCTCCACACTGGCATCACTCTGCCCTTCAAAATGCTGTGTGTTTTAGGAGCAGTGGGTTTGCAGGTGTGGAAGATCCTGGAGAGGGGATCTGTGTCTCCTCCAGGGTTTGTTGGCTGGGAATGGACCACAACAAAAATCCTGTGCACAAGTTCTTTCTCTGGGGAACAGCAGCTGTGTCCTGCAGAGCTAGGAGCACAAGGGATGCCACTGGAGGCCAGGGGGAGTCTGTGCAGGGCTGGTGATGGGAGCTTTGAGCATGCTGGGGCTTCTCCTGAATAAATCCTGCTCCCCCCCACCCCAGAGGAAGCTTGGGAAACTGTTTAACTTTTTGTAGGGGAAGTCAAATGCTGGAACATGAGGAAATGCCAGATTTATAGTTGCCACTGTAATCTCACACATGTGCTTTGATGCAGCCTGCAGTAACCTGACTCCCCGTGCTTCTCCTGAAAGCCTGCACTGGGAGCTAAGTTCTGGCTGCCCACAGAAGTTTGGATCAGGCATTCCCAGCCTTGGAATTCCCAATTCTCCCACCTAGGCATCTCCCTGGCACAGGTGATGGGAGTGGGTGCTCAGGGCAGTGCAAGGTGGGAGTGCACAGGGGTGATGTTGAGGGTGCTGCACCCAAGAGCTGACTGGGATTGTCTCTGCTCCCAGGAAACTGCACTTTTCCAGGTTTTCTGCTGAGGTGGCTGTATTTTTTCAGGCAGTTTTGAAGCATGGTGGCATCTGAAACCAAGGCTGAGCTCTGAGTGTCCTCTCTGGGAAGCCCCAGAGGTGCGTCCCCACTGAGCCCCTTTGTGTTTGTTACAGCATGAGAGAAAGAAAAATATTCTTTCAGAGAGGATGGACTTCATATCCAATTCATCCGTGACTCTGTTTAGGAATTAATATTAGAGATATTCTCTAATCAGAGCTCAGGACCAGCATGCTGTGGGCAAGTTTTGGTGGAGGTAAGAAAGCGCAGCCTGAATGGGAAGGTGTGGAAGACTGGGAAATCAAGGTTTTTACTGGGAAATTCCTTGGTCTCTGGTTTCAGGATAAGAGTGAGCCCTGTCTATGTCTCCCTGTTCAGGGCTGAGGCAAACAAAGGTGAAGGTCATTAATAAAAAAAAACAACAACTAATAGAGCTGCTTGGTAAAAATACATTGGATAATACCTTGGATGAAGTGCCAGGAATATGTGGGATCACTCCATGCTTCCAGGCCTGACCTGAGCTACCTTCATAGCTGCAGGAATTTGGGGTTACTTACAGGTCCTTGGGCTAGAAGCGATGATTCCAAGGAATCTGAGCGGAATCATATCCTCTGGAGGGAGAAATGACACATCTCCTGATGGTGGGGATGTGTCTCAGCAGCTCAGGGCGCTGGGCATGGCCGTGACTCAGATGGATTCATCGGAAATTACTCAGGGAGCTGTCAAAACACAGTTCCATTTCCCTCGGAAATTGGTCATTTGAAGCAAATTTGTCAGCAGATCGGTCGGAACTGATTTGACCCCATGTGGTGGCAGATCTGAAGGCTGAATAATTGTGTGCTTGACCTAATCGTGCAAAATTCCTCACACTGATGATTAATAGAAATTCCCTCCGTAAAGAAAACATCTTCACATTGCAAATCTCAAAAGATTTGGAGGTTCCCAGTTGAGACCATCCCTGAAAAACAATTTCCATGGTCTTTCTCAGTGATTTACAGTGTTCAGTTTACTGTGCTGCCTTTTAAGATAAACGCTGGGATCCAGTTCAGGACACATCAGAGGATTCCTGTCTATCCCAGCCTGGGATTTAGAATTGGTCTCCTGGCCTGATTATTTTACATAAAACCAGCAGTGACAACTCTCAACTAAAGATGCAATAAAAGGGAGAGGGTGCAGGGAGAGAGATGAAAACCAGAGTTTTCTTGGAAAAGAGAGTGCTGACTTGCTCCCAATCCGTAAATACCTCTTTGGGGAGACAGTTTTGGATGTGAGAGTGTTTCATGCAGAAGGTGAAGACACAGGGATGCATCAGCTCAGGAGAAGGTTGTCAGAAGGCCACGATTCCACAGTAGGGAAGGTGATTCCCATTCTCACCATTCCCATGCTGCTCCTGTATTGCACTGAAACCACTTCGGATGTGGAGAGAAATAAACCAGATTTTTCAGACTCACCTTAGTTCGCTTTAGGACTGGATGAGCTCTCCATGGGGAGAGAAAAGAGAAGGGAGGGTGTTATTCCAAGGAAAAAGGAACCTCTCAGCTACGGATTTGGAAGCAATTCCAGGGAGAAGCCAGGAGGAGAAATGCAATCAGAAATGCAATTACAGGAGGAGAAAATGCAAATTTTGGAATGCACCTGATGTGGGTCCTGGCCAGCCAGAGGGACAGAAGCCACAGGAGCTGTGAGGGTTAAACCATGGCTGCAGCATCCTCTGCAATATTTCCATTTCATGTGTCCTTGGGTGTTTGGTTCACAGAGCTGCAGATCCTTCTGCCTCCTAAATAAGAGGCTGACAGTGGGAATTTCTGGCCAGAAAAAAAGAAGATAGCAGAAGCCGTTGCCCACTGGAATCTTTGAGATCTTGGAGATGGAGAAGAATGTGGTGGGCAGTGGGTAAAATATGGAAATGGAAAGTATGTGCTGTTTGCTCAAATCCATGGGCAAGAGTGGGTAAAAGTGGGAATGAAAACCTCAGAGCACAGAGCCAGGGCACCCCTTCCCAACACCAAAATCCCATGTGTTCTGCTGCTAATGATTCTCTTCATTCCCATGGAAAAGAAAGCAGGACAAGCTAAAGCAAATCAAGGTTCTGGGACACTGGGAACCACTGGAACAAACTGGGATCAAGAAACAGAGGGACAAGCTGGGGATCAAAGGGTAGGAATGCAGTTTCCCAAATAAAGGGGTGATTATGTGAGCACTTAAGGAGGGATTAGAATTGTAGGTGATAATAGCAAGCAGCTGCAAAAGGAGGCCATAAAGAGCCAGAAATGAAATAAAAGGCAGGTGGAAAAAAAAAAAAGGAACAGATGAGAAAGGTGTGGTGGGAATCCTGCCCCAATTAAAAATATGAAAACAAATGCTCCGACGCACTTCCTTTCAAAGGAGCATCATACAAATGTATGAAATGAGGTGCCCTGTAAGTTGCTCTGACTCCACCTGGCTTCTTCCACTTCTTCCTGGGTTCTGATTTGGGTGGGAGCCCATGTTCCCTGGAGAGGGGATCCTCTTTGTGGTAAGTGCAGTCTTTTGTTTTCATTTTCATTGCTGAAATGCCCCTCCTGGTTCCATCGGACTGGGGTGGGGTGGACAAGTGCTCTTGATGCTTCCACCATTTCCTTCACAGTCCCTGTTGCCTCCTTAGCCAGCTGCTGGGGACTTAGAGGGGAAAAAAGCCTCCCAAATTTTATCCAAAGCACTGAATATCTCATGCCAGGAGCTGGTTTTCGTCTTTGCTGTAGCCTTGGAGCTGGGATTGAACCAGGGGGGTTACAGCTCTTGCAGTCCTGTTTCCTTGAGCTGCAGCCCATCACTGCCCTCAGATTTATGTTAGACACACAAAACCTCAGTCTCAGTCCTGTGGGTGACCTGGGGATCCACTGCAAAAGGAAAAGCCAATCTTTGGTCATTTTTGGCTGGCTGGTCCACACATAAGGGTCAGGAAAATGACTTTCACCTGCAGCTTGGACCCACTGGAAAACAAGACTTTGTCCAATACTTCTACTCCAATACTTCCAGTCCTGATCCTTCAGAACTTTTATCCTTGTATTTTCTTTTCCCTGCTTCAGAAACCATTTGGAGCTGAAGGTGACAGCACATGGCAGAAAGAGTAAAGGACAAATCCAGTTTAATTTAAATTTGCTTTTCAGAATAAAAAGCTACCCCAAGCCCTTCACACTGATGCACAACCTGTCCTCTTTGCCGCATCTCTTTTTTATTCTGCTTTCAAGAACCACCAGATTAATGGAAAATCAATGTCTATTTAGGCCACAGAGAAGACAGAGATGTGTCCTGCACTTCCAATCCTAATCTGAGGAGTTTCAGCCCTGTGACACCCATCAGGAGCCCAGTGAAGAAGAGGAAGCAAATTTAAAGTAGGAACAACCTGGTCTGGTGGAAGGTGCTTGGAATGATATGGGCTTTAAGGTCTCTTCCAACCCAAACCATTCTGTGTGATATAGAACATGTCATATATTTTTTTGAGGCCAGAGGATCAAAAGGATCCTGAACTTGTTTCTTCTTCTCCACCTAAAAAAAAAATCTTGAATTAAGCTGAAACATCATGTTTGAGTCCAGCCTTCTTTGTCACTGTGACTGCCTGTGACAGAGCAGGAAATTGTGGAATAAATTTGTAGTTTATAGCTTGAAAGAGACTGATGTAAACAGGGAGAGGGTTTGAAGTTGGAGAGACCCTGATCAGGTCTGCTGGGTTGGGAGGGAGTGGCCAGGTCAACCCATTTCTGTCATGTGAATAAAGAAACAAAAGCAGAGGCAATGGTTCAGCGATGCTGGTTTGGGGTTTGGGAAGTCACCACTCACTTTTTGACTCTTCCAGATCCTTGCCAGTGTGAATTTGGGCTCCTATCCAAAATGTGACAATTCAGCCAAAGGCACTGTTCATACAATTAACTTGGAATTGATGCAGGGGGTCACCCACAGCTCACCAGAGCAGTCTGCTCTGTGGGGTCACCTCAGCTCCTTTACAAGAAAAAAAAAAAAATAACAGGGAGAAAATAAAAACACAGCAGGGACAGTAAATTTCCAGGCCTGCAGTCTCTTGTGACTTCTTAAAATTGTTCTAACTGCTTTGCTTCCCCTTAAAATGCTTCAGGCAGCCTTGGAAGGGGTGGCTGAAAGGGTCCAGTGAGAGAGCCTGAGTGTGATGCACTGTTTTCCAGCTTGGATGTAAAAAAGTGTTGGACATTTTAAGAGGTGCATCTGCTGGAGTCCAGCTCCCTGCAGGAAACCAGGACTGGGGGGCAAGCTGGTTTTCCAAGCTGGTTTTCCTCCAGGTTTCTGCCATGAGTGGTGTGGGTTCACTGATCTGCCATCAGCTGCATCTGTCCAGCTGTTTTACTGAAATCACTGCTATTCCTCTGGCTTTAAGCTTAGACTAACCCTTAAATCCAGCAGGTGCATTTGGGTTGCACCAGCTGATGTTTCAGCAGGTTTTGGACACTCATTTTCCAACTGATTATATCCAGAATGTGGATTTTGCTTCTTGGTGGATCTAAACTGAAGGAAGTAGAGAGCAGGAGGGAGGTAAATCTCTTGGTTTTCTGTGGGCATCACCTCAGACCTGTGTCAATTTAGGGTTTATTGGCCACTCATTGATATCAGGGCCAGTATTTCCATGGGATTTAGCTTATCCATGTCCATGTCATCCATCCCCAGGGATGTAGTGATGCAACGTGTCTGCCCTGCAGCAGCTCCCCAGCTATTTTTGGGGGCTTTTTAACCATAAAAACAGGAAGGAAAAATATTGCAGCCACTTACCCTCTGGTTTTCTTGTAGCTCTTTCATCTGCCCAGGGATCCCTCTGCAAGGATGGATGCATAGGTCGGCCTCAGGAGAGAAATTCCAGGGGAGAGTTCCAGTAAACTTGTGCAAAACGTAGGAAAACAGTGCTGGAAGGGTGATCAGTAGGACTGTGAGAGATGAAGGCAGGGGTGAAGGATCAGGCTGGAATAGCCATGAAACTTCTCCCTCGTTTCTCTCAGGCTTCACCCAGATGGTTCCAGTTTGACTCCCTGGCAACCCTCACCTTGCAGCCTTGGCTCTGCCAGTGCCTTCCAATGGCAAAACTGTCAGCAGAGCCTCAGGCGTGTTAAAGTGACAAAAAACAGGCACATCCCTTTTTTTTTTTGTAGTTGAAATGAGGGGTGAGAGCACTTTGAGAAGGCTCTGAGCTGTGAGAGCTTGGGAACAGGCTGCTCCATGGATGTGGCACAAATTCCCCAGGCCCTAAGGTGGAGAGTACCTCAAGGGCTCAGTTTGGTCCCTTGACTTTGTTTTTAAGAGTGTGGGGGCTCTCAGTGTGTGTGTGAGCACTGGGGGAGGACACCTGGCCCCTCCACTCGGGAACTCACGAGAGCAAACAGCTGGAGAAGCTGTCAGAGGGCTCCTGGCTCCAGGGAGGGAGCAAATGGCATTTAGGTGTCTGCTGGCCCCATTGCTTCACTTCCTGGCCTCCCCCCGACATCCTCCCAGCCTGGGAGATGTGGGAAGCACATTGCTGTGGGGTTTTAAAGGGCTTGGCAGACAGAGAAGTGTCAGGGGTACCTTTTCTTGTGGTGGGAGCTGAGGATTACTGCAGGTTTGGGGCTCTCGGGCAAGGATTTTGCAAGAGGATCTGTTTTTTAACTCTTTTTTTTTTTTTTTTTATTGTTTCCTCTGAAGACAACATGCTTAGCTGGCTCATTACAGCACTTACCAAGAATTTGTCCTAGGACAGGATTAATTAATGAGGCTGTCAGCATGTTGGTTTCCCACCACATTTCTCTTTCATGGCCTGCCTTGGGAAAAAGGCATCTGCCATGGGGAAAATGCTTATGGTGATGGGCAGGCTGCAGTCCCCTTTTCCTCAGAAGCTACACTGATTTTAGGGATGAAAAAATGTTTAAAAGGGCTTTAACCTAAAACCTTTTGGAAGTGGCTGCAGTTTGGGACACTTGGGTATGCCAGCAGCAAATATAATTTTGGTTACCTGCTGTTCTGACCTGAGAGATGATCCAGGGAAAAGCCTGGAGAAAATATTTGAGAAAAAAAGTAGAGGCTGTTCAGCTTTGATTGTGGTTGTCCTGAGCACGGCCAGGAGTTGGACTTGATGATGATGGAAATACTTTGTCTCTTATCTTGGAGTTGTTTGTGACTTCAAAGTGTTTTTTTCTCGCTGTCTGGACAGCTCCCAACCATGAGGATCCTTATCAGAGCTGGGCTCTCCCTGTCCATTGCTCACTGTTGTGTTCAGCCAGGAGTGTCCTGCTTTTCCTCAGCTGTGCTGAGGAGAGGCTGCAGCCCGGCGTGCCTGACTCATGGCCCTGCTTGCCTCTGAAGCTGTGGATGAGGGGTCTTTTGGGATATTTCCCATTTTAGGATGTCATGCCAGACTGCCCGGGACATCCTGTAGAGCTGAACAGACTTTCCATCCAAGTCTGGATGTGTTTAGGAGGCTGACAGATGTCGGGGAGCAGTGGAAGCTTGGAAATCTGGAACAGAATGCTAAAATCCAATAATTGTACCCAGTTTAAACCTTGTGGAGGGGAAGGAGGATGTTTCAGCATTTCCTTTAGGGAGCCCTGCACTGATAACCTTGCTGGCCCTCTCCAGATTTCCTCCTTGGAACAGGTCCTTGGCAGGATATCAGGGAGGTGGGATGAGCACAACTGCTGCTGATACCTGGGGCTTTTCACCTGCTGGGTTTCCATGGCCATCGTTGTCTCTTTGCCACCTTTCCCCTTCCCTTTTTAGAATCATGGATATATTTAGGTTGGAAAAGCCCTTGAAGATCATTGAGTCCAAATGTTCTCCCAGTACTGCCAAGGTCACCACCAGCCATGTCCCCAAGTGCCACATCCACATGGCTTTTAAATACCCCTAGAGCTGGTGACTCCATCACTTTCTGTGAAGAACCTTCTCCAAAAATCCAGTCTTTCCACTCAGTTATCTCCCTTTTTCATGGCACACGCTCCCTCACCCAACTCTTCTCTTCCCTCTTGCCACACATGACTTGCATTAGCCCTGATGGGAGCTTTCCATGCAAATCTCCCACTCAGCTAGTGGGGATCGCTCCTGCTTGACAAGATAATCTCACCCATGTGGAGAGCTTTGCAATTAGGGTGGTTTTATAGCTCAGTAAAATTTAAACTCAGTAACTTAAAGTTAAAAAAAATATTAAAAATTAATACTTTATTTGTGGAGAGCACATGCAAATGGGAACTGCTGGATAGACCTGGGAGGGGAGGATTCTAGAGATGACATTCAGAAATGCACAGCATTATTCCTGGCTTTTTTTCAGGAGCTGAAAAGATCCAAGTATCTGTGTGTGGCAAATGTCTTCCATCTAGGACTGTTTGCACAGACCTCTTGCATCTCCTGCTTCCTGCAGTTGCATAATCACAGGATCACAGAACCATGGAATGGTTTGGGCTGGAAGGGACCTTCAAGCTCATTCACCCCCTGCCATGGGCAGCAACACCTCCCACTGTCCCAGGGTGCTCCAAGCCCTGTCCAACTTGGCCTTGGACATTGCCAGAAAGTAAGATCCAGAAACAGAGGAAAATATCAGTGAGATATCCCCCAGGATACAAAAAAAAAAGAAGTGTTTCACATTGCACAGGAGGCCACAGTCCCTGCCTTCCATGGATTTTTTTTTTCTTAAACACTTTGGGACTTCAGGATGGCCATGGAAGCAGAAGCCACGCTGGGAACAGCTCTAAGAATAAAGAGTTTATGTGTCCCAGGAGCTGTTTGTGTTCACCTTTATTATTTCTTCTAATCTGGCACTTCCCTGTATTTCTTTCAATGTGAGGGATGCAGGCTTGGAGTTTTAGGCTAGGAATTGAGTGAAATTCATGTGTCTGAACCCAAAATGTTGCATCAAGACCAGGGGGTGAACGGGGGAGTGTTCCATCACAGTGTACATCCCATGTGAAAAACCTGGTGAAGTCCTGCCACAGGGATGTTCCCAGATGTGCTACAGAGACTTTGCCCCTCGTGGGATGTGCACATTTCCTTTCCCCCTCTTTGTTCCAGGGAGGAGCATTTCGCCCACGATCACTCAGCCACGCTGCCAAAAAATTAAGGGTTGCATGATGAGAGAGGGAGATGCTTGTTGGAAAAAAACCCAAAATGATGCCTTCAAAATGTGAAATAAATATAAAAGGGAAGAAAGCAGAGCCAGCTGCATGAAAATGCCCATAAATTGTGGAGATTTCAGCGCCGGGATGGAGTCACTCAGTCAGGAAGGTTGAGGTTGCCCAAGCCCTGTCCCAGCCTGGCTAAACCCCATCAGGTCCCCCAGGATGAGCCCTCGTGCACATCTCAGCTGCCCATGGCACACAGGGCTGGGGATGAAGCTGGATGTGGTCAAGCAGGAAAGAGAGGGGAGGGGTTGGGATGGATATTAGGAAAAATTTATTCACTGGAATGGTGTTCAAGCACTGGAATGAGCTTCCCAGGGAACTGATGTAGTCACCATCCCTGAAAGTGTTCCTGGCCAGGTTGGACAGGGCTTGGAGCAACCTGGGACAGTGGGAAGTGTCCCTGCCCATGGCAGGGGTGGGACTAAATGATCTTTAAGGTCCCTCCCAGCCCAAACTGTTCTGGGATTCAATGTCCATCCCAGCTAAGATTTTAGGATGTTTCTTCTCCCAGAGCAAGAGACAAGACCTCCCTTGTCTGTATCAATCCAGATTCTGTCTACATTTTGGACGGTGCAGCTGGTCCTTTTTTCATTTTTTATTCACTTTTTTCACTGCCTCTTCAGCCCTGGGGCTGTAGGCTTTGCTACTGGTGTTGCTTTTGAAATGCTGTGATTTGTCTCCCTCAGCCCTCATGTTTTGAATCTCTGCTGCTCTGGGGGAGAGGAAGTTGCTCCCCATGCCCTGGATGCTAGTAAGGAAAATCACAAACTGCCTGATTATGATGATGATGATGATTATTTTATAATTTTCTTTTTTGGGCCATAGAAGGCTGAAGAGTAATGAATGTGCTAAACCTCACACCAGCAGAAACCCATGGATACAAGACATCTATCTATAAAAAGAAAGGCAGAAGTTGCCCTGGCATTCACTAAACTGTAGCCCCAGAATGATCCCCTTCAGCCTGAACACATGGGGAGGGCTGGACTGACACACAGGCACTGTGTGAAAATCCCAATCCCATGGGAGACCAAGAAAGGTAATTCAGGAAAAAAATAGAAGTTTTGGGGAAAATTCCTCCATTTTTGCCAGTGGTGTTTGCCCAGATTGTTTTGGGGGAAAGGAGAGGAGGATGGAGAATGAAGGGGAAGCTTCCACCTGCATCCTCCTGGGGAGTTGCTGTTTCCTGTGCTGGATCCCACCTTGTTTGGAGGGATCACTGAAGGAAGACAAATTAAGTTTCGATATTGGGAAGGAATTGTTCCCTGGGAGGGTGGGCAGGCCCTGGCACAGGGTGCCCAGAGAAGCTGTGGCTGCCCCTGGATCCCTGGCAGTGCCCAAGGCCAGGCTGGAAGGGACTTGGAAGAACCTGGGACAGTGGAAGGTGTCCCTGCCCGCGGCAGGGGATGGAATAAGTTGAGCTTTAGGGTCTCTTCCAACCCAAACCATTCTGGCAGGACTTGCTGAGTTGAAATGAGCCCGAGGGAGGGTGCTGGCCACGTGTGCTCTGTTCTGCCACTCCTCCTGCTCCCCTGGAACCAACCTGTGCTCAAACACAAGCAAGATAATTTCATCTGGCTGCCATTCTGAGACTCCACTCAGATCAATGGAGCTTTTAAAAACACAGCCCTCGTGGCCAGCTCCGTTTGTTGTTGATGGAAGGTTGTGCATGGTAATTAGGGAACGAATCCAGCCTGAGCAAATATCCCTTTTCTTGTGCCTGACGAAGCTTTTTGATGTCTTTTCAAAAGGAAAGGAAGAGCAGCACCTGCTGAACGTGGCAGCACGACAAAAGGGGTGGCAGAAAAACGCGAGGAGAGCTGAGGAGGTTCAGGCAGCCCCAGGCACAGCCCCGTGGGCTGAGTCACAGCAGCCCTGGCCTGACCCTAAAGCTGTCAGGTGCAGCAGGATCACAGCAGCTTCTGCCTCCTCGTTTACATAAAGATGAAAGGGGAAAAACGAGCCCATGAATATCAAAAGAGCGCGTGATTGCAGCCAGTGGCCAGCACGGGCTGTGCTTTCTGTGCTTTGCAAAGCAAGCCAGGAGACAATTAAGGTCTAATGGCAATTAGGCCCCTAAGAGTAATAAAATAAGTCGGATTTATTCTCTGTTAGAAACCACAGCTCGATGGCTTCAGACCTTCCCCAGGAAACAGTTCCTTCTTTTCTTTTCTTTCACTCTTGTTATTTTGATTGTTGTTTCCACAGGCTTAGCAGGGGTTTGCTGTTTTCTCATTGAAAAATGGACTTCTCTGCTCTTCAACAAACCCAGAAAAACCCAACAACATTAAAAAAAAAAAAAAAAAAAAAAAAAAGGAATTGGAAACTGACATTTCTGTGAAAACTGTCTCGGGGCAGGGCAGGAGGGGAAAAATGTTTTTCATTAAATGTTGTGAATGAGGTTTTTTTACCCTCTCCCTTCAAGTATCGATCCTGTGGTCTCTCTCCTGATAAGCAGTGTAAATAAATCCTTAACCTTTCCACGGCTTGATCCTCTTTTTCTCTGTGCCAGGATCACCCCAGATCTCTCCAGCAGCCTCCTGGAGCCACATTACCCCCTGAAATGTAGGACTTTAGGATGGAAAATCCCTCCAAAACCATCAAGCCCAGCCATTCCCTCACCACTGAACACTTCCAGGTCTGGTGATTCCACCAATTCCCTGGGCAGCCTGGTGCAGTGTTTGCCATGCTTTGGCGCAGCAAAAGCCAAGCAGAGGATGGATCTGGCTGCAGAGAGGGCAGGGAAAGCCCCACGAATCAATCCTCACAAGCCCCAAACACTTTAAAACACCTCAATTTTCCCATTTGGATGCTCAGACCTTTTCTTTTTTTTTTTTTTTTTTTGGCTTTCATTTTCTCATTTCAGCATTTCAAGTGTAAGATTTAGTGCTGAACTGACAGGCTTAACTTGTAAAGTAACTGGCGAATCTTGAAAGAGTTGTGGTTTTCCCCCTGCCCTGAGGACGCAGTGAGTGCCACGGTTTTTCACTGCAGTGATAGATGGCACTTGCAGGCGAGCAGTTCTGATATGTGAGCGCTGAAGCAGCCACAGGTCTGGTTCCTATCAAGAGAACATTTTGTCACACAGAAATTGGAACAGCATGGGCACCACACACACAGAAACGGGAAGGAGAATTGGATGTGAAATTAATTTTGCCTGTGAAGGAAGGTGGGTTCTGCTGTCTCAATTCACAGGAGAGCTGGGCGATGCTCATTTCCTGGGGATTGCCCACTCCTCCCTTTTACCTTTGATTCTGGTGAGCGGTGAAATCGCAATGAAATCAGGAAAAAAACCCACCAAAACCCCGAAACAGCAGCGCCCCCTCCCCTGCAAGCTGAGCTGAAGGACTTGGTTTGATTGAAAGAGGATTATCAGGGTAAGGGACTCACCTCAGCTTCTCCAAGTCTTTCTGGAGCCCATGAATTAAGAATAAATGTCATAATTTGGGCACTGAACGTCCCTATTTTCAAGTAATTCCCTTAAATAAATGCATGTTAAGGACACAAGCAGTGTCTGCTCTGTCAAATGTGTCAAATGTCCAAGGGATGCCTTCCTGTGTGCTGGACCTATCTGAAGCCCCAAAGAACCAGGACTTCTGGGATGAGCACCTATTTTGCCAAGGAAACCCCTGTTTTGCCAGGAAACTGGCAAACCACAGGGCAGAGTCGACTTTTTGGGGATGTCTTGTGCCAAAACTGTGAATCTTCCTTGAGATCTGCCAAGAAATGAACTGCCCAGGGAGGTTTGGAGTCCCCATCCCTGGAGGTGTCAGGGTAGAAACAGCACCTGATTTGACAAAATATTGGCAGTAACGATGTTAAGGACAAAACTGGCCAGGATTTTTTCACCTTCTCCTAATTAATGAGGGATGCTTCAAGCTGTGGCACCCTTCCAAGCTCTTTGCAAATCTTCTCAGAAAAGTCACCTTAAGCACTTTTGGGGTTTTACAAATTTCATTCCCCAGTCATCCCATGGCTGCTCTGGGTCTGAGGCTTTCCTGCCTTTGGTTTGGAAGCAGCTGTTGCTAAGGGACATCCAGAAGGCCTATGGATGGGATGGGTTTGGACAAAGGGATCACAGGCACAGTCAGTCTGTGTTATGCTCATGATGGGAAACAAAAAAATCAAATAAATCAAAATAAATAAAAAAGCAAAAGGCCAGGAGCTGCAGTGCTGATTTTGAGAAAGATATATTTAATTTCTTTTCCTGCCATGCACTTCCTAGAAAACCTCGAGCCATTCTCTGGACATCTGCCACCAATCCCTCACCTTGGAGCAGTGGTCAGAGGGCAAAGAGGGCTGAAGAGATCAAAACGCAAGTGCCATGCAGAGCTCCTGCAACCCAAATTAATTTTAGGGGACTCAACAGGATTTGGACCCATTTTGGGGGACCAAAAGGGAATTTTTTCTGGAGCTCAGCCTGTGCCTGGGGCTGTATAACACCAGGCATTTCACTGGCCTTGCAGGATCACAGCTCGCCTGTGAACGCCGGCCAAGTGAAAAAGGGCCAATAATGCCTTTTTTTCTTTTTTCTTCTTTCTTTTTTTTTTTTTTATTGGCTTAAGTCAGTATTTTTAGCATTTCTATTTGAACACAAGCTCAGAAATCAGAGCAGGTAATCACAAATTTCAGAGTGGAGTAAATTATTGCAGGCCCCAGCTATAAACCCACAGGGATTTGGGGAACAAAGTCCCAAGGAATTCCGTGCCAGAGCCGGAACAAGGAGCCCTGGGCTTGACTCTGAGCAAAGAGCAAGCTGGGCACTGCTTTAAAAAAACACAAACCAGCAACTAGCATGGAACAAATTAAAAAGGGAAGCAACAAACTCCTCTGGGATTCCATAATCGCTTAAACATTCCTCTGGGACATCGGAGGCCGGGAGGGAAAGGAAAGAGGGGGATGGTAAAAAAAGGGTTTTGTAACTCACCAGGAATGTTAGCAATAAAAAGGGACCTGCACGGGTGTGCCATAGCCAGGGTTGGTCACAGAGCAGATGTGCAGGCTCGGCTTTTCCCCCCTTGTTTTCTCCCCTGCTTCCTTCCTCCTTCTCCTTCCTCTCCCTCGCTTCCACCTGCAGGATGGAAGGAGCAGGGAGGGAGCTGCAGAGCTGGAAGTGTTTGGTGTCTTGGGTCAGGGGAGGGATAAATTGCCCAGAAATCAGTTTGGAAAGGGCCTGCAGTGGAGGTGGGGGGGAATAATCCAAAAATGAACCATGTGTGAGTTTTATTTATCTCTCTGCTTGCTGCAGGGAGTGCACAACGGGGTACAGATAATGAATTTTGGGGGTTTGCCTCTTTCTCATACCCGTAACATTCACAGGATCATCCCTTTCCTCTCTTTGAACCCCTTGGAGGAGCCACCAGGTGATGCCAAGGGACTCTGGGGTCAACAGGAATTATCTAGATTGGCCTGGACCAATTTTTATCTGCTTATTTAGAATGAAAATCGCTTTTTCTCAACTTGAGGAGACAGGGTCATCTGCTGAAAGGCCTCAAAAATTCTGGTGGGAGCCAAGGAACCCAAATCCCTCCAGTCTGGGAGCTTTTAACATCAAGAATGCCAAGTTTGGGTTTATTAAAGGAAGAAGGGAAGAAATAAAAAACCCCAAGTGCCCAGAGCCCAAGTGTGACATAAGGAGCCTCGAGGCAACTTTCATCATGTTTTTAATGTGGTTTCCTTCATCTCCCTGACCTGTTTGCTACAGCAGATTGGATTTGGATGATGTTTTTAACAGATCAACATGAGGATGCTCCCCCCACCCCCAGCAGCTCCCCTGCCCCATGGCTACACCAAAGAAGAACAAAAACACAAAATTGATTATTTAAATACACAGCTCTGAAGCACAGGGGCATTTTGTCCTGGCACTTGTCCCAAAAAAAATACAAGGATTTGGCCTCTCACTCATCTCTGGGGGGACTGGATGCAGTTTGATCCCTAAAAGAAGTCCCAAGACTTCAGAACCAAAAAATCCTAATTTCAGCCTCAGAATCTGCATGTCCATTCCAAAAGGAAAAAAATAGGAAAAGCCTCCTCGTGCTGGAACATTGCTGATGGTTTCCAGGTCACAGTCTGCGCCTAAAAAATAAATAGAGTACAGCAACCTCCTCCAGGATTCCCTGTGAGCATCCCAGATCCCTGTGAGTGCATCCTGGATCCCAGAGTGCATCCCAGATCCCTGTGAGTGCATCTCGGATCCCAGAGTGCATCCCAGATCCCTGTGAGCATCCCAGATCCCAGACTGCATCCCAGATCCCAGACTGCACCCCAGATTCCTGTGTGTGCATCCCAGAGTGCATCCCAGATCCCTGTGAGCATCCCAGATCCCTGTGAGCATCCCAGATTCCTGTCAGCATCCCTTTGAGCATCCTTCTGCTCATCTCCAGAGGCTGATGGATTCCAAATGCAGGATTTCCTTCCCTACAGGCTCTCCATGACCTGGTGGAGCTGGGGTGAAGCAAAGCTGTGTTCATACAGAAAGCACCAGGAACCTCTTCCCACGGTCATTTCTTCTCCAGGCTGCACCGACGTGCACATGGGTGGGTCTGGGCAGACTGCAAGACATAGGCAGAAATTTTTGCCAGGTTTTCATGGTATTTCAATGGTTTGAATGTCCTCAGCTTGGTAATAAAGCCTCAGAGGAGATGAGGAGGAATTCTGAAGGGTCAGATTTGGGTGCATAGGAGTGACATTTCCCATTTGGATGAGACAGAACAGAGGTGTGGCTTTGAACTGATAGACCATTGCTCAAATGTGAGTGTGGAAAGCAGGAATTTGGGATACTGAGGGCTAATCTGGGCAGTTCTGCTCAGCCCTGGACAGCTGTGGCATTGGGAGATCTCCAGGACAGGTGTTTGTCCTGCTTGGTGTAATTGGTGACTTGGCTGAAGCTGAGAACAAATTACTTCACCCAAGCAAATATTTCACCTGAGATCTGCTCAGCCCAGCCTGTCCTACAGCCACAAAGATTGCCCTGCATCCTCTTTAAGGTGAGGAGAGCAGAATAAGCTGGTGAGTAGAGATATTTTCATTGTTCTAGATGTGGGAATCGGTAGATTTGGTGTCACAGATTTCTCTTTGTCCCAAGGGCACCTGAGCAAGGAGCTGACCTTCCACCTCATCTCCCTCCTGGTTTTCTCCTTCCAGCTGCCACCTTGGCCCACCCTCTGCAGTCACCAAGTGAGGAAATTGTGCTTGCAGGAAAATTCCAGCTCACTTTGGTTAGGAAGAAATCTTTGCTCATAACCACAAAAAAAAAGACACACACGAGGATGCCAATGACCCCAAGGAAAGCTCTAAAAATCCAGAAATTGTACCAATAGAAGGTGTTGATCCAAGGGCTGGAGCCCCTCTGCTCTGGAGACAGGCTGGGAGAGCTGGGGGTGCTCACCTGGAGAAGACTCCAGGGAGACCCTGGAGCCCCTTCCAGGGCCTAAAGGGGCTCCAGGAGAGCTGGAGAGGGACTGGGGACAAGGAATGGAGGGACAGGACACAGAGAATAGTTTTAAATGGATAGAGGGTGGGGAAAGATGGGATATTGGGAAGAAATCCTTCCTTGTGAGGGTGGGGAGGCCCTGGCACAGGGTGCCCAGAGAAGCTGTGGCTGCCCCCGGATCCCTGGAGGTGTCCAAGGCCAGGTTGGACAGGGTTTGGATCAGTCTGGGACAGTGGAAGGTGTCCAGATGATCTTTGAGTTCCTTTCCAACCCAGACCTCTTTATTTCATTCTATCTCCAGGCAGTACCAGAAGGCAAACGAGGCAAGCATGACCCCAGTGACGAGCACAGAGTCCGGCACTGGGAGCCTGCCTGCTGCCCAGACAAAAGTGCTGGAATTTCCAGGCGTGTTCCTCCTGTGCAGAGGCAATCACCTGCAATAAATAAAGCTGCTTTTTTTAAAGCAGAGAGCAGGTTATGATGGATGGGGCGTCAGGTGTCTCTGCAGCCACAGCCCAAGTGTTGGAAATGCCATTATGGAAGTGCTCGTAAAAGCTCGGCTGGGCTGGAAAACTGCCTCTGCTCTTGCTGTCTACCTTCTTTTTGCATGCCGGACCTGCTCTACTGTAAAACATACAAAGAAATGTCTTGATGAGTTAATGGTAAAACAGAAATCTTAACGCAGCAGAGCTGGATGTGCAGAGGCCCCATTTGCTCACAGGAGCTGAAGCGGTGCATAAACCATAAACTCCAGGTGCAGAGACGAGACAGAAACAGCCCTGAAAATGCTGCTGTGAGGCAGAGGAACCAGTGGAATGAACAAATCCCTGTGCTCTGCTCCCTGGAGAGCATTTCAGCAGCCCAGCCCCACTCTGCTCTCCCAGTGCTGTGCTTGTGCAGCCCCTGAGTCTCCTCCTGGGTGATCCTGGGTCTGTGCTCTGCACATTGCCTGGGAACAGCCCAGCACAGCTATTCCCAGCTCTCTGCCTGACTGAACAAGCAGGGATTCACCTCCCAGTCCTCACCTTGCACCAAAACACCCCCAAAATCCCACTTTTGCCAGCAGCTTTAGCTGGTGAGCTACAGAGAACGCGAAGATGCTTTATGATCATCAGCATGCCTTGGCTCTGGAGTTTCTGTTCTGAGTTTTGGAGGACCTCAGTGCCACCCCAACCCTGCCAGCCAGGACAGTGACAGTGACAGTCACATCAACAGCCACAGCTTTATCGCTGCACTCCTGGCAATAGCACAGCAAGTCCTTGTGTATTTCCCAGGATGCTTCAATTTGTGTTTCTGGACACAAGTGATGCCTGAAATTACATTTTATAAGCCCAGCTTTCCGAGAGTTTTGGTTTTTCCTCTCTAAGTGCAGGTCTAACATCTTCCCTTCCAAACTGGCTGCCCCCTGAAAACCAGCAAGTGCCTTTTTACCTCGCTGGCCTTCCAAAACATGCAGTTCAAGTGTCTGATTAAGGCCCTCGTGGCTGAGCTCTGGGTTCCCAGTTCAAACGTGGAACAGTGTCTATAAAATGTTTTATATCATCTCCAGTAATATTAGAATCATATTCCCCTGACCATCCTTAGGAAAAACAGCCCTTGACACACTACTGGGATGAAAGGAGGGGAACACATGGTATCAGTAAAAACCGAGTTAGCAGAGCATTCCAAGCAATAACATTACACTCCACAGTGTAGCAACAAGCCAAGGAGCAATAATTATTGGGAGAGAGTGGAATCCAGAGGTGCCCCCAGTGTTGCACTGCACTCCTTTTGGTGGGAGAACCTCAGGCACTCAGTCCATAACAGCCAGTCCCACTGTCAACATAAAAATAGTCAATTTAGAGTTTTCTTTTTGCCCAGGGGTTTGTGCCAGGGCTGCTGAGTGGCTTTTGGAGGTCAAGCCCAGCAGGGCTGGCACTTTCTTCCAATGGCAGATCCCTGTGGCTGGCTGAGATCCTCATCCTGGGCTCTGCTGGGCACCCTGGGGGGGCTGATCCTGTTCCTCTGCTGCCTTCCCCTAGCAGGCACAGCCCCTGGAGTAGGAGATGCCCTTCAGGAAAGGGTGCTGCTCCTGGTAAGCTTCAGGAGGCTTGAGGCCAGCAGAGGATATTCCCTGAAGGTGTTACCCAGGACTTGAGATGGGAACCAGGAACCATAAAACCAAAAAATTCTCTCATAAAACCAAAAATTCTCTCAAAAAACCAAAGAATACCCTGAGATGGGAGGGACTCACAAGGACCATGGAGACCTGCAAAGAACACTCCCAGGAATTCCACTTTGTGTCCCTCTCCTGACCTGGAGCAGGTGCTGCCCCTCTCCCATCACCACCTTCCCTGTCCCCCCAGTACCTCCCCCACCCTTTGACCCAGCCTCAAGTGGTCACCCTGCAAAGTTCTGGCCCATCTCCATGAACAGCAGACCCCCAGGCCCTTCCATGAGCCCCCGGTGCTGGGATGGAGAGCCCTGTGGTGCCATGACAGGGCTTATCAGGCACTTCCCCCTTCCCTACTCCTCTTTTCCTGCTCCTCTTCCCACTCCCCCCTTCCCCACAAGTCACAATTTCCAGAGGAGAGGTTCCAGGAGTAGAAATGGGGGCTTGTGCCTCACCCCTGCTCTCCAGGGCCAGGGAGTGCCCCAAAAACTCCCTCTTCTTCCAGAGCCATGATGGATAACAGAGCTTTCTCCTCCCCACTCACCTGCCCACATCCCTCCTACCTCGAATTTCCCCCTTTCTAAGCCTCGATGGTGTTTTTATCCCATTTGGCAAAGACCAGAGGGGTTGGGTGCTGGGTGCCTGGGGGGGAGCCAGGAATTTGGGGTCAGGATTTTCAGGGCATAACAAACCCACTTGGCAACCCCTCCATGGCCCCCCTCCTGATTTGGAGCCATGAAAAACAACTTCCTGTCAATAAACAGGAACAAAAGCTTGGAAGCGTCTTCAAAGTGATGAGTTATGTTGAAAATATGTTTCGGGGCACTTTGAATGTTCCTGAGAACCGGAGGGAAATAATTGTTCCTGACACTTCGGCGTTGGAGGGCAGTTTATAAATACCCAGGTCTGCGTGAGTTCGCTTTGCCACGCGGGAAAACAAGACATGGAGGGAGAGGAAGAGGAGGGGAGGAAGGCCCAGGAGGGCAAAGAAATTTAAAAACAGTTCCAAAAATCTGGGGAATGGGATGGATTTTGAAAGGCAGGTGTGAGGTGGGTTTGCTTTTGGGAGGGAGGGAAGGAAGAGAAGGAAGAGAAGGAAGAGAAGGAAGGAAGGAAGGAAGGAAGGAAGGAAGGAAGGAAGGAAGGAAGGAAGGAAGGAAGGAAGGAAGGAAGGAAGGAAGAAGGAAGGAAGGAAGGAGGAAGGAAGGAAGGAAGGAAGGAAGGAAAGGAAGGAAGGAAGGAAGGAAGACAAGGAAGGAAGGAAGGAAGGAAGGAAGGAAGGAAGGAAGGAAGGAAGGAAGGAAGGAAGGAAGGAAGGAAGGAAGGAAGGAAGGAAGGAAGGAAGCTGTTCCCATTCATTTCCCCAAGTGAAAGCACGTGCTGGAACCTCAGCCAGCCATGCTCCTTGTTATTTTAATGAGAAATTCTATAATTAGTGGCAAAAAATTAAAAAGAAACCATGCTGCAAGTGAAAGAAAACCCCTCTCTCCCCTCTCCAGCGCGTGATGGACGCATCAAAGGGATGTGGTGTTTTTACAAACAGAAAATACTTGACAGGCTGGGATGTTCCTTAATCTGTTTGCTTGAGGGAACTAAAGAGAAACATCAAAACAACAAAACAACAACAAAACAAAAAAGCACAACCAAATAAAAATGACAGGTTTTTTTACTTAAAGAGCCCTTGTATCTCCACCTGTGATTCATTTGTCAGCAGTTAAACATCATTACAACATTTACAGCCAGTCTCAGAGCAGAAGAGCTGGGCTTTGTACAGCCATAAACTACAGGACATCAAACTGCACTTTATGGAGTCAGGGCCACTCACGAGTGACCCCTTCTAAAACTTTTACAGTTCTCTGCATTCTTCTGATTACGGCAAAGATTTATTTGAACTTTGATATACATATGTATTAAAAAATAAAAAAAAAAAATAAAAAAGGAAGGAAAGAAAGAAAGAGAGGAGGGTTTTATTAAAAACATTTCGTCCAGGTTCTTTAGGAGAAGAAACAACAGCAAGAGGTTTTCAGCTGGTGGATTTGATTCCTCTCCCAAAGTGGCTGGATTTGCTTGGGTTCCTGTGCAGAAATAAACACATAGGCTTGCATTACATCCTGCTGGCACACTCTTTTGACATCCCATTGCACAAGCCCTGCCAGGCTGCAGCACCATGGAAAGGCCTTGGCAGGGGGAGGAAAGATGCCTGGGTGGGTGAGTGCTGACTGAGTCCCTCTCTCACCTCCTCCTCCTCCCTGCTTGCCTTTCCCTGGAGCACCCCTTGGCGAAGGAGTTCAGCAATTCTCTCAGAAAACAGACCCTGGAAATCTGATTTACCTTCTCAGCTGGCTGCAGAGAGCATGGGACTGAGGACTGCCCATTGAGAGGATGGCAAAGGCATTAAGAGGTTGCTGCAAGCTGAGCTGGGCAATCAGAAAAGAGGAAAACACCTCCGATTTTTCCTTCTCTTTTCCAGGATCCCCCTCGTGCTGCTTTGGGTGCAGACAGCTTTGGGTGCAGTTCAGCCCTTGGCCATGGAGCTGTGGAGCAGGAAAATGTCCCAGTCCTGTGGGAGTCCTGCTTTACCTGCTAGGCAGCAATATTCCATAAAAATATTCCTTAAAAATATTCCATAAAAATGGGAACGTTTCCTGGCTGTAAAAAATGGGATTTTACACACTCTCTCACAGAAACACACCTGTAATGTTTGTCTGCACATACAGGGGTTTATGCTGAAGTACAAGATAAAGGGATGGGATGGGATGGGATGGGATGGGATGGGATGGGATGGGATGGGATGGGATGGGATGGGATGGGATGGGATGGGATGGAGGACTCAGTATCTGCTCTAACCCTGGTTTAGGTGTGGCAAGGTCTCAGCCTCATGATGTCCAAGGATGTCCATCCATCACATTGCTCCCTAGGCTGGGTTTTTATAAAACACCCTCAAAGTAAGGAGCTTGATTTAAGGTCAGAGACGAGAGTCGTAAATCACAGGAAGTCCCCAGATCAGAGCAGAGGCCTTTTTTGAGGTTATACACAGTGGAGAAGTGTTGATGAGACAGATTTTTCCAAGGAAATTTGCCACTTTACGGAGTTGCTGTTTCCCATGGGGGAAAAAATGTGCTGAAAATTTGCAGTGCTCTTCTTTTTATGTCTTTTTTTCTTCTCCCTATTTTATTTTGAAGGGGTTGGGGGGGAAGACAAACCTGAAATGAAACACTTCATTTTGGTCAGTTTGACCTGATCGGGGGAACATTTCATTCTTTTGATTGGATTTGTTTCAAATCAATTCAGGATACACTTCAGCTTTCCTCAGGGAAGGAGCAGCTCCATCTCTTTCCTTTTATTGTGGCTCTGATCTCAGGAGGACCTCAATGCCCAGGAGGCAAAGAGCAATTTTTGAGTCCATGGGAATGGTCCTGATCCAAGGGCATGGCTGCACATTCCAAAGAGCAGGGAGGCTGAAAACAGCTCTGATAATCCATAATTCCTCTTCAGAGCTACATGAAGGAGAAAGAGAGAAACCCTCTGGAGATCCTTGTCCCAAGCCCCTCCCTGCTGCCAGCCTTCAGTGAAGCACACAGGATAATCCATTTAAGATAATGACCTGAAAGTGAGCATTTTCCAATCATTTCAGCTCCTGTTCTGATTTCCAGCATTTCAAACCATCTCTATGTCACATCAGTTCAAACATATCTGTAGAAATATATTTTTTTTACTTGACAATAGTCCTGGAACCTCATTTGGAATTTCAACTTGTCCAAGCATTCCTTCCTCCAAAGTTGAAGTCTTTGGCTGAGATAGGGAGGACAAAGAAAAGCTGGAATGAACCATCAGTTGCTGATGTTTTGGTGCTGAAGAGCTCAGTGATCACTACTGGATTTTTTTCCTGTTTGTTGGCCAGCTCCCTCCAAATTTCTCTAGTTGCTTTCCCCAAAATGGTTCCATTTTCCTAAGCAAATTAAAGGACAGACCAAATGGAGCAGGTTGTCTTTTGTTTTTCTCTTCACATTTCTCAGAAAAAACCCAAACTGCTGTGTTTTGAAATGGAATTACCTTGTCCTGAAAGTAATGAAATCAAATCTATTTTCAAAAGCACCCTTCTCCTGGGTTTTTTGGGAGGTTTTTTTGCAGTCTGAATGCTACAAATGATGCTGGCTAGAGCAAAATAAAATAACAAAAGAGGGAGTCAGGAGATTTTACTTGGACAGACTGGGGAACGTGGCCCTGCTTTGTCCTGGCCACTCCTGCAGGTTCAGTGCAATTGCAGAGTGGAAAGATGATTTTCCTGCACGAGAATCCCTGATATTCTCTCCGTGTGCATTCACAGAGCTCCTGTGCTGCTGGTGTGGGTGTCAGAGTGGGAACTGGAGCTGTGAGTCTCCCCTGGATGTTTTACTCCATGAATTTTCCTGGGAGAAGTGCAGGAATTGCTGTCCCATAGCAGGTAAGAGATGTCCTGTCCCCATAAACCCCCCAAAGGCACAGCACACCTGGTTTCAGCATTTGCTCGTGTCTGAGCCTTGGCAAATGCGCCTGCAAACCTGCTCCAAGTGCAGAGTAACCTCTGTGAGGGAAGATTTATTGCTCTGGACCCAAACCAGGCAGTATTTCATCATTTTGGAGCCCCACATTCCAGGCTGGGTGAGCTGTGAGGTTCTGATGTTCAACCCACGGGCTGGAAGGGACCTCCAGGTGTCATCTGCGCTGCCTTCCCCACCCCGGGCCTCAGGTATGGTTTCTCCAGAGGTTTCTCCTCAGGCTGGAGTCTCATTCCTTCCTCCTGAGACTCTTTGAGTGGCCTTTCCTCTCTTCCTTTAATGTTCTTACCAGTCATGCAGCAAAAAAGTCCTAAAATCCGGACGTTTTTGTGTGTTCGCTGTAAGCTGGATGGGAGCCCCAATGACTCTGATGCATTAAAAAGACCGGAGGAAACGAGGAACAACAGGAGCTGTTGCCATAACAGAGGATGATCCAACATCTTCAGACCTAAAAATAGTTCCTCCTGTTAACCTCTCGAAGGGAAGGGAAGGGAAGGGAAGGGAAGGGAAGGGAAGGGAAGGGAAGGGAAGGGAAGGGAAGGGAAGGGAAGGGAAGGGAAGGGAAGGAAGGGTTAATTCATGCTACGGGGAGCAGAGTTTTGCTCTGAGTGGCAGCTGGAGCAGGGAACACACCTGGCTCCTAGAATGAGAAATGGAAATATGTGTTCGGAGTTAAATATCTTGGATGAGGTCTGGCAAGACCCAGCTCCACCCTTGACTTTGCCCCATGCTCCTCACATGACCCTGGGCTGATCCATTCTGTTTCTGGCTCCTTCTGGGCTCTTCCTGCCTTAAATGTTCGAGTGCAAAGACCACTCCCAAAATTCCAAACTGTGCTGTTACTCGCAGTCTTGCTGCTCTTGGAAGCAAAAGTCCAAGGAAAGGCTTTTTAAGACCTCTGACCCCACAGCCTGTCTGGCCTCATGCCCTGTGGAACAGTCACCACCAGCGTTTCTCAATAGCTGGGAAACAGTTGGGATTTCCCTGCTGGAATTTCCCAGGGAAACCGAGGACTGACCCCAAGCTGTTGTACCCTGTCCCTGCTCTGCAGCTGGAATTTGGTTCTTTTCCTTTTCCGACAAAACATACCAAGTTGTGAAGGAAGGGGAGATCTCGATGGGTGAAAGGCCTCCCCAAATCCCCAGTTCTGGAAAAGGGCTGCCTTCCTCTATGCCTCTCCAGGGATGTTCTGGCTGAGGGTTTGCCGTGACAGAGATCCTGTAACAAATCCCAAAAATTGGCTGCCAAGGCCTGGACAGCTTCCACTACTCCCCGGGCAGCAGGATGCTAATTGCCCTCTCCTAATGATGGCTGCAGGCATTTGGAGCTCACGAGGGGCTGCTCTGGAAGGAGCCACAGCTCCATGCCTTTGCTCTAAAAGGGAGCTCTGGAGATCTGTGCATTTTAAACAACCCAAACTAGAGCACACAGAGCAGGGCTGGGGTCTCTGCCCTCTTCTTTTGGATATATCTGCTAAAGATCTCATCAGTTCCTATTCATGAAGTTCATACCACAGCACAGCCAACCCAAAACCATGGAAAGTACAATTTATTTGGAGGGCAAAAAGGGCCTCTGGATCTGCAGCTGCTATAAACTCACAGGAGACATTTTTTTTAAACAATAAGTGGGAAAGTCTCATTAATTTTGCCTGCCAGATTCTGAGCTTTTGGGGTATTCCGGCATCTGCCTCTGTGAAGATTAGAAACCCTGTTTCTGTGAAGGCTGGGATCCTTTCCCAGCAATAAAAGACAGAGGTTATTTTTAGTGGAGGGCTGAACTTAGCAGGGTCACGGGAAATATTGGTTAAAGAGTTGTTATGGGAAACCCTTGGGAGAGGAACCTGCACTTATTCCCTGGGTCTGCCTGTCCCTGGTCTCCACAGATTTCAGTGCCATGGATTTGGTGTCTGTGTGGAGCTGGGGAGGATTATCCTGTCCTTGGACTTGCCCACTGTGAGAAAGGATCATCAAAAAGGTCAAGGAATCACCAACCACTGCTCTGTCCCCTTCCTCTCCTTGGAAAGGACTCCCAGACTTCTCCAATCTGCTCCCAAGAGGAGGTTGATGTGTGTTAAATGGATTTACAGAAGAGAAGAGCACTCCAAACACTCTGATATTGGTTTCTGCTCATCTACCAGATTTTCAGCATTTTAAACAGGAGCAGTCCCATTACAAAGCTGGAAATTCCACTTTTTCCTTGGGAAGAAAGCTTTGATTTCATAATTTTTGCATTGAAATCTCTACGGAATCCTCACTCTGTCGAGTTAAGGTGAGATGATAAACTTCAAATGGCAGAGTTCGAGGCCAAACAGGGGAACTCCTGGTTCCCTTTGCTTGAGCAAGACCATGAAAGCAGTTCCTGGACCACTCTCCACAGACCTGAACCCTGGGCACGTGCAAGTGCTCATTGTCACACCCCGAGGGGCCAGGAGGTCACCTGGGAGAAGCAGTCTGGCCAGAGATTGGGAGATCCACGTCCCTTCTTCTACTGGCACAAAGCTGGCAGGAAAAGCCACTCAGGTGCCTCTGCAGGCACTGGCAGAGGTCACAGCACACCCACAACATGCCAGGGTTGGGCTCTGGGGGGAGAGCTTGCCAAAAATCATGAGCTCTGCCAGGAAACAGCTGTCTTCATTCTCTCTCTGTTCATTAAGCTCTTTTCCCAGACATCTCCTCCTGGCCGCTGCAACAGTGGGCTGCCTGTGTCTGCCTTTGGGCTACTGTTAACTCTGAGGGCATCCCACCATGGCTGGGAATTGGGATGGTTGGAGTTTCCGTTGGTAGAAATGAAGCCAGTGGTGTTGGATAACCTTGACCTGCAGCGTGCTCGGGTGGGGATCTCCCAGTTTGGAGGCACGAGGAGCACCTCCACTGAGCAATGGAGCTGGAGCTGGATATGAAAATAACCCAGGCAAGCAGAGGGGTGAATAACTCGGGTGTTCATAAACCACTCCACCACTGCCCCGGTGGTTGGAGCCTCTGTTGGTTGTGGCTTCTCTTGTTGGAGCTCTGTGGTGTGGAACCACCCCCACGTGGACACGGCTGGGAGAGCCTGGCTGACCCCTCTGCCCTCACTGGGAACCCCACGGGGCTCTTGTAAAACACTCTGGTCAGCGGAAATCTCCACCACCACAATACAGGCAAACCACATCCATGTCTGTCCATGGCTCCTTCCAGAACTCCTGAGTTCCACTTACTTTTTAAATAACAAAATCCAATGTGGATTGTTTAGTGACACCAGAAAAGCCTCAATGTACCGGTGAGTGGGATTGAGTCCTCCAGGAGTAGACTTGGATATTGGGAATGCTCCATTGGAGAAGCAAAGGCCTCATTGCAACAGGCTTTTCCCACTTATCTTCAAAGCCAAGTTTGGGGTCCGATTGTATCTGATGTTGTGGCATGGAATAATGTCTGCTCAGGAAAGCTGGGCGATAGTTGGCTGAAGAAAAGAAAAATATCTTTCAGATATTTTATAATCCAAAAAATGTGGTCTCCAATGAGCTTTTTCCAAGCACATTAGTGCTGCAGCCATTAATAATCGTAGAGCTCAAAGAAGAAGAAAAAAAAATCAACTGGAAGAGAGTTGAAAGGGAAACCTATTAAAATAAAAAAAGCAATTTCCCAAAAATATATACAGCTTCATTTCCATTTTTTTTGCTGGGTTTTTTTTGTGTTTGCTTTTTCTTTTTTGGAGTTATTTTTCGCTGTAACTAAAACTTTCAGTGACCTAATAGTCTTTTTAAAAGACAGCTGCAGGGAATAAAATGAGGCTGTTTTGTTCCTCTTGCATTGTTCCTACCAGCAGGACCCATTCCTCCTTGTCCTGATTGAATGCTTCCCAGAGTGTCTAGACATGTCACACCACCGCTGCTGAGGAGCCAGGAGATACCAGGGCTCATCCCAGGAGCTGGGAAGGCCCCTTATCTGCCCTCCTCCCCATGGAGAGCCTCTCCAAACCCAAGACTTGGGTGAAAACACAGATGATGAGATTCCTAAAAATATCCTCTGCGCTGTTCATTTTTAGGTTGCACCAGGGTCATATTTTCCGTGTTTTCGGCAGCGGAAAGCTGAGGGTTCTGCAGGAGAACACAAATTCCTGAGCAGGGATTTAGAGGCCAGCACCCAGCTCCCCGTGCCTGGTGGCCACAGAGCAGAAGGGCCACAGGATGAGCTGTCCCATCCCTCCCCAGCCTCTCATGTTCCTGGGACACCTTTCCCTGCCTCCCAGGGAGGCTCCAGGTACACGTGGCTCCAGACATTCCCAATATTTACCCTCTGTGAGAGGTTTCACCCCAGTTTGTCCAGCTCTCACCTCGCAGCCACTCCTTGGTGTGGCAATTCCTCGGCATTGGAACATCTCCGGCCGGGATGAAGTGCTGGTCCAGTCCCCCACTCCCTGGCAAAGATTGTTAGCGCGTCCATCCCACAGCTCATAGCTCATCTCCAGGCATGCCCTTGGATCCCAGAAATCCCGTGTGCTGAGGACAGGAAGGCTCCTGCCAGCAATCCCGAGGACACTTGAGGCAACAGGATAAAAAATAAAATATTCCCAAGTAAAAAGAATAGCTGGGATAATAATAGCCCTTATCCCTGCATCCCCCCTCTGCAGCACCAGGACTTGGCCAGAGCCTGTCATCTGTCAATTACAGACTATTTCTGTCCTGTGCAGAGGGATCTAGCTGGGATTCCCGGGATTGGGCTGCTGGCATGACTCATTCCCAGCTGATTGCTCCATGGCTTCAGCCAGGTGCTCCTGGGAGCTGATGTCCTCATCTGGTTTCCATAAGGAATTGATGCTTCCCGGGCAGGAGTCAGAAAGGGAAGGGTAATGAGGAGCACATCCCTCAGAGTTCTCTGCCTAGAGGTTGGCCTGTGTGAGGGTTCAGAGGGTATTCCAGAGGTAAGGATAGGAAAGACAGGGATGAAAGTCCTCAGTGTGGGTTTCTGTTGCGCTGAGGGAAAGCTGGAGTCACAAAAACCTCAGGGATCCATATTAAGGATCCACAAGATTTCTTGAGGGATTTCTTGTGGACCCGTCTCAAGGATCCCCCTGAATTCTTCAGGGAATTCTTGTAGACCCATCTAAAGGATCCTCCAGATTTCTTGAGGGATTTCTTGTGGATCCATCTCAAGGATCCACAAGATTTCTTGAGGGATTCCTTAAAGGATTTCTTGAGGGGTTTCTTGTGGACCCAAGAGCCAGAGGAAGGATGAGATGGAGGAGCAACATCCATGGCTGGGTGTGGATGATGAGGTTGTCTCTGGAGTTGCAGGATGCACCGTGGGAAGGCATGGACAGGGCTTAGAGCTGTTCCCTTCCCCAGGACTCACAGGACTGAGCAGTAGGGCCTTTTCCAGCCCTAAGGATGATTCCTGAGGAATGTCTAGGAGCAAGGACCTGCACCAGGGTCTGTGAGGCCACTGCATGTCCATATTCACCATGTCCACCTTCCAGAGGCATCACCAACATCCACGGGCTCATCTCCAGAGCAGAAATGCTGGTGGTGCTCATCGGGGCCTGGAAGAGCAGATCCATAAGTACAAAAAGAGAGGGAAAGCTCCCTTTGACATGTGAGGGGTGAGATAAACTCTGGGTGGGAGCTCCAGCCCAGGACCCTCCCTCCGGGGGACCAAAGGGGTGAGGAGGGATGTTCTCCCCCATCAAGCACAGTGGCACTGGAATCCCAGTCCCACTGGTGTCCACCAAGCTGTGTTTTCCAGCACAGTCTGAAAATGCAGTCCAGGGGGGACTGGACTCTAGCAGCATCACAAAACCAGTATTTTCCAAGCCCTGTGGTGGTTCCCAGCTCATGGACAGCCATCAGCAGGACTTCGCAAGAAATGAGTCCTGGATAGCCCTTTCAGCTGTTATCCCACAGGTGGTGAGGGCAGAGAGGGACCACCATTGCACAGGGGATGAAAAATGGAGAAACCTTCTCTGGTTCCCTTCAAAGCCTGCTCCTTTCATTTTTGTCCACACGGGTGAGAAACACCAGCTGAGCAAGGAGGGGAAGGGGATGGAGGGGAAGCACGATCCCAAACTGAAAAAAAATAAATGGTGTTGTGTTGGTGTGCGAAAGGCAAAGCTGAAGGTGAACAGAGAGCGCGGTGCAGAGCTCCGGGCAGGCAGAAGGACGAAATGTGGTCCTAATTACTTGCTAACTATCCCACATTTCACAAGTCATTTTAATGGCCCGAGTGGATTCCTTTCAAGCTCGGAGGCAGTGCCGGAGCAATAGGGATAGAGTTCTCTTGCGGGGGGACATGTGGTGCCAGAAATCCCTCTCAGTGCGGAATACTGTTATCTGAAATGACATTAATGCATCCTGTTATTCCCTCACGCCGGATCGTGTGCCGAGAAGGGACCGTGCTGTTAAAATGTCAGCATTCAGGCAGCATCTCGGCACAGTAGCTGGTGCTGGGGGTCAGGCAGGCAGCCCTTCGAGTAATCCCCACTGCCCCAGGCAAATCCAGGCCCTTCCCGGGAGCCGGATGCTCCATCCACCTGTGCTCTGCTTCCAGGTGAACTGGAGAAGGGATGGGTTGCTCTGGGTGCTGGTTTGCTCAGGGTTTTGTTTTTTTCCTCCTCTGTACCCAGCTGCTCCGTGGATAATGAGAGCTCTCACGGGAGATCACTGCTGCTTTTTCATGGCTTCTGGACACCTCACAGTAATTGGAAACAAGCTATGGAAAGCTCAGAAAGAGGCAGCTGCTCAAACTCACCATGTGCCTTTAAAAACTGGAATAGTTTTCCTTCCCCTTGAGTTTTATTGGAGTTTAGGTGGGGAGTTGTTAAACCATGTGGATGTTCTCCCAACTTCACCTGCCCTAATGAGTGTCTCTGCTCTGATCTCGTGGCTTGGCTGCTGAGGAAACAAATCAGAAAAGGGAAAGGAAACATCAGCTTTGGGTTTTCCTAATTGTGGAAAAAACCCCCCCCCCAACACAACTAAACAAACCCCTTGTTTATCATGCACAGCCCTAGTGTGTGGGGAAGCAGCTAAAGGTGTGATGGTCTCTGCTGCTCAGTGACACGGCCTGCTCTGCAGACAAACTTGGGATTTGAGGGTTTTTTCCAAGCAGGACACCAAATTTTTTAGCCCCTGTCATTGCCTTAGTTTCTCACAAACAAATTCATGACCTTGGGGTTGCAGCAGGGAAAGAATTGGCCCCTGGAAGGCTCCAGGCCAGATGCTGCTGCTGCTCCAGTGCTATAACTGGGAGAACAAGCCTTGTTCCCTGCTGGAAGCTCGTTCCATAAAGCTCTGTTCTCTGCTCTGATGTGAGTACCTGACACACTGTCAGTGCAGATGACCTCATATCCCCCTCCTCATTCCCTTCTCCTGCTTTTCCACTCCATCCCCTCGGCCTGGCTCAGCTCGTGTCTCCTGGTGCCATTTGTCCGGAGCTGGATGAGCTCATGGATGTCAGGAATGAGCTGTGCTGACACCCCTGCCTGGGCAGCACAGCCCAGCACGTGCTGAATCCATCCCTTCCCTGAGCAGCAGCTTTTAACTCATCCCTTCTAAACCTTTACACTGAATTTCTGAGCCTGAGAGGCGACATGGAAGGAGATATACCAATTTTTTTTCCATCGTGGTTTGGTTTTGAAAGCAGCCTTTAAAGTTCATGGAACCACGAGCAGGGACACCTTCAATCAGATTTTTTAATAAAAATGCCTCATTTTTCTTGCTCATGAGTGGGATAGATCAGCATGTTTTCAGTCCCAACCTGCCTGAACACAGGGAGGTTTCAAGCAGGGCACGTGTGTCTGTTCTGAGCACGCTGTGCCTTGGCTGGGCTCGTTTCCACCCACCGAGCACTGCAATGATTATCCGAGATAAATTCAGGATGTGTTGGGATCCAGCTGTCAGGGAGCTCGCCTGGGGCCTGCTGAGGGAGTTTGTTGTTTCAATGATGTCTCCTCATCCATTTCTGAGCCCTGGTTGCCAAAACACAGCAGAGGGATGGAGGCAGCTCTTGGCTAGGGAATAACACCTTCATTTGTAATTTTGGGAAGCATTACCCTGGCTCTTCTCAGGGATGCAGGTTTATATTAAATGACAGTCCATCCTGCACTGCACCATCTCCACTGCACCCTGCAGTTGTGCCAAAGTACTCCCCTCTTCCCAAATCCCACAGTAGCAGCTTTTCCACCTGGGCTACCAACATTTATCACAGCCAAGGAGAAGCACCAGGTATCCAACACAGCCCTCACGCTTCCCAGGGAGCTCCTGTCCCACCCTGGGGAGGAGATGTGTCTCCCATCACCTCCCAGAGCTTCAGGCCAAGGCTGTCTCCCTTGCTTCATCAAGGAATCATCGGAATCAGAGAGCTCTCCTAGTGGCCAAGCGTGGACTCCCAAGTGGAAAACCATAAAACCACGTGTTCCTTGCCAGATACGCTGACAAAATTCATGGTGATGTTGAATCAAATTTCCCCTTGGGACTCTGCCTGGCAGAGGGATCACGTCTGGGGAGAAATACCAGCTAAAGGACATCCCAACTAAGCAAAATGGATTCTTGGCCAGCTTGGAGGCAAAGTCAGGTTGACGAGTTTGAGTCAGATCTCTGTGTGCAAGATGAGGTTCAATTTTCTGAAAATCTACTCTCAGATTCCAGACCAAGGAGAGGAAAGCTCTGGGATTCATTTGTCAGAGAACTCTTGCAAAACTACTGAGAAACTTGATGTGCAGCAAACCAGATGTCCCCTGCAGAACTCATGCATGTGAGGGATTCCCAAGCCAAATTAAATTGAGATGTTCTCCAAAAGCCCAACCAAAGTGATGGAAAAGGTACCACAAGATGCAACTCAACAGGGTGTTCAACTTCCAGGCTGAATTGTTCCTGCCCAAGCCCAGGGGCTCTCTGCTGAGGGTTCATAAATGCTAATCTGTGAAAAAGTTTAAAGATTAATGTCAGATCCGTGGATTTGTGGGAGGCTGTGATAGAAATGATTGCTGGGCCTCAGAGAGGACTGAGCAGGAAACAGCCTTCCAGCCTCTGATGCTATTTTTGAGAACAAAGAAGTAAACAACAGCAAAAAAAAATCCCATTCTGATGTGGTGTCAATGTCACGTTGAATTAAAATTTGACCCAAACCACCAGCTGAAATCTGCAGGGGGAAAAAAGCCCCTTTCAGATCAATTCTGTTGCTTAATCTAATCTTTTTAAACATCATCTCCAGTACAAATACAGTTATCTCACGTTCTGAAGAGACCAGGAATAGCTCCTTTTGAAATTAAAAATTGAACAGCTCAGCAGTTTGGAGCAGTAAATGCCAGGTGTCCAGAACCCCTCTTTAAAAATCTTTAATGGAAAGCAGTTTAATTTTCACCAAATCTGTTAAGAACACGCAAGCAGTGCTTCCTGGAGGAGAAAAAAAATAAATATTTCTTCAATGTTTCTGCTAACCTGGTGTGAAGCCCCTGCTCCATCAGCTGTGGTGTCCAGTTCATGCCATGTCTGGAAGCCCTGGTGCAGAGCAGGGCAGGGCAGGAGCATTCTCCAGTACAACCAGAGGTTCAAAGCCTGCTGATTTGCATTTTTAACAGAAATCTCTCTATCTCAGTCTCTCTCCTTCTCCTCCCCACCACACTCATTCAATAAAAATGATCCTGGAAACCTGAATCAATTATTCCCAGATTTCAAATGCTGGCATCATTCCTCGTGCAGCTGTGAGCACAGCATTTAATCCATTCACTTTTTTAGGTTAAAGTGGTTGTTGTGTTCTGTGTTTCAGCTTCATGACTGGCCTCAAGCCCTGAACCTGCAGTGCCCTCTTGTCCAAGAGGATCCTGCTCCATCCCTGTGCAATGGGCTGAACCAAAACTCTGGAGTTCAGCACTGTACCCAAACCTTCCCAGACTTGCGGGGTTATTTTCCCCCTCTGGTTTCAAGCTAGTGGAACTGAGAAGAAAATTCCCTTCAGAGTAAAAACTCTTTCATGAGAGTGAAAAAACCCCGTGGTTGCCCAGCTTGAGGATCAAAGTTTCATATTTTTGTGAAAAACGGGAATCCAAAAAGCTGAGCTATCCAGTCTCCCATGGGAGAGCTGAGTTCTGAACCACTATCCCTGGCCAGGAAGGGATCTGTTCCAGGACTTACCTGATCTGGTAGGTCCTCAAAAGGTCTGGGAAAGACCCCTTTGAATTTGTGTGAATTTCATCAAAGTGAGATGCTGAGGGATTTCCTTTGGCTCAAGGAGGGAGACACCCAAATGCCCCTTCCCTGCTCAAAAGTGTTTTCCCAGGCTGAGACACCATGGAAAACACAGCTCGTGGATTCTCTTCTTCTCTCTGGTAGAGTTGGAGCAGCCCTTTCAGGCTTTGAAGCCTAAAATTTGGGAAAGAGGAGCCAATTCTCTTACCTCTCATCTTCCTGGAAGGTGTCCCACAGCAGGTGGGTTGGAATTGAGGTGATTTTCCAACCCAAACCATCCTGTGGTTTTAGCTAAACTGGTTTGAGGATGGAGATGGTTTTCCATCAATGAAGAAAATCCCATTGGGGGGGATTCCTTCAGCTACTTCTTTTTTTAATGATAACTGTTTTTAGATTGGTCCCAGATTGCCAGGTTGATTGATTAATTGCTGGTGAGATGGGGGAAAAAAAGAAAAAAAAGAAAAAAAGGAATCCTGCAAATTTGAGAAGGCACAGGAGGGTTTGGGGAGGGAAGGGAGGAAAGGTGATCCATGCTGCAAAGCCAGGGAGGGGAGTTTGCCCTGCAAATAATAATGAGTTTTTTTAATGGTAGATGCTGGAGCTGTGAGAGCTTGAGGGAAAACAGGGAAAATTGGATTCACAGCCAAGTCAACCACAACCAGACACCAGAGTGAGCTGTGGGGGAGAACAAAGAAAAACCCCAAAGTTTCAGGTGGAAAGAGACATGTGTAAGGAAAAATGGGCTGAAAATCTGGAAATTAGAGCAAACAGAAGTTTAGAAATTGTGAGTGACACCTTAGAGAGGATCACAGGAACTCACAGGCTTGGCTGCAGAAAGGAGAAAGTCAGCAGGTAGCAGTGGGTGTTATGGATTATAAATATATATATTTTTACATATACATATACACAGATGTGCCCTGACTGTGGCTCATCCACAATCCCACCCAGCCAACACGCTTGGGAAGATGTTTTTAGGAGAAACACTAGCAAGGATCCTTCCCCCAGGTCATGGCACACATTTAATCCCTGATCTGCAGCCGAAAGCTACAAAAACTCCTTAAACCAATGGGAAAATAATGAGGCTGGAGTGGCCAAATTTTTCTTCATTAGCCTTTCCTTCATTTTCCTAATCTTCACCAAAAATAAAATTGGATAATTGGCCTTTTTTCAAAATAATTTCTCCAGATGGAGATGGAGGTGCTGTGCAAGGATGTTTGGCTGAACTGGTGGCACGGAGTCAATCCAAAGGATAGAGCTGAGAAAAGGGAGGTTTTTTCTTCTCCCGTGTTCAGCTGGAAGAGATTCATTGGTGCTGTCGTGCAGGGGACTGGAGATGGGGATGTTTACGGCCAAGCCTTGGTCCAAGGGTGGCCTAGGATGGTGGCTCAGGGACAATTCCCTGCTACAGCCAACGTGTGAGCAGCTCTGGATGTCCAAGCCATAATTTTGGCATCACAGCGAGGGCTGGATCCATTCAGGCTGGATCCCAAAGCCCTGGAAGCTCAGCCCAGGTCAGAGACAGCTGACACTTTTCAGACACGAGGTCCCTGAAGCAGAAGGGCTGGTTTAGGGCTTTGAAAAGGAGAAAAGTGGGGAGAAATCCTGTTGTGAATCCCCATAAAAAGCGCCTTAAAACCCGAGTCAACAAACACACACGAGTCCTGATGGAAATGCATCCCAGTCAGACAGGTCTGGATCCCATAACTATAAAGGTGTTTTATTTCCTGGAATTCTGACATCAAAGTGGGGATTTTCAAGACAAATAGCTGCTATTTTCATTCCTCTGGAGAAATCATACGATGTGATTGACAATTAAGATCAGAAAAAGGTTTGATGGGCGAAAGATCAGGAAATAAATCTGGCCACACCACCAAATCCAGGGCTGTTATCAAAAGCTGTTCCTCCCTGCTCAGCACCACGAGGATCACAGGAATGTGGGACCTAATTTAGGGGAATTTTTTTAGTAACACTTACAGAGGATTGGGGGAATTTGGCTCAGTTTTACCTGCTCCAAAGCTCCGTGAGTGCTCGAGTGAAGGAGCAGATATTGAGCCAGATTCCCAAACGAGGGCACAACGAAGGCATGGGACTGAAGGATTGCCCTTGGACATTTTAACTCTTTAGAGCCAAGAGTTTTTTCCTTATATCAGCACCTCCTTCCATCTAGATTCCTCAGTGGATGGAAGAGTTGCTCCACCACGGGGGGAAAAGGACAATTTAAGATTTCATTTGTAAGTGGCACTGACAAACATTTTGGGACATGCGGCTGAGAGCTGTGACTGCTCAGGGATGGTCGCAATGAGGCAGAGGGGGTGATACCCACCACAGCCATCCCAAAAAACCAGGAGGTTTAGGAGGCCTCTATCTGAGCCTTGTCTCCACCCATCTCCAGCCACCAGGGAGCTTGGGCTGGATTTGGCATTGATTGACCTTTTTCCTCCAAAGAGAGAATGTTTTATTTCCTGAGATCGTTACATTTCTGTGTCACAACCACACAGGCTGGGCTTCTCTGCTGACAGGCAAAGGCATCTGGTTTGATTTCCCTGGAAAAGCCTAATGGTGTGCAGGAGAACAGGTTGGGATGCAGGGCTGGATCTCCCCCAAGGGAGCCCACGGATGGCGCTGAGTCCGGAGGGCTGGAAAAGAGTCCAACCCTGGGGACATGGAGTCAAAGGAGCCCAGGATGGTTTGGGTTGGAAGAGACCCCAAAGTTCATCCAGTCCCACCCCTGCCATGGGCAGGGACACCTTCCACTGTCCCAGGTTGCTCCAAGCCCTGTCCAGCCTGGCCTTGGGCACTGCCAGGGACCCAGGGGCAGCCACAGCTTCTCTGGGCACCCTGTGCCAGGGCCTGCCCACCCTCCCAGGGAACAATTCCTGCCCAATATCCCATCCATCCCTGCTCTCTGGCAGTGGAAGCCATTCCCTGTGTCCTGTCCCTCCATCCCTTGTCCCCAGTCCCTCTCCAGCTCTCCTGGAGCCCCTTTAGGCTCTGGAAGGGGCTCTGAGCTCTCCGTGGAGCCTTCTCCAGGTGCGCACCCCCAGCTCTCCCAGCCTGACTCCAGAGCACAGATGCTCCTGAAGGAGGAGAGTCAGGTACAACAATTAGGAAGGAGCAGGCAAATCCTTCCTCCCTTCGGCACCATCCTGCCTTCCCTTTCTGGGATCTGGACAGAGCTGGATGAAACTGCTTTCAGGTGGATTGATGGCTCTGCAACCAACAGAACGAGCAGATGACTTCCCTTTTTTCCAATTTTTAAAAAATATTTTCTTCCCCCCACCCCGAAAAAGCTGCCCAAAGACAGCCTCTTTATTTGCCCATTGTTCCAACCCCAATCCAGGAAAGCACCTTAAGCACACGCCTAACTCCTGGAATGTGAGTAATCCCCACTCCTCTTTGGCAAAGCACTTAAGCACCAGCTTAATTTGGAATTGGTTCCTGAGCACTGCTGAAACGTAAGCTGGTGTTTGAGTGCTCTGCTGGATGGGAGCCAGGGCCTCCAGCACCTCCGAGGGCCCAGCTCCTCCCGGGGAGATGCCAGGATCCAGGAAAGCTGCTGACTTTCAGGATTTGCTGAAGTTTCAGGTGTGACGTGGTATAAAATCTTAACCTGTGGAGCCTGAAGTGAGCAAAGTGGAGAAATGCCAGACAGAGCTGGTAAAACGATGAAAAAAGTTCTCTCGTTGTTTTTCTCTCTTTTTGCTGACATTTCACTTTTTTGGAAACATCAGGAGCTCTTTGCAAGAGTTTAAAGTGGTCAAGCTTCTTCAAAAAGCCAAAGCATGTCAAGATCTTGAAATTCCCAGTTTTTTACCCACTCAAAGGAAAATGATCGCCTTTACAAGTTTTTTATGAAGTCAACACATAGAGAAAAAGAGTTGTAAACATTTTTAAGAAGTGATGGATGTGCTTGTGCACATGTAGGTTCACACACACATAAATATGTACATAAATACACGTATGTTCCTTTTCTCATAAATCCCAGACACTTGTCCGATCGGGGGCGCAACTTTGCAAGGATTTAGAGAGGGAGAAGGAGCTGCAGAGAGCACTTCAAAACATGGCCCTGCTTTTCAGGCTTCCTGACCATCCTGAATATGAATATCCCAAATTTCTAGCTGGGTTTCAAGTGCCTGGCTAAGATCTGGATGTTGCCCATCTGAGCACACATGTCAGTAAAGTTTTTACGGGGTTGAGGGGGAAATTCCACATTTTGAAGGGGAAGAAAAAAAATAATAAAAAAAAGAGGAGCAGCAGAGGTTTGGGTCTGGTTCTCTTTAAAACATGGCAGCTGTTTGAAAGCTGCCTACAAATTCAGAATGCTCAGAGCTGGTACTGGGTGCTCCAACCTAGTGTTAACAGAGAGGGAGGAATGGAGCTCATGACCTCAGATGGTACTGCAGATGAGGGCTGGAGGGGAGCTCGGGGCTCTTACATGGATGTAACACACTTGTAAATGATGTTTGGGGTCTTTTTCCAGGCTTTTTATCCATGCAGGATAGCTGCCTGCCATGGGATGAAAGGGTTTCTTCCAGCCCAGCAGCAGACCTGAGGGTGATGATGGGAAGAGGGTTGGTTTCTCTATTAATTTGGGCTGCACTTTAATCCCAGCATTTCCCCCTCCAAAACAAAACAAAACAAAACAAACAATGAATTCAGGTGAAAGAAAACTTTTGGTTTAGTTAATTCTAGCCCTCTTTGGATGCCTTCCCGAGCCAGGCTGCTTTTGAAAAAGAAAAATAATGCCGATGAATGGATATTAACGACGGAATAAAATGCTTGAAAGTTTTCCAGGTCTTTTCATTTTTAATGTGTCAGAGCTCGGCGTTTTGACACCTAAGAAAATTTAAACAGATATTTTTCTCCTCAAAACCCACTGACTTGCCAGGACCTTAATTCAGCATGGGATTCTGCCCTCCCTGAAATGCATTTTTATGGAAGGAAAGGAAAGGAAAGGAAAGGAAAGGAAAGGAAAGGAAAGGAAAGGAAAGGAAAGGAAAGGAAAGGAAAGGAAAGGAAAGGAAAGGAAAGGAAAGGAAAGGAAAGGAAAGGAAAGGAAAGGAAAGGAAAGGAAAGGAAAGGAAAGGAAAGGAAAGGAAAGGAAAGGAAAGGAAAGGAAAGGAAAGGAAAGGAAAGGAAAGGAAAGGAAAGGAAAGGAAAGGAAAGGAAAGGAAGGAAATCAGCCCTTCTCTTTTGAGACTTGCCTTGCGAGAGCAGAAAAGGGAAATGGAAATGGCAAAAAAAAATTTGAGCTATCAAGTTTTTAATTGTATTTTATCAGGGATTTTTTTGTTTTTGAAGATTAGTGAAAAAGAAAGGATGGGTTTCTGTGTACACCTGGGAACATCAGCAGGTCACATCCTGTTCTCACACAGATTCCCCAGGAATGTGCCAGATCCCTGTTGGATGATAACCCTTCCCTCTTGTGAGGAATATTTAGCTGGGGGCAGCATCTTCAGAGGATTAAAATGTGTCCCTTGGGCTGTGTCTCCAGCATGGTCCATCGCCCTCTGCATCAGATCCAGGCCACAAAAATTTTGCCAGGGATTTTATGTCCAGTGAAAGGTTGGTTTGATTTTTTTTTTTCAATAAAAATACTCAGTTCTCAAAACTTCACAGCATTTTGCAAAAACTGCAAAACTTTTCCTGAGCAGCTCAGTTGAAAAATGTTTCTGAGGGTGTGGATTTCTCCTGATCCATGCTCTGAAATAAAACACTGTGGGTTTTCCACACAAAACCACCTCTGCTGTTTTAATCCTTACTTTGATTTGCTTTGGGTTTGGAGCACGATTTCCACTTGCTCAGAACTGCAAGGCACTGCTCCTCTCCTGAGCTTATCCAAAATAGTTCCCTCTCCCTGGAATTGTTATCATTTTGGTTGGTTTGATGGAAAAAAAAAATTAAAATCAATTTGATATGACTTGAATTCATGACTTTTGGGATAGTTAATGGATCAGGAATCATTAATTTGGAGGAATCTGTTGAGGTGCAGTGCAGGGGACAGGACATGGGGGAGCAGATGAGAACATCTGCTGACCACTTTTATGGCTTCAAAAAACAAAGGGAGCAACTTCCCTGGAAGAGTTCCTGGCCTGGATAATGCTCAGAGAATTGAGGAGGAGCTGATTTGTCTTAAACTCACTGGAATCTGCACCTCACTGAAAAAAAATCTCATTGGAAAGGCGTTAAAATATGGTTTGAGGACTCAGAAAAAAACTTCTCAATGAACTATTAATAATAATAATGCCAATAATAATAATGAAATACCACACTTTTTTCATTTCAGTAAGAAATCCTGAATGTTTTCAGAGTAGTTTTCATCCCTAAACCAGGTCATAGCTTCTCAGGCTATAGCTTTGGTTTTTGGGTGTTATTGTACTATTGATTAAAATCACCTAAAATGAAGAAGAAAAAAAATTTTTAAAAAACCAACAGAAAAGCCTTTGATTTGAAATAAACTTCTCCTGGATATGTCAAATCCTCCCTTTCAGATCCCTCTTATATTTCCAGAAGGAGAAGGAGAAGGAGAAGGAGAAGGAGAAGGAGAAGGAGAAGGAGAAGGAGAAGGAGAAGGAGAAGGAGAAGGGGAAGGGGAAGAAGATGAAGAAGATGAAGAAGACAAAGAAGGAGAAGAAGGAGAAGAAGGAGAAGATCCTCACTTTGAAGGACAATGTGAGTTGTCTGAATCAGCCATATTTATTTCATTCTAGGAATTAAGGACCACAGGCTCTGTAAATCCTTCTTTGACTTGTAACACTTTATATGGTTATTTATAGTATCAGCGTTAGGTTTTGGGGTAATTCTTTTTTCCTGGTATATTCCCAGCTCTTCTCCTGGGCAGCCATTTCCCCTTCCTGGCTCATATTGTATGAACATTTTTTTCTAATGCTTCTTTCATCTGATTTTTAAAAATGCTTTGATCAAAATCTCCTTTCTGAGCACCAAATGTGGTTTGAATCACCAAGCCCTGGGTCTTGCTAATAAAAGGAAAGAACTGACTTATAATGACTTTGTTGGTGCTTGTGGGATCCAAAAAGGAATCGCTGGGAATTTACCTGCAAGCACCAGAGGCCCCTTAGTGCTTATTTTGTGTGAATTCTTTTTCCACGCTTTTCCCCCCCACATCCAACTTTTTTTCTTTTAGGATTTTTATGGAGTCATCCGAGAAGCTTTGCTTGGTTTTATTCTCAAAGAACACAAATTTATCTGACTCCTGCTTTCTTTTCTGTGGGGATATCCTGTGTGAAATGAAGATTTTTCACAGCAAATCTCTGCAGGAAAATCAGTGCCATGAACACTCTGGTTTTGAAGCGGCTCCAGGTAACGCACGGTTATGCTAATGAGCATTTCCATCTTTCAGCCCGGGAATATCCTTTCTTCTCTCACACCAAAACTTACATGGAAAAGATCACTGTGAGGCCCTCTGGGCCATGCTTGGGTGGTGGGATCATCCCTTGATTCCTAAAGAAAAGAGCAAGCCAAGGAAGGTGTGTGTGCAACGTGAACCCCGACGCTCTCGGGAGCCGCTCTCCGGTGCGCTTGGCCCCGCGTGCACCAACAGCAGGGCTGCAAACTGGGATCCAGAGTGCTCCAAGGCTCAGGACAATCTGCTTTGTGTTTTCCCAGGCTGGGGAAGTGCATGGGCAGCTGCTGTTCATTAAAAGCCCTGTTCTGGCTTGGTGCAGGTAGTGTGTTTTCACTCAGTAGCTCTAGCGTTCCAGTCTTACCTCGTGAAATAAGAATTTCAGGGGAGGAAATGTCAGCTCTCCCTTTGTGGATGTCCCGTGTGCAGGAACACACCAGAGCTGGATCCAGGCTGACAGAGAGCTTCCCTGAGTCTAGGAATTTCACCTGCAGCCTGGATTAATGTGCTTTAAATCCTTCATGCCTCAGCCAAAGCTAAGTGTGGTGAGAAGCGTCCCTGACCTCAGGCACTGTGGAAGACTCTGACTCACCTTCAAATCCTCGTCTCAGGTCACGCCCATCCTTTCTCTGCACTTCTCCTGGTGTCTGCCTTTCCCAGAGCCACTCCTCATCCATCCCTTACACTCCCATCCCAGACTCTGGCAAAGGAACCCCTCTGGGAGTAGCCATGAGGGGAAAACTGCTATTTTCTGCCTTTTTTTTCCTCTGCAGACACCAAAAACCATCCCAACCCCTTGGTCCTGCCCAACAATGCTGCAATTAGCTGAGTGTGGGAATGACGATGTGGCTCATTTGAGGTTTTGTTTCCACTCAGACCAGAATTAATCTCCCCTGCGACTTCCAGCATTTCTCCTCCTGATGAATTGTTTATTTTCTGATTCTGGATGGTTTCTAAGAATAGCACTTCGGGCTCCGTACAAATTGGCTTTGATTCATTGCACTTAAAGACGCTGCTGTCATTCTCCCAAGTGTTGGCATGCAGTATTTGACAATCTTCAACGGAGCAAATTCCTGGAATAGAAGAACAAGGCCTCGTGCTTTGGTTGAATTTTCTTTCCCCTTTTCCCCGCAGATGCAGAAATGGGTGTTTATTTTTCATCAGCTTTGCTGCAGGATTTTTGAATCCCTTTGCTTTTCGGGGCCAGCTCCTTTTCCGGCGTGGGGTTTGTTGGGACTTTCAGCTTTTGTTCTCCACGGATGTGATCCCGGCGCTCCCGTCGGAAACCGTGCCTGGCTGTGCCATGTGGTTTCCACGGCGAGATGAGCTGGTGGAGCTGGGATAACCAGCTTGGCATGAGGCAGCAGGCAACACTGAAGGGCTACACTGGCTGCCTTGAAGGCAACCATCTTCTCCTCCACGCGTGGAGTGAGATCACCCCAAACATTCCAGGTGGTTCCACCCGATGTGGATTTTCTCTTCATTATTTTTGGGGTTTTGCTGTTTTTAAGGCGACTTCTCCTCATCTTTCACCACCCCCCCACCTCCTCCCCCACCAGGAACGTCAGGTTCCTGCAAGTGCCTGAGAGCTTTCTGGTGGCCTGGAGCTCCCAGCCAGCCCCCACCCACACTCCAAGTGGTGCCTTTGAACTGCTTATAAATAGCTCGTGCTCCATGTGCAGCCCTGGCACGGGCGGGAAGTGCCTCAGATCCCAGCACAGCTCTGGTGTCACCCCAGCCATCCATCACTGCTCGGGCCCTTATGAAATCCAGAAGAGATCCCTGACATGCGATTTTCCCGCTCCGTCACAGGGGCCTGGGAGGTTTCATTTTTTTGGGTTTTTTTTTCCCCCTCGGAAAGCAGGCGAACTGGCAGAGAGCTCCTGCCACAAGGAACGAATTTGCACACACACTTTGATCCCTTTTTATGATTTTTTTATTTGTGTTAGCCACATCCTCTTCGCTGCACCACTCAGCAAAAGATGCTTTAAATTAGATGGGGCTTGGAAAAGGCTCTGCCCGTGGCTGCCTCCCCCGTTGCCTCGCCTGCCCCCAAGGCCCTGATTGGTCTGGTAGCCAGAGCCTTGCCTAATACAAAGCTGGCACTGGCCGAAAGGCAGATAAATAAACGCCCAGGAATCTTGTTTGTCATATTTAATCCATCACATCTCCCAAAAATGCTGCAGCAGTGTTTACATCATCCTGATTGAAGGCTACATCCGTGCGTGTAAATGCCCTTGCTGGATGTGGCTCGGGTTTCACACGAAGGCAGCCCCAAATCAGAGGCAAAAAAAGTAATAAATCCTCTTCAGCATTTCTTCCTTCTCCCATCCCTGCCCAATCCAACCACCCAGCATTAGCACACTAGGTTTTATTATTTTTTTTCCCTTCCTTTTCTCAAGTTTTCTGGTGAGTGTTGCCCGATTCTGTGATTTCCTGCTGAATGGGCAAGTGGAATTCACTTGGAGACCTCGAGGGGAGGGTTGATCCCCGTGCCAGGGAAAGCGGCACAGTGCAAGCAGCCTGGAAGGGTTTGGCATCGTCACCAGCTGTGGCACTGCCACTGGGGCTGGGAGCATCAACCTCCCAAGTGGGGAAAACCACGGTAAACCCCCTCAGGCCACTGCAAACAGGAGATCCTGGCTGGGAGGCGTGAAGGGAAGAGGGGAAAAAGCTCATTTAGCACCAAATCAAGGAGCAGGAGATGGTCACTGACCCCACATGAAGCCAATCAACCCAGGCAAGGGATCATTTCAGCACCTGGGCTAGGGGAAGGTGTCCCTGTCCACGGCAGAGGGGTTGGAATGAAACGAGCTTTAAGGTGCCTTCCAACCCAAAACATTCCGGGATTTTCCTGTTCTGTGGTGATGGAGCTCAGAAAGGACCACAGAGGGTCCAACATTCCACATGCCACTATTCCAAACACAGTTCCAGCTCTTCAACACAATGAACAGCTAAGAAAAAAATATAATTAAAAAATAAAATAAAAGGACACTTAACCTGCTTGGGACCAGACAGCAGTTTGTCTCATCAAAAATGAAGTTTCCTGTTTATTTCATGAGCTTTTCCTGTTAAAAGGACGACAATCAAAACTGTAATTTTCCATTCTTACAGTCTCCTCCACCACCTTTTTTTTGTCCCATGGCCAGAATCCCTCGTTGCACTGGATGCAAGTAATCCACTGTAAATTGCATTTTGCTGTGGGAAATGTCACCCTGTGCTGCCTCCAGTGCTGTCCAGAGGTTGGATTTCTAAAAGGACTGGAGACAGACAGTGTAGAAGCGGAAGCCTTTGAAAAACAGGGGTCTGATTTGAATGCCCCCTTGGATTTGGGGATGGCTTTTGAATCCTTATCACTGAAAATCTCCAGCCCCAAAGGAAACAGCACCTGTTTCCAGCCAAGCAGCACAGACATTCCCCAGGTGGCTCCTTGCACTCCTTGGAATAAAAATAAGGCTGTCAGGTGATGCATCACAGAAAAAAAATGAGTGTTTTGCCTGTCAGAAAACACCCACCCCTTCATTTATAAGTGCTTTTAACATCCCCAGCTCTGAAATTAGGGCCTTGCAGCGGCCTAAGACAGACAAGCAAACAGCAAACCATACAAATTTATAAAAAGGTTTTTCATCCCTGTAAAAAAAAAAAAAAAGCCTGTAAACCCACTTTTCCCCTTCCTCCCTCACCTCTTGCCTACTCCGAGGCAGGAGCTGCTTCTGGCCTCCAGATGTCAAAACCCACGAGCTCTTCCCCTTTTTTGCTATTTTTGCCTCGCACTTTGATCTTTAGCCACGGTTGGCCTGGGCGGGGGTGGGGGGAAGACACACATTTGGGGTTTCGGGTCTGGTATGGGGTTTGGGGGCTTGGGGTCTTGGGGTGCTGCTGTGCCCCCTCCCAGGCTTCACCCTCTCACTTTCCTTTGTGTTCCAGAGGGAAATCCACCAAAAAAAACCCAAACAAAAGCAGGGTGGAAAGCGAGGGAATGGGAAGATGGGAAGAGGGCAGGGAGATGGGCAGGGAAGGGTGTGGGTGGGCATGGCTGTGCACAAGGAGGGCATGAGGGCACCTCAGCACTGAGGCCTGAGTGGGGATGGGTCCTGTGTGGGGTGGGAAGGAGTTTGATCCGTTATTTCGGGCCAAAACGGGATGCAGGACTTGGTGGCAACATCTCCATGAGCCACAGGGGAGCTGGAGGTGCAGAAGGCAACGCTGCCTGCCCCAATCAACCTCACCTGCTTCAGGGACCTCTAGGCATCCCTAAAAAAGTCAGAATTCCCTTCCAAAGGCAGCTGAGTCACGCCCAGAGCACCATCTCTCTGTTCTAATTCACTGCCTGATCAAGGGGCTGCATCACCCCATGCTGTCTAAACCCCACTAACACTTTGCAACCCACCCTCTCTGCCACAAAAATGAACAAATAAATCTTTTTCATGCCAAAACATACCAGAAAAATGAAATTATACTGTTAGTGGGGCTCATCCCTGGAGCAAAGGAAACAATCTTGCAGCTGGAGAGTCTGTGTCCAGTTGGAGAGTTGTGAATATCTTCTTTTTGAATGTTTTATTCTTGTGGTGGGTGGTATCAGGGAGGTCTCACAGCACAGCTCAGTCTGTCTAGAGACGCTCACTCAGCAGCTGCAGGCTGGCAAAATATTGCCCAGAGGATCGTGTGGCTTGATGCTTTTATTGAAAAGAAAAAAAAACAAACAAAAAACCCCAAAAAACCCAACCCCCTCCAAAAACCCAAAACAAACAAACAAAAAAACCCAAAGAAAAATCAAAACACACAGGAAAAACCTGAAGGAAAAATCAACGGGTTTAAAAAACCATGGGGACAGGAGGTGGAAATTAATGTTTGTGACCGAAATAAAATAAATCCCATCAGGTATTTGCACAAATTCTGCATCCCATGTGCTCCTGGATGAGAGCTTGGGGTGAGGAGCTGCCCATATTCCAGGGAATTCCTGGACATGGCACTCAGTTCTCTGGACTGGTGACAAGGTGGGGATCAGTCACAGCTTCGGCTTGATGGCCTTGGAGAGCTTTTCAGTGATCCTGGGATTTTATAAGATCTAGGATAACTCTTGTGGTGGATTCATAAGGTAAATAACTGGAGTTTGTGTGGAATTCCCTTCCCTCTCCTCCCCTGCATCCACCTGGTTCCTCGTTATCCCCACCCAGGTGACAACAGCAGAGTTTGGACATGCACAGAGCCTCCTCAGCCACCTCCTCATCCTCAGAGGAGCTCTCCTTCACCTGGAGAGCAAAGTGCCACACCTTGGGGACGCTGCCAGCCACCACCTGCCTTCTCCTGGACATTTTGGGGTTTTCTCCTGGGTATTTTGGGGCCTAAAACCCTAAACCCAGTGTCAGCAGCACGCAAACAGGTGTTTCCTCTCTCTGTGTGCATGCACACAAATGTGTGTCCCTGGTGTGGCACTGAACCTGCTGGTTGCTCTCTACTCAAAAGCTTCACTTCTGCCCCGAGGCACTTGCAAAAATGAGCAGTGATGCACATTGCAGGCAGAAATCTCCTCTCCTGCAGGATCAGATGCCTCCAAAGGGATTCCTGCATCCCCCATGAGCTACATGGCTGGGGCTGTTCAGTATTCCCAATTTAGGCATTGGCAGAAGCAAAGGGTGAGTGAGTCTAAGGGCGTGGATGCTGAGAAAGGCAGTGCTGAAGGGGATCCCACCCTTTGTTTAAATGGGAAAAACTAAAATATCTCATGTGTGTGAATGTGTGGAGACACACAGGCACATGTGTCACTTAAGCAAACATGAGATCCACAGAGCACTGGGCATTTGCTCCTCCTGTGCCCCGTTTGGAGAAGTGCTGGTGCCTTCTGGGGAACGTGGAGAAAAATGAAAACATTTGGTCCTGGAGCAAGGCAATTTTGTCACTGTGCTTTTCTGGCTTCCCTGCAGCAGTGAGGAAAAAACACTGAATGCTTCTGTCGCCTCCATGTCCAAGCTCGTTCTGTCCCTTTGGAGCAGGTTCTTTCCACATGGGATTTTTTATGCCTTACAAATCACAGAATCTCAGAATGGTTTAGGGACCTTAAAGCCCATACCATACCATCCCCTGCCATGGGCAGGGACACCTTCCACTATCCCAGGCTGCTCCAAGTCCTGTCCAGCCTGGCCTTGGACACTTCCAGGGATCCAGGGGCAACCACAGCTTCTCTGGGCACCCTGTGCCAGACCCTCAGCACCCTCACAGGCAGGAATTTCTTCCTGATATCTCACCTAAATTTCCCCTCTTTCACTTTTGATTTCCCCTCTTTCAGTCTGAATTTCCCCCCTTTCATTCTGAATCATCAATTGATTTCTCAATTGAATCACCAATTCAATTGTCTTGGGGAAGAACAACCTCTGCTCAAGTCGATTTCCAGGGAAAGGGCTCTAGATGCAGGAATTGGCCTCAAACCCCCCATTTCCAGGTTGATACTCTGACCATGATGGTTGGGATGGTTCCTCTTCCAAAATCAGCCAGTTTCGGACTGGTGCCCACCTGGGCCATCCTCTTGAGGAGCACCAAGGACACCTGGAGGGACAGCCAGGTGGGTGGCCCCACACTGCAAATGGCTCAGCAGGTGAGGAGATGGAGAGATGCTCTGAGCCCTCATCTTCAGGGAGAAGTTGATGGTCCCCTCCATGGGGAGACACGGCTCTGGAGCAGAAATTTCACCAAAAACTCCACGGCAGCCCAAAAAAACCCTAGAATTTTGCCATGGAAATGCAAACGGAGATGGTAGAATCAGACCAGCTACAAAACACGTCATTAATGTGCATAAATTTAATTAATTAACAGGTTCCCACCAGGCTGCCCTTTACGGGACCCTCCTGTATTATGGGATATATTTTTATTTGCCACAAAGGAAAAGCTCTTGCCCAAAAGATTGTTATTCCCTCAGGGGCTCTCTCCAAGTGCTGAGGATGTAAAAGGAGACATCCCAGCAAGGGCAGCAGCAGGGCATCAGTTTCTCCTGGGTTTTTTTACCTTGCTTTTCATGGAAAACTGGCTCCAGCTAGTGGCACTTGTGACCTGGGGATCTGACATGTCACGCAGAGGTTTTAAAGCAAAGGATGAGCCATAATATGGGAGAAGTGGGAAAAGGAGGCACGAATTTTTGCTGAGGGAAGATCTGAGCCTGAAAGGCAGGATCCCTGCTACTGGTGGGTGGGATGGAAGTCTCCAGAGGGAAGGGATTGCTGACCACCCCCTGCAGCCCCTGGGCCCCCTCCCAGCTGCCTCTGCTCAAGGTGATTGCACAGGAGCATGGCAGATGAGGCACAGATGACCCAAAAAAAAGAGGTTCCATGTAGACATTCACCTTGAACAAGCTTTTTTCCAGAGATTTTTCTTCTCTCTAGGTGGAGGTGACACCCAGTAGTTGCTTGCCACAGCCTTTGGAGCCAGCATGGATGGGGAAGGGTGGCTTCTCTGGAACACCCAGCAATCCCTGGGGATGAGCAAGGCCATCAAGGGTGAAAATGCATGTGGGAATATTTGCCCTGAATTTAGGGACACCGATAAATAAAGTACTGGGGGAGGAAAGACAACTGGAGCAATCTGAGAAGTGTTCTTGCAGGGTTTGCATTCCTCCACCTTCCACGCCAGGGGCGGGGAGATGCTCTCCCTCATGTCCTGCCAGGAAAAGAGATGGCTGTAAAACTGCTGAGATCATTTGCAGCTCCTTCCACTTCCAATCTGCAAACCTCATCCCTGCTCCCCCCTCTCAGAGACCAGGAAACGGTTTGGGTTAAATTAGCGTGGAAAGCCTGGGATTGGAATAATTTCCCCACTGGTCCTTCCAGGGGCTCCGACGGGAAAAGCCCCCAGGCACAACCGGAGAACAACATCTCCTGCCAGGTCTTCTCCTGCTCACACCTCCCCAGGCTCCACCCCTGGGATCTGCTTTAGCACTCAGGTGCCGGGGCAGTGGGGGGAGAAGGTTGTTTTTCTTCCCTTCTGCCTTTGCAAATGGACGACCAGATCCACAAAAAAATAAAAAAAAATTGCCTCAGGCAAAGCAAGAGCTGAAAGGCATCGCTTGGCAGGTGGAGGTGTCACCTCTCCCATCACTCCTTGGGATTTTTACTGCCATAGCAACCCCCTCCTGAAGGGAATGGTGAAATGCTGAATGGAAGATGGAGAGGGACTGGGGACAAGGCATGGAGGGACAGGACACAGGGAATGGTTCCCATTGCCAGGGGGTAGGGATAGCTGGGATATTGGGCAGGAATTGTTCCCTGGGAGGGTGGGAGGCCCTGGCACAGGGTGCCCAGAGAAGCTGTGGCTGCCCCTGGATCCCTGGCAGTGTCCAAGGCCAGGCTGGACAGGACTTGGATCAGCCCGGGACAGTGGAAGGTGTCCCTGCCCGTGGCAGGGGTGGCACTGGATGAACTTTAAGGTCCCTTCCCACCCAAACAATTCTGTGATTCTGTCATTCTGTGTGCTCCTGGCCTCCAGGATTACTCTCTGAAAGATGGTGGCACAGCCCACCCTGCATGTTTTGGGGTTGAACATGCTCCAGACGGGCTTGGGAATCCCAGAGGGAGCAGAGGATGCTGAGTAGGTGCAGTTATGCTTCAAAACAGAGCTGAAGGTTTCCCAAAATCACATGTGAGGATCCATTCCTGCACAGATGGGGAGTTTGCTCCCCCACAGCCCAGGAAAAAGCCCTTTCCCCCATCTTTCAGGACTATACCATTCCCTGCAGCTGACACAGGAGCCTGCAGCAGACGTGGCTGTAGGACCCAAACTCCAGCAGGACTAGCTCTGCCTGTTAATCCCCAAACCAGCCTTTCCCTTCCAATGAAGAGGAGGCAATTCCAGCACTCTGGCAAAGCTGCTCAGAGAGAGGTGACGGAGCCCTGAGGCTACTCCTAAATCTGTCACACAGCATATGCTCCTTCCCTCAGCACTTGCATATTGATATTGTTGGGGGGAGAAAAAAAAGAAACCCAAAAAAAGCAGCGCTGGCTGTCCCTGCAGATCCCAGAGGAAATGGTTTTATGGGACTCTAGTGGATGCAGAAAATAACTTCCACTTAACGGCAGGCGCTGGCTCAGCGTTTGCTGGCCCCAGACAGATCAAACACTTTCAGAGCAATTCCCAAGTTATTGGTCCTCCAGCTCAGGGTTTCCCAGCCAAATCTTTATCCTCTGCTTCTAAAAGCTGGTTCTACTTTAATATTGGGGAATAATATCCCTTAAAACACGCATTTATGAATGAGCAATACTTTCCTCACCTCTGCAGCAGCCCGGCACCGGGCTGGAATCCAGGATGCAGCAGCAGCAGCAGCATCTCCTGCAAAAAATGGTTCTGAGTGTTGGTGTCCAGACTCCTCAGGTGCTTTGGGAGTCAGATCCAGCCTGTCACTGGCACCTCTGCAAGCTGGACACAGGGAAAATCACCCAGCTGTGATGTTTGGTTAATGAGCATCTGTGCAACATTTTAGTCGTGGTGTGAGGACATTTTTAGTCCTTGTGACCCTTCACCCCTCGTTATCCACCCAGCCCATGGGGATGGGATTTGGTCCCCCAGGCCAACGACACTTTTGGATGGACCCTGCAATTTTTGAGTGGACTTTTCTTCATTTCTGAGAAATGAAAGGGTGCCCAAGCTGGGAGAACCTCGGTGGCCAAACCCTCCACACTTTGGAAAGGAGCATGTGCAGCTCAGGGAAAGAAAAACAGCACAAGGTAAATGGAAAATTCTCACCCAGGGCTTTGCTAATCAGCACCAGCTGGTGCTCTGCTAATATTTTGATAAAGTCCTGTTTTTTCTCCAGAATAGAAACTTTACAGAGATTTTTAGAATTTTTTTCCCTCCCCCACCCCTTCCCTGCCCATTCCTTCTGTCAGAGTTCTGGCACGGTGTAAAAGGGGAATGTGCAGCTGACAGAAATGCTGGAGGACAGGAGAGAAAAAGAGAGGAGAGTAAGGGATCCCTCATCTCCATCAGCAGATCAAAACCTGGATTGCATCCCCATCCTCCCTCCATCCTCATCCCAGGCTCCCACAGCCTCTCTCTCTCTGCACTGAAGGGGAGCAGAGCACACACAGACCTCAACCAGAGCGTGGAGGATTGTCCTTAAAAATCTGAGGAACCAATTCATTCCACATTCCATGCTGGATTGCTCTGACCAGCCGCTGCCTGGAGAAGCTCTGGAAAAGCTGCTGGGCTTGGTCATCCCAAAATCCAAGGGAGGGAGATTCCAGGTGTCAGATCGAAGGGATGTTTCAGTTTTATGTTGAATGAATGTGGGAGAAAAGGGGAAAAAAAAAAACAAAACAAAAAGAAATTATGTCAATGTCAACAGGTTGGATTTGGTGATCTTGGAGGTCTTTTCCAGCCTGAAGGATCCCATGATTCCAGTGTCTCTCCCAGAGAGCCAGGGGGGTTTATTTTGCTTAACCTGCTGTTGGATAAGACAGATGTCCACCCTGTGTCTTACTTTGGACAGATCTAAACCAGAAATAAATGTATTAAATGGGATGTGGAGTGTACCCTGACCCAGGATGTCTGATCAAGGCAAGAAAGAGCCCACGACTCCTTTTTTTTAAAAAACCCAACATTTTATTGTTTGAGGAAGCTGTTCTTCAGATGAAAAACGGGAGTACCCACACAACCAAAAAAGGATTCTTGGAGAACAACAACTTCTGTAGGGAGGAGTAAACCAGAGGTGGGAAGATATAGCTGAAAACAGGGAAAATACAGGGAAATACAGGGAAATACAGGGAAATACAGGGAAATACAGGAGAAATACAGGAGAAATACAGGGAAATACAGGAAAATACAGGGAAATACAGGAGAAATACAGGGAAATACAGGGAAATACAGGAAAATACAGGGAAATACAAGAAAATACAAGAAAATACAGGGAAATAGAGGAAAATACAGGAAAAGTGGTGCCTCCAAGCAGTTATTCCAAGGTGGAACAGAGATCAGAACCCCCTCGGCAAAGAAGAGGGAGGAAACAAACACAGGGTGAAGATCATAGGAGAAGGCCAGGTCCAGGGAGCCACTTTTGGAGCCAGGGATGGCTCTGGTTGCCCTGGCCTGCACAGGTGTCCCCTTGTTTGGACAGCTGTCCCTGCCCTGGCTGCTCCCAGGAGTCAGTGCTGGATGCTCCCAGGGCAGCCAGGAGCCTGTGTGTGGTCAGGGAGCTGCCTTCCTTCCCTCCCAGAGGCAGGGATTACACAGAGCACAGCTGGGGAACTCAAAATGCTCCAGAAGGAAGAGAAACGGGAGCTGGGCATTCGGCACTGCGGCTGCCCAGGACACCAGCATCAATCAATGTGGTTTATTTTAATTTTTACAGCAGGTATTAGGGATCCATCTGCATTTAATGCCTGTCCCAAAAGTCTTCATCCTTTCTAAAGATGAAAGAGGCAACCAGAGCACCCGAGATGCCCCCAGCTCATTCCAGGGCAGCAAAAGCAGCAGAGATGAGCCATCATTCCACAGGAGTGGAAGGTTTACCACCAAATTCATCCTTTCTGGCCATCTCAGGACAAACATCTCACCCTGGCTGCTCATCTTCCTGCAGGCCAGAGTCACCTTCTGATCGTCCTGAGCCCAGAAAACTTGTGTCACTGTCTGAGGCTCCTCTCACCCTTTTAATTTCCCTCAGCACATCGCCCTGCCCTCAAACCTTTTCTTATTTGTTGGGTTTGGCATCCCTTTTGTACTATTTTTGGAGGAGCACAGAGCATGTTTCTGACTTTGGCCATCCTCTTCCTATAATGATTAATAATATTTTTCCTTCCAGACACTGGCCTCGTTCCCACATTGGCTGCAAGGCTTCAATCATCGTTCAATTCAGCCTTCCTCTCTTTCCAGGAGCACCTTCCCATAACACTGTTAATGAGGAAAATCCATGGAAAATAAAAACTTGGGGAAGCAGGGGTTGGAAAAGCACCTTGAAATACATCCCTGGGTACGTTATGTCCCGTAAATGCTTCCTCTCCCTCTTCCATGGGGCCTGGTAGGACACAGGGAGATCCCCAGCACCGCAGAAGGATGAAAATGCAATTTTTCTCCCTAAAAAGCTGGGATCTGGCAGCCTCTAGGGTGGGATATCTGTGTTAGAGCAGAGAGGATCTCCTGAACCAGCCTTGCCCATTTGGGACCAGCCAGGGGTTCCCTTTGGGAGCTCCAGGAACAAAGGGAAGACTTGAGGTTCAAGCAAGGAAACAAAAGGAAGGGACAAGGGAAAGAAGTGGGGAAAAGAGTCTGGAAGAAACAATTCCTGAGCCTGACAAATTTTCCTTTTCCTGTGTCTCCTCTCCTTCAACTCTGAGACTCTGCAACATTCCCAACCCACATCCCTCTCTCAGCTCCCCTTCTCCCAAATCTCCATTTTTCCTCCTGCCTGTGTGTGTGTGCCTACACAAAAGTAGCAAGCAGCATCTTGGGGAAAACCCTAAAACCATTTTAAAAGGATTGCCAGGAAAACAAGGCCCTTGCCAAAGCATCACGAGCCAAGTGATGTTATTCCCAACAGGATTCCCAGGGGCAGGAGGGGAGTGTTTCCAGCAGTGAAATAACACAGCCTGTGCTGGGACCCCCTCCCACCTTCCCTGGATGGAGCAGCACGATGATATCTGAAGGCCCCACTGGGTTTTCCAATGATAAAAGAAGGAAAACCTTCATTTTGGGTACCTGGGGTCTGACACGAGGCAGGCTCCTGCCTCTGTGTAAAGGCAGCACAGTTCAGCTGGGTGAAAATTCCTTTATTTGTTTGAGTTTGATATTCCTGCCTGCTCTGCCAGAAGCTCTCCCTGCCCTCCAGAGGCTTGCACTGCACAGCAAATTCTGTTACACAGGACACCAGTTAAAAAAATCCAAGGGGATTTATCCCACTGAGTGAAAATGAGATGAAATTCAGGTTTTTACCCATTTGTTCTCAAAACAAAAAAGATTTCAGCTTCTCTTAGGGGTGAAACCGAAGCACAAAGAAAAACTCTGGGGGGCAAGGAAAAGGAAACCAGGTAAGCAGGGTGGGTTTTTTCCTGAACTCACGTGGTCCCAAACCACATAAACCCAACACTGAACTTCAACATGGATCCAACCACATGCAATTAGACCAATTAAAGGAGTTTTTTAGGTCCTGCCAGCATTTTAAGTGGGAGCAAACTTGCTTTGCCAGCAGATGTTGCCACTTTCTGCAGTAGGGCTGGAGTTTGGGGCCGTGTTCTCAGAAATGTTGCGTGCTCAGGCTGTGAGGAAAGGCAGGGAAAGATTCCCTGTCAAGATGAAATACATTAAAAGAAGCTCACATGCTCCCTGATTGTGCCGTGCCAGGCATCAGGCAATGTGACCAGCTGAAATTGCCTCCCAAAAAATAAAAAGCAAGGGGCTGGTGGGACTGCTGGAACCTGGGATTATTGAAAAAGAAAACAAAATCTGGAAACGTTTGCCAAATGAAACCAGATTTTGGTGATTATTTTGTAATTATTCATGGTTGGAGGGATGGGGGAAAAAAAAAAATCCAGGATTTAAATGGGCTTATTTGTTTGTTTGTTTGAGTCCAAATGCTAATGGTGATGGTTAATGGGAATGAAAAAAAAGGGAAGAAATGTGCATAATTGACATGCAGTGCATTTGTTCCCAAGTCAACCAGCAACAGTCTTATCACTGTGGGCCCTGTGTGGATTTGATTCCTAAATCTGTCTTTCAAATCCTGGGTGCTGTCCAGGAATTACTCTAATAAAAAAAAAAAAATTAAAAGATATCCTGGATGTTTAGGAAATACATTTCCCTGTACACCATACTCCATCAATGATGCTGGCATGGAAAACAAGGGGTAAAAGCCCATTTCTTTCTCATTTTTTTCCAAGTAAATAGATTTAAGAATGATTCTGGGCTGTTCTGAAATGGCTCTGTGCCCCTTGGAAGTTCTGTCTTCGATCTGAAAGCGATCTCAGGAGCTCAGGATTGCTGGTGAGCAACAGAACTGGTGGCTTGACAAGCCCAGGGCAGGATGTGAGGGCTCAAAGTTCCCCTTATGCTCTCTGGCATTCCTGTCTGCCATCCCTTGTCCAAAGCCCTTCTCCATGGCCAACAACAAAACAACCAGCCCAGACAATTGTCCCGATGGCTCAGGAGGTGACAGGTCTTCCCAATGTCCCTCAGGGATTTAGGAACACATGTTACCCTGGCACCTCAGGCCTTTAAAGGCCTCTGAAAGTGCCTGAGTAGGAATGGAGAAGCCCAAACTCTCTCTGCTCCTCAAATCATGGCCTTGCACTGACTCAGACTGAGACCTCACAAGGATCCAGATGTGACGTCCCAGACATCCTGAATGGTGCCACAGCCATTCCTGCCCTCTCCTGGCTCCTGGGAGAGCAGCCACTGACTGAGCCTGCTCCTGTTTCCTGTTGGAAGCAGTCCTGGCCATGAACAAACGCCATGGGTGGGCACTGACACATCCCAGCTGAGACTTTTTGGGTTCCTTCCTGAAGATGGGAGCGCCGTGCACAGAGCTGCCCTGGGTTACTCCAGACAGGATGTCCCAGAGGTCCCAGATCTTTCTGGAGCAGCGCTGGGAGACTTGGCAGCCCAGCTCACCAGTGCTGAAGTGGCAACATCTTTGAGCAATCCACTCCAGTCAGGGATGTCTGAAGTGTTTTTCCATCCAGAGACCTCACTTCAGCCCCTGCAGATGGGAGAGGGTTGTGTCCTGCTCCTACAGCGTGGCATGAGGGAGAGCTGGAAATGCAGCCACAGGCCTGAGAGAAAGGACAATTTCCTGTGAGGAAGGACAAACAGAGACAGGGATTCATCCTCTGGAGATGTGGCCAAGAAATTCTCTTTTCTGAGGGAGGATGGAACAGGACAGGTTTTGGGGAAAGGCTGATAGAGCCTCCTGGGGTGGCAGGTTCTGACCACAGGAGCAGCAGCCTCCTCATTTGTCCCTACCCAGGACTTGCCTGCTGCACCAGGGATATTCTGTTTTTCCAAAGGGATCCAGCCCCTCCTGGTGATCCTGGCTGGTGGGAAAGATCCCGTTCAGGCGCGTTCTGACAGGGGCACCTCAACAAACCCCACCTTACAGCTGCCAGCAGGCACTGGCATTAGCTGGATTTATAGCCAAGCTTTATCTGTTGCCTGCAATTCTAATTTGTGCCTCATAGGCCATAAAATTCCAAGTTTTCCAGGCAGGGGGAAAAAAAAAGTGACGATTGACTGTTACTGCAGCCTCTTTTTTTTCTTTTCTACTGGAGCTGTTCCTTATGCAGTTGTAACCAAATGGTAACCAAATAGACTCTCTAATGGCCAGTGCTGTTTATTCCAAAACAGTATGGATTTCCCATTTGTGATGCAAAAACCAGCGGGTGTCACTTTCCCTGCTTGGCATGAAGCAAGGTCAAGCTTTGGGGATGCAGAGAGGATCTGAGGAAAACTGTCCCTGCCTGGAGGAGGATCCCTGGGAATTAAACTGCCTTTCACTGGGGCTGAATGATGGGTTTTTAAAAAGCATCTCCAGTCTAAGCTGCAAACCAGCCATCAGTTTCCCAAAGTGAGCATTTATTAGACTCTGCACAGCTCAGTTCTTTTTACTCCCACTTAAAAATCCGTTTTTCTTGGTCAAGCTTCCATTTATGCTGGAAATTGGATTTTGAAACGAGCTTCATCAATAGCACCCAGCCCATCACACACCAGGGATGCTTCTCGTGGCAACACCTGGAGTGACAGAGCCATGCTGAGCTCCACCTGCTGCCATGCTGCAGTCTGGGGGCTACAGAGCAAAGTTTCTCTCCCTCCTCATCCAGGAGAAAATTCGGCAGCATTTTAGAGCTCCAAAAACAATTGCAAAGTTGCAGGAACACAAAGGGAGGTGGATGGGGGGAAATGCAGCAGCTCAGAAAGATGGGGATTGTCAGGTGTGGGGTTTTCCACATTCCCATGAACTCTGAAAGCCTGGAAAATGCAGAGAAAGGGGAAAGCATCCAGGCTCTGGTGTATTATTCAGTGCAGATAAGAGCAGGGATTTGGGCTTGGATTTCCAGGAAGGTGTGGATGCAAATGAAGGGTTGGGAGAAAAGAGCCGGGTGGGATCAGATCCTAAACAGGAAAGCAAAACAGGAAAGACCCCATGGAAAGGACAACCTCAGCAGGAGCAAGGGAGATTTGGGGAAGCTTTTTTGGTGAGGAGCACGAAGAATTGGCACAAAATGCATGAGAAGAGGATGGGGCTCCTTGGAAGGAGGCTCAGTGCACATCCCTGGGAATAGGTTAGACCAGGAACACAGTGAGCGTGCAGGAGAGCTGGGCTGGGCTGGGCAGGAGAACAGAGTCCAGCCCAGGCACAGCTCAAGGGACCTCAAAGCATTTTGGAAAGCAGAGCCTCTCCAGGAGCCAAAGGGCAGAGCAGGGAAGCTTCCTCGCAGGCCAATTACCTCGGCAGGAATCTAAAAGATATTCCCATTGCCTGCGAAGCCGTGCGCCAAGTCTGGTGTTTGTTTGTGTCTGTGTTTATTTCTCAGAGCGTTTCTTTCCCTGCACCCCAGGGAACTGGCTGGATGCAAGCTCTGGCCTTCTCATGGAACAAGAATTAACTCCTGGATCTTGGCAGCACCGGCAGGAGACCGGCTCCTGCTGCATCGCAGCCTCATGCAAGTCCCACGAGCCACAGCATACCCAAAAATCAAGTTCTGCCTGTGCCTCATCTGCCTGGAGACCCCGAAACCCCTCGGTGCCCTGGTTCTGTGTCGCAGAGTGGGGCTCTCAGCACTGCTTGGGCACCTGCTGTGTCCGGGCCGCTCGGAACTTGAAGTGCCCACAATCCATGGCTCCTGGTCAGCTTTGCAGGGTAACAGAGGGGCAAAAATCAAGAGTGAAAGGTGCAGCACTGACTCAGACAGCAAAACAAAATTTGCCCAAGTCCACTTTCTCACTGGGCTCTGGAAGTCCTGAACCAAAATAATCTTCTGCTACAAACTGGTTTTGCTTCTCCAGTGGGTGACGTCACCTTGCATGAAGGGAGGCTCTGACCCACCCTTTGAGCAGCTACTTCTGCTATTGCAAGAGGGTGAGTAAGAGCTGAAACGCGTGGGGACTTCAGCATTTGGGGCTGTTTGGTGAAAAATCCTCTCTCCCTGTCCCCAGTGGGGCTGAACCAACGTCACTGCCTGTCTGCTGCAGGGAAATGAATCGCCAAGTTGGACATTCCTGCCGGGGGTGAATCACAGCCACCAGACCTGGCACTCATGCACAGTGACCAGCTTGGACTCAGGGAGTCTGGGCACAGCGATGTGATGGAAAAACCCTGAATTCAAGGAGAAAATAGACCTGACTGCTCCCAGGCTTGAGTGTTCCCATGGGATCCGAGCCACGTCAAGCTCATTGCTCCATGCCCTGTGTGGCTGCTGGATGCAGAGGAGGCCAAGAGGCAGCTGCAGACACTGGGAAGGCAAAGTGCTGATGGAGTCACAATCCCTGGATGCACAGGGACATGGGGAATCCCGTCAGGAGGAGGGAGCTGTGGGCCTGACCCCTGAGCAGCACCCTGGGCTGTGGGACCAGCTCCATCTGGGAGCCCACGCCTCGTTTTAAAGGGAGGTGGTCTCAGGATCTCATCTGATTTGTAATCTAATCCTCCAGTGACATTCATGGCACGGGAACTGTTTTCCATGGAATCCTATCTGCGGGAGGACGTCCATGCCAGATGCCTTGATTTAATCAGCCCATGTGATATCCTCAGTAGTGTCCCAACATCTGACCTCTGCTAACCGGATCAGGCACTTCAAAGCCGGGTGAAGCCAGAGAAAAGAATCATGGAATCTCCAGAGCTGGAAAGGACCCTCAAGGATCACCAAGTCCAGGTTCTAGCCCTGCACAAACACCCCAACAATCCCATTTTCTGCATCCCTTAGAGTGTTTTCCAAAAGCTCCTGGAGCTTTGGAGGATTGAGGCCATGCCCATTCCCTGGGGAGCCTGGGCAGTGCCCCAGCACCCTCTGGGGGAAGAGTTTTTCCTTGAGCTGGATGGACACCAAAGTGAAAGCCCAGCCAAGGCTTCCCAGTGAATTCTGTGCTGGTTCAGAGTGGACATGGTGCATTTCTACCCTGTCTCCGTGGTATTTTGAATGCTCTCTGGTGGGAAGCAAGCACAAACCAGCAGCAGCTCACAGCAGAGCAGAGCTAGGTGCTACACAGGTCTGAATGCACAAATAACCTCTAACTCCTGTTTTTTTGTCCCTGGATAGCACAGAAATGTGGGATTTATGTTTACCTGCACCTTTTGGCCTCTCTTGATGCACAGACACATCCACAGAGCGAAGAGGAACAAGGTTCCCAGCAATGGGAACAGTAAAACTTCCTGGCCTTGTTTGCATTGGCACAACAGCTCTGCTATCTCTGCATCCTTCACAGGCCACGAGGCATGAAATATCCTGGGTTATCACTGAGCTCAAAGCTCATGGATGCAGCCCAAAGCTCACTGAACACCCAGCAAGAACAACCCCCAGCAAGAGGGACCAGACAGTGTCTTGGGCTGCTGGGTTAAAAATAGTTCTCAATTGTCAGATCTCACAGCTGACCTCCAGCTCTGCTTGAGTGATGGCCCACAGCAAGGGGTGGGGTGAGATGGGCTGGAAGGTCCCTTCCAGCCCAAATCCCTCTGGGATTCCATGATGCTTCAGCTTGGAGAAAGTTTGCACAAATGGAGGTTGGTAATTAAAGGAAATGAAATTGAATGGAACTTAGGACAACTGGGAATTCCTTCTTTCCTAATGGTATTTATAGGATTTATTGGTTGCTATGATGAAGGTAAAGCCTTGAACACCTTCAGACAACAATCTTATAATTTATTTATTTCTTATAAAGCCAAATTCCTTTCCAGCTCAGCAAGGTGGACCTGGAGGTGAATGTCCAAGTGCCATGGGCAGGGACACCTTCCACTGGCCCAGGTTGATCCAAGCCAAATCCAACCTGGCCTTGGACACTTCCAGGGGCAGCCACAGCTTCTCTGGGCACCCTGTGCCAGGGCCTCTCCACCCTCACAGGGAACAATTCCTTCCCAATATCCCATCTATCCCTGCCTTCTGGCAGTGGGAAGCTGTTTCTCCCTGTCCTGGCACTCCAGGCCCCTGTTAAAAATCCTTGTATAAAGATAAGATCAAAAAGATAAAGCTTCCAGAAGCTGCTCCCACACTGATACAAAATGCTCAACAACTGAAATTATCCCCCAAAAAAGAAATTTTTGGTAAAACCTGCATTTTGTGGGAAGTGAAGCAAGGGGTGAACCCATTAATACATTCCAACTGCAAACAAAAGCAGGCTCAGAAACACCCACCAAACAATCCAGCCTGTGCCTCCTAAACCTCCTGTGCCTCCAACGGGTACCACAGGCTCACAGTGCCGTGAGTGACACCACAACACAGAGCTAGCAGCACTCAGTGCTCTTAAAACCATTCCTTAATTTAACTTCCAATTTATAGAGGCATTTTACCATCCTTCAACTCTCATTTTCTCTGAGGAAACGCAGGCCCCGCTTTGTGAAATGCTGAAATAAATGGATGTCGCCAAATTATTAAAATGAAAGGCAAGTATGGGGTTGGCCAAGCTGATCGTGGCTGGAGCCCAGCTCCCCAAATTCCCCGAGCAGCTTTTCAGCTGAGTGTGGAAATGCTGTGTTTGCGAGCATCACCTCTCCCTGGTGTGTTTGGAAAGCTCACGGACAGCCCGTGCCACGGGGAGGGGAGCGTGCACACATCGTCCATCATCCTGATGCCTTTTGGGGGGCAGCCATAAACCAGCAGTGCTCTCCTGCTTCATCCTACCCATCTTGCCTTTATTTATCTCCCTGTGCTGGATCGTGGAATCACAGAGAGCTTCGGCTTGGAAAGGATCTCAAAACCCATCCCATGAGCAGGAACACCTTCCACGAGGCTGCTGCAAGCCCTGTCCAGCCTGGCTTGTCTCACTTTGGAGGTTTTAGACCCTTTTTTAGGAGCAAGGCTGTGGTGGCACATGTGGACTCCTGGCCAGGCATGCTCGGGCTGGCCGAGTTTCTGTTCTCACAAACACCAGATGCTCCACGCCAGGAAACAAAGAGCCACTTTCCTGTAAACAACAGCACACTGCAGCCCTCTCCCAAGCACGAACAATGGGAACCAGCAAAATGAGAGAAAAGAGGTGGAAAACAGAACAGCACACGTGTGTCGGGGGGCAAAAGTGCTGGATGCAGGTGGGAGAATGAGCTCCATGGGGGCTGCAGCCTCCTGTCACTGTGCAGGGCTGGAGGGGGGCACAGGGCTTGGGCAGCCTCTCCATGAAATCCCAGAAGGATTTGGGTTGGAAGGGACCTTAAAGCCCATCCACCCCCTGCCATGGGACACCTTCCACTATCCCTGGCTGCTCCAAACCCTGTCCAACCTGGCCTGGAACACTTCCAGGGATGGGGCAGCCAGAACATTTTCCTTCCTTTTCTTTCTTTTTCTTCAGAGTTGTAATTTGCAGGGGTCACAAAGAGCTCCTTTAGGAGGGAAGACAAGGCTGGAGGAGCTGATGGGGAACAACAACACCAAAAAGTTAAGTAACCTGGGGCTTCCCCAGTAGTGCCTGGGGAGTGGGAACAACAGATCCTAGAGGAAATGCTCTGAGATTGCCAGAGGTTTGGCCAGTTCTCATAGCCCAGAGCAAATATTTGGGCAACACACAGTGCAAGAAGGAATCTTTTCCTTGCTGCTGCAGATCTTAGGGTGAGATTAACAAGCATGAGTAACAAGGAACACGTTGCAATGCTGTTATATAAAGCAAGGACAGGCTCTCAGGTGAGTCTGTCACTCAGGAAATACAGCAAGAGGGGGACCAGAAATCCCAGCCTGTCTGTCCTGGAGGGACATGCAACATGTAAATAACATGCAACTCCTTTAAACAATTCCACGGTTATTGTCCCCAAACTGGCAGGTCAGACACACAGATCTCTCCTGTTTGAGGATAAATCTCCAGCTCCCAAGCTGCAGCACTATGTTGCCACTGACTCATTGGTACCAATTTGGCCTGGGGGGAGATGCATGGAGAGGCTGGAGGGAGACACTCCAAATTAGAGGAACAGCGAGGCTGAAGGTGTTAAAATTTAAGATTAGGGCTTGCTTGGCTTTGTTTCTCATCACCGTAATTCCAGATCGTTTCATCATTTTCTTCCAATTTAGGAAAAACTCTGGTTTTGCCTTCAGAGGAAACGCTGGCACCAGATCAGACAAACATCTCCCGAGTGAAAAAAGCAGGAATCCTACAAAAAGGGACTCTGCCCTCGCCTGGAGGCAGCTGCAGGGACTGAATCCTCAGGTACACCTGCTAATCCTCAGGCAGAACAGAGCAACCAGCACAAGCTCTTGCAGCTCAAGCTTGTAGGGAGCATTTTCCAGTGAAAATGCCACAAAATGAAAAAAGCCAAGTTATAAGAACCAAAACATTTTAAGGAATTGCATGCCAAGACAAACTGAGGAGCTGCATTTCCAGAGCTACCAAGGGAGCAGGAGCAGAAATGAAAGGCTTAAAGAGCCCGGCGTGAGGGTGGGAAGATTTCGGGATGCCCTGACAATCGCCTAGGAGGGGCAAGGCAAGAGGTGGCATCGGTGCTGTCCCTATGACCCTCGCGCAGGGACCGCGGTTCTCCGGCCCCCTCCAGTGGCTACAGCACAGGGAGAGGCCGGCAGGATCCAGGCATTCCCAAATCCAGAGCCATCCTCCTCCTGCTCCGTGCTCTTGCACTGGAGCACCTTTATTTGGGCTGCACTTGGATCCAGGCTCACCACAGGCACCTCCCACCTCCCCTCAGGTCGGATCCTGCTGCTGCCCCCAATAATCTGATCCTGGGAAAAGCCAGCAGGCATTGATGGGCACTTCTGGAAGTGGGATTTTGTCCCCTCTGTTGTGTCCTGCCACAATCTCCTTCGCTGGAAGAGGAAGGGCTAGAAAGGTGCTGCAACTCAAGGGCTGGTTTGGGGTAAAAGGAGCTTCACTTTGAGGACTGAAAAGCAAGAAACAAAAAAACCCTCCAAAACCAACCACAAAACCACTTCAACCCAACAGATGCCTTTCCCCCACCTTTTGCAAAAGGAGCAGGAAATGATATTTGGATCCCAGCTACCACCAGCATTCCATGCCCTGGAAATCCTCCCCAAGCAGCAAAGACAATAAATCCAACATGAAAAGCTTAGGGTCTGCTTGGCTGATTCCAGATCTGGTTTGGTTCTTCAAGCATTTTCCAAATCTTCTTGTCCTGCCCCACCCAAGCTTATGGCAAGTCCATACCATGCACACTTTATATATTCTGCACAAATATCATGGGCATTTTTACACTGCAGAACTCCCACCCACAATCTCAGAAAACTCAGTTTTTACTCAGATTATCTGAGCATGCCCCATGGACAACATGGAGAAATCTACCTTTACGAAAGGGAAAGCTTTGCTTCGTAAGAGGAAATGGTGAAGTCCAAGCTAAGGCAAAAAGAAATGATGTTTATATAGTGTGAAAGGATAGAAATCCATGAATTATTGACATTTCATCCTGGAACAGTGCTGTCTCCTGGGTTTAAAAGGACAGGGACAGGCAGAAGATGCAGGGTTTGGCCCTACAGGACAGGACAATGAAGCCTGTGAATATCCTGAACCTATTTTAAGATTCATTATTGTTTCTCTTACAGTGAAAATTCCAAATTTTCTGTGCATTAAACCAGCTCAGCAAAGCCAGGTTTAAGTAGCCACAGCAACCAATCTCCACAGGGACTTCATTCCAACAGAATCCTGTGCACTTACAGCTTAATTTTATGTGAGCTGTCCCCAGGCTGGACTCATTCCAGGCCCTCAAGCCGTAGGTTTGGCCTTTTCCAGAGGCAAAGTCCCTCAGCAAAGATGGAAGACGGAGGGATGATCCAGGCACTCCAAAGCTTTGCTTCTGCACATCTCCAAGTCAGTGATGAACCTCAAGCTGCTTTGCTACTGGGCTGGAAGAACCATTCTGAAAAGATCCATGGTCAGGGGAATCCTAATTAACATTGTAATGGGCTCAGCTTTAATTACAGAGTTACATCAAGCAGTGAATTGAGTTGATTCTCTCCATTTCTTTGGGCCACCCTTTGTCATTCCCACTCAGGCATTTCACTGCAGCTCATTCCAGGTGGAACAACCATCCAGAGGGTGGTTGGGCACTGGAACAGGGAATGGGCATGGGTCCAAGACTGATAGAGCCCAGGGATTGCTTGAACAGCACTCTCAGGGATGCACAAGGTGGGATTGTTGGGGTGTCCATGCCAGGCCAGGAGCTGGACTTGGATCCTTGCGGGTCCTTCCAGCTCTCTCCATCTATCCTACAACCTTCACCCCAACTGGGTGCCCTGTTGACAAACCAAGTGAAAACCCACAGGGAAAAGCCAACCCCAAAAGCCGTTCCTGTTGTGTTTTCTCAAGATAACCCATCTTATTTCTGCCTCCCCATAGCAGAGAGCACAGCGAGCTCCTGCAAACCATTATGGATCCCCCAGCAAGGTGCCAAGAGGCTTTACAACCTGTTTGCATCTCCCAGGCATGTTCACACCTCTATAAAGCCCATGCACAGCTCGCTGCCAGTGCCGGGAAAACCAAAACCAGCTGCAGGCCTGGGAAGGGAACGCTGCAGAGCTGCCCCTCCTCACCTGCCCACAGCTCCACGGCCACTGCATCTCACCTGGAGAGAGTCTGGAAATATCCTCTGCTCTGGTTTGCTTTTGCATTCATTTATGCCTCTGGGAAAGGAACATTTTGGAACCAGTGTTGAGGCCTATGGGGTAAACTCATGGGGTCCAGGGATGGGGGCTTGGAGCAACCTGCTCTCATGGAAGGTTGGACCTGGGTGAACTTTCAGGTCCCTTCCAACCCAAACCAGGCTGGGATTCTCTGATCTTTAAGGTCACATCTGGAAAATTACCTTTGCCAGCTGGATGAGCACGGGAAGAAGAGCTAGCAAAGAAAAATCATCCAAAAAAATAAACTTGTAACACACAGACTTTACTTGAATCAGTAAAGTTAAAGCAAGTACCAGTTATCACCTGAGATTTTTCCAAGATCCTGAGGCACCACCATCTCTATCCTTCTGAAGTTGCTGCTTTGACAATGATTCCTCTATGCTGACCATGAGATCCCAACAAAAGGCTGCTGACTCCCTGCAGAATGGCTCTTCTGGGAGCTCGTGGCATGAAAAGGCACTGGAAATCAAAGGAGCCCAGGCTGCTGGATGCAACATTGTCATTAAAAGCAAAAAATCTCCCAACTCCTCAAAAAAAACCTCTTTTTTCTCCCTTTTCCACAATGCAAACAAAACAGACCTGTTACGTGGATCTGAGTGGGTTTTCTCTGGTCTTACCATGGGATATGGAGTACAATGTATGCAGGGATTTCTGTTTTTATGTGCTGTGATGGGAAAGATGGCAAAGTAGGGACACTTTCCCCACACAGAAATGCCACAGAGACCCCAGATGTGTGCGTGACACAGATCAGCAACAGAGGTTACACAATTTGCCAACAAAAGCTACAGGATATATTGTATTTACTGCAGCAACACCCACACACGTTTAGCAGCCTCTCCCCAGGGAGATGAGACACACAGAACCACTGCACCCTAAACCTAGAGGGGCAAAAAAATCCACAGGAGCAGGGAATTATGTGCACTCCATGAGGGGTAAAGAGGCAGGATTGGCCTGGTCTGATCTACCAAGTCAAACTGTCCCCAAAAGCAGCCAGTTGCCCTCTAACTGTGTTCGTGGAGTAAAAACTGTTTAATGGGGTGTGGGATGGGGAGGCTGTGGATCAGATCCAGGCGGGATTTGCCAAGGATTCTCCGGACAGTGATGCGGCACAGGGACAGGAGGCTCCGGGTGCGCCCTGCAGGGAAAAACACAGGGGAGTTACTGGGGGAAGAGAGAGAGAGGGGGAACAGCAACACCGAGAGCTGAGAGTGCACAAATCCTGCCTCCTGAGGAGGCCGAACCTTCTGGATTTGGAGCAGCTGGAGGCTGGATGGGCTGGTGATCATGGAGGCCATCACTGCTGAGCCTGAGGGAACACCTTGAGCTGTGCCAGGTCAGGTTTAGGCTGGATTTTAGGAAAAGGCTCTTCCCCCAGAGGGTGCTGGGGCACTGCCCAGGCTCCCCAGGGAATGGGCATGGCCCCAGGCTGACAGAGCCCAAGGAGCATTTGAACAATGCTCCCAGGGATGCACAGGGTGGGACTGCTGGCCTGTCTGTGCAGGGCCAGATCCTTGTGGTTCCCTCCCAACTCAGGATATTCCAAGGTTCCATTTGGATCATTTTAAAATTATGCAGATCTTATTTCTCTCTCACCCATCCCCTGGGAAATAACAGCACTGATGGCCAGCTCAGGCCTTATCCCAACTTTCTTTTCCTTTGAGTCCATGGAAAGCTCTTCCAGCACAGGAACAAGAGGATGGTGTTGCCCGTGTTGATTCAGGAACTAAACCTCCACGGCACCACCCCATTATCCCACATGCTCCACCTGAGGAGTCCCATTTGCCTCCTAAACCCAGGCCTAAAGGAACTCCAGCTTATGTCAGCTTCTCTCAGCAGAAGTCCAGGCAGATTTGAAAACCAGGCCCATGAAAAGCTGAGTAACCTGGGGATGTGAGCTGTATCCCACAGCCTGAATCCCTTCGAAATTCCTCAGGAGATCAAGAGGAAAACCCCACTTCTACCCCTGGTGCGAAGCTGTGGCCTTCACCAGGTGGGTTTCCAAGGTGCTGCACTTTTCCCCACCTTTTTTCACCTCCATCCGAGCTTCCTCCTGCCCCTTTTTACCCCCATTTGTGGCTCTCCTTCCCAAGCAGCCTGTCCAGATTCAACTCCCCCCTGGATCCAGAGCCCAGGGTCACACAGAACAGCTGGCACACACCTGTGTGGCTTTGGAGAACTGGATCTCACTGGTGATCCCCAGCTCGGACAGGACCCCTAAGCCTTGCCTACACGGGTAGGCAATGGAAAAGAGCTGGGAAAGATGAAAAAGGAGGAGTTACAGGCACAGGATGGGATGCTGAAGGAGTCAGGAGGGGAAAACACCATGCGAAGGTACAAAATGCAAGAGGGTGAAAAACAGGGAGTGGAGAAGCCACTAGTGCTAATCAAATTGCTGAAGGTCCTTGAAGTGAGGACAGCAACACCCACCCCCAACACCACCTCAGCAGCACCTTCACCCCCAACCAACCAAAGAGCTCTGCCGGGGGACCCAAAGCCACTCACCCCTCGCTTCCTTGAACACCTCCAGTGCCTCGGGGTTCACCTTGACCCTGCCCGTGGCCTCAACCCCCAAGGCTTCCACCTTGACGAGGTTGAGGTCGGCTCCGAAGTCGACGAGGAGGCGCACGAAGGCGGGCTCGCAGCCATGCCGCAGCACGGCGTCCAGCACGCACACGGGCGAGCCCCGCGAGAAGCCCCGCACGTTGATGGGCCCGCAGCAGTTGAAGTCAGGGTTGGCCCCTGCCTGGAGCAGCAGGCGGAAGCAGGGCAGGTTGTGGTAGGCAGCGCTGATGTACAGGGGACACACCACCAGTGTGGTCAGCGGCCGCAGCGCCTGCCCGGGCCCGCGCGGAGACAGCTGGTGGTTCACGTCCACGTCCGCGCCGTACCTGCCCCAGGAACAGGGATGGGGGGGTTGGCAATGGCAAGGGATGAGGCTGAAGGGCATGTGGAGAGTGAGAACCTCTGGAAACCACCCATGCCAACCCTCACAAGGGTCTGAAGGACACGTGGAGAACAAGAAACTCTGGAACCCACCCATCCCTACCCTGAGAAGGACACGTGGAGAGTGAGAACCTCTGGAATCCACCCATCCCTACCCTCAGACAGATACATGGAGAGTGAGAACCTCTGGAAACTGCCCATTCCCACCCTGAGAAGGACACGTGGAGAGTGAAAACCTCTGGAATCCACCCATCCCTATCCTCAGATGGGTCTGAAGGACACGTGGAGAGTGAGAACCTCTGGAACCCACCCATCCCTATCCTCAGATGGGTCTGAAGGACACGTGGAGAGTGAGAACCTCTGGAACCCACCCATCCCTATCCTCAGATGGGTCTGGCAGTGCTTCTGAGTGGGGACAACACATCCAGCACAGTCTGATCTCCCAGAAGCAAAGATGTTTCCCTGCCCACAGCAGCCCAGGATTTGGAGAGAGGAGGAACAGCCAACATCCTTGCCCCCCTGATGGGTTGGGTTTGCAGGTAGTTTGGTAGTGGGGGGCTAAAGAAGCTGGATGAGGGGGAAGAGGTAGAGCTTGGGAAGGACAGAGGGGTGGGGAAGGTGTTTTTTAAGATTTATTCCACTTCTCATTGCCCTGCTCTGATTTTATTAGGAATAAATTAAACTGATACCCCTAAGTCAAGTCTGTTTTGCCCATGATGGTGTTTGATGGTGATCTCTACCCTTCCTTATCTCTCCCATTCCTTATCTCAACCCAGGAACCTTCAGCTATATTTTCCCTCCTCTCGTGTCTTGGCACCAGGGATGGCTCAGCCCCGAGCCAGCACCACGTCATGCTGGATGCTAACGAGCTGCCTGGGGATGTTTCCAGATGACTCCACTGAAGAGGGATGCTGGAATAACTTCCCCACCAGGATAAAATGGGCCAAAAAAGCAATGCAGGCACCCGATCCCGAACAGCAGGGAAATGGGAACGGGACTCTGCACTCCACACAGAAACATCCGTGACAAACTCCTGAAGGAGCTGGGAGGGCTGGGATCTGCTGGGGATTCCCTCAGGCAGTGGGGACAGTAATCCTACATTCCTCCCATGCAGCTTGGATGGGAAGAAGGAGGAAGACAACCCAATCCCTAAGGAGTAGCTGGTTTTAATCACAAAGCCCTGCCTGTTATACCCACAGAGGGAGAAAAGGTTCCTTCACCCACCAGTCCCCCTCCCCAAATTGCAAACTGAGCCCTAAGAGAACTACATTTTTTCCTAGACTGAATTAAATTCCTTCCAGGAGTTCAAAAAGGAAAATACCTGGGGACAAATCCTGCCTCAAAGCAGGCACAGTTCTTGCCGGAACCAGTGGGAACTGCTCCCTATCCACTGAATATTTAACCAAATCCTTCAGTTCTGAGGATGGGAAGAGTCTCATTTAAAATAAGCACACCCAGAACAAGGGATGAGAGACTCCTCTAACAGCTGCAAATTGCACAAAGTGTATTTTTCCCTTAAAATCGCATTGCACAAGGATTTGGACAGTTATCTGTGCTGCTGTGGGACTTCCACGGGGCTGTTGTAAGGCCACTGCCTCCTGAGCAGACAGCAGATCTCCCTTCATTTCAGTTCTTTTTAATCCCCATTATTACCATCAAAATTCTCGGTGGAAACCCTCAATTCAAAGCAAACCCCCAAATTCTACTTTTAGCAGGGCCAGGCATGCATGGGGGTGATCTGGCAGCTCTCTTTTTTCCCAGTTTTAGCCTGGCAAAAGGATCCTCTCATCCTTGCTACCTGCAGTGGATCCCACCACAGCATGATCCCAAATGATGAGGAATGTCATTTAGACCCTGGCATTAGAACCCTAAATATTTCCATCAGCCTCCTTATAATAATCCTTATGAAATGGATCCCCATTCCATAGCCATACATGGATTTACTATTAATGGATGGGATTTCATCCATTGCTTGGTTCAGCACTTGCAGGAATGCTCAGGGATCCCAACATTGCTGCCACAGGATTTTCAAACCAGGTGATATTTAAACACCTGCAGCAAACCTGACTGGGTTTCAGGCTCTCTCAAAATATCCCCTCCTATCTCAGGAAAAGTGTCTTCCTCGTTGCACTCCCCCTGCCAAATCCTGTGGATCCAACATTTTAAAAATCCCTGTAACATTAATTCTGCATTTTTCACTAAGTGACTCTGCACAGATCTCTGAAATCCCTGCTCAGAGATATTTGAAATTTTGGGCAATCTGACAATTTGGTATTATCTTAGCAGCCTTGGGAGAGACATTGCCTAATAAAAAGAGATTGGACAAACTCCAGTTAATTTTTAATCCTGAAAGTTGTCCAAAATCTTGCTTTTAATATTGCTGGCGAGGTATCCCAAGGAGCAGACACATAAATCAAGGCATCAGCTCTCCTTGTGCTGCTGAAATACCATTTGCTACATTTCACCCTGCCTGGGTGGAGACAGCAGAGGAGATTTTTGGGAATGCAGTGAGCTGAACCCTGAATCAACAAGCCCGTGCTGATGGGAACATCCTCCCCTCAGCTTGTTGGGAAAGGAGCAAGGAGGGGGATTGGCTCCACTTCTTCCTCAAAGCTGCACTTGTATGAAAATTCAAAAAAAGGAAGAAAATCCCCAAGGATTTTGTGTCTTTTCCTACTCAAATCCTTTTGTTATTTTCTAGCCTTTGAGGTCGTCAAAGGGATTACTTCAATTTTCTTCTCTTTCACTATTTCTCCCTAAAACCTATATTTACCCATTATGATCCCTTACTGTTTTGCATCCACGCAGTTGTCCAGTACAACCCCTTGGACAAAAATCTTCCAATTTATAAGGAAGAATAATCAGGGTAATTCAAGGAGCAATTCAAGTTCCCACCTTGAATCTGCTATACCTTGAGTCCACTCCCTGCTGGTGCTGCTGAGGGAGTTCTTGAGGGAAAACCCAGCACCCAAGGGAGATTTTTTAGGGGATCACCTCCCTCCTAACTGCAGTCAGGGCCATGGTGGAAGCAGGGGGGATTGCAAGGTTTGGACGTGACTGAATGGTGGGCTCAGAGCTGGACACTCCTCTCTTGGGCTTGGACTGGAACAGGTGGGAACAGACCCGTCGCCACGGCCAAGTGATGGGAAATCCAAGGACATCCCTTTGGGCACCTCTCCAGTTCAAGAGATGTGGAGGCTGTGGCCAGGCAAGGAGGGAAGGGGCAGAAGAAGGGAGAGGCAGCCCGGTGCCAGCCCCGAGCTCTGACCTGATGAGCTCGCGCAGGATGTCGGCACGCCCCACCCGCGCCGCGTGGTACACCGGGGTGCTGCGGTGGTGCCGGCTGCCATTGGGGTCAGCGCCCGCCTCCAGCAGGATCTTGGCACACTCCAGGTGCCCGTTGACCACGGCCACGTAGAGGGCAGTCTGCCCCTTGACGTCCACCAGGTCGATCTCGGCCCCTTTGCGCAGCAGAAAGTCGACGCAGGGGCCGTGGCCGGCGGTGGCCGCGATGCGCAGTGGGGTGCAGGGCAGCCACCCACAGCACCACACCGACTTCTCGTTGATCCGGCTGCATGGGGGGAAAACAGGGTTAGAGAAACCCCCATTCCCTCCAGGAGACTGCTGGGACAGCCCAAACTGCCCCCTGGAAGCTTGGGTACTGCCCAGGCTCCCCAGGGAATGGGCACACCCCCAAGGCTGCCACAGGTCAAGGACTGTTAGGACACCACTCTCAGGGTGGGATTGTTGGGGTGTCTGTGCAGGGCCAGGGGTTGGACTCCATGATCCTTGTGGGTGCCTTCCACTCAGGATATGATTCTTAGATTTCTGGAAATTTTAGCAGCCCCAAAAAGCTCCTGTCAGTCACCTGGCAGGTGCTGCCTGGACAGATGAAGCGGAACAGTGCTCGGGCGATGCCAGGGGCTGCACTCGTGCACAAACCCTGCCTCAAAAATCACCTAAAAAAACCCAAACAACCTCTCTCTTTTGTTGCTTTTTACAAGGAGATGTCTAAAACTGGCAGCCCAGAGAAGCTGTGGCTGCCCCATCCCTGAAAGTGTCCAAATCCAGGCAGGACAGGGCTTGGAGCAGCCTGGGATAGTGGAAGCTGTCCCTGCCTGTGGCAGAGGGTGGCACTGGATGAGCTTTAAGGTCCATATCTACCTCCAAATTCAAAGACATCAATTCTCTGCTCACTCCATTACCTGTGGAATGGAGCTGCGGGCCCCGCCCTCCTCTTCCTGTCAAACTCTGCTTTTTCCTACAAAGAAACCTCAGCCCAAGGGTCCCAAGAGCCCCAGCTGCCCAGGTAGCAGAACGAAGGGCTGGCTCATTCTCATTTTTTGCTGAAATAACACCTTTTTTTTTGAGCCTGGGAGACATTTAGCACTCTAAGCAGATTTCTCCATGGTGCAGGAAAATTAATTAACTATCCCCACAGTCACAGGGTTAGCACTGGGCAGGTTTTGTAACATGGGGTGTTTCAGGTTTATAGTTGATTGTAATCCCTTTTGTGTGTTTTTCCCATTATCCCTAGGCTCCCATTTTCCTGGTATCACATTCCTGTCCTGATCTGAAAAGAGTTCATGCACAGAGCTGCTGTGAGATCTGCCTCCAGAAAAACCAGGGGAATGATCTGGGGAAAGGGGAGCATCCTCCCACCTTGACACCTCTCCCATAAAAATGCCCATCCCTGGAACTGCCCAAGACCAGGCTGGATGGGGCTTAGAGCAACCTGGGACAGAGAAAGGTGTGGCAGGGGGTGGAATAAGATGAGTTTTAGGGTCCCTTCCAACCCAAACCATGCTGTGAAAAAACGGGGTGAGATGAGGGTCACCAAAAGGTGCAGGCTGTGGGGACAGCGGGAACATCCCAAGAAACACCTCTCTCAAAAAAATGGGGTGGGATGGGAGTCCCCAAAAGGTGCTGGCTGTGGGGACAGCGGGAAGAACACCGTGACACCTCTCACAAGAAAAAGGGGCGAGACCAGGGTCCACAAAAAGCGCAGCCGTGAGAACGGCGAGTGAAGCATCCTCCCTCACACCTTTCCCCTAAAAACCCCATCCCTGGAAGCATCCCAGGCCAGGCTGGACGGGGCTTGGAGCAGCCTGGGATGGTGGCAGGTGTCCCTGCCGATGGCGGGGGTGGCACTGGATGCTCTTTACGGTCCCTGCCAGCGCGGTCGGTGGGACGTGGGCGGGACGCGGGTGGGATTCGGGGGGAGTTGGCAGGTGTCGGGGCCGTGTCCCCAGGGCTGCGTGCCCACCTCTGGAAGTTCTCGTCCTGCAGCAGGCTGCGCAGCGTGGGCAGGTCGCCCACGAAGGCCGCGTCGTGCAGCCGGGTGTCCTCGCAGTGCTCCAGGGGGTGGTCGCAGAACTGCTCCCGCAGCCATTCCTTCAGGTTGCGACCTGCGCTGGAGACAGGCACACAGCGGGGTGAGGAAGGGCTGCCACACGGGGTTATCCCCTGTCCCCTCCCGGCACGGCCGCCCCGGCACCCCCCTGCCTACAGTACCTGCCCGGGGCGGGCGGGTCCCCGCCCTCCGCCATCGCGCCCCGCCGGCCCCGCTCGCCCTCGCTCCCTCCCCCGGCCCCTCCTTCCCGGCCTCCCTTCCCGGCCTGATTGGTCCCGCTGCGCTTCCTGCTCGCTGTTAAGGTGGATTCTCCCCGCCGGCCCCGCGGCCCGGCCGGGCCCCGCGGCCTCGCCTCCTTCAGGGCAGAGACGCCAGCCCGGCCCTTGTTTCCCTCAGGGAGCTGCGGCTCCTTCCTCCCGCTGCGCGGCTGGGACAGCTCGGGTACGGATCGGGCAATTTCCCTGCACAGACAGGCCAGCAGTCCCACCCTGTGCATCCCTGAGAGCATTGTTCAAATGCTCCTTGGGCTCTGTCAGCCTGGGGCCGTGCCCATTCCCTGGGGAGCCTGGGCAGTGCCCCAGCACCCTCTGGGGGAAGAGCCTTTCCCTGATATCCAGCCTGACCCTCCCTGACACAGCTCCAGCCTTTCCCTGATATCCAGCCTGATCTTCCCCTGACACAGCTCCAGCCTTTCCCTGGGGCCCTGTCCCTGCCCACAGAGAGCAGAGATTGGAGCTGTTCCTTGGGAGGAAGATGCAGGTCATGATCAGATTTCCCCTCTCTCTTCCTCTTCTTCAGTGTCCTCAGCTGCTTCTCATCCCTTCACCATCTTTATTCTCTCTGTTCCCTTCACCATCTTCATGACCTTTACTTGGACTCTCACTAATAGCTTTATGTCCTTATTATTGCTCTCCAAGCAATTAAAACACCCCCTCAGCTTCTGAGTGTATGTTTTGGAGTTGCCAGTGCCAGCAGGGAATGGTGGTCATCCATCCATCCATCCATCCATCCATCCATCCATCCATCCATCCATCCATCCATCCCTGCCCACTCCTGCTGCTCCGTGGCACGATATATCTCCACAGACTCCAGGCTCTGGCTTCCTGTGGCTGGAGCTGCTCATGATTCAAGGTTCCTTCAGTTCGTGCTGCAGTGGAGGCAGAAAGTTCCTATGTACTATATCCCACTATATTTCCCAGCAGTTTATCTCCTGAACCAAGCTTTTATTCGCTTTTTTTTTTTTTTCACTTTTCCTTAAATACACGTGAAAAGCAGCCCATCCCAAATTGTCCTGATGAGTTCTTGTGCAGTGGTGCTGAGAGGGAGTGACTGTGCAGACTCAGCCTCCAGCTCTGGGAATCCATGGGTGTTCAAGAGGAATCCTGTGGGGAAATGCACTAAACTCTGCCAATTTATACCACTCTAAATGGCTGCAGTGGGGAAGTGGAAATTTGCAAACAGCTCACCTTTTGATGAAGACGTGGGAAACACTTTTCCCAAGTCTGGAGAAATCCTTTTGTCCAGCATATCCTGTCTGCTCCCACCAGATGTGCCAAGCTGAGGGCACAGGCTATTGGCAATCCACCCAGAAACTGGAGCCTCCAGGAGGAGGCTTCCAGGCTGTAAAAATAACCTCTTATCCAACACATGCTGGCTCACCCGCTGGGCCAGACCTGTTCTCCAGCTCCTAAACCTGGAGAAGTGAAAGGAAAACAACCCTAAAATTCAATAAATAAACCCTAAAATTCAATAAATAAAAAAAAACCCAAACCTAACCAAACCAAAAACAAAAACCAAAAAAACCTGCTGCTCCAGAGGATCCCTCAACCTCACTAATATTTCCCACTGCCCCTCCTGAAGCAGACACATTCTCCCATCCTCTCCCAGTTGTGCTCCTCGTGGTCCAAACAAAAGGACTTCACCATCATGCTCCTGGAAATGGGATCCCTAGAAAGGACCAGAAAGGAATCAGCCAGCCAGTCTGCCTGCCTGCCTTCCTTCCATCCATCCTGGCAGGGATGAACTCCTGTTAATCCACAGCTTTTACTCCCTAGAAAGAAGCCACTGGTCGCATTTAGCGCCAGTGCACTCAGACTGAGAAGAAAATGCACCTCCCTCCCTCTCATTCCTGGATAAACACGGACATCTTGGGAGCCTTGCCTGGAAAGGACAGTGATTTATACCTGGTGCTAAAAGCAGTGGTTAAGTCCTACCACCACCACCTCCAACACCCTTTTTCAGGGGCACCACACCTTTTAAATCCACCCAGGTTCCTCCCTGACCTTCCAAGCAGCAGGAAAAAAAAAGCTGCATTATGAAATACTTCACAATTGTAACTGCTTTGGTGCCAGGGTCACAGTCAAGGAAAAGAAAGAAAGAAAGGAAGGGGGGAAAAAAAAATGCTGTGACCAGAAGTGTAATTCACGCTTAGCTCAGTCCATAAAACTTCTCCCTGCCTGGATCTAAGCCATCGGCTTGGATTTGTAGTGAACTCTCAAGTGAAGTTGCCCTAGTGATAAATGCATCTGTGGGGAAAGAGGTGGGGGAAGAAATTCCCTCATCCCCCTGTTTTTTAGCACATTTTTCTGGGGAATTGGTGTAGTTCCTGAAGTGGACGTGGAGCCATGCATTAACAACAGAAAACAGGAATGAGAGATGGGAGGAGAACTGAATCCCAGCAGCCAGGATGTCATTAGGACAAGGATGACAACAGAAAGGTTGCTTGGAGGGCAGGAAGTTAATTCTGCTGCAAATGGGCCTGAATGCCTCTGTCTTGAGGGAAACAGGGCAGCAAGGATGCATCAGCCAGCTGAGTTTTAACCTTCAATCAAGCATCCAGGACTTTGCTCCTTCCATCCTAACTGGGAGAGAGCAGAAGGTGTGGAGTGGAGATTGAATTGCAACACCACAGAAAGACAGGGATTAGAAAATCCCACCCATCATCATCATTTCCATCATGAGACAGAGCTGAGCAGTCACCCTGCTGCTTCCAAGGAAACTGGGACAATCCATCCTGACAGAGAAGGAAAAGGGCTAAAGTTCAGTGAAGAACCACCAGGATTAAGGAAAAATGGCCCAAAAAAGGAGTGTTCCCTGCTGGCTGTGCCCAGAGGGGTGTGGGTCACACCACCTCTGACCCTTGGAATTTTGGTTGGGATTTTCAGCCTTGCTCAGAGGGTGCCTGTTGATAAGGAAACAGGACAGGGCAGGAAAACACTGATGGGAGTTTTCATCACCATTTTCCAGGAGAAACAGCCCTCCTTTGATGGCAGATGTGGGAATATCACGGGAGAAGCAGGCGCCTCCTTTACCTCAGCCCACAAAGGAAACACCTCCTTGCAGGCAGGTTAGGAAACAGCAGAAAATCTGCTGAGGACAAGTTTCCATCCACAGCAAAGGGCTGCCCAGGAATGAGTCACTCAGGAAGGTTCCAGCCCACCTCCCACCAGGGGATTTGCAGACAAAAGGGATGTATTTATATTTTTAGCTGGGGTTTCTTTCCCCTTTTCAAAAAATATTCAGATTTTGTTGGGAAAATAAAACTGGAAAGGGTTTTTGTCAAACCCCCCCCCCTCCTTTGTTTTTGCCACTTGAACAACTTTCAGCACTCGTGTGGAATTGTCAGAAGAAATAGCTCAAGGAAAAGCAAGAGTGGGGAGAAAAAAGCTGAGGAGCAGAAAACCTCATTTCCAACATGCACAGGAGCTGGACCTCGATGTTCCTTGTGAGCCCCCTCCAACTCAGTGATTCTGTGATTCCATGTCCCTCCCTATTCCCCGGAATGTGGCCATTATCCACTTCATCCCAAACCAGTATTTCTGACACACAGAGAGGTCAAACAGCGAAAATTCCATAGAAATCATTGAATGGTTTGGGTTGGAAGGGGCCTTCAAAGATCATCCAGTCCAACCCATTAGACAGTGACTATTTCATAAAATTATACAAAAGTTTGGGCTGGAAGGGGCCTTTAAAGATCATCCAATCCAACCCATCAAACCGTGAATATTCCATAGAAATTATAGAATTTTATAGAATAGAATAGAATTACAGAATTGTGTAGGTTTGGGCCGGAAGGGACTTTTTAAAAATCATCCAGTCCAACTCATGAAACAGTGAACATTCCATAGAAATTATGGAATGATTTGGGCTGCAAGGGACCTTTAAAGATCATCCAGTCCAACCCATAAGGGCATTCCAGGCACTCCAGATCCGTCCCCAGGGGTGCAGCTCTCAGTGCCTTGGGAGTGAGGTTTCAAACAACGTCTGCTGCAAAATTTGGTGTTATCAGCACCAACTGACCACGTCAGGAACTTGCATTAGTGACAAAAGGCTCATCAAAACCCCACAGCAGCATCTACACCTCCACATTCCCTCAGAGGAGGTGATCTGGGAGATGCATCTAGCCAGGAACAGGCATCAGGAGCTCCACGGTGTTGGAGAAAGCACAGAGGTGACAAATTCTGCCAAAAAGGAGAAAATACAGTGAGCAGGGGATTGTGCAAGAACAGGAGACATAAACAGACTAATTAAGCCGGCTCTCCAGGCAGCTCTGGCCTTGCAAGTGCTTGACTTTCCCACCTTCACACTGCTTTTTTTCCCTGAAATTCCCTGAAAATGCAGCTGCCCACCAGCCAGAGAATCCCAGTGTTGAGTGAGTGCAGGCACTCAGGACTGCCCCAGGCACAAGGGGCTCTTTATGGAGCAGCTCTCCGGGCACGCAGGACCTGGAGCAGCAGAGAAAAATAAACATCCTCCTCTTGGAAGTGCCTCGCACAATTTCATTAAGCCACGGGCTGCGGCGGATGTGTATTTATTGAATGGAGAAACAAAAAAGGGGGGAAAGAAGCCCCTGGGCTGCTCTGCTGAGGAGGGGGGATTAATGAAACCCAACAAAGGCAGAACCACCTCCAGCCTGACTTAGTGCCTAAAAAAAGATCCCCCAAAGTCACTTTTAGCCGCGATTTCCACGAGTGTGCTGTGGGCTCCAGACCATTCCTCAAGGAAAAAAAGAAAGAAAGGTGTCTTTGGGAAGGAGGGGCACAGGAATTCCAGGCAGAGGCATTCCTGCCTGTTTTCCAGCAGGCTCTGGATGCTGCTCCACCTCCGAGGTGGGGTGTGAACACAAAACATTTCCCCAGCCCCGGCCTGGCTGATTGAGAAATTAAAATTAACCCTCAGCTCTACACGTTCCCTCCCAGGGAAGGGGTTTCTCTTTCAAGGTCTTCCAGGTAGTTTTTCTGTGCTTGTGTTGTCTCTCTGTTTAATTGGAAGTGACTCCAGGGACGGTACTTGAAATGTTTCAGTTACCAAAACTCAGCTGCCAGTCTTGTTGCTCAGAGAGGCTGTGGCTGCCCCATCCCTGCAAGTGTTCAAAGCCCTCTTGGAGCAACCTGGGATAGTGGAAGGTGTCCCTGCCCATGGAATGAGATGAGGTTGAAGGTCTCTTCCACCCAGATTCCATGATTCTGTGAAAAAATAACACTGATGATCCTTCTTACAGCGTCTCTCCCGATGGTGGTGCAACATTCATTTTATCAAATGACCCCAAACTTCTATTTCTCCACTCAAAAAGAGGTCATGCAGTGGAGATACATTAGACATGTCTCCCTGCTGTGCTTGAGAGACACAGAAAATACAGCCAGTCATGCCTGAAGGACATAAAAATGTTTTACTTGTGATCAGGACAGCAATATGACAATAAAAACTTTAAATACTGCTAGAATGGTGTGATTTTAGCTTTCAGAAGCACAGAATGCTTTATTTCTGCACTTAGTTCTGCACTCAAAAAGGTTTGCAAAGTGGGATGAGTGGTTTTACTGCACATGGCTAGGCTGGGGTAGAGCAGCAGAGATAATTATTATCCCTAATTAGGGATCCATGCAAACCTAGTAAGACTTTGTTCCTCAAGGAGTGAAAGTTAAGCTCTAATACAGTACAGTTCACTCTTACTTTTGTTTGTTTAATTAAAAGCTAAACCTAAAGAAAATGCCAAAAGACCCCACAAAAACCAACCCCAGTCAGCAGCACCTGGTTATTGCCAGAATCCAGGGATATGGAATCTGTCTCCCACTGCCTTCATCAGATCAGGATTTGACAAATTAAAGATTATTCAGATTTTTCAGGGCCTCACAACAGCACAGACAAGCCAAAGGCTGAGCTCTCCAGCCTCAGCCTTATTAGCAGCCATTTTCATAGCCATAAACCAAGAGAACAATGTCTCATTTTCTAATTAATGCAGATTGTCATTAATAGATCCCAACAAAGCCGCCTTTCATTCCTTCCCTTGCTGGTGCATTTGGTGAAGCACTTAAAGGGGGCCAGCCCCGTGCACGCACAGAACTGGTTTAATTACATCCTGTGAATTTATTTTTCCAGGGAGAAATATTTCTCGGGGAAAAACGTCTATAAAAGTAACTTTAGAAGCAAAGTAATTTTGTGTGTGTTTCCTATAGGAAATCTGTTTAGTTTAAGTCCCAGGTTCTAACACTCTCTTTTATGCAGCAGCATGACCTGGGGAATGCTGCTGACAGCCATGCTAAAATCCTGCTATCTCTTCTGAAATGAAATTCCTGATGGAATTCTGAGCCGTATCTTGATGGGACCTGGCCTCCTCCCCCTTGACTGGATTTCTCTTACAGGGGGGTCACAGACACCCCCCAAAAAAGAGGCACCTCACCTTCAGGACTGCTCCAGGTGTGGGTGTTGTGTTTGGGAGTTCTTTTTACTGTCATTTGTTTAACCAAAGGGGCTTGGCTAGAGTCTCCCAAGTTTTTCTCCAAGGAGAAAAACTTTATGGATTTCCCAGCCATTCCAAGTGAGAGTTCCCAGGAAATGGATCCTCCAGGAGGGGCTTTGCTCAGGTTTCAGGATTTATTTCTTTCCCTTAGGAAGCAACAAAGCTGGAAACTCCAGCCCACGGCCCCTTTGTCACCCTTAAACTCCTCCTTGCTGGGCTTTCTGCTGCTGTTCCACCTTCCAAATCCATCCTGATCCCCTGGGAGCTGCACCAGGAGCAGCTTCCCTCCACTGAGGAAAAGGGCTTGTCTTCTGAAGGGAGACAAAAGCAGCTTTTCCTCCAGATAACAGCAAGGACTTGGACACCCCAGAGTGTCCAGGGTGTGCCCAGGATGTCCTTCCCAGACTGCGGGACTGGAAAAGTAGCCTGGGTTTATGCATGGAATTGTGGAATTGCTTAGGCTGGAAAAGTCCACTGAGACCACTGAGTTCAGCCATCTCCCACCACCAACCACAGCCCCAAGTGCCACATCCACACTCCAGGAATAAAAGCCCATTTTAGGCATAAGGCAAAAAACTTAAAAGCCAATCCAGGGAATTCAGCAATTCCATCTGCAGAGTGTGGAGGATCAGCTCTGCCAGGTACAAAACCCTCTCCTGGTTCCTTGCTCATTGTGGTGATGGAATGTTTCCACCTCTCACTCCAGACAGTGCATTAGTGGAACCACAAATGAGCCTGCATGGAGCAGTTTTAACCTGGGGAAAGCCAAGCTTTCAGTGCCACAGAATGTGCTGCCACATTTCTGCTGCCAAACACACGTGGGAAATGTGCAGGAAGTGCTGGAGGCCAACAATGCAGGAGAGCCATGGAATCACAGAGGAATTTGGGTTGGGAGGGACCTTAAAGATCATCCAGTTCCACTGTGGCCACAGGCAGGGACACCTTCCACTGTCCCAGGCTGCTCCAAGCCCCAGTGTCCAGCCTGGCCTTGGGCACTGCCAGGGATCCAGGGGCAGCCACAGCTTCTCTGGGCACCCTGTGCCAGGGCCTGCCCACCCTCACAGGGAACAATTCCTTCCCAATATCTGAAATGAACCCACTCCCTTTCAGTTTAAAGCACTTCCCCTTGAAGGATTTACAGCTACAATCAGGAAGGATCAGCTCACCTGAATAACTCCTAAAACTCTGGGAGAGTGGAAGGTGCTGAGTTGAACAGAGGAAAACCAGAACAGCAAGGCTGGCACTTCCTAAACACTTTCCAGTTGGACTGGTCTGAAGAAAAAAGCCAATCTTGGGGCCAAGGTCTCCAGATGGATGTCAAGTCCAAGTCTGGAATCCCATCCCTCTGCAGCAAATTCACACTGACTCCAGGGGACACCTCAGGTTTGTGCTTTCAACCAGTTTCCTCTGTAGCCAGTGAAAAGGTTTAGTGCCTCATGTGAGAAGAAATCCTGGAAATCCTTAGGATACACAGCAGGCTCCACCTTGGCTGAGGCCTTCTTTGGAGGCTTCCATGCACCAAAGGGTTCAAACAACTTTCTCCATGGCTGGTCCTTCCCTGCTGGCTCTCCTGGCCAGGCAAGGACACCCAGCTGCTCTGTGGCAGGGGACAGAGGAGCTGTTCAGGTTTTATGTTCCATCTCCTAGGCTTGTCCCTGGGTAGGAACCACCCTGTGAGAGCACTGGGATTGGGGTCATTTCCTCCTTCTTTCTCTCCAGGGGTTTTAATTAACATTGCCACCACACTCCTGGCTTCCAGTTTAAGCCCCCCTTTCATTTTTTACTAATTCCTTTAAGACCCAGCCATAAAACTCTGCAAACTGTGTGTTGTAACACTTCATAATCACACTTACACTGGAGTGACCTGACAGAAATCAGCTCGTTCCTGGTGATCCAGGGGGATTGGGAGCAGCATCTCACTGCCTGCTGGGCTCCAGCAGAGCTGCTGGATGCTTCTCACTGCAGGGTTTCTTGGCAAGGCTCTGGGGCAACCACTGGGATCAGCTGAGGCATCTTGAGGCATTTCTGTGCAGAAGGATGAGACAGAAGGGGAAAAACAAGATTCTTTTTGTGTCGTAAGTGCCCAGGAAAACGATCATGGTGTGAAGGGAAGCAGGAGAACAATCTGGGTGTGAAGACAAAGGCCTGCCAGTGCAGAAAATGGAGTCATGCATCCTTTAGAGCCCAAACACACACCTGTGGCCATGTTCACCCACCAAACCTGGGCTTTCACTCACAGGTCATGGAATCCTGGAATGGTTTGGGTTAGAAGGGATTGTAAAGATCATCCAGTCCCACCCTCAGCCACGGCAGGGACACATTCCACTGTCCCAGGGTGCTCCAAGCCCCAGTGTCCAACCTGGCCTTGGATACTTCCAGGGATGGAACAGTCCCAGCTTCTCTGGGCACATGTGCCAGGGCCTTCCCACCCTCCCAGAGAAGGATTTCTTCCCAATATCCCATCTAAACCTGATCTCTTCCAGCTTAAAGCCATTCCCCCTTGTCCTCTCACCAGTCATTCCCTTCCTCCACCCTGCAGCATGCTGCAGCCCCATCCTTACACATTTTCCCTCCTGGCTGCACTTCCCAGGCCCTGCTCCAACCCTCTGAGGAGCTTCCCATTGCCTGGAGCAGGTCTTGGATCAGGTGCCTCGAGTGAAACCTGTCCCAGCCAGGTCCCATCTGTGCAGGAGCCTCAGTTTTGAGCCTGGGCTTGGCTCCCTCGCTGACCTCTCCAAAAACCTCTCCTGGTTTTGCTTGGCTCCTCCCCGGTTCTGTGGGTTTGGAGGTGGCTCAGGTTACTCGCTGATGGGCTGTTCTCCTGCCTCTGCCTTTCAGGAAGAGTTCACTCCAGGATTTACAGCAGGTTCTTGGTAGCACCCTCTGCACTTCAGCCTGTGAAACCGCTTCAGTTTAACCACCTGTTTTCACACGCTCCTAATTTCACAAAGCCTCCACCTTTGGGGATGAAATTTTCCATGCTTCAGCTCTTGCCCGAGGTGCTAGTTTGTTGGTTTGTGGTTTTTTTTTCCTTCTTTAAATAAAATTCCAAAAGAAAAAGCAAGTTTGGTCCAAATCCATTCCACATTTCTGTGCTTGACAGCCCCAGGCAAGAAATTTCCCTATTCCAAAAAAAAAAAGAAAAAAAAATTTTAACCACACTTCTTGTTGTGGAGCTCAAAGGGAAAAAAATCTGCTTGGGAGCTGCCACAAACACTGTAGGAAAATAACTGGAGCCCAGTCATGGGCTGAGAACCCTGATCCACCCCAAAGACTTGAAAATGAGGTGCTTCTCTCTGTGTTGCTGTGAGGCCATGGATGGCACAAAGCCTGTGGCTCCTCTGGCAGCAGAGCTCTGCCCCAGCCTCTCCTGGAGCCAGGGGGAGCTTTTCCATTAAAATGGATTTTTTTCTCATGCTGGCAAGTCCATCACTAATTATAGGTGCGCTCAGAGTGCCCTGAGGTCAGGAGAATCCCTCAAAGGGTCTGGGGGAGAACCAGCACAGGTTGGGAAATCTATCCCAGGTTTTCCTCGGATTTTTCACTCCCTGCCCTTCACAGCACCTTGGGAAACAAAAAGCAAAGAAATAACAGCAGGCTGTGAGATCAAGCAGACAAAGTCATCAGGAAATTGTTTTAAAAAGCTTTCCATTGCTCCAGAAATAATGTCTCAGCTTCCTCGAGCCATTTGTGCTGTCCCTGGTGTTGACAAACAGATCATTTGTCCTGTTTGAGCCCATCCTCATTCACTGCTGTCCCATGCCACCCCAGAGCCCCAGATAGGGCAAACACAACAGTCCTGACCCCAAAACAGGGCTCTGCCTGCCCCTAACAGCATTGTCCCCCTCCTGCCCTGGAGAGCTGTCCCACTCATTGCCTCCATGGAGTAATTCCTGGTGGCACAAACCTTCACTCTGAGCTCCAGCTTGGAAATCCATAACCTGGCAGTGTCCAAGGGCAGCTTAGACAGCACTTGGAGAAACCTGGGACAGTGGAAGGTGTCCCTGCCCTGGCAGGGGTGGGACTGGATGAGTTTTAAGGTCCCTCCCAACCTAAACCAGGCTGGGATTATGGAATTCTCACAGTGCTGAGATACGGTTCAGCCCAGGTTGGATATTTTTCCCAATATCCAGTCAAAAGGAGTGGGAGCTGACCACACATAAACACGGGTCCACACTGATTAATCCCTGCTGGAAGCACTGGAAGTGTGGGAAGGTGTGGAGGTCACCTAGGACAGGTAAAGGTGTGCCAGGTCCACACTTTACTGTTTAACAAAGTGCACTTTGCACTTGCACAAAGTCAGGACAAATTTTCTGGTCAGGCACTGGGAACGAGCTGGGAGTGAAACCCATAGGGCATCAGAGACTTCACACAAACTCCACTCCCTCCTTGGCAAATTTCAGGCATGAAATCTGCCCATGAGACCCCCACACTTTCCCAAAAATGCAACAGAACCTCCTGCCCACCAGCTCCTTTCCTGCAGGCCCTGCATGGCCAGCACTCCATGAATTTGGGGCTTCCTCCCTTCTGGAAGGCCTCCAAGCACACTTTTGTCCCCTGGGGAGCCATCCCACAGCGGCTCCCCACAAAGCCCAGCCTGGTGTGGGGCAGCAGGGGAAGCTCACACACATTCCCCACCTCTGGAAGCAGCTGGATGCCCTGGGGTGGTCCTGAGCCCCTCAAGCTCTGGGCAGTCACACATGGAGAGCAAACACAGCCCCTGACACCTGAGAAAGTGACATTGGAGCAAAAGCCCGCGCTCCTGGCTCCCAATGCCTCCAGCAGCAGCTCTGGAGGCAGCACAATGGAATAGTATTTGGGTGTGAGAGACTCCCAGCCTGCTCCAAAGACAAGGATCCCTTTAATGGCAGCTCCCAGTTCACAGCCCAGCGGGGTTGAACATGAAACCAGCCCTTTCTTGACACTTCCCCGGAATGCTGGGAGCTGGGGAGCGCTGAAACCGGAGGAGAACACCTTCCCTTCCCTTCCTGCCAGGGCACCTGAGCAGCACAAAACTATGGTGGGTGGCCTGGAATTCCTCCTGGCTCCAGCAGCAGCTGCCCCTGCAGCCACCAGGAATGCTAAGCCCATCCAAGGGGCATCTTCTGCTTTGCTCTCCTCATCCCACTCCACTCATGTGTGAGGACAGGCATAGTTTTCACACCAAAAGCCTGTCACTGTTGGAAATTCTCCACTGGCTCTTCTGCTCAGCAGCTTTCCCCCGTCCAGGCTGCTCAGGATTGTGGTTGGATGGGATTTGGAGCAGCCTGGTCCAGTGGAAGGTGTCCCTGCCCGTGGTACAAGATTATCTTTAAGGTCCTTCCCAAACCTAACCATTCTGGGATTCTGTGCTCGCTTTAAATCCAGGTCTCTTGAAGCAGCCTCCAGAGCTGATATCCCTTTACTCTGCTGTCAGGACATCCCCAGACTGTGGGGACTTTTATTCAGCTCCTGCCCTGCCAGGAGCAACAAGAAGCAGGAATAAAGCTCTTAGTGAGACCAGAACAAATAAACCTTCCTGTACATCCCAGGAAGGTCTCTGCATCTCTTCCAACCTAAATAATGCTGCCTCTCCTTGCAGGCCTCTCCCCTACGTGCAGCTGTCAGGGAAGGAAACCCCACACAGAGCAGGGGATGCCCAAAGAAAGCTCTGGCCCCATGTGAAGCTTGTGCTGGAGCAGGGTCCTGGCAGGACATGTAGCCCCATGGAGAGGAGCAGCTCCTGAAGGAGAGATCCCATGGAAAAAACCCACATTGGAGAAGTTCCTGAAGGAGTGATCCCATGGATAAAGGGAGCAGTTGCTGAGGGACTGACCCCATGGATAAAGGGAGCCACCACAGATGGTCAGGGGAGTAACTTGGGTATTGTGGAGAGGAGATCTCAGGCTCTTTCTCTTCCCACTGTCACCTGCCCATTTAAAATAAAATAAAACTTAAAAGCATCATGCAAATGGTTAAGGGCTGTTTGTCTGCCTTGAGCAGGATGTGATGAGACAAAGCTGCTGGCACAGGGTGCCCAGAGAAGCTGTGGCTGTCCCTGGATCCCTGGCAGTGTTCAAGTCCAGGGTGGATGGGGCTTGGAGCAACCTGGGACAGTGGAAGGTGTACCTGCCCACGGCAGGGGGTGGCACTGGATGATCTTTATGATCCCTTTCAGCCCAAATCCCCCCGAGATTCCATGAAGTTCCTGTCTCCTCCTGTGCTGCAGCCCCCGGTGCTGCCCCAGGCCCCAGCTCAGGCTCACTGCAGTTCCAAGCCCTGTAACGTGCACTGGAAGTTCTGCTGAGATTATTTGGATTGGCCAGGAAAACTTCCCTTCTCCCTGCTGAGGTTAAAGCCAGAGCAGCCTGGAACCTCCAGCTCAGAGCCACTGCTGCTTATCCAAACAGCTCCTCCTTCCCAGAGTGCATCCCCAGCTCCTCCCAGCACACTTGGGCTCCAGCAGCAGCAGATGCTACTCCAAAAATCCCGGAAAACCTGAAAGCACAGCAGAAATGAAGCTCTTATTGCCCACCAAACTAATCCTAGAGAAGGCTACTGGCCAGGAAGCAATCCCTGTGGCTGGAGGACTGCTCCTGTTATGCCCTGGCCATGCAGGACCTGCTGTCCTTCCCAGGGAAGGGAAATCCCTTCTGTTTGTATTTGGGCTGGGTCTGTTATTTTGGGTATTTTAACAGTTTATCCTTTTCCTTCTCTGCCTGATCCTGCACAGGGCACAGTGAGCCCATTCCCTTCTCCCTGGTGCTCCTCGCCAGCCAAAAAATGCCCAAAAAGGGGAGAGCAGGTGGGAGGGCAGAGCCCACCTTGCACTTTCTATACTGACACTTGGCCACCTCCACCCAGCCAGGAGCCTCAGTGACCTGGCCAGCACCTGAGCACACAAGTGACCCAAAAAAAGCAGCAAAAAGGAGCCAAACTCACCCATTCTCAGCCCATTCCTGGGCACACAACAAAGCCAAGCCTATGGCAATCAGCCTATGGCAGAAACAGAACAACCTCTGCCTCACGAGTCATAAATCTGGGGGGAATTCCTCTCCCTTCTCTCCTGGGAAGTGTTTCCCTCTCATGGATTTGGGTAGGAGAGGGTGGCAGCTAAATCCTTTTTTCATCACATTGAATTAAACTATAAACCATAGCTCTTAATTCCTTTTAATTAAATTTCTCCCTGGAAAACGGAAATGTTATTTTCCCGTGTTTTTTCACAAAACAGGGCAGGGAAGAGAGAAGGCCTTGGGAGTTCTCCAGGGAGTTGTGGGAGGTACCTGAGGCTCTCCCAACAGCTGAAGGGGACTCCATCGCTGGCAGATCCCAAATCCATCCCTTGTGCTAGACTGGCTCACCCCCACAAGGGTAAATCTGGGAGGAGGGTAAAGCACAAATTCATCTGAGGCAGAGTCAAGCCATCTGATATATGCAAGGTCTTAGTGTCAACCCATCCCTTTGGAGAAGGACACATTTCCAAAAATCCTTCAACCATTTTTACACAGCCATGGTCGGGCCCTTCTCTCCTACAACATCAGGTTGCTTCCTCAGTGGATGCATCCAAAGTACTTTGGGGAAAAAAGATTAAAGAAAATTCACTGGAATATTTTATATTTCAAGCAGAACTGTTGGAGCAAGACCAGCAAGAGCAGGCACCAGGTCAAGGGAGTGAGGAACCCAGACTGGACTCGGGGCCATCACGGCTGACTTGGACACGGGATGTTCTGGGATACACACATGGGAAATCCCTGATTTCAAGGCAAAAACAGCAATGCTGGGGAGGATAATGAGATGGGAATAGAGGTAGAACTCTTTTCCCAGGTCAGCTTTGTAACAGCCTGGGGAGACACAGAGCCCTCAGCATTCGCCTCTGAGGCCAAAACACTTCCACAGCACCTAGACTCAGGACACCAGGCACTGGTGTCTCTGGTGAGGTCCCAGGCGAGCAGAGGGTCCCTCACAACCCCAGTTGGACCCTCTGGTACCCAAATCCCTTCCAAATTCCACTCCACACACCTCAGCCCTCCAGGCTTCCCTTTCCTTGCACTGCTGAACACAAAATTAAACCTCTGCCATTCCCACCTTTGGGAATAACCAACACCCAAGATACTCACGGATGTCCGAGCTCCAGTGGAGACCTCTGAGCTCACCCCACTGTCCCCTTCCTTCCAGCCTCCTCTGTCCCTGAGTCCCCTGGCCTGGGGAGGTCCTGTCACCCCCTCAGTGTCCCTCCCTGCCCAGCCACCAGCTCCAACTTCCCAGCTGAGAAACCTTCCCGAAGGCAGAGGGGCTGGCAGCCCCCCCGAACCTGCACGGCAGAGGAATGTCAGGCATGTCGTGAAACACAAATCCCTCTTCCTAGAACTGTCAGGCCCCATTAGCGCTGCCGGTGCTGACAATGAGAAGGGCTTTGAATCCCAAACCACTGCTCCGGCGAGCTTTCCTTTGCTAATGAACCACCCACAGGCTGAAACACAACTCCCGGGTCCGGGCTGTGCTCACACACACGGTCCCTTTCACCTTCTCCAGGCACAGCTCCTCCGTTGGCTTTTTTGGTGCTGCATCCTCAACCTGCCTCAGCTCCATCCCTGGAAAACAGAACAAATCCAGAGAGCTGACATTAAAATGCTATTAAACCTTCATACCAGCCAGTTCTTGTCTGAAGTGATATCTGGTCAGCAAGCACAAGAAAATGGGCACATAAAGATGCAAAAAGTCATCCCTGAGTTCTCCCCAGGAACCAAACCAGGGCCTCCAAGCCCCTCACCCTGAGAAGGGATAGGCACTTCTAACACAAGGACAAGACCACTCAGAGCCCTCCAGCAGGGACAGGATGAGGGGAGGCTGAAGGGAGCAGCCGTGGGAAAGGAAAAGTCCTGATTTAAACCCCGTTTAGCCCAGAAATCCCTCCATGTCTCTGGAGAACACCTGCTGGTTGCTCCCACCCCTCTCTCCTGCCAGTCCCAGGCTCCAGCCTGGATTTTGTGGATGCAGAGGGATGTCACCAAGGGGGGACAAAGGCTGGGGGACAGGTGACAAGTCTCTCTGTGCCCTTTAGGGGTGGCTCGGAGCAGTGGGAAGCTCATGGGGACAAACACCGCCTCAGCAGAGTCTGAGCAATCCCACCAAACCCCGTATTGCACAATCCAAGTGTTTAAAGGGAAAAGTGACCACAGAGGCTTTCACCAACCGCTCTGGGGGTGCTGCTGGACGTCCTGAACCCCTTTTCTTTCGTGTGCTGAGAGCCAGGGTGCAGTTCAGGCATTGAAAAGGGGCCATGCAAACACAAAGAGCTCAGTGTCACAGGGCGTTGTTACAAGAAATCAAAAAATTTCTCCTCTTCCTTCCCAAGCCCCCAAATGTTTTTCCACGACCCCCAAAACCCCACACAGCAAAACCTCCCACCCTCCCAAATGTCTATATTTAACACCCTAAATACTCACATTATGGTCATGATCATTTGGTAGGTTTTTAAGTCCAGACACCAGATAAAGAAACCAAGAAGGGGGAAAAAAAAAAACAAGCCAAAAAAACATAGATGCAGCAATGAAAGAAGGAAAAACAAGGCCACTAACACTTCATCCGCGATCCAAACAACATCATAAAATCCTTGGCAACAGCCTTGCAGGGGACTAAAGCCCCTGCACCCAGCACAGAGTCACAGTTGTGTCTGCACTAATACTCTTTGCAGATTTAGGAATCACTAGAGCTGGGCTCTCATGGGCAGAACACTCCAGAGGTCATTAGGAAAAGGCTCCAGACATCTGTAGTTCACTAAAAAAATTCAGTGGAATTATTCCCGTAGAAAAAGCTATGAGGACGTGCACTGGGGAGAAACAGGTACTTAAATTAATCCTTTCCAAATGAACATATGCAATAAAAATGGAATTAACACCTGTGCAGATAAAATACTTCAGCTCCCTTATGTGGGGTGATGCTCGAATTGCATTTTCACTTGGTCCTAATCAGATTCCTGATGGTTCTGAACAGGATTCAGGAACCTCCTGACCTGCAGGAGTTTGGAACATTTAAGGGGGAACATTTAATACCCATTTATCAGGAGAGTGTGATCAGAGGGAATTTCAGGGGAGAGAAGGAGAAGGAGATGAAGGGAGAAGTGGCCAGGGAGAGAAAAGGGGATCTGGAAGTGAGAAACAGCAGCTCACAGTTAAACAAACAAGTTCTTTTAATAGCTCTGCAACTTGAGCATTCAAGTGAATACCATTTTATCCTCCATAATATCAACATCTAAAAATCAATGGAATAATGGAGTTCTTTATATAATTTTTAGGATTTTGGTCCCTGAACATTTGATATCTGAACAAGGCATATCTGCTATTTGGGTTTTGGTTTTTTGGTAGCAATGTCAGTGAGTGAGTCCCCAAGGCTCTTTCGTTTCTCTCGTTTCCCTCTTCTTCACCTTCTTGAAGACAGGTTTATGCTGAGAACCATCCTCTGGATTTTTTCTTCATTCCTTAAAATATTTGCTTTGACAGCACAGATCTTTTCTTGCTGGTCTTTGATCAGCTGCTCCAGCTCAGCCAGGTCAGCTTTCAGTGGTTCCACGGCGCTGTCTGTGATGCTGGAACAGACACAAGAAACGTGATGTTGTTGGAAACTTTCTGCTGCTTCAGGTTATTTAATCCTCCAACAAAGTACATTTCAATACCTGCAAGGCTGCAAAGTATTTCACAGAATTACAGAATCCCAGGATGGTTTGGGTTGGGAAAGGACCTTAAAGCTCATCTCATTCCCACCCCCTGCCCTGGGCAGGGACACCTTCCACTATCCCAGGGTGCTCCAAACCCTGTCCAACCTGGTCTTTAAGTTGTTCCCACCCTTCCTGAAAGAAAGTTTGGAATAAGAAGCACAAAGACAAAGCCAACAACATGGATAGAGGGGAACATTGTTCAGGGGAGATCACCCGTAATTCAACAGCAAAAATAATTTCTTGGCTCATCTTTCTGCTAAGACTCTGGAGGAGCTGTGGCTGCCCCTGGATCCCTGGCAGTGTCCCAGGCCAGGTCAGACTGGGTTTGGAGGAGCTGTGGCTGCCCCTGGATCCCTGGCAGTGTCCCAGGCCAGGTCGGACTGGGTTTGGAGCACCCTGGGACAGTGGAAGGTGTCCCTGCCTATGGCAGGGGGTGGCAATGGATGAGCTTTAAGGTCCCTTTCAACCCAAACCATGCCATGATTCCATGATATGGAAAAGGAGCCATCAGGAGCTGCTGACAAGGACAGGCAACCCCACACTAGCAGGAAATTTCATAAAACCTACACGAATGAACCACAAGTTATTGCACAGGCATTCCCCCACTGGGATCCTGCAAGTGTCTGTCACAGATCAAAGCAAACAGGGCCGAGCTTCCCAATGACAGGACACATGGGAAGCATTGTCTTCTCCATGGCTGCTGCTCTGTGATCCTGTCCTGAAGGACTGGAAGTGCCTCACTGCTCTGATTTAGGGCTCACTTTTAACTCATTCCTATGTACCAGGACAGGACTCAGGTAAGAATCCCCCCCACGCTGCTTCTGCATGTGGATTCAGGGAGCAGCAAATCTATCTGGGCTCCAGAAATACTGATCTCTACCTCATGTTTAAGATCACAGCATAGTCAGCTGGAAGGGATGTTCTGTTTTCAAGGAGTGTAAAAGACACAGAGGTAAGAATCTGTCATTCACACCAGAACGTGCTGAATGCATGGCACAAAGAACAGGCTGAGATTTAGGGATCCACTCCTGCTCTGGGTTCAGTATTTATGGTTTTTCCTAAGTTTGAAGAGCCCCTAAAATCTGTGGGGCTGGCACTGACCTCTGCTCCTTCTGCAGAGCCTCGGCGTGCTCCCTGTTCTCCTGGCGCCACACCTGCAGCTCATTCCTCATGGCATCCATGTCCTCCTGGATGTAGTCCACGATCCTGCCCAGCCAGAAGGCATTCTGGCACACAGTCTGGATGGACACCTGGAACTTCTCGATTTCTTTGGCCACCAGGTCTCTCTCCCTCTTCCTGGAGGCTTCTGAGACGACTGGCTTCTCCTGACGGAAGGGATGAACAGGGAAAGCATCAGAATTAGGGAAAACTGCATGCAGAATGTTTGGAGACTGCAAACTGGGAAGTAGCTGGAAAAGTGTTTATGACAGTGTGAAATGGAAGGGAAGAATTGTGGAATCACAGAATGGTTTGGGTTGGGAGGGACCTTAGAGCTCATCGCATTGCACCCCCTGCCACGGGCAGGGACAGCTTCCACTATCCCAGGTTGCTCCAAGCCCTGTGCAACGTGGCCTGGGACACTTCCAGGGATCCAGGGGCAGCCACACCTTTCAGGGCGAGCTTTGAAAGCAGCAGCAAGTCCTGCTGCTGTGTGGGAGCTCCAGGCCACAGCCTCCTCTCAGTTCTCTGCACCAGCCCCTTCAAGATGCTCCTCTCCCTCCACTGTCCATATCTGCATTTCCAGGTCCTGATGCTGCTCCTCACAACAGCACTTCAGAGCTGAAACAGCCTGTGGTTACTGCCTGCCTTGCACTCTTGTTCATGGCTGTAAAACCTTACAGGCTGCAGGTGTGGCCTCCATAAACTCCACTACTCCAAAGGAATTTGGGCTTGCGCTGCTTCCCTCATGTGCAGCCAGCAGAGTCTCTGTGGTGCAGCTCCTGAGGCCTCTCAACTTCCTGCAGGTCAAGCACAGAGTTTGCTCCAGTGGCAAAGCCAGCCAGGAGCAAAAGGATGCTGTAAAAGGAGCAAAGTGATGCCACTGGAATAATCTTATTCCAGAAAAGCCGTTAAGGAAAAGTCCACAAAGAAAAAACAACCTCGTTTTCCTTTCTTTCTTTCCAACCCTCATGCAGGTCAAATTCCCAAACCCAGACATACACAGCTTCAAGTTTATTAAAAGTCATTTTGGTCATTTATTATATGCCAGGAAACCAGAAAGGCCTTTTCCTGCCACCCCAACCAGCTGAGCCAATTCCTAGGCACAATTCTTGCTGAACACGGATGGAGGTGGCAGCGCTGGGACAGGGAACCCGTCCCGCTGTCCCCTCCTGCCCTCCTCCCCCTGCCTGGCTTCCTGTGCAAGCCAGGGGCTGTTTGCTCAGCTGGCTTCTGGGAGGCTTTTGGAAGGGCCTCTTGCCAAGCACATTTCAGCAGCCCTGGGCTGGCTGGAGGGCTCAGGGACATGGAGATGTGTTTGAGGAAAACGCTTTGCTGGGGATTCAAACACTGAGCCTCGCTCAGGGCTGCTGCCACACACACAGCACAGGAAAACGAGCGGATTTCTGACTTTACTGGGGGGTTTATGTTCCAGTGTTCAAGCAGAAACTGGGATGAGGTGACAAAAGCTGCTGAACCCGTGCCCTTCGTTGCCCAAGTCACTTCACGAGCACTGCCTGAGCTGTTAAAAACAATTCCACCCCAAATTCCCTCTCATGCCTCCCTCACAGCAGCAGGTGTTTCATTACACCACACAAACCACACCAACCACAGGGTTCAGAGCTTTTCTGGAGCCATCCATGCATTCACTGCCCTTTAGGATGGAAGAGCTGCATTCTCACAGCATTTCAAACCCTTCTCTCTCTATCCTGACTCTGTTTTCCTACTTCTTTTCACCAAAACAAGAGGCAAGGCTCAGTCCACAGCACTGGGATTGGGAAGTGAACTGTGCACACAAGCACCTCCAGTCCATCAGCAGAGTTGTGTCAGATCCAACAGCTTCCCAGGAAGACATCCCATTCCCTTGTTGGGAACCAAACCCTCACCACTCTGCTCCCTGCCATCCATTATCCAAAGGCTCAGCCAAGAAATGAGGAATTTATTTCACACGCAGCTCTCTCAGAAGGGAGAAGATCTGAGGGCTGGTGTGTGAAAACCTGCTCCATTCCTATTTTCCAAATGCCAAGTTTTGGAATGTTTCCTGAGGCATCCTCCTGGAAAAGCCGGCAGTCCATGGCCTGGATCAGTGCAGTTTTCATGGGATAAAAATCTGCACAGCCTGAATCCATGGGCTGAGGGTCAGCAAGGCCAAGGGCCAGGCCCTGTCCTTGGCTCACAACAACCCCGTGGAACACCTCAGGCTCAGAGAACAGCAGATGCTTGAAAAGCTCACGTGAAAACAAACTTGGAATGTTTTTGATGAATCAATCCTTAAAGTGTATTAATAAATACTGAAAACGAATTCTAGTGTCCCTGTAATTCCAGCGTGTTCTTTGTGCAGTTGAATACTTCAACAGTGAGATTAAGAGGAGAAAATATTATCCCATCCAAAAGGGAGAAAATATTATCCCATCCAAAGTCAGTCATGGGATTACAGGATTGTCAGGGTTGGAGAAGACCTTTAGGATTATCAAGGCCAACCTGGCATTGCAAGAGCTGAAACATAACACCACTAAAAATTAAATACTATTTGGAATAAAAATCTAGCAAATACTATTCAGACAGGTTCATCAACAGGCTTGTTTAAAAATAAAAACAATTTAAAAATTAATAAGTGCTTTTGAAACACTTATTATATGATACTGAAGTGGTGTAACAACTCCCAAGTTTCAAGAAAAATTTCCTCCCAAGAAAAAGTTCCCAATCTTAAGCACAGGAACTCAACTGGCACATTCATCCCACAAGTTAAAAAATCACATTCCGTTCTTTCTTTGTCCCATTAACACCTGTGCTCCCAAGAACCCAGAGTGGCTTGGGTGGGAAGGAACCTCAAAGCCCATCCAGTTCCACCCCTGCCCCAGGTTGCTCCAAGCCCCATCCAAGCTGCCCTTGGACGTTCCAGGGATGGCACAGCCACAATTCCACGTCCTGCAGCTCAGGGCTCAGAATTGTCACCATGACACTCTCAAGCTTTGCCAATTAATGCTGATTTCAAATAATTAAGGGAGAGAAATCCATGAGTGCCGCAGTTCCAGCTGTGGGTTAAAATCTCTGGAATTATGGCAGGTGGTTTCCCACACCCAGCGACGTGGGCGGTACAAGCCTCAAGTGCCACCTCTGCTCGCTCTGCACAAATGCAAAACAGGAGAAAAACACCAGAATCCCAATTGTTCCAGGCTTTTTCATCAGCCCCTACACCTCACCCGAGTCCCCCTTTCATGACAGCCCCAGAATCAATAAATTATGCCCCTACAAAAGGTTGGATTGCTTCTGTAGGCCCAACACGTTCCCTTTCCTCCGTGTTTTTCATGAGGCACCAAGATAAATGTTTGCTTTGGATTCCTGGGAAAAAGGCTGCTTTTCCCATTACCTCGATGTGAGCAGGACACAATGTGGGCTCGGGTGCAGGGACCTGAGAATCTGAAAGCAGGAATTTTCTTTTTTAATCAAGAAAGGGGAAATTATCAACAAGGCTCCAGAAACCACCAGAATTTCCAGAAACAGCATTTGCTTACTTTTATGTACCTTCTGCTTTCTTTTTTTTTTTTTTTAATTAACAGTTTTAAAAATATGAATCAAATTAGTACAAACATCCCTCAAGCATTTTAATAGTTTCTACAGCTCCTTTTTAACTCTATTATTATGTCCCACTATGAAACAGACCCAAGCAATCACAGTTTTATGGAGCTCCACCATTTCCCCCCACCTCTTTCTATAGGACAGGGCAGAAACTTCATTTTGGACAAGCAACTGGGATATATCCAGTGCAAAACCAACAAGGTGGGGTGCTTTTTTTATTGTATGAAATGTATTTTTTTATCATAAAGGCTGTTTTCTTTCCCTGGTTTTTACAGAGTCTGCGTTTTAAGCAGGTTGTAACTATTCACCAGGGATCCCCCATAAGAAACTTTCACAGAATGAGGGGGGAAACAGTAAATGTGAAATCATTTCCAATGAACAGGATGCTTTTTCTGCTGATGCCAGCTATGGGGTTCAGGCACAGGCCAAGGAGCTGCAGACACCATGTTCTTTACCACTGCATTTTCCAGAGTCAGTCTGACCTGCTCCTGAGCTGGAAGGCTCCACAAGGAAATAAAAGAATGGCTCTTTCAAGACAGCTTTTTACTTTTTTTTTTTTTTCTTTTGGAGGGTGGTGGTTTTTCCTTCAGTTCATATTTGATCCTTCTAAAAAGAGCTGGGCTTTTACCTGTCCATGAACACCCAGCCCAGCCCACACACCCAGCCTGCTTTCCTTCACCTTCAGCCTGTCCTGGGGAGAAGTCAGCTCCCAAAATCTTCTGCATTTGGGGCAGCATTCAGTACACAAAGCAAAATCATGGAATGGTCTCCTTGGAAGGGACCTCAAAGCCCATCTTGCCATGGGCAGGGACACCTTCCACTGTCCCAGGCTGCTCCAAGCCCCAGTGTCCAGCCTGGCCTTGGACACTGCCAGGGATCCAGGAGCAGCCACAGCTTCTCTGGGCACCCTGTGCCAGGGCCTCCCCACCCTCACAGGGAGGGATTTCTCCCCAATATCCCATCCATCCCTGCCCTCTGGCAGTGGAAGCCATTCCCTGTGTCCTGTCCCTCCATGCCTTGTCCCCAGACCCTCTCCAGCTCTCCTGGAGCCCCTTTAGGCTCTGGAAAAAGCTCTGAGCTCTACCTGGAGCCTTCTCTTCTCCAGGTGAGCACCCCCAGCTCTCCCAGCCTGGCTGCAGAGCAGAGGGGCTGCAGCCCTGTGAATCCTGAGCCTAGGAGATAAGCCAGGAGATGATTCCAGCTGCAATTAGTGACAGCAACTCACATTAATTAACCCACAATGCCACCCTGGTGCCAGTCCTGCCCAGCCCTCCCTTTCTCCTCACACTCCCTGTGTCCAGAACCTTTTCCTCCTGAGAGAGCAGCCTTTCCTGGTGAGCAAGAACTGAGAATAAACCTGTGACAGGCCCTGTGCTGTGTCCTTTACACACTGCACCCTCTCCCGGGGGGAACCACAGCTGCCTCACCACTTTTATACATCCCCTGTGCTCACAGACCATCTGCTGCCTCACTTGGGTTTATGCTGCACCCACAGGGCACGAATTCTGTGGTTTGAGGCACAGAGGAGCCCTGACACTGGGATTATCTCAGGAGTGACCAGAGCCCTGCTCCTGTGCTCACAGCACAATTGCTTGGGGAGCACATTTGTGTTCCCTGAGAGCTGGGAGCAGTGTGAGGACCCTGGAGCACACACTGCCTCCATCTGAGCTCCTGTGCTGGGTAAAAAAATCCCATTTTTGAGGAATTGTGTGCCTTCACCAGAGATTTCCCACTGAATTAGGGTCACATCATTAGCACCAGAGATGTCCCAGAGGTGAAAACCCTTCCATGGGTAACTCCTCCTCCATTTCCCTGTCAGCATCCCTTGGGACACACGAAGCTGGCAGGATGCTGTGGTAGAAATGATGAGCCTCCTCCACATACCTAAAAAATGGGATTTCTGCCTGCAGCTGGTTAACACAGCGCATTAATTGTACTGGAGGGCACACCCAGAGCTGGATTAATGCTAAAAGCAATGACCTGCAGCTCTCCAAACAAACAGAATCAGCACTGATTAGATCTGCCCCAAGCTCTGAAGTGCAAAATGCATCACACTGGTAATTCAAGCTGATATTGCCCAGGTGCTGAGCTATTCAACACCACTTGTTCCTCCCAGAAGCCTCCAAGCTGCTGCTTTTCTGAAGCCCTTTTGGGTAGTGCAAAGATGGGAATTCTGTTATCCCACTTGCTTGCAGCTATTTAATAACCTGCCTACATTTTTCCACACATCAAATAAATGAAGTGGAATACAAAATGGAACATCTGTTTCTTTCTCTGGTTGACATTAGAGGCTTAGATTCTAAACAAATACATTTAGGAAGTTTTTTTTAGGAATTTGTTAGTCTGAACACAGCTAATCAAGGCAGCAGAAATCTTGTGTATTTCCAAAATGACCTCTTTGTTTGACCTCTAAATTGTGTATATTATTTTAAGTTTCTGCACATGCAAAATGTAGATGATGAAAGTCCCAGTTTTCTTTCCTTCTCCCTTCTTTTCCTTTATTAAAACTCCTCAAAAAGCAAATGCATGTTTGGGAAACACAGCACAGAAAGGGTTTTGGAGGAATATTTTTAACATAAATAAATGTTCCCCAGCCATCAGCAGCTGGAAGGTGTGAAACATCCCTGAGAGGGCACTGTTCCATTTGGATTAAGTATTAATCCACCCACTTCACCTCATTTCTGGCTGATTAATCCCCAATAAATCAGGCAGACCCATTGATCATTTTTTTTGCTGAACACTGGAGTTAATAATGTATTAACCAAAAGTTCCAGCACTCAGCCTGCTATTTTTTCCCTCTTCATTTTCCCCAACTGGCAGAAGATCAAGGCTTTAAAGACTAATGAATAGAAGTGGGAAAATATTTCATTTCTCTTGGATGTATTGAATGGTTTAATAAAATGAGGGGAGATTAACATTCTAGTGACAGAGAAAGGGAATATGGAATTTCCCAAAGCACCTTTTCTTTCAAGTATTCCCTGGATTTTTGGATGCCTTACTCCAAAAATCCAGCAGTACCCTTCATTTTGCTCTGTGATGCACAGCACAGTTTGAATACAGTTGCATCCTAAGGCAGAGGATATTCCTCCTGGACAGTTTGACAGAAAACAAATTAGACATAGAAACATTCCCAGAGGCAAGGCCATGTTGGAAATTTGTGGCTTTTTACTTTCACTGTCACAGCAACTCCATCCTGTAAAATCAATTCCCAGGATTCAGTCGTGTCTCCAGCTCTTGTTTTCTGAACTGACAAGTGCCTGTCACACACTCCGAGCATTTTTAATCATCTTTTCCATTCAACTCTGCTGGCAGGAAAACTACACTTCCCTCTGGATCACAATTTGAGGAAAATCACACTTCTCTGTAGATCACAATTTCAGGAGAATTTGACATCTGTCTGGATCACAGTTTCAGGAGAACTACACTCCTGTCTGGATCACAACTTCAGAAACACCACCCTTTCCTCCGGATCACAATTTCAGGAGAACCACACTTTCCTCTAGATCACAATTTCAGGAAAACCACACTCCTCTCTGGATCACAATTTCAGAAGAACCACACTTTCCTCTAGATCACAATTTCAGAACTGGACTCTTCTCTGGATCACTATTTCAGGAAAATCACACTCGTGTCTGGATCACAATTTCAGAACTAGACTCCTGTCTGGATCACAAGGATTTCAGGAAAACTACACTCTTTTCTGGATCACAATTTCAGAAACACCACACTCCTCCCTGGATCCCAATTTCAGGAGCACTACCCTCCTCTTTGGATCCCAAGCACTCCCACACCATAATCTGAAAAGCAGCAGCAGCAGCACAGGAGCCTCCTGCAGCAGCAGCCAGCTGCTTGGCCAGGGGATCCCATGGTATTCCAGGAGCTTGGGCAGGTTTCCATGTGATGGACTAGGAAGTCAGCAGGTTTTTTTCCAGAATTAGTTGTCTGTTCTGGGCACTGCTAACACAGAGCAGGGCTTCAAAAGTGCAACAAAAGCCAAAAAAGCACTGAATGAATGTTTCAGGGGCTGAAAACCAGCAGTGGGACTCAAAGGTTATTGTAGAGGGTCACAATTGGCCATTTAAAAATATGTAAGGGGTCAAAAAGGGACTGGTGTAGTTTGCTACTCTCAGTCAGGATAAAAAAAGAACCAGAAAATTTAGCACAGACACCAGAGGAAGCTACCTGAGCTTGAAATCCATGTGATTGTGTAAATCCTCCCCCATTATCCTGTTCCATGGCCAGTGCTGGGCAGGACACAGCACCAAGCAGGGCAGCCCAGGATGAGGGAGTGCTGAGAGACAGCATTAATGAATGCCTGATACTCTTCCCAAACTGATCCAACAGCACCATCTAGTTATAAACCCAGGAAACAGGGACAGCTGCATAGCTTGGGCTCAGCTGCCAGCTCAGGAATGAGCTTTGGAGCTGCTGCAGAAACAGCAGAACCAACCTGGAACCCTGCTTTTCCTCCAAACCATTCTCTAAAGGCAGGATTTCTCCTATGGGAAGCAACCTAAAAAAAGGCGTTTTCCTCATTTTAGAAGGATTCAGTTTCTTCATTCATAGAATCATCCCAGAATGGTCAGGGTGGGAAGGGACCTTAAAGATCACCCCGTTCCATGGGCAGGGACACCTTCCACTATCCCAGGTTACTCCAAGCCCCAATGTCCAGCCTTGGACACTGCCAGGGATCCAGGGGCAGCCACAGCTTCTCTGGGCACCCTGTGCCAGGGCCTCCCCACCCTCCCAGGGAACAATTCCTGCCCAGTATCCCACCTAACACTGCCTGGGCTCATCAACCACAGCTCTTGCAATCCATGAAAGGAATTTTCTTCCAGGCCTGGACCTCAGCCAATCCCAAACTCCAGAAAGGAGGATCCACCCCCAAGAGTCAGACCTGCCATCCCAACTTCCTCAAGGTGCTGGGAAAGAAAGGAAAGCCCAAAGAGGCAGACAAGAGTCAGCACTGATTTCACAGAGCTCTGTGAGCTGCTGGACTCAAACACTACAGACCATTCTTGACAAAAAACACAGGAAGGAAAACCCTACAGTACTGAATTAAAAGAAATGAGAAGATGTGATTGGAAAATGTAAGAGTTCATGAAATGCACTCTCCTCCTCAAAACATCACCTACTTGTCTAATTTTATGAGTTTTTTATCACAGCAGTGCCTCTCCCCAGCACATCAAAATGGATTTAGAAACTTTCCATGGGGCCAAGGGATCAGATCTCAGTGTTCTGCCTTTGCTGCCTCTCACACCAGCTGTGCAAGGCACACAAAGCCAGACCTCTAAATTGTAACAGTGAGAAACTTAAATCAGGGGGGTTTTCAACCTTTGCTTCTGGTTTGTGATCACTACTAGATCCTTCCCACACACTTCACAAGTGATCAACAACAACAAAAAAAAAACCCTAAAAAACCCAGCAGAATCAAAACCTACCTTCCCTTTCTCTACTGTGGGAAAAATCACATAAGCAAGACAAGGTGTGACAGAGAAAAGATGGATCATAAATAGAATAAAACACATTTAAAGCAAACAAAAAAGGTCACAGTTGCAACATTTAATCTCCCAGTTCTTTGAAAGCCATTGCCACCTCACCCTGTCTGTGGTCTGTGATGATTTCTGTGATGCTTCATAATCCTTTTTTGTTTCTAGGATCCTTTTCACCAGCCCACCTGTTGAAAAACCGGGATTTTTCTAAGCAATGATGGACACTAAACAGTTATAAACATTCAGACAATAAAATAAAACCCAACTGCTTCGTTTTTTCAACGCAGACAATTTTTAGAGCAACATGAGCAGCATTTGATTTTGTATTTTAAACACTGACACACAAAGTATTTGTTATTTGACCTTTTTTCCTCCCAGGCTTCTCTAGAATTTGTCTTTAAATCCAACCTCACATCTCAGAGCTGCCAAGCTGTACCTGACACTTGAAGAAACATTGATTTATGAGCTTTATGCAGAATTTTAAATCCTGCTGACATTGAGGATGCATAGAAAATGTGTCCTTAACACAGTTGTGGATCCAGCTGCACAGGAAAACAAGCCTGGGTAAATAAGTTGGTTTTCCTGCAAACGTTGCAAACCCCTTCCCTCAGGAGGGGTTTTACTGCTCTGTTCAGCATTTTAAGTGTTCAGCATTTGGTTCAAACCCAGGGGTTGATTCTGGGTCTGTATAAATACAGATAAAAGCAAACTTACCATGCTTTTGATCCTCAACCAGCTCCACCTCTGGCTCCTACACATGCAGGAAGAGAGCTTTAGTTGCAAAAAGTTGGCGTTGCTGTAACATGGAACTATTCACAAATATTCAGCTGGAGGATACTTCAACAAGTCAGGGAATCTTGGAATGGTTTTGGTGGGAAGGGACCTTAAAGCTCATCCCATTCTAGCCCTGCCACGGGCAGCGACACCTTCCACTATCCCAGGATGCTCCAAGCCTGGCCTGGGACACTTCCAGGGATCCAGGGGCAGCCACAGCTTCCCTGGGAATTCCAGCCCAGATCCTCCCCATCCTCCCCAGCCAGACATTCCTTCCCAATATCCCATCCATCCCTGCCCTCTGGCAGTGGGAGCCATTCCCTGTGTCCTGTCCCTCCATCCCTTGCCCCCAGTCCCCCTCCAGCTCTCCCAGAGCCCCTTTAGGCTCTGGAAGGGGCTCTGAGCTCTCCCTGGAGCCCTCTCTTCTCCAGGTTGGGCATTCCAAACAAAATCTGGAAAAAGGTTCAATGAGTTGCACCAGGGACAGACCTTTGGCACCTCTGGCAGGGGCACTGCTGCCTCCACCACGAACTGCTCATCCTCCTCATCAGACACCTGCTGCTCCCTGATCACTGTCGGGGTTTTAGCGCTGCCGCTCCTGCCAGGGACACGAGAAAAAGGGGAATGAGTGGAAATGCTGAGATGTCTCCAGAATAAAGTAAACTCATCTAAAAGCCATCAAAAGATCATAAAATATCAGAATCATGGAGGCTGGAGAAGCTCCCCAAGTCCAACCTGTGAGCAATCCCCAGCCAGAGCACTGAGTGGCACCTCCAGGTGTTCCTTGGGATGGGGACTCCACGTGTCCCCACCATGAGCACTGAGGTGACCACCCCAAAGTGGTGATGCCAGAGGGGCTGGGAAGGGTGTGCTCCAAGGAACAGCCACTCTGCACCTCCCTCATCCCTCACCTTTCTGGGATTAAGAGCTCAGTGCTCTCCTGACGTTTCACTCGGGGCGGTGCCGGCCTCGCAGTGCCAGGACGGGGAATCCTTCTGGAACAACAGTGGAGAAATCATTTTCACAAGTGACACAGCAACACTGAGCAAAAAAACAAATGAAATTGGGGTATGAAAAGCAAATTCACCTCATCACAGAATCAATGAACGAGGTTGGAAAGGACCTTTAAGATCATCTAGTCCAACCTATGGCATAAATGTTATCCGTAACATCATCCTTATGGAATGCACAGAGGAAATGCAATGTTCCCCTCAAATGTTTTCATCACATTCCATGGAAGCAGTTTGAGGATTAAGAATGGAATAAAGGATGGAAACACACCTTTGAGCAGGCTGAGGTGGGACATCAGGAGGTGCTTCCCCATTTTCAGGCTTTTCGGGAGCCACATTCTCCATTTCTCTTTCTATTAAACAAAACACAAAACTGGGGCTTAGCTGGGTGGGGAAAACCTCCTTTTATGACACTATTTTGGATCTTAGTACTGCACTGAAAAAAACCAGTTAAATTTCTTTATTTTCACAGGTTTCTTGACATTGTGGAATTCTCTCCTCTGTGAAAGTGACATCATCTCACTCAATGCTTCTGTGTCCCATAACCTCTTATTTTCCCCTGCTGGGATTCTTGGCTGAGGTGGTGGCTACTCCTTGACTAAAGTCTACTCAAAGCATCTAAACTCAGCCCAGTTATGTTTTAAAATTCTGTAATAAATCACAAAAAGCATTAGAGAAGGCCTTCATTTATTAAAAAACACTTTTTTCTGTTAAAAGTTTTTGACTATGTTTGATGCTGGTCTTTTGTCATTGTCTGGCAAATTAATTTGGAAATCACAAATACATTGATTTTACAGAAAAGAGATTTTACAGATGAGATTTTACAGAAATCTCATCAAGTTAGGTATGAAGAACTTAACAGGAATTACATCCAGAATTCGGGAATTACTCCCAGGGCCAGGAAAATTGGGATACAGAGCCTCAGTGCTCTGCAACAAAATAGAACTGAAGCAGACAGAAATAATGCTTTAACAGATCCAGGAAAATCAGTTTATTTCAGCTAATAAACAATGTTTTGTAATCCTGGGCTCATGGAATGGCTTGGATTTGGGATCTTAAAGGTCCTGAACCTAAAATATGAAAGGTTTACAGTGCCTTGGTGAATAAAGCTGAAAATCAAGATCAGACAATAAAATGAAGGTTGGACTTATTGATTTTGGAAGTTTTTTCCAACGTTCATCTTCCTTCTGATTCTGCATATTTTGTTCTTACACAACCAAGGGACCCAATCCAAATCAGTAATGAACCTAGGGGTACTCCTCTTACATCCATCCCAATTAAAAACAATAAATAAATAAATAACATTTCCATTCCAGACGCATTCCAAAGGACAAGGCAGCTCCAAGAGGTGAAAGGGAATTCTCATGGAAGTTCTCCCTGCTGGGGAAGGTCACACAAATGTCTTGGCCATTCATATTTAGGCTGCCACAGCCATGAGGCCGTGGAGGTGGGCTGGGAACAATTCCCACATCCATGGGATCCATCCTCCCAATCAGCTCAAGCATCTGCAACTGGAGAGAACAAAAATGCAGCTTTTTGCTGCAACTTCAGCTCTTCCTCCTGCATTTTGCTTCCATGGATGTTGTAGCTGGATCCAAATGCATGTCTTGGGAGCTCTATCCAGCCTGGGGGGGAAATGGAAGGATAAGAAGGTAGGGATGGAATTGTCCTCTGGAATCCTGTAAAATGCAAACACCAAGACTCCCAAACATCTGCACAAAAAGGCAACGCGCAAAGATTCACTTTTTACGCACAACAAGCAGCCAAGGCATTGAGATGCAGCATTTGCCTCTCAAAAAATAGAAGAATAGGAAAAAGAAAATAAAAGAAATTGCTTTATCAGAGGATGGACATTTCTCAAGGCAGAATATTGAATGAGATGTGATTAAAACACACGGCAGCAGTTGGATTAAGTGTAAATCACCCTCCTTTACAGCATTTGGCTGCATGGATTTGACCCAAAACTCTCCAGCTGGGCTCTCCATGGCAGTCACATTTTACCTTTCCCTACCTTTCTGTTTTTCTGGCTCATTTTTCTCCTGCAGCTCAGCAGCACCATCCTCTGTAATCCCATCTGCCACACTCCTCATGTCCACAGCTCCTGTAACAAACCAGTTTATGGTCAAATGAAACTCAAGAGGCAATAAAAATTCAGAATAAAAAGCCATGCTAAATACCCGCTAGGATTTCTTTAAAGGCTACCCTGGTTTAATAAACCCTCTTCAGTGTCAATAAATCACATTCAAGGTGCACAAAGACTTTTTAAATGTGTGCTGACTGAACTCCTGAAAGCTGAAATATTCAGTACAAATATTTGATTGATCTGCCCATGGAGAAGAGACATTCCCTCCTGTTGTACACTGATTTATTTCCAATTAATATTAGATAAAACAGAAAGCTTTGATCATCATCTCCAGTCAGTACAGCTCCAGAAAATTTTCCTACCCTCTGGATTGTTCACCTATGGCAGCCCCACTGTGTCAGAACAAAAAGAGTGGTAATGCCCCAAAATATTCCTGGCTTTGGTAAACTAAAATTTGAGTGCTGCATCAGGAAAAGAGGAATATTTTAAAATATTCACCCTGAAGTCATTCCCTGTATTAAACTTATCAGGAAAACTGGATTTTGCTTTTGAATGGACAATCCCATAAATGGTGTCTGGTCCCTGCAGTTTAGTGCCATATAAAACAAATACTGAAATCTTCAGAAATAAAAAGTCATAGGATCAGCTAAGGATCACTAAGCAGTAAAATAAGGCTGCAATTTTAATGGAATCCAGACAGGGGTTTTTCTTCAGCTGACAAATTATTCAAACTTCACAGTACAGGGGAAGTGACATAAAAATCTCAATTTTCAAGCACCAACTTGAATGAAGGCTCCTAAATTAACCCACGTTCACATCCCAAGTCCCAGGGTTTTTCCAAGATATTTAAAGTGCCCAAACAGGGCTGTTCATTATCCTGAAAGCAGGACTGATATAACTTCAGTGTTCTGCCTCAGACATGTGGAAATCTAAAACAGAAATCCAAAGAAAATGTGGGTGCTTGGGAAGACATTCAGCAACACATGGGCTCTTTGTATAAATTAGTAACAGTGAGATGGGCAAATTAAGTGTATGAAGATCCTCATTATTCTAAGCAGCACCAATTTTTAACCAGAGCTGGCTGCTTTTAGCAGGTATAAATTCACAGGTGTCACTGAATCTTCTGAAGAAAGTAATTGAAGTGATTTATGGACAGTGATTCTTCTTCAGAATTCAAGTATCAGGGGCACAAGGCACTGAAGGGAAATTAGGATCAACCAGAGAAGTAAGAGGAGGGGGAAAGGCACTGAAATACAAAAATTGCAGTTCCACTGCTGCTGTCAGAGCACTGGGTACCAACCACTTTTATTCCTTATCCAGGAGTTTCTCCAGGCTCTTACTCTTGGTTTCCTGCACAAAGGGATGGAAGTGCTAAGCTAAGATTCCTTTCTTCCTGATGTGCAATATTTGGGATATTCTGAAAATAATCTACTTTCCAGTCAGGATGTAAATACAATATTTAAAAGTTTAACTCCAGAAGTAGGTGACATAATTGCAAGAGAAATAATTTCTTTATTTGGAAAGCCTGGCCCAACTGCCTGTTAAACCCAATTAAAACCATTTCAAGGCTCAAACCTCCACTTTGCTCTGCTGTAAACTTTTGTTAAAAGTTAAATGCCTGAAATAGTTGCAGACAAGTGCAAAAGCTCACTTAGAGAGTAATTACACAGAAATTACCACAAGCAGGTTGAATTTATATCTGCAACTGTGCACGGGGAATGAGAGCAAACTGAACTGAATCTCGCTTCCTCTATCCCAAATCCAGGCAGGAAAATTGCCTCTCTTGGATTCACAAATGCAGGCTGGGAGTACAAACCAAACCCTGACAGTAATAAACTGGGATATTTCAATATTTCTGCTATTCCTACCCAATAACCCTGCAGCATATTTGATAGAAATAACAATATCCTCCTTGTGGTTACCTTCTCCTCCGGGCTTGGAGCGATGCCTTGATCCTTTTGCTGAAGGCTGCCTTGATATCCTTGCAGGAGTTTCACTCTGGAAAAAAAAATACAAAATAAAAAGTCCAGAAATTTATATAACAGTAGATTTAAAATTTATATAATTGTATCTAAAATTCACTTCCTTGTGTTGCATTTCTAAGTGTGACACAGGGCAAATATTGACCCAAGAATTGATCCTCACGTTTATGCTGGGTTTATTTCCCTCAAAGCCTGTGGATAATTTTTTCTGGATATAAGCCAGCTATTTTCTTTCACATGAACTTATCTGATGTAAAAACAACTTTCAAATGGGAACTAAGAGCATCCAGCCTCGTGGAAGTTGCAGAGCACCTGTGCTGGGCTTGAAGGAGATGATGGGTTAGAAAAAGAAAGAAGATTCCCACAATCACCTCTGTTTCAGCTGCATCAGACACACAGCTCCTCTTCAATCTTTTAGATTTCATTCCAAAACAGAAGCAAGGATTTAAAGGTTGTGCTACCAGGCTTACACAGTCAAATGGCAACTTCCCTGGATAAAAATCCTGTCTCTTATCCAGCATACTGAAATACGTTTAGGACCTCCCGGAACTTCCTTCCTTATGTAGTTTTTTTTTCAGTTTTCAATCCCAGATTTTTTGTCAGCCCTGTTGGTTGGAAAAGACCTTCAAGATCATCAAATCTAGCCTTCAGTGTCCATATTGATAAGCTGAGAATCACAAACTCTGGCCATTTTTATGGTCATCAAAGAATGGTTTGAGTAGAAGGGACCTTGAAGCTCATCCCCTTCCACCCCCTGCCCTGGGCAGGGACACCTTCCAGCAGCAGGAAGAATTTTCTCTTTAGGAAATTCCGGCATGTCCTAAGGAAAACCAGGTAGAATCGCAATCCTAAAATGGTTCATCTTAATTTTAATCCTTCACAATCATCTCCACAAGCCTAGCACTCTGGGAGGAGGGAAAGGAAAGCATCTGGCACATGGCAGCCCCAGCAGCTCTCTGGGTGAGGTAATTATTAGCACAGGTGAGGAGGGAGCTGGCAATAAGTGCCAAGGCTGCTGCAAGAAGGGATTTGCTCTTTTATTTCTGTGAGGTAGCGGCTACAAACAGTTTTTGTGCAGCCTGGCAGCAGGTGCAGGGGGAAAAGCTGATATTCACTCACTACGGCAGCACACAAAACCAGAAATCCCACAGTATTTATGACTGGGGGGCTTTCCAAGGGAAGATAAAAGAGGTTATTCCCCTTCAAGGCTTTGAAAAGCAGCCACTGGAGCCATTAAGGGGAAATCTTGCACTTCATCTCACACCATCCTGGAAAAGAACACATTCCAGTGGAATCCTTGATGGATGCATGCACGCTTCCCAGTCCTGAGTAATTATGTTTCCATGTGGACAGGATCCAGAACCTTCTGCAAAGCATCCAGGCTGCTGCTTTGTCCTCATTATTAACCTTTAACGAGGCTGCATTTCACTTCAAGACAGAAGAAAATGTCTGCTGCTGTTTCAGGGCTCCTTATAAAATAAGCCACTGTAATTTTCCCTCTCTAATTCACCAGCTTTACTGATGAATTTATGGACAGTTCTCTAATAATAAATAAGAATTAAGTGTGTGAACAGCAATTTAATTCCATCAGCCCTCCACAGTATTTTAGTTCTACTGAAATCCACAGTGCCAGGAGGTATCTTTCCATCTCTACACTATAAAGTGTGCAGGTATAATTTTATATAAATAAATATAAGTAAAACCACATGCAAGGAAAGGTCTCCACTTGCTAAGGCCAACTTAAGGCTACGCTGATAAGATTTATTAGGAAAATATTAACCAATTCTCTTTTCCTCACCTAAAGTCTCGCATGATGATGTTCTGTTGGTGTTAGATTCTGCAAATTAGAAGTTTTTAAACACAAAGAGATGAGGAAAAGCTTTTTTAAAAGCCTAAGTTGAAATGATGGATTTCTGGTGCAGTGACACCAAAGAGAGAGGGCCATTCCCAGCTCCAGAGCAGAAATATCTGAGCCACATTATGCAGATTTCCATGGAATGATTCTCTCTGCTAACCTTTTTTTAATTCCAGTTTCACTGTATAACCTAAGTTCCAAGAGGAACCCAAGCTCATTAGGTGAGACTTAGAGGCTGCTTCAAGTGACCACTTCCAGAGCAATCAAGTTTGCAGGGCAAAAAGCAAAGCCTGCAAGTGGCCAGAAGTGACAGGATATTACAGAGAGCCTCAGCCAAGAGTTCCAGCTGCCATGGAAGAGACTTTTCCAAGGTGTTTGGCCTCGGGGGGAAATTATTTACCTGTTCTGCACCACCACATGCTCTGTGACCTCCTCCACCTCTTGTCAAGTCTAAATAATGATGATCTTCATTATTCAGAAGGTCATAAAGGCCATTTTAAATCTGATTTTTCCCTGAGATGGACTGAGAGTGAACAGAACACTGTGGGATGCAAGAGCCAGCCTTGAGGCAGTGTCTGACTGCCATGTGGTGGCCAAATGTCTCTTAATTCCCACTTATCCCTGCTTTCTTCTAGCTCCAGAAAATTATGGATACTCATGTGATGACTGTTGCACACTGGGTAACACAAAGAGTTTCTTTAGCAACAGAAAAATACATTTCAATTAAATGAATTTTAAAAAAGTCAGCCTTAAGTAGATTTGAAAGCTGGCCTCTGATAATTAGCAGCCAGAAAAACTGAGATTTGCATGAACAGAGAAAATCTCATTAAGACCCCTAAACTCACTGAAGCAAAGCCTAAACTTTAAGTGATAGCTTTGCTGTACATGTAGAATAGTTTAAAAAGTAGTCTTAATTGGCCTGTTTCATAAAATAAATGCAGAAAAAAGAGGTTAATCCTGAGGGGGAAAAACAGTGGCTGACTCTGGAACTGCCCCAAATTGCTTCACTTCCACTATTGTGAATATATATATATATTCAATCATTATCTATTAATACATATAAAAAGCTAAAGCGAGATGCTGAAGATTTATTAATTCTGCAGCAGAGACCACAAAATATAATTCAATATCCTTCATGAGCACAGAAAGTTGTTTCTTTTCTTTTGAATACATTTGTTTCCCTGCCAGGTGACTCAAGTGGAGCCACAGTGGTTACATCAGGGTAAATGCTTGGAAATAAAGGCTGGGAAACTCCTGCACAGACCAGAAGACGGACCAGAAGATCACCCCTAGTCCAGGAGATGCAATTCCCAATGATTTCTTGCTGAAACTCCCTCTAAATCACATCATGCAGCTATCTCAGCTCCCAAAATTCACTGGGCACATTTTCATTACATCTCTCCCTTCCACAGGTTCCAAATGATGACATTTGAAAATAAAGGCTGTGTTTTCATCACCTCGGAAACGAGCAGCCCCTGCTGTTACGCAAGCAGGCAGAGGCAGGGATGCCATTTGGATTTCAGGTAATCATTCCAAAGCCTTGGAATCCCTCCCACAAGCACTTAGGGCAGGAAATGAAACTTTACTGCCCCCTCTGCATTATTGTGGTGCCCAAGAGCACTGCGAGAGCTTGGGATGAGGCTCAGAATTTCCATTAGAGACCCAATTTGCAGGAAGTTTGACTTGGCCATGAATATTTGCTGGAGGCTAAAAAAAATAAAAAACTCACTTTTATAAGCTCTCCCTCCCAGTGCCAACAACTTAAAGAGTTTGCTTGGATTGGAGTCAGGGAAGAGCCATAAATTTGTCATCTCACGGGGAAGACACAATGATGTCAGTGGGCCCAGAGACTCCTGCTGGACTTGGGATCCCGCCTGGTTTTTCCTCAGCCTGGGCTGCTTTGGGTTCACTGACTGAAATCTCCCTCTTTAAACATTTGGCCACGTGGCTCTGTAATTCCCCAAACTGCCTCAGGTCATCAGGAAGCAGCAGGAGGAAGCACAGGGGTGTCACAAACAGCAGCTTCTGTGCAGAGGCTCTCACTGAGCTGCTCTCCCAGCTGCAAAACATGAAACAACATTTTCTCTCTAAAACAGTGACTTCTGCTAAAATCCAAAGATAAATACAAAACCCTATCAGCTTTCCAGGGAAGATTCTGAGGAAGAGAGGAGCTCTAAGGTTCCTCCCAACCCAAACCAGTCTGTGATCCTAAGAAGTGTCCAAAATATCAATACACAGAAATAATATCTGCAAAAGGAAATAAACTGAGTAGACTTTTTCTTTATTCAAGCTCAGAGAAATTTTTAATAAATAAACAACTAAAAATCAGGGAAACATCTATTTCATGTATTTTCCAGCCCTAAAACTTGCCATCTACCTGCCTTTCAACCCTACACTGTTTTCAAGCAGACTCCCAAGTGAAAATGCAACATTCTGAATATTCCCACCCTCTCCACTGCTAACCTCAGTGTCTGGCTGGCACTTGCTGTCTTTAGTTGGCCTCTGGGGTTTTCTGAGCATGGATTCTTCAGAATCTGAGGGCTGGAAAGAAATGGACTGGTTTAGATTCAAGCTCCCTTTCGGTGCCCATCAATCCTGAATTTCTACCAACAGAACAGAAAGGCAGAATAGGAAATGTTTAGTGGAGGAGGAAATAGAAGAGTAACAAAATGAAAGGCAGTGATGAAGTGGCTCTCAAAATCCTTGAATCCCAGACTGGCAGGGGTTTGGAACAAGGTCCCTTCCTGCTGAATGAGCAGGAATACAAACATGGAAGGCCACTGGAACAAACACAGTCCCAAACCCAAAAGAATATTTCAATGATTACCTTTTTCTCTGCTTTCTCCTTCCCATGTTCCCTGGAATGCTCCCCATCCTTTTCTCTGTCTCGATCTCTTCCCCTCTCTCTGTCCTTCTCTCCTTCTCTGTCCCTGGCCTTATCTCTGTCTCTTCCTTTCAGCCTGTCCTTTTCTCTTCCTCCTTCATGTCTTCTCTCTCTTTCCTGTCCTTTATCATGCCCAAGATCAACTCCTCTCTCTGGGTCTCCTTTTCCTTTGGTTTTTTCTGTTTCTCTTCCTTGCTTGGTCGGTCTGCTTTTGCTTCTGTCCCTCTCTTGTTTTTCTCCTTCCTTTGAGGTGTCTCTTTCAGGTTCTTTGTGCCTCTCTTCATTATTCTTCTGCTTGTCCCTCTCTTTTTCTCTCTCTCTGCTCTCTTTTGAATCTCCTTTGGATTTTCTGTCTCTGCTGGGACTTCTGTCTTTAATCTCAGTGTCTCTCCTGCTCTAAAAAGAAAGCAAACACTAAAAATTAATTCCAACACATGGCAACTCAATCACACACTGACTTTGCTAAAAAAACCCCAACAAATAAATCATGATAGCCCAAAAAATCCAAATGCTACCTCTTTATCCTTATGGCTTTTTTGTTCTTCTGCTTTGGGCTCTCTGCTTTCTTTATCTCGAGGTTTAGAGGATGGAGGTTTCCCTTTAGCATCAGCTTTTTCCCCAGCCAAGACCCTTTTCACAGCAGCATCACTGGACAGCTGCAAGGAACAGAAAAACACCACAGAATGAGTAAACTGTTTCACTGAATAACTAATATAGTAATTACTATTTTAAGAATGTAGCAATTCAGTGTAAGAACATAATAATTGCATGTAAGAATGCAATATAAGAACAGCCCTTGCTGTTGTTTTCAATCAGTCAGCAAATTTCTCCATTATTGTTCCCATAATCAAAAAATGCACAGCGGATAAAATTATTTCATTCCACAATTAAGAGATGTGACTGAAAGGAAATAAAATCAAAAGTGAGCAACTTTTATTTAATTAATGTGTAACTAATTGTCCCCAGCCCACAGCACTGAGTACCACCTCCAGGAATTCCTTGGACACCTCCAGGGATGGAGACTCCACTCCAAGGCCTGACTACCCCCTCCATGAACAAATTCCTCCTGATACCCAACCTGAGCCTCTCCTGGCCCAGCCTGAAGCCATTCCCTCTCCTCCTGTCCCTGTTCCCTGTGTGCGTAAAATCTGTGTAATTCTGTCCCACCTTATTTAAGCAGCACTTCCCAATTGCCTGGAGGAATTCATTGGTTTTCTCAGGCTCGTGCCCAGCCACAACTCGTGCAGGTCTCACTGACAGTGGCTCTCCTGTCACCATCACAACAGCATCAATGGCCTTCTGAAGAAAGTTGATTTTGGAGTCCTTATCCTGGTAAAAGAGCAGTTAAGAGATACTTTTACCATCACAGTGACCAGATTTCTTTTAGTTTTATAATTTTACAAACTGCCCTTAAACAGAGATGATGTCTTCCAGTGATTATGTAAAAGGAGAAGTAAAAATACCAAATAAACGAAGTAAAGCTAAGTGAAATTTTAACTGGAGGGTTTCTGGCTCAGAGAACGAAATCGTGGCGTGAAATAGAAGAACAAACAGGGATTTATTAACAAAATGTAATAAAAGTCAAGGATTATTAGCCAGCCCTGCACACAACCTGTTAAAAAGGAAATCCATGCAAGGAGAATTTTCTGTGTGGCACTGAAGCTTAACAGAGTCAGGGCACTTCCCATCTCTCCCTCTTCCATAGGGATTAAAACAAACAACTGCCACAAGGCTTCTATTTTTACTGGGTAGATTAAAAAAAAAAAAAAAAAAGGTATTTCCCTAATTTCAAGTGGTAGAAAATGCTGTGTATATAAATGAATATAAAACATTTTTTGTGTACATATATATATATAAAGCTGATATGAAAAACTGTAAGGCCAAGCCTGACATCCAGTCTTTCCATTTATATGGGAACAAAGTTTAATTAGACTTAACAAGATTAACCCTTCTGATAAACACTCAGACAGTGATAGTCAAAGTAGCTGGAGGTGAATTTCTTTCCCAGAAGTCCCCACAATTAAGGAATCCTCATGATTTCTGTCCTCCTTACAGCTCTCTCCTATTGATTACTCAGATAAAAATTACTCTCCTGATCTTCTACAACTCCAAGAGAAACCAAAGTAAGGAAGCAGCCAAGTCTTCCTCCTGCTTTGGGAAGAGGAACTCAAAGTTGAGACATTTTCCCCCGCAATCCTGGATTTTGATCTCCTCTGCCTGACCTCTGGAAAACCCCATGGACCCATAGAGGCAGTGAAGGAAATCTGTGAAAAAAATTCCCAGGGAGGCAGCAGCACATAGATGCAACAAAGACCTGCTCAGGAGCTGCTTTTTGTGTCAACAAAGACACTACCAACAAAAAAAAACAACAATTCACTTAGGAATAACTTCATTTTAGTTATCCTGACAGCGGTAGGAACAGTCACAGAAATAAACACAATCAGTCAGTGACTAAGATATGCAAGAAGTGGCTGGAGGGATGAGAAGTCAGGCTCCCAGAGCTCACACTTCAGTTGCTACGTTAAACAAACACCAAGGGATCAGCTGCCTAAGAGGCAACACACAAACACTGCCTTGTTTGCCAGGAATCAGCAACCAAAGGTCCCAGAGCAGGCTGGGAGCTGGAGAACTTGGTACCAGCTCAGCCAAAAATCAAGGGGAAGCAGCAAACACAGAGTAAAGTCACCCCTGGACTTAAGAAAAGGAGTTTTCAGTAATGATATTGACCTCCTCTTTGAGTAATCAGCCAGTTTTATGCTGCAATAAATGCAGAATGCATATCCTAGACAGGTGAGTGCTGGGATATTAAACAAGGATATTTAATGTGTATATTTATATACCATATGTATATATATATATATGTATTTGTACATACACACAAATATATAAAGCAATAAATTTAGGGCCACGGATTCTCCTGAGAGACCACAAGACTCTTTAAAACCTATCTGTGCACAAATCTGTAGGTGTTGGACTGCATGGAATGCATAAAATAATCCACAGGCAGCAACTTTTACAGATTCTTCACAAAAACAACAGGTCCTTGGTGCTGAACGCAGAAAAGACCAAAGGAACCTTGTGGCAAGTCGCAAAGAACACTGAAAACTAAATAAATCAAGAAGTCCCATGCCCACCTTGACATTATCTGACTTCAACTCGAAATCCGTGTAAAGTCCTTTCAGAAAACCCGTCACCCTGATCACCTGAAAAAACAGAAGAAATGTGGTGAGTTAAGAACGTTTAAAGCCTCCACTCAATACTCACATCAGCTGGGAAGGCTGTGGTGCCCCAGGAGGGGCTGAGGGAGCTGGGAAAGGGGCTGAGCCTGGAGTAAAGGAGGCTCAGGGGGGACCTTGTGGCTCTGCACAACTCCCTGACAGGAGGGGGCAGCCAGGGCAGGTCGGGCTCTGCTGCCAGGGAACAGGGACAGGAGGAGAGGGAACGGCCTCAGGCTGGGCCAGGGGAGGTTTATGTTGGTTATTAGGAAATATTTCATCACTGAAAGGGTGGTCAGGCATTGGAGCGGAGTCCCCATCCCTGGAGGTGTCCAAGGAAGGCCTGGATGTGGCACTCGGTGCTCCGCACTGGTGGCAAAGGCGGGGATCAGTCACAGCTTGGGCTCAGTGATCTCGGGGGGCTTTTCCAACTTCAATGATTCTGTGATGTTTCACTATCCCAGGCTGCTCCAAGCCCAATCCAACCTGGCCTGGGACACTGTCAGGGATCCAGGGGCAGCCACAGCTTCTCTGGGCACCCTGTGCCAGGGCCTGCCCACCCTCACAGGGAGCAATTCCATCCCCAAACCCCGCCTAACCCTGCCCCTGCCATCCTGAACCTTACCCACCCCAAACTCACTCAGCACGCCAAAAAAACCGGGATTTACACAACGCTCCGGGCAGTGCCACCCGGCCCAGGGGGAGCCCCGAGGCTCCCCGCATCTCTCGGAGAGGGGATCGCACTCCCACACCCACCTCGGAGATGAGGTCGTGCAGGTAGCGGAAGGGCGGCTTGCTCAGCAGCGCGTCCGTCAGCGGCGGCTTGCGGATCACCTGCCCCAGGGTCTCCCGCGTCCGCCGCGACACCGCCTCATTCATCGCGGCGGAGCCGGCACCGGGCCCGAACCGGGATCGCGGCGGGGCCGGGGCCGGGCCGGGGGCGGACTCGAACCGGGATCACGGCGGGACCCGCCCGGCCCCGGCCCGGCGCTCCCGGCGTGCCCCGCGCGGCGCGTGCGCGGCACGTTGCTAAGGGGCACCGCGGCCATAGCAACCGCGGCCCGCCCTCAGGGGAAAAACCCTGCAAACAGCCCCAAAACCCCCGGAAACTGCCCCAAAATCACCCCTCAGCACACCAGGCAGTGAATAAAACGTGTTAGGGAGAAACGCTGTGGCAGCAGGAGGCAAATCACACGGGGATAACTTGTTCTTTTTCTTGGTTTATCAGTAAATTGTGGCTCTGGGACCCAACACAAGAAAAGCAGGGACCTCTTGGAGTAAATCCAGAGGAGAGCAGGGAGATGCTCCAAGGCTGGGAGAGCTAGGAGTGCTCACCTGGAGAAGGGAAGGATCCAGGGAGAGCTCAGAGCCCCTTCCAGTGTGTGAAGGGGCTCCAGGAGAGCTGGAGAGGGACTGAGGACAAGACATGGAGGGACAGGACACAGGGAATGGCTTTAAGCTGAAAGAAGGTAGATTTTGATGGGATATTGGGAAGGAATTGTTCCCTGGGAGACTAGAGAGGATCTAGGCTGGAATTTCCAGAGAAGCTGTGGCTGCCCCTGGATCCCTGGCAGTGTCCAAGACCAGGCTGGACAGGGCTTGGAGCAGCCTGGGACAGTGGAAGGTGTCCCTGCACATGGCATCACCCATCCCATTCCAACCTGTGCCCTTCTGCAAAGTAAGAATCAGATCTGGGAATAAAAAGAGGCATTGCAAAGCAAATCGATCTGGCCTTGGTGCAGGCAAGGGAATCTTTCCAGGAAAAGGGAAGCAGACACTGGAAGCCAGCAGGGAATTCCAGCTGGGCTCCTGCCAGCCCAGGTGTAATTGTGAATTTTACCTTCCCCCTGCAGAGGTTCCCAGCCAGGCTCTGACTCCAGGATTCTGTGATCCTGGGAAGAACAGGAGGTGGTGACAGCTTCCACATCCCAGGGCAGCAGAAAAAGTCTCAGAGGAAGCAGGAAGACTGGGAAGAAGCTGCTCTGGGAAAGAGGGATGTTTATTTTGGGTTTGTGTGGTTTATCTGTGTTTTTCCAGACTCTTCACAAAGTATCTGAGATGCCTGAGGAGGAGTCTCAGGGGAGAGGTTAAATTTGGCCTCTGCTGTGCTCATTTTCCTGCAGAGGCACCCTGAGGAAGCACAGTTCATTTTAACTGAAGAACCTAAAGCCAGGGACACATAAAATCTCCATAAATCCCTGTGGAATGAACCAGTCCTGCCCTGCCTTAACTGAAAAGGGAACTTTCATGAGGGCTGGATCTCTACAAAAGGCAGTTTAGATACCAGATTTTACCCATGCCAGGAAGGATTTCTTCCCAATATCCCATTTAATCCAGACAAATCCCTTGGAAATGCCATTGTACTCTGCACCACTCTGGTCAAGAAGAAAGGTGTAGGAATCTTTCAGTTCAGCTCTGGGAGATTTCCCTGTACCTGGAAAGCCAGTCTCCAGGTTCAGAATCCCAGGAAGGTCTGAGCAAGCTGTGATGAGCCAGATGACCAAAAAGAAGAAAGAAAAACCTAGAAATAATTAATTTCCCATAAAGTGGCTTAGTATTTTCTAGTAGCAAATTGCTAATTTCAGCCAAAACCTGTCGCTCAGACAAAATAATGAGTCCAAACTACTCATTAAAATTGGGATAAAAAAAATTTCCCAAGGCTTTTTATAAAAAGTCTGGGGCTCCAGAGTGGCTTTAAGTTGTGTCCTGATGGAGGAACCTTCCCTGCCATCCTCAGGGACTGGAAACATCAAAGCAAAGCTGCTCCTGCACTCAGATCCCTGAGCCAGGACCAGGACAGGAGCCTCAGGAAAAGACAACAGCCACAACAAATGGGGAAACCTCACCCAGAGATGGTTCAGGAACATTGGAAAATTTAAAGTTAAGTAACACTGATATCAGAAACCAGTCTGTGCCATTCCCAACCAGTGAGACACCCACAGACAAGCCAACTAGGCAGATAGAAATGACATTTTATTTTGTGAAGAACACTTGAAAAATAAAGAGGAAAGCTCTTCCAGGCTTTGCAAATAACCATCAGAACCCATGGAGTCACAAAGGCTCCATTTTCAAAAGGTGTTTCCTCGCCCCAGCCCCATTTGCCATGAACTCCCTCATTGTGGAATGGCCCACAAGAGTTTTAAAGAAAAAAAAATAAATTGCATTTTGAGCCGAGCCAACATCAGAAATACTCCAAGATTGGTTCAGTGCAGGCGCTGCTACATTACACTTGAACAAAGGCACAAAATTCCCACTTGGAATTTGCATTTCAATTTCTCCAAACCTGGTGCTCTCAGGGAGAGACCAGAGTTATTCAGGAGGGAAGGCTGAACTCAGCCCAGCTCTCCAGCACGAACCAGAGGAACTGAAGTGACAGCAAATAAATCCAATGGGCTGGAACAATGTGGGAGCACAAACCTTTGGGATCAGCACCCCTGATCCCTGTGGCAAATCCAGGCTCTCCCAGGAACACCTGATATGGAAAGAAGGCGACACAAATTAAGATGGGAAAACATCCCCTGCCCTCCCCTTGGGCAGGAAATGTGTCCATAAAACTGGGATTTCAGGATTCAAGTGAGTGAGGGCATTAAACAGCCCCCTCTGCAGAGAATCAGCCCCAAAAAGCACAGGAACACCTGCTGAATTCTAAAGATATGCACAGAAATAAATAATAATTGTGTGTTTCATGGTGATTTTCACTTCTTTTTTTTGCTGATAGCTGAGTGTCAGTTTTTATATTTTCTGAAATACCAGAATATTGTTAACCTATAAAATTTTCATGAAAAATCTCACATTAACCAAAATTTGAGGAATCTGCTCAACTGGCAGCTCCTACCACAAAATCTCCACATACAGTAAATAGGTCAAATATTTACTGCAGCCCCCAAAAGCAGCTTGTGTTTTGCCTTCTCGTTATCACAGAGTTAATTAAGGATAATCAGGCTCACTTTGGAGTTAATACTTCCAAACCCTTGACCTGGAGCCCAGTGAGCTGCTCCAAGTCAGCTCAGGACACCAAGAGAAACAGGTTCTCCAATGTAACATCAGAACAGCTGGAAAGGTGAGAAATGAGGGAAATTCCTCTGAAGAGGAGCATTGAAAATAAATACAAGCCTTTTTCCTGAGTGCAGCAAAACTCACTGGAGATAAAACATGGGATCTGCCCATTTTTTCCAACCTTTCTGACTGCTAATGAAGTTTAGGGACAACAAAAAAGCCCCAGAAACTGCAAAATGAAGTTTATGGGCAACAAAACAAGCCCTAGAAACTTCAAAATTCAAGATTATGCCTCTGTTGTTCCATATCACAAAAGGTCTCCAGGTTTAACATCATGACAGATCCTGGGTTTGCTCTTTTTTCAGCCAATTTCCTACACTTTGTTCAGAGGTTCCACATTTCCTTCATTCTTAGGTCTGACTCCAGCTCCTACAGACTTAGGTTTAGAGATAAAGAGAGAAAAGCAAATTCTGGTATCAGCAGTAACTTCAGTGATCAGAGATGGGGAAAAAATCTAAAAAGAGATGATTACAACTGCATTAAATCTCGTTAGTGATGATGCAAGGAGTCAGACCTGACCCAACAAAGCATTTTGGGTGATTACAGAAGAGTCACCAAGGGGTTCTACAATATATTAATCCTTTTCCTCCTCCATAAAGTGCATTTACTCAGCCTGAGAGTAAGTACCACACTGAGAAAGGGACCTTTAAAGCACTTCCCCAAGAGAGAGCAGAAGAAAACCAGAGTTATCCTGAATCCTACAGCCAGTTTTTGTGCCTCAGGGATCCTTGAGGACACTTTGGGAAATCCCCTCTTGCTGCTGGAGCTCAGGTCCTGCAGGCCAGGTTAGCACAGGGTGGTAGTGTGGGCAGAGCAGCTCCTGGTGCTATCTGAACACCCCCACGTTGATGGAAAGAGCCACTTCTGGTTTGCGGGGTTTGGTGGGGAGCTTCTCCTCGGGGAAAAAGGGATCCTGGACACGCTCCTGGCGGCTGGAAAACACAGCATGGCTAATATTAGTGCTGGGCTTAGCAGGGTGAGCCTGGCCTGAACTCTGAGCTCCAGTGAGCTATGAAAACAGCCTGTGCAAGGCCAGCCGAGTCAAGGGGTTCATTTCCATTTCTACGGTGAGTTCCAGGAGGGAAAATCATGAGGAACACTGACAGTCAAGAGTCTGAATTATCCAAGTGCTCCCTGCAGGACTGCTGGAACTGTGTGCTCTGACAGCACCCAGCTACCACCGGCCTCAAAAGTTATCCAAGTAGGCTGAACCATGGAATGGTTTGGGTTGGAAGGGACTTAAAGCCCATCCCATTCCACCCCTGCCACAGGCAGGGACACCTTCCACTATCGCAGGGTGCTCCAACCTGGCCTGGAACACTTCCAGGGATCCAGGGGCAGCCACAGCTCCTCTGAAAAGCAGCAAGGAACACTTTGCCTATTTCTAAAGAAAGATGCAGCTAAATGCTCACTACCTTTTCCTCTTTTCCAGGGCCAGCTGCTTCTGCTTCTCTTTCCCAATGTCATCCCTCACAGTGCTGAAGTCCTTGGTGTCATCCAGGAGAAGGTTCTGTTATGAGAAAGGATTGCAGACAACAAAGGCAGAAGATCAAACTATTTCCCAGCTGTTTCTCAGCTGACATAATAAATTTCCAGATTGTTTCTTTTGAATGTTTTTTGCACCAATTAATTTCAAGTTCATTAGAACTGCAGTGGTTTCAGTTGGAAGGGATATTAAAGATGATCCAGTCCCACCCCTGCCATGGGCAGGGACACCTTCCACTATCCCAGGCTGCTCCAAGCCCCATCCAGCCTGGCCTTGGACACTGCCAGGGATGGATTTCTTCTAACAGGCTAAAACAGCAGGACAGCACATCACAAATTTCTCCTACTGCTCTAAAACCCCACCAGAATTTTCTTTGCCTCTAAATAAGACTTATTGCTAGCTCAGAGCTGGGTAATTCCTTTTTACACCATAAAACAGAACTGTCATAGTTCAGAAATACATAATATGTAACAGGCTTATATCTACAATGTGATTTTTAAAGGGCACTTTCTTGGATTTTACTCAGAATGTGAAAAAAAAAAATCCAAGTCAAAAAATGAGGGCAAGGAAAAAGATTTAGAAGAAAAAGGAAAAGCAGCAGCCAGAAATTTCCTACCAACACAACGCAGTGTCCAAAGCCACATCCCAGTGCTCTCAGAAATGCAGTAGGATGAGAAAAAACCAGGAATAGATGAAGATACTGCAAAGCAGACAGTGCCTGAACCTGATCCTCATGCAACAATTAAATCCAAGGAAACTTACCTTCACCCCAATGATGTCCCCATCCTTCAGGTGATAAGGTGCTGACTGCAAACTCTCCTGCCTTTTCCTCCTTTTCCTCTTGGAGATTTGCTGTGTCTGAACAAAATCAGAGCAGAAGAGTTTGGAATTCTCCTTAAATTCAATCCCTAAGGATCAGCAGCCCAAACCACCACATGCTCCTCTCCAACAACAGTTACATTCTGTCATTGCAGGTCTTACCCAGCTAGATATTGGCAGCCACTCAAATCTCTCAGGGAAGTATTTGGCTATTTCAATTTTATCTACGGGGAGACAATAGTGAGAAGCCACTCTTTGCCTCAGAGCCCAGGTTGTGCATTCCTTGGAGATGTCCCACACCAAATCCCGGGAGTCAGAGTAGTCCCTCTCCCCTGGAATTCCCATCTGGACTCGCAGCAGCAGCTCCTGAGGGCTAAAAGCAGGGTCAGAGAAAATCCTTGTGAGATGCTGTCAGAGTTCCCAGCTTTCCCTCCCTCACTTTGTTTGTGGAAAACAATAAACAACTCCCACATTCTGAGAGCCTTGAAGTTAAAAGTTGCAGAGCTGCAAGAAACAAGAGCAATAAGGATCTTGAGCTCTTACCCCAAATTCTCTTCTTCTTGCAAGGGTTCTATGCAGATTTCCACTCTGGCACCCAGCTTGTAGTCACTGAAAATACAACAGAGAGTGTCTGCATGGCTCTGGAGCCAGGCTGGGAGAGCTGGGGGTGCTCACCTGGAGAAGAGAAGGCTCCAAATGAGAGCTCAGAGCCCCTTCCAGGGCCTAAAGGGGCTCCAGGAGAGCTGGAGAGGGACTGGGAACAAGGCATGGAGGGGCAGGACACAGGGAACGGCTTCCAATTGCCAGAGGGCAGGGATGGATGGGATATTGGGAAGGAATTATTTCCTGGGAGGGTGGGGAAGCTCTGGCACAGGGTGCCCAGAGAAGCTGTGGCTGCCCCTGGATCCCTGGCAGTGTCCCAGGCCAGGAGCAACCTGGGATGGTAGAAGGTGTCCGTGTGCCCAGGGCAGGGGGTGGCACTGCTCGTTTTTAGGATCCTTTCCAGCCCCAACTGAGTTGATTTATTTTCCCAGACTCCATCCCACCGCCAGCCTGGTGCATATTCCCCAGGACACCCACCTGAGTCTGCGCTTGTTGTCCCGGAGGAGCTTCCCAGGCCGTTTGCTGTCCACTGTCCAAGCCCTGAGGAACGAGGGCAGGGGCACAGCCTGCTCCTTGCAGCAGGGCAAGGTGAGAGCCTGAAAAACAGAAACACTTTCTCAATAACTTTAGCAGTCAGTCTCCTCAGAAAAACAGAAAACCACTGGATTTAGCTCCCAAAAAAGAGGGCAAGGTATTGAGATTTATTCCACACCAGCTGTTGCTTGTGGCTATGACCAATATATTAACTTCTCAACTTTCAAGGGAATTGGATTTCTCACCCTCTCAACAATTCTCAACTTCCATTTCCAAAGTACCAAATTTCTCTTTTTAATCATAATTTGAACAACTGGGAGAGAATGAGGCTGTTGGAATCATTGCAGCTCAAGTAGAACAATCAGCTGATTAAACTACACAGAGCCTTTTGATAGGACTGGGTTATACATGTTTGTGGGTTTGAGTTTAGTTTTTTCTTTTGAGGTGTTTTGCTTCAGTTTGGTTTTTTTTCTTGTTTTGGTTTGGTTTTTAGTGTATTAAAACCACACAAAGGTATTTTAGTTTCTGGCCAAAGAAACTGAGCTAGACCTTCCTGGCTGACAAACCAGCGCACCCCAAAGCAATTCTTTATTCATCAGGTTTCACATACAGAAATAAAATTTAAAAAAAAAAAAATTCAGAAAACAAATACAGGAACAATGTGGAAATGTGCAAAGTGGCTTTTTAAGCGTTGCTTGTTATGTGTGGGCTTCCCACAGAGAGATTTTACACTGAAATAAAGAGAAAGGCTGCAAGGCAGAGTTTCAGCATAAATGCCATGGCACAACAGACTGGAGCCAGGGGAAAAGGAAATACAAAAGAGCTGTTAATAGAGCTCAAGCCACAGTGCTGGTGCACAGCCCAACACAGAAGAGCATCTAACCTGCATCTTCAGATCTTCCAGAGAGGCCTCTCCTGCTATCTCTATCCTGCCAGCATAACAGAGATCCAGGCCCGGGTGGGTGGGTTCTGGTAGAGCTTTGAAGGGGGGAGGGAGGAGGAAGAAACAAAGAGTCACCATGATTTGTACAGTCCTGAGAGATAACAGTCACTTCATGGTCACATTTCACTTAGAGAAGGGGCCTGACCTCCAATTTTTGGGAGCCCACCTAGAATATTCCAGGAATTCCAGACTGGTTTGGGTTGGAAGAGACCTTAAAGGTCACCTCATTCCAACCCCTTGCCATGGGCATATCCAGCACACAAAATACACCTCGATAATTTCCAAACAGTTCCTGTACTGCAAATTTCAGAACTAGAAGCAGTTATTCCCAGTCATAAACAGTGTTAATTATGGGTTAAACCTACTGCCAGCAAGGTTAAACTAGCCCCACTAATGAACTCTTCAGGGGAGAAAGTGAAACTCAGAAAAGGTTTGAGGCAGAAGGAGGAAAACGCAAAGAAAACTTCTACAAGGAGAGGGGTCTTGCCCTTCAGCACAGCTCAGCACCACAAGAATGTTATTTCTAATACAAGATTAAAAATCAATTTGTTCCCCATTTTCCAATTCTGTTATTCCCACTTCATTTTCTTCTCCCTTCTCAACCCTAACTTGATTTTCCTGCCCTGGCTGGTTTTTGATTTGGATTTGACCTTTAAGAGAACAAACACAGTTAAAACACTGCATTTAAGGTCTTTTATACTATGCAAGCTTTACCCATCCCTCCTTTTACAGCTTCCCAAAAAGCAGCACAGCCTGAAGGGAATTAAATGTGCCAACAGGAGTCCGGCATTTGAAGCCAATCACCTCTGTGTGCTCATGAAGGAGATGCTTCACAATGCTGCCACTGCCTTCAGTAGAGAGACTGACAAATAAAGAGCCCTTGCTACAGCTGAGGAACATTCCTACAACAGGATTATCCCGCATTTATGTTCAAAACTGCATCTGTCTCCTCAGCAGTTAACCTTGATGCAACTTGTGTAGGCCCTTACAGGTTTCAGAAAGGTTTTAAGCTTTGGATTAAAATTTGGGTTTGACTCCAAGAGCAACCACAGACGATTCCGTTCAAACTCTGCCTGGCTCACCTGCTGCAGCAGACATCTGCAAAGCATCCATCTTCAAGGTGATCCCATTCACCTGGTCTTGTGCATTCTCTCTATGTTTCTTATGCATTGAAGGCTTCAGCCACCAGATGGGGATTTTCAGGAGACCCTGGAACAGAAAACACCAGGTGGCTCAAGAGTTCTGTGCCGACAAGGAGAAATTTCACCTTCAGCACAGGAAGAAAGAAAAGCTTTGTTTAAAATTAAGCCCAGGCAAAAATGGTGGAGTCATCATTCCTAGAAGTGTCCAAAGAATGTGTGGGTGTGGCAGCTGGGGACAGGATTTATCATATCCACGTGGGGAACACGGTGGTGGTGCAAAAATGATGATGCTACAATTCTGCAAGGTACAATCTGTTCAGGGCCAGGTTGGATGGGGTCTGGAGCACCCTAGGATAGTGAAAGGTGTCTCTGCCATGGCAATGGATGGCCTTTAAGGTCCCTCTCAACCCAAACCATTCTGGGATTCCCAGTCTCCAGCCACTGCCCGCTCTCCTTATACCTTTTCTGGAAGCTTTCCCTCAATTATAACCAAAGTGTCCCCTCTGCAAATGTTGAGCTCCTTCAGGGTGGCATTCTGCAGGGAGAGAAAGCACAGCATCCATGTGAGCCCATGGGCTGTCCTCAGGAAAATTCTCCACAGCACATGAAGCAAAGAACCCATGGATTAAAACAGGCTCCTCTTACTTCCTGACTCAATGCTTCCCCTGCCTCATAGCACCAGTCAAGCCTTCTCAAATGCCAGCTGTCACCTGCCAAAACCCAAAAAGACACACACAGAAAACTAATTAGTCAATAATGCCAGGGTGGGAAAATATTACAAAGCTCTTAAGAAGTGTTAAGGCTCCTTCTTCTTTATTTTTTTTTCATTTGCTTTTTAAACACAACTCTAAATGAATTACCACATTCATCTCCTTCCCTTTTGCTGTATGAAAATAATCTTTCATTTGCACAGATGTCACTTCCTCACCTACCTAATTATTTTCCCTGGTTTTAGAGGAAAAAGAAGGAATTCCCATGGATCAAATTATCACTCGAAATTATGACAAGCTCTTTAAAAAAAACTATATTATAAAGACTTCACCTTTAGAATTCTTTCCCCTCCTCATATTACGATGACACACAGATCATTGAAAAACTCAGAAGTTTTAGGGTAGGAAGAGCTGTCTTAAAAATAGTAAAAATTCCTTTTAAAAAATACGGAAACAACAACACAACCAACCTGATAATCCAGATTTCTCCAGCATTAAATTGAGACACTGAAAGAAGAAACACAGGGTGAGAGTTGTGTCAATGCTGAAGATGGGAAATAAATTTTTCATGTTAGAATTTTCTGACATAAAGAGCGACTGATTGTTGGTCAATCCTTAAAACAATATGAGATAGACAAGATATATTTGGGCAATATATTAAACCCTTCATGGATGAGATGATTTCCAGGCAAAAAATTCACACCATCAGCTAAGCCAGCTTGCCCAAACTGGCAAAAAATTAAATCTGTGCTGTCAGTTTGTTCCTTTACTTGAAATTCTGCCCCAGAGTTTCCAGATGCACCTTTCAAAAAAATCAAAGCTGCAAATTCAACACTGGACTGGCAGCACCAGAGCTTCCTTCACTCTGTGCATGGTTCTTGTAACTCCTCTGTGCAAGGGAAGGGATGTAAGGAATGATGTCCAGGGGCCTGGGAGCAGCCAGCCTTACCTCTCTGACAGAGGCAGTCTCCTCCACAACTATCTCCATCTCAGGGCTGCAGTTTTGGTCACTCCCAACCATGAAGTACAGGAAGAGCTGGAAATCCAAATGCAAACTATCAGAATAAACATGAGAAAGCAAGAACAATTCTTGTGGCAAGAATGTCATCAAACAGCGCTAAAATGCCACAAAAATCAAAGATAGTGGAGTTATGGCCATCAGCAGATCCTCATTAGCCACCCCTGGTCTCTAGAAATACACAACTACTTCTTCTTTGCACATCAAGGCCAGGTAGGACAGGGCTTGGAGAATCCTGGGATAGTGGATGCTCCCATGGCATGGAAGGGGTGGAATGGGGCGAGTTTTAACATCCCTTCCAACCCAAATAATTCTAGGATTCTGGGATATTTACAACTTGCACATTCCAAGAGCAATATCCCCCTTTTTTTCCATTTTTTCTCTTTAGCAAAGTCCCTGCACCAGGCTCCTCCCATCCCTCACTGCTGTACCTGAGTGGAAGTTGGAGCTTTCCCACAGCACAGCCCGAGCAAGCTTCCCATCTTCAGCTCTGCCTCCTTCACTGTGTAATCCTCAGGCACTTTGGGAAGGACAAATAAAACCATCCATTTTATCATCCTTAGAGTCAGCTAAAATCCCTCAGTGCCCTCTGGAGAGCTTCACCTGCTCAGCTGTGAGAGCAGATCTGGGAATTTCCTATGAGGAAAACCAAGGCATGGAGATCTCCCAGGGCCCAGCAGTAGCACAGATGGATTAGGGATGTAAGCAATAAAACAGAGCTGAACATTTAAATTTAATCCCTATCTTTGTATTGGTACTGTTAATTAACTTTAAAACTGAAAAAAACCCTACACAACTGGTTCAGTTAAGCCTGGGAATCAGTGGAGTTATGTATGGGTACACCTCCCAAGAAAGGACAAAATGAGGCTTAAAATCTCCACAGTGAATTTCTCCCAGAACAGAGATGAAATAAATCAATTTACCTGGAGACAGAAGTTTCCCATTGCCACTAACAGGTCTAAGACAGCTCTCATTTGCTGCAGCAAAAAAGGGCAGGAAAAAGAGAAGTATTAAGCAATTAAAATAGGAATACATTTGGCTCAGAATTTCAGACAGGTAACACCTTTAAGATTAATTACAACAGGTTTATCTTAGAGGCCACCCTCTGTGACATCAAAAATATGTTGATGGAGAGAAACTCCATCAACAGTCTCAGCTTTATTCTTTCACTGAAAGGAAAATTCTACCACTAAACCCACTCAAAAGCCAGCAAACTGTAACATCATTAGATTGATAAAACAGCTGCACACTTACCCAGCTCCTCCTCCAGTCCAAGCTCCCGGATCGCTTTCAGTTTGATATCTGACATCACCTAAAAGAAAGGGACATTAAAAGGGATGTGAACACCTCCAGTCTGGAATGCCACCAACACCCCTGCCTGTTCAAGTGCCAGTGCACAAAAATAATCCCTCCCTCCTCTTTTAACTCCTCAAACTTCCATTTACAGGATGGTTCAAAAAGAAAACTGTTTGACACTGAAACACTGCACTGGTTTAAGGTACCTGCAAACATCCCAGGGATTGTAACTGAGCTCAACACTATTTTCAGCAGGGAAAAAACTTCATCCCTGAGGTTAAATCAAATGAGCAGTGGCCCAGGAAAGCAGAGTCCTTACTGTTTCAATAGTGGCAGTGATTTTAACGTATTTCTCCTCCTCTTCCAGCCCACAGAAGTTTTTCACTTGGAGCCAGCTGATGTCATAGGTGAAGGCAGTCAAATTCCCACTTGCCATGCTGACAAAGCTGTGGGAACAACAGTGCAAAGTCAGTCAGAGACAGGAAAACTGCACAGGGCTATACCACTCCCCAGCACAGCTCCCAAATAAATGGATGATGCCAAAGTTGTTCATAGTGATGGCATCTCACAGAGCAGAGGCCTCAAGAAGCACAGAGTATAATGAAATGAGAGCAGAAATTTGCCCCTGGCAGCTTTGGATTCACTGAGCACAAGTTGTTCCCACCGTGTGTTTCCCCTTTTCAAGTGTAAATCAGAGGATGTGACTGCTGCTGCATTTTGAGGGCAAGAAACATCTAACGGCTGATAAATATTTGGCCTCCAAAACTTAAGATGAAAATACTTCTATTTATAAGCTCAAAGTGATAATTAGCTACAAGATTATATGGTGTTACTATAATTTGAACTAAAAGGTTTTGCCAAAGTTGCTTTTTTTGTTTAATTACAATCAAAAACATTACCTCTGGTCATGGCTGTCCAAGATCAGCACCGAGCACCCATCCCTGAGCCCAACACTTCGGACTGTCTCCTTCATGTCTTCTTCATGGAAAACCTCCCAGTTCTTGGCTTCTCTGTCTGCTCCTGAGCCGTTTTTGAGGATGATGCCTCCAGCAGGAGCCAAGGCTGAGTGCAGCTGGCCCAGGCTGGTGCTGCAGGAGCAGACGAGCTGGGCCTCGCTGAAGTGCTGCCCCTTGCCACCCTCGTTGTGCTCGGCCAAGCGCAGCACGTTCAGCACCACGGGCTCATGCTCAGGGCCTGTCTGCACCTTTGTGCCTCCAACCTGAGGGAAAGGAGGAAGGAAGGATGGAATGCCAGCTTTGTGTGGGACTAACCCATAAAATACAGGAGAGACTGGGCAGTGAGAAAATAGAGACCAAAAATTTTGGTCTCTCCTCACAAACCACCTCGGACCAAATTCATGCTGAACAAACAAACAGAGTGTCCCACAGATGTTTGGAAGAGAAAGCAAAATGTTGTCCAGAGAAGCTGTGGCTGCCCCTGGATCCCTGGAAGTGTCCAAAGCCAGGATGGACAGGGCTTGGAGCAACCTGGGATTGTGGAAGATGTCCCAGCACATGGCAGGGGGTGGAATGGGATCCTTAAGTCCCTTCCCAAACCATTCCATGGTAACAGCAGTTGGGAAACCACTGGACATTTGGCAAAATCAAGACCACAAAAATTTAGCCCCTTAGGACATTAAAGAATTACCCAGATGTGACTGAACATCGTGACTTTTTACATTTCAAAACTTGGGCTTTCTGATACTGAACCTAAGCAATAAATACAGCTCCTGGCTGAAAGAAATTTAATGACACAAAAGCTGGAATAGGAAAAACTAAACCAAAAATAAAACCAAGACAAAAATGATTCTGTTGCATGTTTGGGTGGTTTAATTTGGTTTGGGGTCTCTTTTTTGATAAAGCCAAAATAAAATGGGTACTTTTATAATAAAAGTATTATTTTATTCCATTAGAGAAACAGAATAAAATGCTGTGTTTCACAACCACTTCCAGGTTAAGCAGAAGCTTTAATATTAAAAAGAAGATGGAAAACTACAAAAGGAGCACAGGATTTCCAGGAGACCATGCAGAGTTTTATCTCTTCAGAGCTGATTAGGAAAAGAGTACTTGGTTTCTTTACCTCTTTCCCATTCCACACGAAGATGTCTGCTCCATCAGCCAGCCCAATGCCACCCAGGGTCAGCTCATCTCCTAAAAAACAGGAGCAAATCATCAAGTTCTTACTCCCCACCAAGCACATAAACAGGGTCAGCAAGTTTTTAAAGTCACTACACTTAAAGAACTGTACAAGCAGGGGGCGGAATATTTAGAGCAGCTCTGCGTGTCTCTGTATTCTGATGTCAGCATCATGGAGAGTTGGATTATGTTCTGGTTCAACATTCACTTTCTGAAGCTGACCACAGAGAACAGAAAATTAAAAAGTTACTGAGTAAGTTTTTAAAGATTAACTAATGGAATCCTAACAAAGCAAAGCTGAAGACAAAAATTATTTAAAAACTGATGTCCCCTCAATAAATTAATGAATTCTTTATGGGAGCATTTCCATTTACAAAAATCCTGCTTCAGCTGAAGTCTAACCTACATTTTCCTTTGATGTCACCCTGGGTCCTCTCTTCTATCCTCTCCTCCACCTATTAGGCCAATCCTATGAAAGCAAACATCCACAAGCAAATCAAGGGCAAGACACAGACTGATTTATTCTTCTCAGCAAATGTGCTTAACTTGCTTAAGATCTGCAGTCCTTCTGCATCTCACAGCAAAGCCTCAAAATCATTAATTCCACTAATAAGAGTGAAATAAATAATTTAAATAACTTGACATGAGTTTGAGCTGAAAGAGTGCTCAGTGGTACACATCTCCAAGATGGTTTAGCGACGAAATCTTTGATGGCTGCAGGAATTAAAATACAGCAGTAGCATGGAAGGCTGGCATGCAGTGCTCTTACCCTCAAGTACCTGGTACAGGTGTAATCCTGCTGGTAAAGGCTTGGCCATGCTGAGAACCATGTCCCCTTCCCACGATTCCAGCATCTAGTTGGGAAAAATAACCACAAAGATTATATCGAATAACAGTGAGCAGTAATTCAGCATTCCAAACTACAGTCTGCTATAAGCTGTCACAGCCTGGCTCCCAAGCTCACTTGGTGACACTGAACTGCTGACTCCTTGAAAAGACAAAGACGAATCTGTCACAAAATGAAATACTAACAATAAGCCTGGAGTTCTGCAAAGCGTCAATCCACGGCCCTGTACATGCTGCCCAAATGTAATTAATTAGCTCATGTGAACTCTGAAGTCTCCATAGTTAAAATTCCAGCAATTTCATGGCTTCAAGAACAGATCCCACACCACCCTTTCCTCCTGTGTAAACCCACATTAAGTTTTTAGCCTCCTAAACTCCACCTGCTGTTGAAAATTTCTCATTGACATAAAGACTGCAGCATAAATACATTTGTAAATGTTGCAGTGGCTCCAGTAAAAATAAAGTTTATTTGATAGAGCAGGTACCTGAAACACTGCCTGTCGGAGGTCTCCCAGGTTTTCCTCCTGTCAATAGTCAAATCCACCACACTCTCTTTCCAAGAAAGTGAAGGATGGAGAGCCCCATTGTGGAATTTGTAGCAGGAGCTCAAGTGGAGATGTAAATCAATGCCATTGCTTGCTGAGTCACATTCAGCTCTTTGGGAGAACAACACAACAAACTGGTGAATTTAACACCAAACAGATGTTCCTGTGTAGCTGTCTTGGAACTGATCCCCCCAGGGCTAAATGGCCTGTCACATTTCCTCCTCCTTTACACCTGTCCCTAGCTGTAGCAGCAAACATTTAAAAAAATAAAGGAGTGGAATTCACTCAGAGACAGAATCCCAGGATAGTTTGGGTTGGAAGGGCCTTAAAGCTCATCCATTCCCCCCCACCATGGGCAGGGACACCTTTCCCTATCCCAAGCTGCTCCAAGTCCTGTCCAGCCTGGTCTTGGACACTTCCAGGGATGGGGCAGCCACAATATTGCATGAAATATCCCATAAACCATCACTCTTGTGTCTGTATTTTGATTTCTTAACTGTGATTCAGATGTATCAGCACTTGTGTCCCTCAACACAAGGGAAGCTTTGTCCAACCTGAATACCATGAGCTCTTCACTTTCCTGGCAGAGAACATAATTGATCAGTTTATTCATAGTAAACCAAGTTCTTCCCCCTTCTCCCAGTGGAGAACTCCCTCTGTAAACACAATTAAGATAATGCAATCCACTCTCTTTCCAGAACTGCAGTGATTTTCACCAGAAAATGGCACAATTTGAAACTCTAAGTATGTTTCCCTTGAAATTCTGTAGTCTGCCTGCTAACAGGGAAGGGAACCAGCAGAATATGGATATAGAAATTATATTCTTCAATTAACCTCCATGACACTGAACCAGTTCTACTCTGCTCAAGGAGTTTCCTTCCGTTTGAATCCTTTGGGAGTCCTGCAGATAAAAGCTGTTTGAGATGAGTGACACCAAAATACCTCTTTCTTTGCAGTTCTGTATTAGCAGCATTCATTTCATTCAGGAGGTGCTCAGGAATTTGGTACCTTGGATTGCCTCGTGCTGCAACAAAAAATATGGGCTGGTTTGACAAACAAAAATGTGATCAAGATGAGACATTACTGTTCAATAATCACTGAAAACTCAACTGCAAGGTGATATAAAAGAACAAACAAATGCTTTTATTCATAAATGCCATTAGCAACAATTCGTATTTGTTCCAACTGTTGCTCTGCTATTATTTGTGGAGCATGCTAAAAAAATTAGTCAGCTCTAGCCAATTAACCACCTCCTTGCATCTTCATTTAACTCTTTTGTCAAATGATCACTACAAGGAAAACTCGGGAAAAAAAAGCTTGGAAAGGACAAAAAAGCCCAACACCACCTCCCAGAATCCCCAGATGAGCTTTGTGTACCTTCAGGGGGCCTTTTGAGCTGAGCTTTCCTGTAGAATAGCATGTAGGCACTCTCTTTACCCTGGAACTGTTTCTCAATGTCCTTCTCCTTGATGGGCTGGACTCTGGAATCATTCAGATCAAACCAGTGGCACCCAGCAGAGGCAGCCCTTGGCCTTGGGGGGGTTTTCTCACAGTTCCACTGGACATCATTTTTTGGGGGAGGGCTCTGGAGATCTTGTCCATGGGAATCCAGCTTGAACAGGAGCTTGTGTGTTTCCTTCAGGCTAACCTTGTTTCCATCAGGGCTCAGCTGGAATATCTGGGGATGATTCTGCAAATACTGAAAGGAAATAAAGGACAGGATGAAGGAGATGCCAAGTTTTTAATGCAGCAGTCTGCATTAAGCTGCTTCACCTGATTCTCCTCAGAGTGAAACACAAACCCCATTAATTCAACCCTGATTTTATGGTGCTTCCTCATGTATTTTTCTCAGTTTACCTCTGCAGAGGCCTCACATCCACATTTCACACCTACTTTTAAATAGTTCTTGTGGATGCTGCAGGTAGCTCCCTTCAAAAAACAGGCAAACATCAGTTTGCCACCTATCTACAACAGAAGTATTTTCCTTAAAACATCACAAAATACAGCAACCAACTGGAAAACAAAGTTTTACTGGAGTATTCATTTCATGGACATGCTCTAACCAACCAAAAAGTGGGATACATTTTCAAAACCTCATTTCTGTAGCTAAGGTTAATTTTTTATAGGCCAACAGAAAAAAAATACAGACTGTCAGGCAGACAATTCCTTGGAAATCTTGTGTTCCCCAGCCTGCTAATTCACCTTACAAACCTCTCCTAACACATGTTAATCCAAGGGCTCATATTCTCAATTACCATCCTCCTGGCTATTCAACAGGAATATAAATTATTATAAAAGTTATCTAAAACCAAAACTAACAAACCTGTGATTACCTTTCGCAATGCTCCATATTGTTTCCTGTATTTTTTATTCCAGGACATCCCTTTCTTCTCCAGTAATTTCTGCCCTAATTGATCCACAGGGATTTGTTTAGCTTCTTCCTGCAGAGAAATGAAAAACTGAGGTAACAAAGGCTACAGAAGTCAAGGGATCAACACAGAGAAGCCAATTTTTAAGTGTTTTAATCATTCCTGTGTTTTAATAAGTTGCTGTAGAATCATCTGGAGCTGTGGTAGTGGGAGGGTTAGGTTGGATTTTAGGAAAAAGTTCTTCCCCCAGAGGGTGCTGGGCACTGCCCAGGCTCCCCAGGGAATTGGCACCTTCCCAAGTCTGCCAGAGCTCCAGGAGAACATTCCCAGGAATGCACAGGGCAGGACTGTTGGGGTGTCTGTGCAGGGCCAGGAGCTGGATCAATTATCCTTATGAGTCCCATGCAACTCAGAGTAGTATGATTCCCTTTGCAGTATCTTTGGTGAGCAACTTAAGCAATACTGTAAAAGGACCTTTGTCTGTGTGAAGAGCCACTGTTAATATTACAGCCATGTTTTAAATACTTCACACTAAGTTCAGAGGTCTCGACACTTTAACCTGCCCACTCTCACAAACAGCAACCCCTTGCAGGTTCCTTAATTCCAAAACCAAAGTGATGAACTCCTTACATACTATACCTCTGATAAAATCCCTTTCAAGACTGACAGTGGGTTTTCTGTTTCTCTGCCATTCTCAGGGTCTCTTAAAGCCTTCTCTTCAATCAGCCCATCCTCTTCTTCCTGGTAAGAAAACACTCACAAATATTGGTGTTATACACACAATTAGAGGGTTGGATTATTCTGTGCTGACATCACCATGCACAATTTAGGAGTGTGAAGGACATTCTGATAAAGTGCCCTTCTCAATGAGGCAAGACACACAAAGCCTCATTAAAATATTAATTAAGTCTGGATGCAAATTCATCCACTAGCTCTTAATATTTTTCTGAAAAATAAAGAAGAAAAGCCTTCAGGACTTACTTGGAGTTGCCAGTTTCCTAATTCATCCACATCTCTGATATAAACATGATAGTGTCCTCCATAGCAGCCACCTTTGTGTATAATAACAGAGAAGAGCTCATACATGTACTCTGAATCATCCATTTCAGTCTTTAAAAAGAAAAACAATAATTGTCACAACAACAGAGGTCAGCAGGTCTCTCTCTCACACAAGGACAGCTTCATACCTTCAGCATGACCTCAGACATTTCTCAGTGTGTATTTGCATGTGCAGGGACTAAAGTGGCTTTTCAGGGCTGGGGACACAAGGAAGGACTGGCACAAGCCATGGAGCTGATAAATCATAAAATCCCAGAATGGTTTGGGTTGGAGGGACCTTAAAATTCATCTGGGTTCCTGCCAGGAGCAAAGACACCTTCCACTAGCCCAGGTGGCCCCAAGTTCTGGACACTTCCAGGGCTGGGGCAACCACAGCTTCTCTGGGCACCCTGTGTTATTAAATAAGTAGGATTCTGAGCCATACTGGAAATTCAAAGTATTTTCAATTGCAATGTTTGTCCACAACCAGGTTTACTTTGTTTAAAAGAGGAGAGAAGAAAAGAAGCAACACTTAGAATCACTAAAACTGAGGGAGGAAAAAAAGGCTTCCTCAAATGCAAACACTGAGAAATTTCCAAGCTTGCATTGCAACACTTCAAGAAGAAAAATGTCTGTTCCATAACAGTGCCTCTGTTACGTTGTTTAAGGACCAAAATTTGCCATCAAGCAATGGCAAAACTCAGTTTATAATCAGAATTATAGTTAGGAATGCAAACACAGATTCCTGAGAAAAATGGAGTAACTACAGGCATGTAAAGCTCCACATAGCACACATAGCTCCATTTACACATGATGCTATCAGAGAATAACCACACAAAAATAAATTTCTATTTCCATTTCCAGTGACAATCTTCCTGCCAAGGAAAGCTTAGATAACTTTTGGGTAATTATTACACCCTTCCCCCTCGTAGCTACAAGTTAGCTCAGTTCAAAAGTGGAGGAGGACACCAGGAAGTTACTCAAATACCCAATAAAAGGCAAAATAGAAGATAACCTTCAGCTGTGGGCTCTCTGCTGAGCACACAGAAACTTTTAACCAAAGTAACAGCACCCACCTGCTCACAAAAAGGCCTCAGGTTGATCTGGATGGGGAATGTGTAGCAGCTTGTTTCCTTGTACCTCTCACACTTCTCAAAGTCAAAGTTGAACCTCAGCAGGGAAATGGTGAGGAAGGGGGGCAGCTTGCGCAGTTTGGCAGACTGGGAAGGGATTTGAAAAACATTTGAAGCACAGAGTTAGAATAAAATATTCCTTCCACCTTGCTGTGGTCAAATCCTCTTCCACCAAAGCTTTGTTACCACCAGGCAGACAAGATCAGTGCCCTCATTTCTGTAATGCCCTCACTAATTCTCAATTTCCCTTCCAACCACATTACATAAAAGCAATCCAGATCTTTTCCCCTGTTGAGCCCCTCATATTCCTTGATTGGTGATCACCAGTCCCATTCTTGATCCTGCCACAGCAAATAAAAGACACTGGCGAAATTCCAGTCAGTAAAGACATTTTCATAGCCCACATTTCCATACAGGCAGCCACAGAACAACCAGGAGCTAAAGTCTCCCTCTTTTATACAGGGGAGCACCCTCCAGACAGGATAATCCATTTCAATGATCCCAGATTAATCCAGATCCAACCACTTGATACGTGAGCACATCAAGAACCCTTGAGAGAGAGAGAAGCAAAACGAACCACCCTGTACCACCTCTGGCAGATGGTGTGGGTTCCATGGCCACGTTTCTGAGCCTTCCTAGTGTCTCTATCCTCCTCTACACTGCCAGAGCCACAACAGGAACACATACAGGGTATAAGAAACCCCTGAATTAGGAATTCCATTTGCATCCACTGCCTGGCAACCCCCAGCTCTGATTTCCTACCAAAGTTCAGAGTTCCCACTCCCCTGCACGGATGAGCACTCGTGAGAGGTTGGCAACTTCCCCTGTACTACTCTGAACCCAGTCCAGTTAAACCCCAGCCAGCCCTTGCAACAAGGCATGTGAGGCACTGCTGAGTGTTCCTGAGCTCCCAAGTCACTGATTAACCTGGCCTGTCCTCAGCTTCTCTCTGGACTGCTCCTGCCACATCAAGAGGGCTGCAGGGTCTGGATTTCACCCATCCTGCAGGAGGCCAGAGTGCACCAACAGCCTAAGCCTGCTTTCCTCCACTGAAACAACAGATCCCATCCCCTGCACAGATCAACAGCTGCTCATTGTTCTTCTCTCTCATTTTCTCCAGAAGTGATTTTCCATTATTTTTTCTCTCATTGCATGGATCTGTTTATTTGTCTTTTATGCTTTAGGTTATCTTTTAGCCAATCTTCCAAAATGCCCAGAGCCAGGTGCAGCAGAGGTGTTGAATGAGTCAATTCTCTCCAAATTATACCACACTCAGTGTTAGGGACATTAAAAACTGCAGCAACATTTGGGAAATGAGCCACAGGAGCTGTTCTTGATATCCCTGCTGAGGTTTCATAGAATCCCAGAATGGTTTGGGTTGGAAGGGACCTCAAAGATGATCCAGTCCCACAGCCTGCCATGGGCAGGGACACCTTCCACTACCCCAGGCTGCTCCAAGCCCAGCCTTGGACACTTCCAGGGATCCAGGAGCAGCCACAGCTTCTCTGGGCACCCTGTGCCAGGGCCTCCCCACCCTCCCAGAGAACAATTCCTTCCCAATATCCCATCTATCCCTACATCATCACACCCCAAGGTGTTACCTTTGAAGCTTCAACCAGTTTGTCACAGGCTCCACACCGATACAAGTTGTCATTCTCAAAGTATTCCTCCTCCACATACATGTTCCACAGGGCCTCCTCCAAGCCAGCCACACCTTTCACTGCCACTGTGAGGTCTAAGAAATCCTCCTGTGCAGAAAGACAACAAAAAACAATGTTCTGAGGGGTGTAAATTTGTGTTAGATTAGATTTCAGATTAGAAAGATACCCATCGTATTCACCACAGCTGATGGTGGTGGGGGACAAAATACTCTCATATGTTCACAGAAATTAATTTTTAAAAACTGATTTTTTTTTTAATTACAAAGAGCATAAAAGACTGTCAAGATATGTTTTGCTGTTACCTCACTGCACTCTGTGCTAACTACACCTACCAAAGGCAGGGCTTGTGAACTCAAAAGATATAAAACATTTGGGTTCTTTACCTTTCATTTAGAAAATGCAGCCAAGATTTAAAGTCCAACACTTACTATCTGGATTCAACAAGGCACTCAACGAGGATGATATTATTTTTGGACTTTAAAAACAAGAACATCTAAAGCCAACAGACTGAAGAGAACCCCCCCAGTGGGAGATCTCTGGCTGTACCTGTCTCTCACTGATGTTCTTGCACTCCTTACAAACAATCTGGTTGACAACAATGCCGTGGTACAGGCGGTTGATGAGGTCATGGCCCGACGTCCCCACCAGGGAGGTCTCCAAAGCACTGAAGAGGATCCTGTTCAATTCCTGCACATCATGCTGCCTCATCTCCTGCAGGAGGAAAACCAAGGCAGGAAGGTGTGAAACACTGCTGTGCTTGGCTTAGGGCTTAAAAATAACATATCAAGGTTCACAGAGTCTCAGTGACTACTTAGTAGTGAAGTACTACCGTCATTATTGTTATTTTTAATTTGGGTATGCTATAACTCACCTAAGACACTTTCACATGAGTGAAACCATAGCATTTCAGACTGGTTGAGTCGGGAAGGACCCTAAAGTTCATTTTGTTCCACCTCCTACCATGGGCAGGGACACATTCCACTATCCCAGGCTGCTCCAAACCCTGTCCAACCTGGCCTTGGGCACTGCCAGGGATCCAGGGGCAGCCACAGCTTCTCTGGGCACCCTGTGCCAGGGCCTGCCCACCCTCCCAGGGAACAATTCCTTCCCAATAATCCATTTAAACCTACTCTCTGTCAATTTGAAGCCATTCCCAAGATTTAGATTAATCTCTGACTAATGTATTTCAACCTGGTAAATAATCTAAGGACAAGAAACCTATTGGGAAAACCCTCCTGTAACAACAAAGGAAAAGCAACTGGAATTGTATCCAAGAGAACAATAATCTTCTGTTCCTCCCTGTAAACATGGAGTCCATGCCATGGACTCCATGAGGAGATACAGCAAGAGCTGACCCAATTCAATGTCACCTCCACAGCTTGAAGGATTTTAAGGTATTTCCTAAAGGTCAGACTTCCAAACTCATCTGTATTGAGGGAGAAGTGTGTGGGGCTGGTTCTGGCACCTCATGGCTGCTCCAGCCAAAGCTCTCAGTGAGGTCTGTGGTGGATGCAGCCTGCTGGTCCAAGAGCAGGAGCTGAGCAAACAGGCGCTGCAGCTGCAGCGGGATTATCCGCACCTGGAAACAACAACAGAGCACAGGCAGCGCATCAAAAAGTGCCTTCAAACCTCTCACCTCAAAAAAACAGAAGGGATTCACTACAAAGTTTGTGATAAACCACCCCTGCCTACTTCGTAACACGGTTACTCAATTCACACCAAGCAGTCAGACTTTGTTCCCAAAAATCTACACTGCCTCACCTGACACAGCCAAGGAGAATCCCAGAATGGTTTGGGGTGGGAGGGACCTTAAAGCCCATCCCATTCCACCTGTGCCATGGGCAGGGACACCTTCCACTGTCCCAGGTTGACCCAAGCCCCAATGTCCAACCTGGTCTTGGACACTTCCAGGGATCCAGGGGCAGCCACAGCTTCTCTGGGAATTCCATCCCAGCCCCTCCCCACCCTCCCAGGGAACAATTCCTTCCCAATATCCCATCAATCCCTGCCCTCTGGCAGTGAGAAGCCATTCCCTGTGTCCTGTCCCTCCATCCCTTGTCCCAAGACCCTCTCCAGCTCTCCTAAAGGGCTTGGTGGTAGGGTGGAATGAGGTGGGAGGTAGAACATCTCAGGAGAAACAGACTCAAAATCTGATTTCTGATGCAAAACCTTATGGCAATGAAAACTTCGAGCTGTGTGAAAAACCCAGTATCAGCCAGCCCAAGCTGCCTCTCAGTATCAAATTTAGGTTTTTAATAATTTTCATAAGTTTCATGTGAACTGGAACCATATTCCTCCAAATCAGCATCAGACAGTGACAAACAAGAGAATTCCCAGCACCTTTGCATCTGGTTTCCTGCTGTCATCCAAAGTCCCAAGTTCTTCAGGTCCCAGGGAGAACAAAGCCTCTACAATTGGGAAAAAATCATTATTTAAAAAGATAACATTCCCTCTTTAAAATTTTAATGTATTTAAACATCAAACACTATGATTTTATTCTGCAATAATTTATTTGAAGTGAACTGTGCCCCAGAATCACCCCAGTTCATTATGTTTCTTTAACAAATAACCAGAAATGCAGCTCTCACTAAAATATCCACCCAAACATTATTTTAAGAAGGTTTTGAGCACCTCACCTCTAAATTCAGGTGTGAAAAGCAGAGTCTGCAGAAGGGAGTTGAGGTAGCAGGTCCCACCCTGATTTTTGATGCCACTGAGGTTGGTGAAATCCCTGGGAGCTGGAGGCTCAGACTCTCTGGGCTTTGATTTCTTCCCTTTCCCACAATGATTGTTGGAAATTAAGGAAAAATCCTCTTCAAACAAGTCCCCAAACATTGTGAAGGCAGAAGAGTCCTTTAAAAAGATCAAACAAGCATTTACTGTAAAAAAAAAAAAATGCAGTTGAACCCACCCACCTCAAATCCTCCAAGATGAACCTGGGAGCCCTGAGTGAAGAATTTGTTTAGAATTTTTTCCATCTTATTCTGGTCATTCTAAAAATCAATGTCAGATCCATGTAAAAGTGTAAATTAATGTAACAAAATAGGGTAAATTGAAAGCACTTCTGTTATCACAGGTCACCAGAATCAAACCCACCCCAATTCCATTTTGCTGTCATTTATTCCTACAAGTGAACTGCCCCCTCCCTTGGATCATCCTCATCCACCTCCTCCAAACCCCTGGAACTTCTTCATCTGAGACATTAAGGCAGAAATATTTTAAAGTTATGCTTTCCTAATGAACATAAACAGGAAATAAATCACTTTGCATCAGTTTTTCCTCCTCTGAATGCAGCTCTTACCCCCTGACTGCCTTAAAATCTCAGTGAAGGCCCCTCCTCCCAAGCTGCTGGCTGGAATTCCTGGGTTTGGCACTCATTCCAAGCCCTCATTCCCATTTCCAGCCAGGTCTGCTGCACTTCAGCGTTCAGATTCTTCTCCTCCCTGGAAGCCCAGCAGCTCCTGAGTGGATTGCCCATCCCCCAAAAAGGGCCATACCCAGGAGGCAGCACCCACCCACCACTCCAGAGAGGCACTCGAGTGCCAGATCCTCCCTCACTCCTTATTTCTGGATCCTCCTCTGAAGCACTGCTGCTGCTGCTGCTGGCAGCCTACTTCCCCTAAAAACCACACAGGAATAGAAGCAGGAAAGAATTCTGGATGGCCCAGAGCTTTCACAGAGCAGGGACAACTCAGAGCACAGGGCGTCAGGTTAGAATAAATCCATGGCAGGAGAAACCAAAATTCTGTAATAAATCCATGAGAGGAGATCCCAAAATTCTCTATTATTTCCGTGACAAAAGATCCCCAAATCCCTCTAATAAACCCACGAGATTCCCAAACCCCTGTAATAACTCCATAGCAAGGGATCCCTAAATGCCCATAAAAAAATCCATGACATGAGACCCAAAAACCGTCTAAAAAATCCATGACAGGAGATCCCCAAGCCCCTTCCAGATATCAATGACAAGAGGTCCCAAACCCCTCTAATAAACCTATGCCAGGAGATCCCAAACCCTTCTAATAAACCCACGAGATTCCCAAACTCCTCTAATAAATCCATAGCAAGAGTTCCCAAACCCCTCCAATAAATCTGTGCCAGGAAATCCCAATCCCCCCCAATAAACTCATGGCAGGAGATCCCAATCCCCCCCAAATAAACCCACGGCAGGAGATCCCAACCCCCCCCCCCCCAATAAACCCATGCCAGAAGATTCCCAAACCCCCTCTAATAAACCCACGCCATGAGATCCCAAAACCCCACTAGCAAACCCTGGTAGGAGCCCCCCAAGGCCGGCAGTCCCCCCGGGGCCGGCGATCGCCATCCCCTCAGAGCCCCTCACTCACCGTGCCCAGCCCAGCCCTACAGCCACGGCCCCACGGCCGCCGCCATATTTGTTGTGTGGCGCCGCGCAAAGCACGCCGGGACCGGCGGCCGGCGGGAAAGGCGGGGTTCGCGCGGGGCATGCTGGGAGTTGTAGTTTCCCTGGCGTGAGGGCGGGGGGTCGTCCTGGGAAATCTGTGAGTTCCATTCATGGAAGTGGTTCAGGACACGCTGCTTGGGGCTTGGAGCGACCTGCGATAGTGGGAGGCGTCCCTGCCCGTGACACAGGGTGAGTTTTAGGGCCCCTTCCCATGCAAACCATCCTGGCGTTCTGTAAAGACCAGCTCCCTCTTTCAAACCAACAGTTGTTTTGTGTCATGGGTTTATTACAGGCATTTGGGACCTCCCGTCATGGCTTGATTTGAAGGGTTTTGGGATCTCCAGTCATGAGTTTTTTAAAGGATTATGGGATCTCTTGTCGTGGATTTATTAGAGGGGTTTGGGGAATGCCCTTCATGGATTTTTAGAGGGGCTTGGTGGTCTGTTGTCATGAATTTATTGGAGAGGTTTAGGATATCCTGTCATGGCTTTATTAGAGGGGTTTGGGACATTCTGCCATGGGTTCATTAGAGGGGTTTGAGGATCTCCTTCCATGGGTTTGTTACATGGGTTTGGGGATCTCTTGTCATGAATTCATTCTTTGGGGATCATGAATTCATTAGGGATTTGGGGATCTCCTGCCATGAATTCATTACAGGGATTTGGGAATCTCTTTCTGGATTTGTTAGAAGGATTTGAGGGCTCACTTTTCATGGCTTTATTAGCAGTGTTTGGAATCGCTGTGGATTCATTAGAGAGATTTGGGGATTTCCTGTCATGGGTTTATTAGACAGGTTTGGAGATCTCTTGTAACAGATTTGTTAGAAGGATTTGGTATCTCCATTCATGGTTTATTCCAACTTTGGCAAGTGTGTTGTAGCTACCCCAATAATTTCCTCCTGAGCCTGGAATGGCCCAGCCTGCACCTCACAGAATCATCAAGCTTGGAAAAGACCTCCAGGATCACCCAGTCCCAGCCTCACACCAGCACTGCCATCATCGCCGCTGAACCACGTCCCCAAGTGCCACATCCAGGCTCCTCTTGGACACTCCAGCGATGGCGACTTCACCACCTCCCTTGGCAAATTATTCCAGTGCTTAACCACCCTTCCAGTGAGTTCTTTTTTTCTAACATCCACTCTGAATCTCCCCTGACACACCTTGAGGCCATTTCCTCTCATCCTTTCCCTCAGGACACGGCAGAAGATCCCAGTCCCACCCCACCTCCTCTCATGGAACTGTACACAGTGACTATGTTCCCCTGATCCTCCTTTTCTCCATAAACACCCCCAGTTCCCTCAGCTCAGGAGGTTTTTAGCCTCTTCCCCAACTCTATTGCCCCTCCCTAGAAGAGCTGCCCCCAAATTAGTGACTTTTCACCCAAATCCAGGGCTCCCACTGTCCCCTTGCTCACGTGTGAGCAGGGAGCAACTTTGATCTCACCCTGCCTTGAACTCAGCAAAGTTCAACTCATCCAGAGCTCCAGGGATAACCTGGGATAACCAGGCCAAGCCAGGGAGCCTTTGGCAAGTTCACAAACATTGAGGTACCGATTGATCTCACCCATCCCAGGATTGCCTTTGCACCCACTCGTCACACTGAAGGTTTGGATGGAAAATTATTCCTGCAGCAGGAGGGAGGGGAGGGCAGGACATTTCCCTGCCAGGCCTCTCCCTATCCCACTTCAGCAAACAGCCAAGGTGCCATCACAAAATATATAAATTAACTTTTTTTTCTGTGAGAAAATGCTGCTTGCTAAACTGGTCAGCTTCCCAATGTTCAAAGTGTGTTTCAGGGGTTTGACATGGGCTAAATACCAGTGCACCCATGAAAAACTATTCATTTATTCTCCTCTGCTGTAGTTGAGCAGAGGAGGGGGAAAGAAAAACTAAAAGGCTGATTTGGTGAGATAAGGATTAGGAGAAGATAGTCTAAGGGCAAAATAGGCTCAAAATTTAAAAGGTAAAAAGAAAAATTCATTAACAGAATTAAAAGAGGATGATGAGAACTAAAATAAAACTTTAGAACACCTTTCCCCCTCCATAACACTTCTTTTCTTTCCATTGACAGCACAGGAAGACAAAACATGGGGTCTTTAGTCAGTTTGTCACTTCTGAAATGTCTTTATTCAGTTCACTTAGGGAGAGGAGTCTCTTTTGCTATGCTGTGAAGTCTTTCTCATGGGAGACAGTTCTCTGTGAACTTCTCTAACGTGGTTTTAATTTTCACGAGTAGCTGTCCCGCCTGAACCTACTCCAACATGAGTCCCTTCCAGGGGCAAAGCAGTCTTCCCTCAACTGCTTTTTTCATGGGTCTTTTATTTCTTGGAGTGTAGTTATTAAGGATGAGCTGTTATAGTCTAAAAGCAAGGGTCCTCTATCTTCTGGAAGCAAGGGTTCTCTCTCTGTTTAAGCCTTTCACCTGATCACAGCTTCTCAGCATCCACATGTTCCAGCGCAAGCACCTTTTGCCACGGGCTGTGGGTGAATACTGCATCCCTCCATGCACTTCATGAATTACAGGGAAACACTTTCTTGCATTACAGTCCTCACCACAGCTTGCAGAAGAATCTCCTTCTCCTCCTTCCCGTCCCTCCTTTTCATCGCCTTTAGTGTTGACATGTTTTTCTCCTCATGTGTTTTTACCTTTTCCTTTTCTCTGACTTGGGAGAGAATTGGTGTCCATACATTTGTTTGTTTTCAAGTTCTATCAAATGGAAAAACTTCATAGAGTTCTGCAGAGCTGAAAGGCTGATCAATTCCGGGATTCAAAACAGGTAGTTGCTCGCCATGCCTCTCACGAGAATGTGTTAACCTAACACAGTTAGCTTCATAAAAATCTGAACATATTTAGTAGTTGTTGTTATTATTATTATTGTTGTTGTTGTTGTTATTTTTCTTTACATTTTATAATAGAAGTTTCAGAGGGTGTTTTAGGCACTTTTACCTCAGAGCTCCTCCCCCCTACTCGGAAGATCCAAAAATTTTGTTTTCTTAAAAGCAATCCTGCAAGAAAATTGCTCTTTGCCACATTCACAATAGAAATAATTAAAGACATTGGTAAAACGGGAAAAATAAATACAGCTGAACTGAGGAAAACAATATGCAGTTCATTTTGGAGCATTGACCGTGGTATGGAGGGAGATAAGTCATGTGCCTGAGGGATGGAGGCCGCATGGCTCTGAATATCCTGGGGGGCATTATTTTGAATTTTGGCATCAATGGCAATGCTGTGAGGCTTATGGATCTTGGGAAATCCCATCTGTGCTGAACCTGCTCCTTTGCTGACTCAGGTCTGAAACCTGAGGCTCCAGTGGGTGCTACAACACGTTTAGTGCTTTTCTTATTCCTGAGGGCCACCTCTCAGGCTGGGAAGCTGAAAACCAAAGACCTGGGCTTCAGCTGCCAGGGCAGCCTCTCTCCGTGCTTCTTTGTGGTGTCCCTGGCACTGGGGAGATTCTTGCTAGCTCAGAACAGCCCTGAGCCTTATCCTGAGGGTCTCTTGCTCCATCCCTGGAGGAATCACCTGAGGATCCCTGTCTTCAACATGGAGAGGCTGATTTTCATTTCTTAGTGTGGAGTTGGGATGCGCCATTCTGGGTTCTGGCCAAGGTGTAACACAAGACACAACAAAGATGAGGAGTGCTGAGGGATGCCAGTAGAAGGTTGAGGAGCTCATTGACCACCAATGACTCAGCATTGAAAGGGTCAGCAAATCTTGGCTTTCCAAGGAGAAAGGAGGTAAACCAACAAACCACCCACAATCCAAAGCAGTGAATCATTAACTACACGATTACCAAAGAGCACAATGCAACAAATCCACCCATCAGTTGCTTTCCAAATCATCTGCAGGCTACCACCTGCAAGAGAAGTCCCTTCCACGGTCCCTGGTCCAACCACAGCAACATGGCTTTGAGGCTTTGCTGTGCCTGGGCTTCCATCCTCCTTCTCCTCCTGCCCGGCCTCTCGGACGGAGGGAAGCTCCTGGTGGTGCCCATGGTGGGAAGCCACTGGCTGAGCATGCAGGAAGTGGTGGAGAAGCTGAGTGAGAGAGGACACGAGGTGGTGGTGGTGGTTCCCGAGGTGAGCTGGCAGATGAAGGTGACGCAGGCCTACAAGGTGGTGACACACCCGGTGACGCAGACCCTGGAAGAGCTGGATAATGCATTTCGGGAGTACGTCACCGTGCACCTGACGGAGAAGCCTTTTCCCCTGAATGCCTTGGCTCTGTACAACACCTCTGTGCACGTTTTCAGCACCTTTATTGAGCAGTGCAAGGATCTGTTCCGCAGCCAGGAGACCCTGAGGTTCCTCAACCAAAGCGACTTCGATGCCATCCTTACAGACCCTTTCTTCATGTGTGGCCCCATCCTCGCCCATCATCTCTCCCTTCCCTATGTGTTCTTCATGAGGGGATTCCCTTGCAACATGCACTTTGCAGCCCCACAGTGCCCAAGCCCTCTGTCCTACATCCCAAGGCTCTTCAGCTTCAACTCGGACCACATGACTTTTTTCCAGAGGGTGGAAAACACCCTAATTTCCCTCCTGGAGCTTGACTACTGCAACGGTTTATTTAGAGAAGCACTCAAGCTTGCCTCGGAAGTTCTCCAGAGGGATGTGTCCCTCACGGACCTCGTGGACTCCGCTGCCATTTGGATCCTGAGGTTTGACTTTGTGTTTGAGTACATCAGGCCAGTGATGCCCAACATGGTCTTTGTTGGGGGGATCAATTGTGCCAAGAGGAAACCACTGCCTAAGGTAATGTTCCCTCTCCTCCAAATTGTTTATTTCCCAATGAGAAATCATTATGCTGCTTCAGGAAGTTTATTGCTATTGATTTGGTTTTAAATTTCTGGTAATGATTTAATTCAACCAGGCTTGGGCAGTTGTTTACAATGGGTTGAAATCAAATAATCTTGATGGAGACTTATTTGAATTAATGAGTGTTTTCTGACAAACCAAACAAAAGTGATTTCATCTACCAGATGGAAATTACTGGTGTAATGTTGTTGTTCCTCTTCCGACTTGTGGAATTATCTTGGGGTTGCTTAAAAATAAGTGATCAAAAAACCTGTCCTTGCCCACAACTTTACGACCTTCCGTATCCCTGTGGTAATTATGGTAGGAACACCTTACCCAGTTATCATTAGTGAGCTTAACACGTGTTTGAGTACATCTGCTTCGATATTTGGAACAATCTCAAGGAGGGCAGTTGGGGGTCCAACAGTCTAAACCCAAAGATCAAGTCCAGTCACAAACACTTTTCCCCATGTATACACCTCCTGTTCTGTTTAGACAATAAATACTTCTTTCAGAAGAAAGCAGTCGCCATGGACTTCCTTCCTCGTCCTAGAATCCTGTTCCATTATGGACTTCACTCATGGTGCTGACCCACCATTTAGGTGTGACTGGGCTGGCACCCATGGCCAATCTTCAGATCATCCTGGCCCTCCAAAGACCCAACAATTGCTAAGGTTAAAGGTTTTTGCTACGTCGTCTCCTAGGACTAAAAACCGATTCTCCCACCTCTGGCCCAAACCTAACTGACAATATAAAGATAAGGTTATTAAGAAAAACATTCAGAGTTTCTATCACCAGCTTCAGAAGGTGCTTCTTTATTTCTCCATTCATTCTTTCAACCCAGCCCGAGCTCTGGGGATGCCAGGGGTTATGGAGGTTCCGTTGTATTCCTAAAGCAGTCATAACCTCTTGAAGGATTTTTCCTGTGGAATGAGTCCCCCTGTCTGAGTCTATTGCTTCCACAATCCCGTATCTTGGAATTATTTGTTCCAAAAACACTTTAATACCTGATCCAGCAGTTGGTGAAGCAGTTGGAAATGCTTCTGGCCACCCTGTTAGCTGGCATGCTATTACCAAATGATATTTAAAGCTTTCCACTGGGGGCATCTCAGTAAAATCCACCTGGCATTTTTTGGAAGGGACCTTGAATCCCAAAACTGGGCAAGAAAGTAAGACTCTATAGTCAGACGGCTACAGAGCAGGTATTTGTTTATTCAGTGCTGGGAGTGAGGGGGATCTTTCTGCCAAAAACTCACTCAGTCTTCTTTAGCCTTCTACACAACGCCAGATTTACAGCATATCGTTAGCATATTCATATTTGCATAGAACTGTGTCATGGTTTTACAAACGTTTGTTGCTTTCACGCATGCGTCAGTTCCTTCTGTGGTGGTCGTCAGCCTTCTGGTGGTCTTTTGATCAAGGCTGCTGTAGTCTTCCTCACGTTTGAACTTTTTACCTCTCCCTTCAGCGCATGCCTGAAGATAGATCTTGTTTTTTCAGTCTAACTTGTTTTTAGCTAATTTTGCAGTTTGCAAGTTTGTTAAAACTTGCTGTCTTGCTCTTGATGGCTTTTGTTGTCTCACTTGCTCTGCTGTCTTGCTTTCCTTGTGACTTTGCTTGCTTTACCTGCACATCTTGTTACAATGTTACTTATGGTTAACCTTTTGTTATTTGAATCCACTTAGGATTCAATGTACAGCCCAAGGCCTCCCTCCCCTGGCAGTTTTCTTTGTGACCCTGTCATTGGTTTTAGCACAAATCTAACAACCCTCAATAGCTCACTTTGCTAGAGTAAAAAGATCCACAGCAATGTACATTTTGAGGAAGGCTTCTGCCAGTCCTCGAGGGCCCCAATGGCTCCCTTCATGGAGTTGTTTTGATATCTGTAAGGCCAGAGCATTCGGTATCCACTGCTTACCGTCCCTTGTAAATCAGTTGTAAATCTGCCCCACTCTTTTTCATTATCTCAAGCTCCTCTGGTGGAAAAGACCGCTCCTCTGGCAGCGCTGGGGTTCCTGGGAGCAAGGGGAGAATCTTAGAGGTTTCTGGCAACGGTGCAGCTTCCAAAGTTTCTTCATCAGCCAGTTGGTCACCTACTGCCTCCTCTGAGCACCCTGCCTGGTGCTCCCTAACATGGATTATTGCCACCCCTTTTGGAAAATTCACCACCTCCAATAGGCAAGAAATTAAGTTCTCATGAACTGACTTTTTCCCCTGCAGGTTAATAAAACTCTCTTCCCACAATTTCCCAAATGCATGTATGATCCCGTACGCATATTTAGAATCAGTAAAAACATTCACTGTTTTGTCCCTATGTAATTCACAGGCTCTCACAAGCACATGTAGCTCCACTGTCTGAGCTGACCACGTGGCCAGTAACTTCCGCCTTTCCTTTAACTCCCTTCTGTTCATCGTATCCTGTGAATCATTTCCCTTCTACCACCCTTGAAGACTCAATACATACATTTATTTTCAAATAAATACATTTTCTCCCTCAGGTCAGGGAGTGTCTCATAAATCTTCCCTAGCCTGGGTCTGGAGATCTAGCATGGGGTTCTTCCCAGCCCCCCTCTCCAGGGCTGTTCAGACAGCAGGCTGGGTTAACCCTTCTTCACTCCTCAGTTCTAAATCCTTCTGTTCCATCAAACAAGATTCATAACTGAGCGCTGGTCATTCACTTAGAGGCTCTTGCAGTGAACAAAGCTTTACCCTGATGTGAAGCTTTAACAATCAGATACCCTCTCATTGTCGTTTTTCGGGCCTCAGTTACCATCCAGGCTGTGGCTGCACAGTTCTGCAGACAATGAGGCCACTCTGGCCACTGGGTCCAACAGCTTTGAAAAATAAGCAACAGGCCGCCGTGTTCCCCCTGCCCTCCTTCACCAGAAATCCTTTAGCATGGCCTTGTTTAACATCCACATATAACTCCAATTCCTTTTCTGAGTCTAGAAGAGTTAAGACTGGTCCATTAACCAATTTGCCTTTTAATTTTCTAAAGCTTTGTTCTCCTGGTGTCCATACCACGACATTAGGATTGCCGTGGGTTTAAAAAGTCATTTAAAGGTCTGGCTAAAACAGAAGAATCCTCAATCCATGCTCTGCACTACCCCACCAACTCAAAAAACTAATATCATTCTTTTTTTTCTTTTTTTTGACTGGGGAAGTGGTACTTGAAAATTTCTTGTATTCTTTTTGGATCTGTACACTGTAAACCTCCAGTCAAAATGTCCCAAATATTAAATTAAGTTTTTTTTAACCAACTGCGCCTTCTTTTCAGACATTCTAAGTCCCTTTTTAGCAAGAAAATTAAGCAGCTTAACAGTAGCCTCTTCAACCACCTTTTCCTGTTCCCCTGATAAAAGCCAAGCATCCACGTACTGCAGCAACCGAACTCCTGAGGGTGGAGTAAACTCTCCTAATATTTTCTGCAAGGCTTGCCCAAATAAAATCGATGACTCTGTATATCCCTGTGGGGGGACTGTCCACATCAATTGTTGTTTTACCATTTTCCCTCTTTCCTCCTGTTCCCACTCAAAGGCAAAATACTGTTTACTGTCCTCGGTAATCGGACACCCCCTGAAAGCATCCTTCTAATCCAGTACTGAATAATACTGATGTGAAGAATGGATCTGATTCAGGATGGTACAGGGATCCGGGACTGTGGGATGCCTTGCTTTGGCAATTTTATTTATTATTCTTAAATCCTGCACCATTTTGTAGGTTCCATCTGGTTTTTTAACCTGCGGGGTAGGAGTGTTATAGGGAGACATCCATGGCTCCAAAAGCCCTGCTTTGAACAGTGACTCAATGACAGGCTGTAACCCCTTCCTTCCCTCCCTTGAAAGCTGCTTTTTAGACACCACTTATCCTGGTTGCTTCAAAGTGATTTGGAGATGCTCTGTATCTAAATTTCCATATTTCCCTTGGGCTGCCCACACTTCTGAGTTTATTTCAGCACAGGCCTTCCCAGACACTTTGTACAAAGTTACCACAGTGTTAGCCTCTGTATCATTTTTCTCTATACTACTTTGCATTCCCATTTTAGCCATCAAATCCCTTCCCAATAAATTACAATAACAGTTAGGAACAAACAGCAATTCATGCATTTTAAGCCTATCCCCCACATCTACTAACAGTGGTTGAATAAAACGCAGTGGCTCATCCTTCTCACTCAACCCTTGAATAATCAAAGATCTTTTTGGCAATTCAGGGATAAAATTCAAAGTGGATTGAGTGACTCCTGTGTCTACCAGGAAACACACCTCCTCTCGATCTGGACCAACCTTAAAAGTTAGCAAGTGTGGTGGGTCCCTGGTGCAATGGGAGCCCCTGACACCCCTAACAGTCCATCTCCATGATCCTCTGGACTTCCCCCTCCTGAGGGTCCAGCTGTTTTTGCTGTATTTTTCTAACCAGTTCATCCAGGGACTTATTCTGTCTTTCTGCTAGTCTCCCCTCTACTGCCTATGGGTACTCATTTTCCCACAGCTCAAAACCATTCATTTCTCCAGCGAACCAAACAAAATCTTTAAAAGAAAATCTTAATCCTTCCACAAACAATTTTCATTTCCCAGATACTCCTTTTTCTTCCTCCTTGTGCTTCCTCTGCTCACTACACACCACATGCCAAAACTGGTCCCTGTCCTTCTCCAGTGTCCAAACACAGCTCCTCCTCCCGACAGGCACAGGCGGCAGCACCAAAGGTGGCTGGGACATCCCGCAGCCTGATGGAGGCTGGCAGCCACTGCAGTCCGTGCCCGGGGGTGGCAGGACCAGGCACCACCCGGCGCTGAGCTCCGGCTGCCCCACATCCCCCACAGGGCCCCAGCCCATGCTCCCTGTCCCACACCTCCACACCCAGTCCTGCTGCTCCTTGCCTCAACCATATTTCTCTACATTCCCCTTCAACTAATTTTTTTTCTCAACATATTAAGACTACTTTTTCCATTTCCTGTTGTCAAGACTCCTTCTCCACTCTCCTTATTGCTCCCCTGAGCATGGATTGTTGAGACCCTTTCTCGACTCTTCTTATTGCTCCTCTGTCGCACAGTTGGACACGAAGAAATCAGGCACTCAGGTCAGGTCAGAGCCAGCAAGGGTTGGCAGGAGAGCAGAAGATCGCCCAGCCCTCTTTATTCTTACATTTATATATCTTGTCACAGACTGCTATGGATTGGACAATGAGGTTACCACCTCTCCAACTCCATAGGTAAGGAACACAGTCCATCAACCTTCCCCGCCCTTGGGAAAGGAATGATAAACAATACCAAAGGTACAAAAAAATCCTTGGCCAGTTAGCAAAACATAGACTATGTTTACATAAAATCTATGAGAACCTTTTTTACTAAGTATCAACATGGCACACTGTAAAATTCAGGGCGACACTCCCCTTGAGCATGGATTGTCAAGAACCCTTCTCAACTTTCCCGTATTTCCCCCTTTGGGCATCCATGTCTTTTGTTACTTCTGGGAGAAGGTGTAAACCAACTCCACATTCTTCCAAGGGACTCTTTGGAGATATTTTGGGATCATCATCCCTTTTGCCAGGGCCTCTTCCCAGCTTTATCTTTGCTACTCTCCATGGGTGCCCTGTTTTACCTTTACAACCCTCCATGGGTGCCCTGTTTACCCTTTGCAACTCTCCATGGGTGCCCTCCCATGTTTACTCCTCGAAGATCCTGTTTTACTCACTGGTGAGATTTTCAATGATCCTTCCCTGTGGACTCTTCATGGACCCCCCCTGGTCCGTCACTTGTCTCTCTCCTGGACAGTCTCAGGACTCCAATCAATCGCCCGGTGCTGGCCAGCACCAAGGGGAGCTGATCACCAAAACTGGGTGAGGCACCATCAGCTCCGCTTGCTGCCCGCCGCCCCCGGATGATGGAAATATCCTGGACAAGAGCCCCCAAATTGTCAGGAAAATTAATCCACAAAACACTAGAGGTTTATGTCCAAAAAGGAGACAGAGGAGTTCTGTAACTTTATTTGAATCAATGGTGAGGCCATGGGGCATTCCCCTAGGGTCTCTCAAATTTTTTGAGGATGGAGCCTCCTTTTTATCCTAATTTCACCGCCACCTTTCCCCCTCTCTGTCCCCATTGGCTGTGGTACTTGAGAGGTACAGACTGCCCAAATCACCTAATACAGACCCCTTTCTAATGTGAACCCTCTCCCTATTTTTTCTTTGTCCTTGTATCACTGTTCTTTTTCTCTAAATTCACAGATTTAGCACAGCCTTGAGTGAGTACCAGTCTGTGTCAATTAGTGGAATTCCTATGGAATTTATGGTTCCCCCCATTGCTTCTTTCACCCCTCCATATCTGGCCTTATCTACCATCAGGCCCACAGTTTCTTTGTAAAGTCACCTCCTTCTCATTCCTTTCACTCTCATCCTTTCCCTCAGGACACGGCAGAAGATCCCAGTCCCACCCCACCTCCTCTCATGGAACTGTACACAGTGACTATGTTCCCCTGATCCTCCTTTTCTCCATGAACACCCCCAGTTCCCTCAGCTCGGGAGGTTTTTAGCCTCTTCCCCAACTCTGTTGCCCCTCCCTGGAAGGGCTGCCCCCAAATTAGTGACTTTTCATCCAAATCCAGGGCTCACACTATCCCCTTGCTCACGTGTGAGCAGGGAGCAACTTTGATCTCGCCCTGCCTTGAACCCAGAAAACTTCAACTCATCCAGAGCTCCTGTCTGGGATAACCTGGGATAACCAGGCCAACCCAGGCCTAGGTCATAAACACTGAGGTACTGATTAACTTCACCTGTCCCAGGATTGCCTTTGCACCCACTCGTCACACTGAAGGTTTGGATGGAAAATTAATCCTGCAGCAGGAGGGATGGAAGGGCAGGACATTTCCCTGCCAGGTCAAAAATTTGACTTTTTTTGTGAGGAAATGTTGTATGCTAAACTGGTCAGCTTCCCAATGCCCAGTTCCAAGTGCGCTTCATAAAAATTTGAATGTACTTAGTGCTATTATTATTTTGTTTTTCGTTTACATTATAAAATAGAAAAATCAGAGAGTGTTCTGGTCACTTTTACCTCAGAGCTTCTCCCCCTTACTCTGAACCTCAAAAATTTTGTTTTCTAAAAGAAAACCGCTCTCTGCCTCTTGTTTCTCTACAAAAAGAAAGAATTACAGATATTGGTAAAATGGGAAAAATAAATGAGGTTAATATGAGGAAAACAATATGTAGTTCATTTTGGAGCATTGACCGTGGTATGGAGGGAGATAAGTCATGTGCCTGAGGGATGGAGGCCGCATGGCTCTGAATATCCTGGGGGGCATTATTTTGAATTTTGGCATCAATGGCAATGCTGTGAGGCTTATGGATCTTGGGAAATCCCATCTGTGCTGAACCTGCTCCTTTGCTGACTCAGGTCTGAAACCTGAGGCTCCAGTGGGTGCTACAACACGTTTAGTGCTTTTCTTATTCCTGAGGGCCACCTCTCAGGCTGGGAAGCTGAAAACCAAAAACCTGGGCTTCAGCTGCCAGGGCAGCCTCTCTCCATGCTTCTTTGTGGTGTCCCTGGCACTGGGGAGATTCCTGCTAGCTCAGAACAGCCCTGAGCCTTATCCTGAGGGTCTCTTGCTCCATCCCTGGAGGAATCATCCAAGGATCCCTGTCTTCAACACGGAGAGGCTGATTTTCATTTCTTAGTGTGGAGTTGGGATGCGCCATTCTGGGTCCTGGCCAAGGTGTAACACAAGACACAACAAAGATGAGGGGTGCTGAGGGATGCCAGTAGAAGGTTGAGGAGCTCATTGACCACCAATGACTCAGCATTGAAAGGGTCAGCACATCTTGGCTTTTCAAGGAGGGAGGAGGTAAACCAACAAACCAGCCACAATCCAAAGCAGTAAATCATTAACTATAGGACTCTCACAGAGCACAATGCAACAAATCCACCCATCAGTTGCTTTCCAAATCATCTGCAGGCTACAGCCTGCAAGAGAAGTCCCTTCCACAGCCCCTGGTCCGACCACAGCAACATGGCTTTGAGGCTTTGCTGTGCCTGGGCTTCCATCCTCCTTCTCCTCCTGCCCGGCCTCTCGGACGGAGGGAAGCTCCTGGTGGTGCCCATGGTGGGAAGCCACTGGCTGAGCATGCAGGAAGTGGTGGAGAAGCTGAGTGAGAGAGGACACGAGGTGGTGGTGGTGGTTCCCGAGGTGAGCTGGCAGATGAAGGTGACGCAGGCCTACAAGGTGCTGACACACCCGGTGACGCAGACCCTGGAAGAGCTGGATAATGCATTTCGGGAGTATGTCACCGTGCACCTGACGGAGAAGCCTTTTCCCCTGAATGCCTTGGCTCTGTACAACACCTCAGTGCACCTTTTCAGCACTTTCTTTGGGCCGTGCAAGGACCTGTTCCACAGTGAGGAGACCCTGAAGTTCCTCAACCAAAGCGACTTCGATGCCATCCTTACAGACCCTTTCTTCATGTGTGGCCCCATCCTCGCCCATCATCTCTCCCTTCCCTATGTGTTCTTCATGAGGGGATTCCCTTGCAACATGCACTTTGCAGCCCCACAGTGCCCAAGCCCTCTGTCCTACATCCCAAGGCTCTTCAGCTTCAACTCAGACCACATGACTTTTTTCCAGAGGGTGGAAAACACCCTGATTTCCCTCCTGGAGCTTGACTACTGCAGCAGTGTATATAGAGAAGCACTCAAGCTTGCCTCGGAAGTTCTCCAGAGGGATGTGTCTCTCACGGACCTCGTGGACTCCGCTGCCATTTGGATCCTGAGGTTTGACTTTGTGTTTGAGTACATCAGGCCAGTGATGCCCAACATGGTCTTTGTTGGGGGGATCAATTGTGCCAAGAGGAAACCACTGCCTAAGGTAATGTTCCTTCTCCTCCAAATTGTTTATTTCCCAATGAGAAATCATTATGCTGCTTCAGGAAGTTTATTGCTATTGATTTGGTTTTAAATTTCTGGTAATGATTTAATTCAACCAGGCTTGGGCAGTTGTTTACAATGGGTTGAAATCAAATAATCTTGATGGAGACTTATATGAATTAATGAGTGTTTTCTGACAAACCAAACAAAAGTGATTTCATCTACCAGATGGAAATTACTGGTGTAATGTTGTTGTTCCTCTTCCGACTTGTGGAATTATCTTGGGGTTGCTTAAAAATAAGTGATCAAAAAACCTGTCCTTGCCCACAACTTTACGACCTTCCGTATCCCTGTGGTAATTATGGTAGGAACACCTTACCCAGTTATCATTAGTGAGCTTAACACGTGTTTGGGTCCATCTGCCTCGATATTTGGAACAATCCCAAGGAGGGCAGTTGGGGGTCCAACAGTCTAAACCCAAAGATCAAGTCCAGTCACAAACACTTTTCCCCATGTATACACCTCCTGTTCTGTTTAGACAATAAATACTTCTTTCAGAAGAAAGCAGTCGCCATGGACTTCCTTCCTCGTCCTAGAATCCTGTTCCATTATGGACTTCACTCATGGTGCTGACCCACCATTTAGGTGTGACTGGGCTGGCACCCATGGCCAATCTTCAGATCGTCCTGGCCCTCCAAAGACCCAACAATTGCTAAGGTTAAAGGTTTTTGCTACGTCGTCTCCTAGGACTAAAAACCGATTCTCCCACCTCTGGCCCAAACCTAACTGACAATATAAAGATAAGGTTATTAAGAAAAACATTCAGAGTTTCTATCACCAGCTTCAGAAGGTGCTTCTTTATTTCTCCATTCATTCTTTCAACCCAGCCCGAGCTCTGGGGATGCCAGGGGTTGTGGAGGTTCCGTTGTATTCCTAAAGCAGTCATAACCTCTTGAAGGATTTTTCCTGTGGAATGAGTCCCCCTATCTGAGTCTATTGCTTCCACAATCCCGTATCTTGGAATTATTTGTTCCAAAAACACTTTAATACCTGATCCAGCAGTTGGTGAAGCAGTTGGAAATGCTTCTGGCCACCCTGTTAGCTGGCATGCTATTACCAAATGATATTTAAAGCTTTCCACTGGGGGCATCTCAGTAAAATCCACCTGGCATTTTTTGGAAGGGACCTTGAATCCCAAAACTGAGCAAGAAAGTAAGACTCTACAGTCAGACGGCTACAGAGCAGGTATTTGTTTATTCAGTGCTGGGAGTGAGGGGGATCTTTCTGCCAAAAACTCACTCAGTCTTCTTTAGCCTTTCTACGCAACGCCACATTTACAGCATATCGTTAGCATATTCATATTTGCATAAAACTGTGTCATGGTTTTACAAACGTTTGTTGCTTTCACACATGCGTCAGTTCCTTCTGTGGTGGTCGTCAGCCTTCTGGTGGTCTTTTGATCAAGGCTGCTGTAGTCTTCCTCACGTCTGAACTTTTTACCTCTCCCTTCAGCGCATGCCTGAAGATAGATCTTGTTTTTTCAGTCTAACTTGTTTTTAGCTAATTTTGCAGTTTGCAAGTTTGTTAAAACTTGCTATCTTGCTCTTGATGGCTTTTGTTGTCTCACTTGCTCTGCTGTCTTGCTTTCCTTGTGACCTTGCTTGCTTTACCTGCACATCTTGTTACAATGTTACTTATGGTTAACCTTTTGTTATTTGAAGCCACTTAGGATTCAGTGTACAGCCCAAGGCCTCCCTCCCCTGGCAGTTTTCTTTGTGACCCTGTCATTGGTTTTAGCACAAATCTAACAACCCTCAATAGCTCACTTTGCTAGAGTAAAAAGATCCACAGCAATGTACATTTTGAGGAAGGCTTCTGCCAGTCCTCGAGGGCCCCAATGGCTCCCTTCATGGAGTTGTTTTGATATCTGTAAGGCCAGAGCATTCGGTATCCACTGCTTACCGTCCCTTGTAAATCAGTTGTAAATCTGCCCCACTCTTTTTCATTATCTCAAGCTCCTCTGGTGGAAAAGACCGCTCCTCTGGCAGCGCTGGGGTTCCTGGGAGCAAGGGGAGAATCTTAGAGGTTTCTGGCAACGGTGCAGCTTCCAAAGTTTCTTCATCAGCCAGTTGGTCACCTACTGCCTCCTCTGAGCACCCTGCCTGGTGCTCCCTAACGTGGATTATTGCCACCCCTTTTGGTAAATTCACCACCTCCAATAGGCAAGAAATTAAGTTCTCATGAACTGACTTTTTCCCCTGCAGGTTAATAAAACTCTCTTCCCACAATTTCCCAAATGCATGTATGATCCCGTACGCATATTTAGAATCAGTAAAAACATTCACTGTTTTGTCCCTATGTAATTCACAGGCTCTCACAAGCACATGTAGCTCCACTGTCTGAGCTGACCACGTGGCCAGTAACTTCCGCCTTTCCTTTAACTCCCTTCTGTTCATCGTATCATGTGAATCATTTCCCTTCTACCACCCTTGAAGACTCAATACATACATTTATTTTCAAATAAATACATTTTCTCCCTCAGGCCAGGGAGTGTCTCATAAATCTTCCCTAGCCTGGGTCTGGAGATCTAGCATGGGGTTCTTCCCAGCCCCCCTCTCCAGGGCTGTTCAGACAGCAGGCTGGGTTAACCCTTCTTCACTCCTCAGTTCTAAATCCTTCTGTTCCATCAAACAAGATTCATAACTGAGCGCTGGTCATTCACTTAGAGGCTCTTGCAGTGAACAAAGCTTTACCCTGATGTGAAGCTTTAACAATCAGATACCCTCTCATTGTCGTTTTTCGGGCCTCAGTTACCATCAAGGCTGTGGCTGCACAGTTCTGCAGACAATGAGGCCACTCTGGCCACTGGGTCCAACAGCTTTGAAAAATAAGCAACAGGCCGCAGTGTTCCCCCTGCGCTCCTTCACCAGAAATCCTTTAGCATGGCCTTGTTTAACATCCACATATAACTCCAATTCCTTTTCTGAGTCTGGAAGAGTTAAGACTGGTCCATTAACCAATTTGCCTTTTAATTTTCTAAAGCTTTGTTCTCCTGGTGTCCATACCATGACATTAGGATTGCCGTGGGTTAAAAAGTCATTTAAAGGTCTGGCTAAAACAGAAGAATCCTCAATCCATGCTCTGCACTACCAAACCAACTCAAAAAACTAATACCATTCTTTTTTCTTTTTTTTTGACTGGGGAAGTGGTACTTGAAAATTTCTTGTATTCTTTTTGGATCTGTACACTGTAAACCTCCAGTCAAAATGTCCCAAATATTAAATTAAGTTTTTTTTAACCAACTGCGCCTTCTTTTCAGACATTCTAAGTCCCTTTTTAGCAAGAAAATTAAGCAGCTTCACAGTAGCCTCTTCAACCACCTTTTCCTGTTCCCCTGATAAAAGGCAAGTATCCACGTACTGCAGCAACCGAACTCCTGAGGGTGGAGTAAACTCTCCTAATATTTTCTGCAAGGCTTGCCCAAATAAAATCGGTGACTCTGTATATCCCTGTGGGGGGACTGTCCACATCAATTGTTGTTTTACCATTTTCCCTCTTTCCTCCTGTTCCCACTCAAAGGCAAAATACTGTTTACTGTCCTCGGTAATCGGACACCCCCTGAAAGCATCCTTCTAATCCAGTACTGAATAATACTGATGTGAAGAATGGATCTGATTCAGGATGGTACAGGGATCCGGGACTGTGGGATGCCTTGGTTTGGCAATTTTATTTATTATTCTTTAATCCTGCACCATTTTGTAGGTTCCATCTGGTTTTTTAACCTGCGGGGTAGGAGTGTTATAGGGAGTCATCCATGGCTCCAAAAGCCCTGCTTTGAACAGTGACTCAATGACAGGCTGTAACCCCTTCCTTCCCTCCCTTGAAAGCTGCTTTTTAGACACCACTTATCCTGGTTGCTTCAAAGTGATTTGGAGATGCTCTGTATCTAAATTTCCATATTTCCCTTGGGCTGCCCACACTTCTGAGTTTATTTCAGCACAGGCCTTCCCAGACATTTTGTACAAAGTTACCAGAGTGTTAGCCTCTGTATCATTTTTCGCTATACTACTTTGCATTCCCATTTTAGCCATCAAATCCCTTCCCAATAAATTACAATAACAGTTAGGAACAAACAGCAATTCATGCATTTTAAGCCTATCCCCCACATCTACTAACAGTGGTTGAATAAAACGCAGCGGCTCATCCTTTCCACTCAACCCTTGAATAATCAAAGATCTTTTTGGCAATTCAGGGATAAAATTCAAAGTGGATTGAGTGACTCCTGTGTCTACCAGGAAACACACCTCCTCTCGATCCGGACCATCCTTAAAAGTTAGCAAGTGTGGTGGGTCCCTGGTGCAATGGGAGCCGCTGACACCCCTAACAGTCCATCTCCATGATCCTCTGGACTTCCCCCTCCTGAGGGTCCAGCTGTTTTTGCTGTATTTTTCTAACCAGTTCATCCAGGGACTTATTCTGTCTTTCTGCTAGTCTCCCCTCTACTGCCTATGGGTACTCATTTTCCCACAGCTCAAAACCATTCATTTCTCCAGCGTACCAAACAAAATCTTTAAAAGAAAATCTTAATCCTTCCACAAACAATTTTCATTTCCCAGATACTCCTTTTTCCTCCTCCTTGTGCTTCCTCTGCTCACTACACACCACATGCCAAAACTGGTCCCTGTCCTTCTCCAGTGTCCAAACACAGCTCCTCCTCCCGACAGGCACAGGCGGCAGCACCAAAGGTGGCTGGGGCATCCCGCAGCCTGATGGAGGCTGGCAGCCACTGCAGTCCCTGCCCGGGGGTGTCAGGACCAGGCACCACCCGGCGCTGAGCTCCGGCTGCCCCACATCCCCCACAGGGCCCCAGCCCATGCTCCCTGTCCCGCACCTCCACACCCAGTCCTGCCGCTCCTTGCCTCAACCATATTTCCCTACATTCCCCTTCAACTAATTTTTTTTCTCAACATATTAAGACTACTTTTTCCATTTCCTGTTGTCAAGACTCCTTCTCCACTCTCCTTATTGCTCCCCTGAGCATGGATTGTTGAGACCCCTTCACCACTCTTCTTATTGCCCCCCTTGGGCATGAATTGTCAAGAACCCTTCTCAGCTTTCCCATATTTCCCCCTTTGGGCATCCATGTCTTTTGTTACTTCTGGGAGAAGGTGTAAACCAACTCCACATTCTTCCAAGGGACTCTTTGGAGATATTTTGGGATCATCATCCCTTTTGCCAGGGCCTCTTCCCAGCTTTATCTTTGCTACTCTCCATGGGTGCCCTGTTTTACCTTTACAACCCTCCATGGGTGCCCTGTTTACCCTTTGCAACTCTCCATGGGTGCCCTCCCATGTTTACTCCTCGAAGATCCCGTTTTACTCACTGGTGAGATTTTCAATGATCCTTCCCTGTGGACTCTTCATGGACCCCCCCTGGTCCGTCACTTGTCTCTCTCCTGGACAGTCTCAGGACTCCAATCAATCGCCCGGTGCTGGCCAGCACCAAGGGGAGCTGATCACCAAAACTGGGTGAGGCACCATCAGCTGCCCGCCGCCCCCGGATGATGGAAATATCCTGGACAAGAGCCCCCAAATTGTCAGGAAAATTAATCCACAAAACACTAGAGGTTTATGTCCAAAAAGGAGACAGAGGAGTTCTGTAACTTTATTTGAATCAATGGTGAGGCCATGGGGCATTCCCCTGGGGTCTCTCAAATTTTTTGAGGATGGAGCCTCCTTTTTATCCTAATTTCCCCGCCACCTTTCCCCCTCTCTGTCCCCATTGGCTGTGGTACTTGAGAGGTACAGACTGCCCAAATCACCTAATACAGACCCCTTTCTAATGTGAACCCTCTCCCCATTTTTTCTTTGTCCTTGTATCACTGTTCTTTTTCTCTAAATTCACAGATTTAGCACAGCCTTGAGTGAGTACCAGTCTGTGTCAATTAGTGGAATTCCTATGGAATTTATGGTTCCCCCCATTGCTTCTTTCACCCCTCCATATCTGGCCTTATCTACCATCAGGCTCACAGTTTCTTTCTAAAGTCACCTCCTTCTCATTCCTTTCACTCTCATCCTTTCCCTCAGGACGCGGCAGAAGATCCCAATCCCACCCCACCTCCTCTCATGGAACTGTACACAGTGACTATGTTCCCCTGATCCTCCTTTTCTCCATGAACACCTCCAGTTCCCGCAGGTCAGGAGGTTTTTAGCCTCCCCAGCCCTTCCCTGGAAGGGCTGCCCCCAAATTAGTGACTTTTCATCCAAATCCAGGGCTCACACTATCCCGTTGCTCACGTGTGAGCAGGGAGCAACTTTGATCTCGCCCTGCCTTGAACCCAGAAAACTTCAACTCATCCAGAGCTCCTGTCTGGGATAACCTGGGATAACCAGGCCAACCCAGGCCTAGGTCATAAACACTGAGGTACTGATTAACTTCACCTGTCCCAGGATTGCCTTTGCACCCACTCGTCACACTGAAGGTTTGGATGGAAAATTAATCCTGCAGCAGGAGGGATGGAAGGGCAGGACATTTCCCTGCCAGGTCAAAAATTTGACTTTTTTGTGAGGAAATGTTGTATGCTAAACTGGTCAGCTTCCAAATGCCCAGTTCCAAGTGCGCTTCATAAAAATTTGAATGTACTTAGTAGCTATTATTATTTTATTTTTCGTTTACATTTTATAATAGAAAAATCACAGAGTGTTTTAGTCACTTTTACCTCAGAGCTTCTCCCCCTTACTCTGAAGCTCAAAAATTTTGTTTTCTGAAAGAAAACCGTTCTCTGCCTCTTGTTTCTCTACAAAAAGAAAGAATTACAGATATTGGTAAAATGGGAAAAATAAATGAGGTTGATATGAGGAAAACAATATGTAGTTCATTTTGGAGCATTGACCGTGGTATGGAGGGAGATCAGAGAAGCCGCATGCCTGAGGGATGGAGGCCGCATGGCTCTGAATATCCTGGGGGGCATTATTTTGAATTTTGGCATCAATGGCAATGCTGTGAGGCTTATGGATCTTGGGAAATCCCATCTGTGCTGAACCTGCTCCTTTGCTGACTCAGGTCTGAAACCTGAGGCTCCCGTGGGTGCTACAACATGTTTAGTGCTTTTCTTATTCCTGAGGGCCACCTCTCAGGCTGGGAAGCAACTCTGAAATCCAAAAGCCTGGGCTTCAGCTGCCAGGGCAGCCTCTCTCCGTGCTTCTTTGTGGTGTCCCTGGCACTGGGGAGATTCCTGCTAGCTCAGAACAGCCCTGAGCCTTATCCTGAGGGTCTCTTGCTCCATCCCTGGAGGAATCACCTGAGGATCCCTGTCTCCAACATGGAGAAGCTGTTTCCATTTCTTCGTGTGGAGTTGGGATGCGCCATTCTGGGTCCTGGCCAAGGTGTAACACAAGACACAACAAAGATGAGGAGTGCTGAGGGATGCCAGTAGAAGGTTGAGGAGCTCATTGACCACCAATGACTCAGCATTGAAAGGGTCAGCAAATCTTGGATTTCCAAGGAGGGAGAAGGCAAACTAACAAACCAGCCACAATCCAAAGCAGTGAATCATTAACTACACAATTACCACAGAGCATAGTGCAACAAATCCACCCATCAGTTGCTTTCCAAATCATCTGCAGGCTACAGCTTGCAGGAGAAGTCTCTTCCACGGTCCCTGGTCCGACCACAGCAACATGGCTTTGAGGCTTTGCTGTGCCTGGGTTTCCATCCTCCTTCTCTTCCTGCCCGGCCTCTCGGACGGAGGGAAGCTCCTGGTGGTGCCCATGGTGGGAAGCAGCTGGCTGAGCATGCAGGAAGTGGTGGAGAAGCTGAGTGAGAGAGGACACGAGGTGGTGGTGGTGGTTCCCGAGGTGAGCTGGCAGATGAAGGTGACGCAGGCCTACAAGGTGGTGACACACCCGGTGACGCAGACCCTGGAAGAGCTGGATAACGCATTTCAGGAATATCTTGCCCTGCACCTGACAGAGAAGCCTTTTCCCCTGAATGCCTTGGCTCTGTACAACACCTCAGTGCACCTTTTCAGCACCTTTTTTGGGCAGTGCAAGGACCTGTTCCGCAGTGAGGAGACCCTGAGGTTCCTCAACCAAAGCGACTTCGATGCCATCCTACAGACCCGGCCTTCATGTGTGGCCCCATCCTCGCCCATCATCTCTCCCTTCCCTATGTGTTCTTCATGAGGGGATTCCCTTGCAACATGCACTTTGCAGCCCCACAGTGCCCAAGCCCTCTGTCCTACATCCCAAGGCTCTTCAGCTTCAACTCAGACCACATGACTTTTTTCCAGAGGGTGGAAAACACCCTGATTTCCCTCCTGGAGCTTGACTACTGCAATAGCTTCTATAGAGAAGCACTCAAGCTTGCCTCGGAAGTTCTCCAGAGGGATGTGTCCCTCACGGACCTCGTGGACTCCGCTGCCATTTGGATCCTGAGGTTTGACTTTGTGTTTGAGTACATCAGGCCAGTGATGCCCAACATGGTCTTTGTTGGGGGGATCAATTGTGCCAAGAGGAAACCACTGCCTAAGGTAATGTTCCTTCTCCTCCAAATTGTTTATTTCCCAATGAGAAATCATTATGCTGCTTCAGGAAGTTTATTGCTATTGATTTGGTTTTAAATTTCTGGTAATGATTTAATTCAACCAGGCTTGGGCAGTTGTTTACAATAGGTTGAAATCAAATAATCTTGATGGAGACTTATATGAATTAATGAGTGTTTTCTGACAAACCAAACAAAAGTGATTTCATCTACCAGATGGAAATTACTGTTGTAATGTTGTTGTTCCTCTTCCGACTTGTGGAATTATCTTGGGGTTGCTTAAAAATAAGTGATCAAAAAACCTGTCCTTGCCCACAACTTTACGACCTTCCGTATCCCTGTGGTAATTATGGTAGGAACACCTTACCCAGTTATCATTAGTGAGCTTAACACGTGTTTGGGTCCATCTGCCTCGATATTTGGAACAATCCCAAGGAGGGCAGTTGGGGGTCCAACAGTCTAAACCCAAAGATCAAGTCCAGTCACAAACACTTTTCCCCATGTATACACCTCCTGTTCTGTTTAGACAATAAATACTTCTTTCAGAAGAAAGCAGTCGCCATGGACTTCCTTCCTCGTCCTAGAATCCTGTTCCATTATGGACTTCACTCATGGTGCTGACCCACCGTTTAGGTGTGACTGGGCTGGCACCCATGGCCAATCTTCAGATCGTCCTGGCCCTCCAAAGACCCAACAATTGCTAAGGTTAAAGGTTTTTGCTACGTCGTCTCCTAGGACTAAAAACCGATTCTCCCACCTCTGGCCCAAACCTAACTGACAATATAAAGATAAGGTTATTAAGAAAAACATTCAGAGTTTCTATCACCAGCTTCAGAAGGTGCTTCTTTATTTCTCCATTCATTCTTTCAACCCAGCCCGAGCTCTGGGGATGCCAAGGGTTATGGAGGTTCCGTTGTATTCCTAAAGCAGTCATAACCTCTTGAAGGATTTTTCCTGTGGAATGAGTTCCCCTGTCTGAGTCTATTGCTTCCACAATCCCATATCTTGGAATTATTTGTTCCGAAAACACTTTAATACCTGATCCAGCAGTTGGTGAAGCAGTTGGAAATGCTTCTGGCCACCCTGTTAGCTGGCATGCTATTACCAAATGATATTTAAAGCTTTCCACCTGGGGCATTGTCGGCGGCGAGAGAAGCAAGATGCAGACCCAATGTGAGTCATAAATCAAGCTGGTTTATTGTCAGACAGTGCACATACTTACACTACTTTACGTGCTCAAAGTATTATTTACTTACAGGAGTTTCACACGTGATCTTTCTCTATTCTAATTAAAACACCAAACTGGTATCAGAAGGCAACAACATCAACGGTTTCTTCTGCCAAGTTAATCTCTAGACACCTGCAGCTTGTTTTTGGCTCTCATGTCTCCCTTTCCCACAGTTGGTTTGAGAATAACCTTGAGCAGAGGCCTAGCTCTTGTCTATGGGGCCTGGTTTGCTCACTTATACTTTATGTCTGTGCAGCCAGAGATGGCCATTTCCCAACATATCCCCCTTCTTTTCTTTGAGCAATCCAGACCATGTTTACACTTTTTCTACTGCTTATCAAACTGCTTATCAAACACTTAACACTATATGGCAATTGTACTCTTATGCTTGTAATAACTACTAAAACTATCAATTTTATCTTTATGAACTTCATTTATCATCTTTTAAAACTCATGTCAGTTGATCAATTTCTTAAAGGTGATGTTACTCTCTTTATCTACTTCATGCTTTCCCCCAGTTAAACTGGATCTTCTTTGCACAAGCCCTCTAGCAACCCATGGCCCTGGTCATGGAGCCATTTTTCAACAATTCCTCCTTGTTCCCCTTTTGCGAGCAAAACATTGTGGGTCACTTTGGTTACCTGTTTCATTAAACAACTATACACAATTCTAACAATTACTATAAACACAGTAACAACAACACACAATCGAAGGCCTTCAACTAACAGTGTTTGGATCCAACCTGTGATGCCCAATGAGGACAACCACTTAGCTATTCCTAGGTCATTACTCACTTGCAGTTGCTGGGTGAGTTGTGTCAAGGTTTTTAATTGTGCATGTATCGAATTAGAATGATCAGAGAGATTCATGCAACACATTCCCTCAAATTCTTCACACCCATGTCCTTGTGCCAACAATAAAAACTCTATTGCGGCTCTGTTTTGCAATGTGGCATGTCTTACCGAATCCACATCAAGCAACAAATCTGAAATTGCTTTAGATGTAGCGTTTGTTTGTTTGGCAAGCCAACAACCTAGTTTGTTTAATTGGGCCAAGGTCCCAGCTGAGGCAGCTCCTGGAGCAAGGAAGGAGGCTGCAATAATAGCAGCAGGCGACCAAAACTCGACATTAGATTTACAATCGGCAGCAAAGCCGTGTACAAAGCATTTCAAGCGCCTGAAATGGTGATGTCGAAGCTTATTAAGAATCATCGAGGTGTTGGGGGTCAACAATGTCAGCCTTCCAAGAGAACAGAGTCCCCCTTTTATTTTGGAGGGGATACCTGGCCAGGCTCGATCTCCACAAATGAAAAACATACCACTAGGTAATTGCAAGGGTTGATTAGTAGAGTGGGAAATATTGGGGGAGGTATAATTGCACCATACACAAGTGTCTCTATAAACTAAAAGGCTAGAGTTCACATTTGTCGCGGTACCATCGATCCGGGCTTGAGTGCTAGTCCAATTAAAAGTCAGACAAACATCCATTCGCACAGCCCCTAATAGTTCTAGTTCTTGTGGCTCACTTGGTGCGAGGGGCAAATAAGGTGCCCAGGTGTCCCAAGCATCCGCCGTGCTGTTGAGATTGGCGTTTCGAAACGTAGGTGTTGCAAATGGGCAGGGCCAGTAATCTGCGGGAACACCAACTAAACAGGTGGAAAACGGGTTACCAGGGGAGGCTAAAGCGAGACAAATGGAATCCTGTCCCGTAAGGTTAGCCATCGTCACCCATACGTTGGTCTTGGGCTGTGGAGGCAGGTAATTGGTCATTCCTTGTGCTCCAGTCGCCACCAGGAGCAACAGCAGAGGAAGGTACCGCCTTGGTCCACTTCGCAGGAATCCACTGTGTCCCTGTGGAAGTAAGCACACACATGTAACCGGGGCCCACATATTTTACTGTTGCAGGGCCCTGCCACATGCCAGTCTGTGGGTCTCTGTACATGACTAGCATTGGCTCTTCATCCTTGGGTGAAGGGATACGACCGTGGATGTGTACTGGGGGCGCATCTTGATCAGAAAAGATGCAGAAATGATTCAGCGCGAACAACGCCTTCAACAGTCTCTCTTGGACATCATGGATGTCAGCATATTTATCTAGATACCGCTTCAAGGTTTGGTTTGTCCGCTCAACAATGGCCTGTCCGGTAGGCGAATGCGGAATGCCCGTGGTATGTTGCACTCCCCACTTTTGACAAAAATGTCGCATCTTTTCACTGGCATATGCGGGCCCATTGTCCGTTTTTAATTGAGCGGGAACTCCCATTACGGCAAAGGAACAGGTCAGGTGTCGCAGGACGTGGAGGGCCTTTTCCCCTGTTTGAGCTGTTGCCCAAACAAATCGACTGAATGTGTCAATGGTAACGTGCGCACACTTCAGTCTGCCAAACTGCGGCACGTGGGTGACATCCATTTGCCAGAGTTTGCACGGGCTCAAGCCCCAGGGATTCACTCCAAGCCCTAGCCCTGGGCCATGGTGGCTACAGCTGGGGCAGGCCCTTACAATGCCTCTTGCTTCTTGTATTGTTATCCTAAACTGGCAAAAAAGTCCCTTCGCATTTTGGTGAAAGGTACTATGAGCTTCTCTGGCCTTGCAAAACTCATCCATCGGCACGGCCGCAGAAACTAACTGGTCTGCTCTTGCATTTCCCTCTCCAAGGCCTTCCACCCACTTGTGGCTTCTAATGTGGATCACCGCATACGCTTTCTCTCTCTGATGAATTGCAGTTTGTAATCTTCTCAGCAGTTCAAACAACCGCTTATTTTGACAGTCCTTAAGGCGGGCATCCTCTATGCGTTGTACAATGCCCGTAACATACATAGAATCAGAAACTACATTTAAATCAGTGGAGTGCCAGTTCAGGAAGGCCCACACAACTGCTGCTAGCTCTAAAGTTTGCAGCAAGTCTTGTTTGTCTGCAGTCAGTATCGGATGGTGCCACTCCCCATCCAGCATCCAGGTAGCTGCTGCACGCCGGGACTTTTTCCCTGCATCCGTGAATACCGTCACTGCATTTGGCAGTGGGCGCTCACTTCGTTTGGGCAGGGGAATCCAGGCCTGGTTGTTCATCCAGCACAAGGTGGTGGATTGCAGCGGTTCTATGTTGACTGCTGCAGCTTGAGTCAGCAGGTGGTTTGAAAGGCCTGGTTATGTTGTAAATACCACTCGAGGTCTTTCCGTTTCATTGGCAAGAAGATTGTCCCTGGCTCCTGGCCTGTTAGGTGTATGATTCTGCTGCGGCCTTTTTGGATCAGTTCAGCTACATTTTCAATTTTTTGTTGAATTGTTGTTGCAGGTTGGTTGCTTGTGAACAGCCATTCCAGTATTTTCACATTCTCTGTCCTCACCGTCTCCCCCTTTTTCTTTTTGCACTGTGTAAGTGCACCAACGAGCTGTGCGTTGTCATTCAGGATGGTGAGGTCCACTGGGATGTCTGGGTCCCGTCAATCGACTCAGCGCTCGGCACCCTACATGCTGATTTTTTGGATCGTTTTTCACTGAGCAGGGGTGAGGGACACTGCCCGTGCAGGGTCGGAGCCTTGCAGCAACGGTCGGACGACGTCAAGATCGTCGTTGGAGATACCAATCACCAGGCGCTGCCACTGAAGGTCGCCAAGAAGGCGCTGTGCATCATGCAGGGTTCGAATGTGTACAGCGAGTTCAAGCTTTTGTGGTCGCACCTGTCCTTCTGTGATGTGCCAGCCAAGGTATTTCCAGGCTGGGCCACGTTGAATTTTGTCTGGGGCAATGACAAGGCCCTGGCTGTGCAGCTGCTGCTCCGAAAAACGATACTGGTCCTCTGTAAAGGGATGAGCTTGGGCGAATAAAATATCGTCCATGTAGTGATATACCATGGTGTCTGCCCAAGCAGCACGAATGGGCTGAAGCACGTTGGCGACAAACAACTGGCAGAGGGTAGGGGAATTTCGCATTCCCTGGGGCAAAACGGTCCATTCAAACCTCTGAAAAGGGGCTTCCTTATTAAGCGTGGGCAGCGTAAATGCAAATCTTGCGGTGTCAAGGGGGTGCAGCTTAATAGTAAAGAAGCAGTCCTTGAGGTCAATTATCAGCATGTGCCAACCCTCCGGAAGCATCGCGGGGTTAGGGAGGCCAGGTTGAAGAGCGCCCATGGCCTGCATTTGAGCATTAACAGCTCTCAAGTCATGTAGCAACTGATATTTTCCAGATTTCTTCTTGATAACCAAAATGGGGGTGTTCCAGGGACTGGTAGAATGCTTCAAATGTCCCTGTTGCAACTGTTCATGCACCAAGTGCCGTGTCTGTTCCAGACTTTCCTTTTTCAGCGGCCACTGCTCGATCCATACAGGTTTGTCGGTGATCCAAGTGAGCCGGATCAGGAAAGTCCACTTTGCAGTGATCGCGCTCAAAAAGCCTGATTCATGAGGACAAGGCCAAGCTGGTCCAGGACATCCCGGCCGACTAAAGCGTTCACTCCTCTGGGCAGTGGCATGATGGTGACATGAATGGAAGCCCGTCGTCCTTCAACAGCTACCTGAACCAAATTGGAGCTGCGCTGAACAGAAGCTGCACCGCCCACACCCTCAACCCTGTTCAGGGTGTGGTGATGTGGCCAGTTCACGGGCCAACATGTCGTTGACATTATAGTAATGTCCGCTCCCGTATCAAGGAGCGCAGGCAGTGTCAGCATTTGACCTTTGTGTGACCAGGTAGTGTCAACAACTGGTCGTTCAGTCATTGGAACAGTCAGCATTGCCAGGTCCCCGGTAGAACCAAATCCGTGGGGCCCCCGATCGGCAAGTGCAGTATGTCTCTGCATGGTAGCAACCATCTGTGGGATGGGCACAAGTTGAGCAATCTTGGAGCCCTTGGGTATGTACAAAGGAGGAAACAGCGTCTGTGCCATAATACAAATTTCACCTGTAAAGTCAGCATCAATTATACCAGGCAGTACAAACAGTCCTGTGATGCTTGCAGAAGAGTGGCCGACTAAAAGTGCACCCACGGGTCGGCGGTCCACAATCACAGGGCCATGCACACCCGAGGGGATTTTCACAGGGCGGAGGTCTGTGATGGTGATGCCTATTGCTGTTGCCAGGTCCAGTCCGAGGCTCCCTCTTGTGGCGGGGGTAAGGCGGCTTGCTGGCTGAATGGCATTGGCTGGATGAATGGGTTGTTGACTGGAACGACGGCAGATGAGGGCGCTGCCGCTGGCACTGGTGCAGAGAGTGCTGGGGCCGCTACTGTTGTCTGAGCGCAGTGGCCAGCCGTGCTCTTCTTCCCGTTTCCCGAGCGTCGGCAGGCAAGCGTGGAGTGAGAACTTTTCTTGCAGTGGTTGCACCAGACTGGACGAGAACACTGTCATCTAACATGCCCTTCCTCTCCACATCTGAAACACCGGAGCCCTCTGTCTGGGCGTGACCCACCCCCCGCTGCACCAAGGGGTCAAAGTGGCTGGAGCGCAGCAAAGGCATGCGTGTGAGCTTGGGCTGTCTTTTCCCCTATTTTGTCACCCATGGCAGTGACCACCTCAGCTATGAATGCATGCATCCCCACCGGCACTCGGCTCATCCTTTCTAACATGACCTCAATGGAGGCGTCTATAGGGAGCGTAACTAGAATGTTTTTTGTTTGCTGAGTGCTGTTTTCGAGAACACACTGGCGTAACAGTGCACCCTGCATCCACTGAGGTATCCCAGAAGCTGTGATAGCTGCGGAGACCTTGTCCACAAAGGCAGCAAATGTCTCCTCCTTGCCCTGCTTGATGGACATAAAGGAGGGCGTGGGGGGAGCAGTACGTACCTTGTCGATAGCTTCCCTTGCTGTTCGCATGGATTCTAGCATAATGTCTGACCTTAACTGCAGCTGCACTATGATGGTGGACCACTGTGCATGGCCCATGAGTTGCTCAGGAATGACTCCCCGTAGGGGGTCACCCTCAGGCCTAGGTTGATTGGCTACTTCGTTACAAAGCTGCTGCCAGTGAGCTTGCCACAGCTGTTGCTGCGACTGGGTCATAATCATTCTAATAATTCCCTTGATGTCCTCTGGGCACAGTATAACACTTCCCCAAATATAATTTAACATCATTTTGGTGGGCTCCCCGTGCAGCCCGGACTCACTAGCTGTGGTACGTAACTGTGTGAGTAACTTCCAATCGATTGCCGTGTGAGTCGCTTGCTGCCCTCCCTCCGGCAGGGGCTCAAACAGCACTGGAAACGCCGCTTCTGCTCGGCTTAAAGTTCTAGCATCCTGAGCTAGTTTCACATCCCCCTCTTCCAAAGCTTTCTGTTCTACTTTCGCCCAGCTAATTCTGCGTCTCCCTTCCCCCGCGCGAAAAGGAACACAGCCTCCACCCAGCGAGGGGGGGTGTGCAGGCGGCTGGCGCGCAGGCGGCTGCTCCTGGCGAAAAGGGACACTGCCCCCTCGCATTGGGCGAGAAGGGATACAGTCACCCAGGGTGGGGGGCAAAGCCGGCTGATCTTCCTTCTGGGGTTCGGACGGTGCACAGGGGAGGGGCGGACACCCGTCCTCCGGCTCCGGTGGCGCGGGCGCCGGGGCGGCCGATTGCTCCGCGCAAGCAGCGGCCGCCTCCGAGGCAACGCTGTGTTCGGGCGGCAAGCCGTGCACCCCCAGCACCACACACTTCCCTACGGCCGGCAGGCTGGGCATTTCGTTACCAATGCCGAGCATTCCCGGGATAGGGCGCTCACCTCCCGGAGTCCCCCCGCTCCCTTCCGCAATCCCTTCTAGTTTCGCCGTTGAACAGCGGCAACTTTTTTCTCTGCCTGGTATCTTTGCAAACAGGTCCTTACCTCCCTCCAGGGCTTCCCTAGCTTAGCGCATACTTTGTTGCTGTCTAGAATTCCCTCAAACAACTGATCACCATATTTCCGCCATTCAGGCAGGTCAAAAATCGTATTAGGGTCCCCGAAGCAACCCTTTGCCATCCCTAACGTAACTAATCCTGCTACCTGCTTTAGGGTGTCTTTGCTGACTCCCCGCTTTTCTAAAAAGCGTGTTAATAAGTCTACGGCTACCTCTTTGTCCATCTTCGTCCAGCTGGCTAACCACTCCTAGCTGATCGCAACAGCCTCCGCGTCCCTCCGCGCTGGCCCCTCCGCGTCTTCCCGCGCCGCGTCTACCCACTGATTCCGTGATCGCCACGCAGCTTGTCAGAGTGTAGCCGTTTCGGGCGGCGGACCTCTCCCCCAAGGTCCAAGCTATCGGATCTCCCCTTCGTCGCGCAAAAGGTATAGACCTTCACTCCCCGGCCGCTGCTACCGGTGCTTTCCCGATCCCGCCGGTCCGGTCCCGCACGTCAGGATCACCATTTGTCGGTGGCGAGAGAAGCAAGATGCAGACCCAATGTGAGTCATAAATCAAGCTTGTTTATTGTCAGACAGTGCACATACTTATACTACTTTACGTGCTCAAAATATTATTTACTTACAGGAGTTTCACACGTGATCTTTCTCTATTCTAATTAAAACACCAAACTGGTATCAGAAGGCAACAACATCAACAGTTTCTTCTGCCAAGTTAATCTCTAGACACCTGCAGCTTGTTTTTGGCTCTCATGTCTCCCTTTCCCACAGTTGGTTTGAGAATAACCTTGAGCAGAGGCCTAGCTCTTGTCTATGGGGCCTGGATTGCTCACTTATACTTTATGTCTGTGCAGCCAGAGATGGCCATTTCCCAACAGGGCATCTCAGTAAAATCCACCTGGCATCTTTGGAAGGGACCTTGAATCCCAAAACTGGGCAAGAAAGTAAGACTCTATAGTCAGACGGCTACAGAGCAGGTATTTGTTTATTCAGTGCTGGGAGTGAGGGGGATCTTTCTGCCAAAAACTCACTCAGTCTTGTTTAGCCTTTCTACGCAACGCCAGATTTACAGCATATCGTTAGCATATTCATATTTGCATAGAACTGTGTCATGGTTTTACAAACGTTTGTTGCTTTCACGCATGCATCAGTTCCTTCTGTGGTGGTCGTCAGCCTTCTGGTGGTCTTTTGATCAAGGCTGCTGTAGTCTTCCTCACGTTTGAACTTTTTACCTCTCCCTTCAGCACATGCCTGAAGATAGATCTTGTTTTTTCAGTCTAACTTGTTTTTAGCTAATTTTGCAGTTTGCAAGTTTGTTAAAACTTGCTATCTTGCTCTTGATGGCTTTTGTTGTCTCACTTGCTCTGCTGTCTTGCTTTCCTTGTGACCTTGCTTGCTTTACCTGCACATCTTGTTACAATGTTACTTATGGTTAACCTTTTGTTATTTGAAGCCACTTAGGATTCAGTGTACAGCCCAAGGCCTCCCTCCCCTGGCAGTTTTCTTTGTGACCCTGTCATTGGTTTTAGCACAAATCTAACAACCCTCAATAGCTCACTTTGCTAGAGTAAAAAGATCCACAGCAATGTACATTTTGAGGAAGGCTTCTGCCAGTCCTCGAGGGCCCCAATGGCTCCCTTCATGGAGTTGTTTTGATATCTGTAAGGCCAGAGCATTCGGTATCCACTGCTTACCGTCCCTTGTAAATCAGTTGTAAATCTGCCCCACTCTTTTTCATTATCTCAAGCTCCTCTGGTGGAAAAGACCGCTCCTCTGGCAGCGCTGGGGTTCCTGGGAGCAAGGGGAGAATCTTTGAGGTTTCTGGCAACGGTGCAGCTTCCAAAGTTTCTTCATCAGCCAGTTGGTCACCTACTGCCTCCTCTGAGCACCCTGCCTGGTGCTCCCTAACGTGGTAAATTCACCACCTCCAGTAGGCAAGAAATTAAGTTCTCATGAACTGACTTTTTCCCCTGCAGGTTAATAAAACTCTCTTCCCACAATTTCCCAAATGCATGTATGATCCCGTACGCATATTTAGAATCAGTAAAAACATTCACTGTTTTGTCCCTATGTAATTCACAGGCTCTCACAAGCACATGTAGCTCCACTGTCTGAGCTGACCACGTGGCCAGTAACTTCCCCCTTTCCTTTAACTCCCTTCTGTTCATCGTATCATGTGAATCATTTCCCTTCTACCACCCTTGAAGACTCAATAAATACATTTATTTTCAAATAAATACATTTTCTCCCTCAGGCCAGGGAGTGTCTCATAAATCTTCCCTAGCCTGGGTCTGGAGATCTAGCATGGGGTTCTTCCCAGCCCCCCTCTCCAGGGCTGTTCAGACAGCAGGCTGGGTTAACCCTTCTTCACTCCTCAGTTCTAAATCCTTCTGTTCCATCAAACAAGATTCATAACTGAGCGCTGGTCATTCACTTAGAGGCTCTTGCAGTGAACAAAGCTTTACCCTGATGTGAAGCTTTAACAATCAGATACCCTCTCATTGTCGTTTTTCGGGCCTCAGTTACCATCAAGGCTGTGGCTGCACAGTTCTGCAGACAATGAGGCCACTCTGGCCACTGGGTCCAACAGCTTTGAAAAATAAGCAACAGGCCGCAGTGTTCCCCCTGCGCTCCTTCACCAGAAATCCTTTAGCATGGCCTTGTTTAACATCCACATATAACTCCAATTCCTTTTCTGAGTCTGGAAGAGTTAAGACTGGTCCATTAACCAATTTGCCTTTTAATTTTCTAAAGCTTTGTTCTCCTGGTGTCCATACCATGACATTAGGATTGCCGTGGGTTTAAAAAGTCATTTAAAGGTCTGGCTAAAACAGAAGAATCCTCAATCCATGCTCTGCACTACCCCACCAACTCAAAAAACTAATATCATTCTTTTTTTTCTTTTTTTTGACTGGGGAAATGGTACTTGAAAATTTCTTGTATTCTTTTTGGATCTGTACACTGTAAACCTCCAGTCAAAATGTCCCAAATATTAAATTAAGTTTTTTTTTAACCAACTGCGCCTTCTTTTCAGACATTCTAAGTCCCTTTTTAGCAAGAAAATTAAGCAGCTTCACAGTAGCCTCTTCAACCACCTTTTCCTGTTCCCCTGATAAAAGGCAAGTATCCACGTACTGCAGCAACCGAACTCCTGAGGGTGGAGTAAACTCTCCTAATATTTTCTGCAAGGCTTGCCCAAATAAAATCGGTGACTCTGTATATCCCTGTGGGGGGACTGTCCACATCAATTGTTGTTTTACCATTTTCCCTCTTTCCTCCTGTTCCCACTCAAAGGCAAAATACTGTTTACTGTCCTCGGTAATCGGACACCCCCTGAAAGCATCCTTCTAATCCAGTACTGAATAATACTGATGTGAAGAATGGATCTGATTCAGGATGGTACAGGGATCCGGGACTGTGGGATGCCTTGCTTTGGCAATTTTATTTATTATTCTTTAATCCTGCACCATTTTGTAGGTTCCATCTGGTTTTTTAACCTGCGGGGTAGGAGTGTTATAGGGAGTCATCCATGGCTCCAAAAGCCCTGCTTTGAACAGTGACTCAATGACAGGCTGTAACCCCTTCCTTCCCTCCCTTGAAAACTGCTTTTTAGACACCACTTATCCTGGTTGCTTCAAAGTGATTTGGAGATGCTCTGTATCTAAATTTCCGTATTTCCCTTGGGCTGCCCACACTTCTGAGTTTATTTCAGCACAGGCCTTCCCAGACATTTTGTACAAAGTTACCAGAGTGTTAGCCTCTGTATCATTTTTCGCTATACTACTTTGCATTCCCATTTTAGCCATCAAATCCCTTCCCAATAAATTACAATAACAGTTAGGAACAAACAGCAATTCATGCATTTTAAGCCTATCCCCCACATCTACTAACAGTGGTTGAATAAAAAGCAGCGGCTCATCCTTTCCACTCAACCCTTGAATAATCAAAGATCTTTCTGACAATTCAGGGATAAAATTCAAAGTGGATTGAGTGACTCCTGTGTCTACCAGCAAACACACTTCCTCTCGATCCGGACCAACCTTAAAAGTTAGCAAGTGTGGTGGGTCCCTGGTGCAATGGGAGCCCCTGACACCCCTAACAGTCCATCTCCATGATCCTCTGGACTTCCCCCTCCTGAGGGTCCAGCTGTTTTTGCTGTATTTTTCTAACCAGTTCATCCAGGGACTTATTCTGTCCTTCCGCTCGTCTCCCCTCTACTGCCTATGTGTACTCATTTTCCCACAGCTCAAAACCATTCATTTCTCCAGCGTACCAAACAAAATCTTTGAAAGAAAATCTTAATCCTTCCACAAACAATTTTCATTTCCCAGATACTCCTTTTTCCTCTTCCTTGTGCTTCCTCTGCTCACTACACACCACATGCCAAAACTGGTCCCTGTCCTTCTCCAGTGTCCAAACACAGCTCCTCCTCCCGGCAGGCACAGGCGGCAGCACCAAAGGTGGCTGGGACATCCCGCAGCCTGATGGAGGCTGGCAGCCACTGCAGTCCCTGCCCAGGGGTGTCAGGACCAGGCACCACCCGGCGCTGAGCTCCGGCTGCCCCACATCCCCCACAGGGCCCCAGCCCATGCTCCCTGTCCCGCACCTCCACACCCAGTCCTGCCGCTCCTTGCCTCAACCATATTTCTCTACATTCCCCTTCAACTAATTTTTTTTCTCAACATATTAACACTACTTTTTCCATTTCCTGTTGTCAAGACTCCTTCTCCACTCTCCTTATTGCTCTCCTGAGCATGGATTGTTGAGACCCCTTCTCGACTCTTCTTATTGCCCCCCTTGGGCATGAATTGTCAAGAACCCTTCTCAGCTTTCCCATATTTCCCCCTTTGGGCATCCATGTCTTTTGTTACTTCTGGGAGAAGGTGTAAACCAACTCCACATTCTTCCAAGGGACTCTTTGGAGATATTTTGGGATCATCATCCCTTTTGCCAGGGCCTCTTCCCAGCTTTATCTTTGCTACTCTCCATGGGTGCCCTGTTTACCCTTTGCAACTCTCCATGGGTGCCCTCCCATGTTTACTCCTCGAAGATCCCGTTTTACTCACTGGTGAGATTTTCAATGATCCTTCCCTGTGGACTCTTCATGGACCCCCCCTGGTCCGTCACTTGTCTCACTCCTGGACAGTCTCAGGACTCCAATCAATCGCCCGGTGCTGGCCAGCACCAAGGGGAGCTGATCACCAAAACTGGGTGAGGCACCATCAGCTCCGCTTGCTACCCGCCGCCCCCGGATGATGGAAATATCCTGGACAAGAGCCCCCAAATTGTCAGGAAAATTAATCCACAAAACACTAGAGGTTTATGTCCAAAAAGGAGACAGAGGAGTTCTGTAACTTTATTTGAATCAATGGTGAGGCCATGGGGCATTCCCCTGGGGTCTCTCAAATTTTTTGAGGATGGAGCCTCCTTTTTATCCTAATTTCCCCGCCACCTTTCCCCCTCTCTGTCCCCATTGGCTGTGGTACTTGAGAGGTACAGACTGCCCAAATCACCTAATACAGACCCCTTTCTAATGTGAACCCTCTCCCCTTTTTTTCTTTGTCCTTGTATCACTGTTCTTTTTCTCTAAATTCACAGATTTAGCACAGCCTTGAGTGAGTACCAGTCTGTGTCAATTAGTGGAATTCCTATGGAATTTATGGTTCCCCCCATTGCTTCTTTCACCCCTCCATATCTGGCCTTATCTACCATCAGGCCCACAGTTTCTTTCTAAAGTCACCTCCTTCTCATTCCTTTCACTCTCATCCTTTCCCTCAGGACACGGCAGAAGATCCCAGTCCCACCCCACCTCCTCTCATGGAACTGTACACAGTGACTATGTTCCCCTGATCCTCCTTTTCTCCATGAACACCTCCAGTTCCCTCAGCTCAGGAGGTTTTTAGCCCCTTCCCCAGCCCTTCCCTGGAAGGGCTGCCCCCAAATTAGTGACTTTTCATCCAAATCCAGGGCTCACACTATCCCGTTGCTCACGTGTGAGCAGGGAGCAACTTTGATCTCGCCCTGCCTTGAACCCAGAAAACTTCAACTCATCCAGAGCTCCTGTCTGGGATAACCTGGGATAACCAGGCCAACCCAGGCCTAGGTCATAAACACTGAGGTACTGATTAACTTCACCTGTCCCAGGATTGCCTTTGCACCCACTCGTCACACTGAAGGTTTGGATGGAAAATTAATCCTGCAGCAGGAGGGATGGAAGGGCAGGACATTTCCCTGCCAGGTCAAAAATTTGACTTTTTTTGTGAGGAAATGTTGTATGCTAAACTGGTCAGCTTCCCAATGCCCAGTTCCAAGTGCGCTTCATAAAAATTTGAATGTACTTAGTAGCTATTATTATTTTGTTTTTCGTTTACATTATAAAATAGAACAATCAGAGAGTGTTCTGGTCACTTTTACCTCAGAGCTTCTCCCCCTTACTCTGAAGCTCAAAAATTTTGTTTTCTGAAAGAAAACCGCTCTCTGCCTCTTGTTTCTCTACAAAAAGAAAGAATTACCGATATTGGTAGAATGGGAAAAATAAATGAGGTTGATATGAGGAAAACAATATGTAGTTCATTTTGGTGCATTGACCGTGGTATGGAGGGAGATAAGTCATGTGCCTGAGGGATGGAGGCCGCATGGCTCTGAATATCCTGGGGGGCATTATTTTGAATTTTGGCATCAATGGCAATGCTGTGAGGCTTATGGATCTTGGGAAATCCCATCTGTGCTGAACCTGCTCCTTTGCTGACTCAGGTCTGAAACCTGAGGCTCCAGTGGGTGCTACAACATGTTTAGTGCTTTTCTTTTTCCTGAGGGCCACCTCTCAGGCCGGGAAGCAACTCTGAAATCCAAAAACCTGGGCTTCAGCTGCCAGGGCAGCCTCTCTCCGTGCTTCTTTGTGGTGTCCCTGGCACTGGGGAGATTCTTGCTAGCTCAGAACAGCCCTGAGCCTTATCCTGAGGGTCTCTGGCTCCATCCCTGGAGGAATCATCCAAGGATCCCTGTCTTCAACCTGGAGAGGCTGATTTTCATTTCTTGGTGTAGGATTGGGAGTTGTTCACACCGAGTTTGCCTTCCTGGGTCCTGGCCAAGGTGTAACACAAGACACAACAAAGATGAGGAGTGCTGAGGGATGCCAGTAGAAGGTTGAGGAGCTCATTGACCACCAATGACTCAGCATTGAAAGGGTCAGCAAATCTTGGCTTTTCAAGGAGGGAGAAGGTAAACCAACAAACCAGCCACAATCCAAAGCAGTAAATCATTAACTATAGGACTCTCACAGAGCACAATGCAACAAATCCACCCATCAGTTGCTTTCCAAATCATCTGCAGGCTACAGCCTGCAGGAGAAGTCTCTTCCACAGCCCCTGGTCCGACCACAGCAACATGGCTTTGAGGCTTTGCTGGGCCTGGGTTTCCATCCTCCTTCTCCTCCTGCCCGGCCTCTTGGATGGAGGGAAGCTCCTGGTGGTGCCCATGGTGGGAAGCCACTGGCTGAGCATGCAGGAAGTGGTGGAGAAGCTGAGTGAGAGAGGACACGAGGTGGTGGTGGTGGTTCCCGAGGTGAGCTGGCAGATGAAGGTGACGCAGGCCTACAAGGTGGTGACACACCCGGTGACGCAGACCCTGGAAGAGCTGGATAACGCGTTTCAGGAATACGTTGCCCTGCACCTGACGGAGAAGCCTTTTCCCCTGAACGCCCTGGCTCTGTACAATGCCTCTGTGCACGTTTTCAGCACCTTTTTTGGGCAGTGCAAGGACCTGTTCCGCAGCCAGGAGACCCTGAAGTTCCTCAACCAAAGCGACTTTGATGCCATCCTTACAGACCCGGCCTTCATGTGTGGCCCCATCCTCGCCCATCATCTCTCCCTTCCCTATGTGTTCTTCATGAGGGGATTCCCTTGCAACATGCACTTTGCAGCCCCACAGTGCCCAAGCCCTCTGTCCTACATCCCAAGGCTCTTCAGCTTCAACTCGGACCACATGACTTTTTTCCAGAGGGTGGAAAACACCCTAATTTCCCTCCTGGAGCTTGACTACTGCAATGGCTTCTATAGAGAAGCACTGAAGCTTGCCTCAGAAGTTCTCCAGAGGGATGTGTCCCTCACGGACCTCGTGGACTCCGCTGCCATTTGGATCCTGAGGTTTGACTTTGTGTTTGAGTACATCAGGCCAGTGATGCCCAACATGGTCTTTGTTGGGGGGATCAACTGTGCCAAGAGGAAACCACTGCCTAAGGTAATGTTCCTTCTCCTCCAAATTGTTTATTTCCCAATGAGAAATCATTATGCTGCTTCAGGAGGTTTATTGCTATTGATTTGGTTTTAAATTTCTGGTAATGATTTAATTCAACCAGGCTTGGGCAGTTGTTTACAATGGGTTAAAATCAAATAATCTTGATGGAGACTTATTTGAATTAATGAGTGTTTTCTGACAAACCAAACAAAAAAGGATTTTCATCCACCAGATGGAAATTTCTGTGCTCAGTGAATCTGTATTATCCACCAACCTGATCCTCTTTTGATTTCATTTTAATGGCATCTGACAGATATTTCTTTCATCTGATCAAAAATCCGAGAGTCATCTTTTGTTTCAACTCCAGGTTCATCAATCTCAGATTATTCACTTTAGTTGTCTTTTCGTGCAGATTATTTCCAAACTGGCTGTCTGTGTTAACTTACTCCTGTTTGTGTGGGTGAAACATAAATGTCACATTGAAATGGCAAGAAATAATCTCACAATCATGGATTCAGTGAAAAACACTTGAATGTAGAACTCAGATAAATTTTCATACCTACTCCTTGACCTTTGCTTTTACCAGAATTGCTCTGCAGGGTTTTTAAAGCTAATCTGGAAATCGAAATCTATTTTGATAGTCACCTTGTAATCTCCAAAATGATAGCACCAGACGTTTCTTTCCAGGTACAAAGCAGGACACAAATCTCTTTCCTAGAAAATTATTCCCGCACTTCTGAATTGTGGTCACACAATATCTCTGCCGAGTATCTTTGAGCTGTAGGGGTGGGTTCTTTCTTTCTTTCCTTCTTTCTGATTTCTTTTGTGCTCTTTGACAGGCTTAATAAATACGGCAGAGAATAATTTTTTTAACTGGAATATTAGGATAAAATTAAATCTAAGTCATTCTCTCACATTAGGCTCACAAGAATGGTGCTAGTTTGACATTTAAGATGCAAATTCTTGCTGCTTGCAAAACGTAAGTCTTTACTTTTATATCCTGAAGGTCTCAGAGCTACAAAGAGTTTGTACAGAGACACCCTGCCCTCATTTTCTCCCTGACAGCCCCTGTCTTCACTCTCTCATTAGGTGAAAATCACATGTTCCACACCTGGAAAGACCTTGTGTGTTTTTCACAGCTTTCTTCAGTCTCCTTTTCTAGGTACATTTTCTACAGACAGCAGAGGAATTGCTGCTATTTCACTTTGAATAGTGCCCAGGAACAGAGTGTAAATAAATGTAAAGTGAGTCACAGGGGAGAAATTAAATCTGTCTGTTAACACACACTGGTAAAGCCCTGGGTTGGTCATTCCTGTTCAGAAACATAATCCTATGAGAAGAATAAATAGTTCTCCAAAGCCTATTGAACCCATTGCTCAACAAGTAAGAAAAGAAAAAGGATTACTGGGAGACAGAGAACAAAAGATTGAAAATGCAGATTTTTTTTCTCAGACAAGGAACCCACAGGCCTTTTTGTTGCATCACTTCCATAGTTTTCCACAGGCTGGGGAATGAGTGCTGTGGTCTCATTCCAGATAAGAGCTCCTCCCCGCTGTGATCCTGTGGAGGAGTTGCTCTGAGCTGAAGGAGCCCATGTTTGTGCAGAACTGACCCTACTTATCTTATCCAGCTGGGAATTCACTTTTAAATTGTGAAAGGATCATCTCAGAGGTTGTGGTTGAACATGAGACCACAGGGCTGGGCCTGGGGGAACACAAACTGCATTTACACCTTGCCTAAGGTGCCTCAGCCTGATTTCCTCTTGTTCTGCACTTCAGAAGGGCACCTGTCTCAGCAGCAATTACATCTTCATTAACAGGCAGAGAAACCCCAAGTTGCCAACTCCTCAAACACAAGGCTTGCAGGAATTAGAGCCAATATTTGACTCAAGAAGTACCTGAAGGCTGATGGTGACATTGCAAATGAACTCAGACTGTGAGCCCTGAGACACTCTGGTGACAATTTCAGCTTTAGCAAAAGTTAATGCAAAGTTGCTTTTTTGGCCAGTTCAGAGAACCAAGGTTAGTATTATTTGATTAAACCAAAGTTCAGGAATTTAAGCTACAGCCACATTCCAAAGTTCTCTCTACTTTTTTCTAAACTAAACCTCCCAGTACTTATTTAAATAACTGGTTAAAGGAAAACCTTAAACTAACCCCAGGTTTAAGTACATGGCCACTCAAATAAAGAAAAAGTGTAACTGAATAAACACCTTCTTCTCACCAGCACAAGGTTTAAGAGCACAGGTCCTCTCATTTTCACAAGGCTTCTATTTACAGCTTAGGAAGCAGCTTCCCTGGAAATTATCTGTGTTCTCTGATTTGCTTCCTGCTCTCACAACAATTTTGATTTCTTTACAACTCCTATAATTGCTTTTATGGGTTGTTTTTGCTCTAAAATTAGTGTATCTGCACACTGAAAAACCTGAGGGGGAATCAAGCAGGTTTCTGTCAGCAGCCACCAACCTGCATTTGCCAGACATTGTTTAGCACCAAAAAAAGGGTCTGTGTTCAATTCCACGAGGATTCCTCCATGGATAAATCTGATCCATCATCCAGAAACCTGTGAAATCAAATTACATGGAATCACAGGCTGGTTTGGGAAGGAAGACCCACACCCTACCATGGGCAGGGACACCTTCCACTCTCCCAGGTTGTTTCAAGCCCCAGACAACCTGGCCTTGGAGATTTACATGGATCCACAGCTTCTCTGAGCATCACCCCCACACTCTTGGAATTGGGCAACCTTTTCCTGCTTGCAGGACCCAGAGCCTAAGTGGCTTAAGAATCTCAGCTCCCAGAAAAGAACCAAATCCAGTGGATGAAACCAAAACTTCCAGGCTGCCACAACAAATACCAGGGTTTTTTGCTGTACTTCTAGTGGTGCTGAGGTATCTGTTTGCTACTCTCTTTCCTTGCTGCCACTCAGAAAGCCACATGTCACAGCAATTCACAGGTGAACAGTTAGAGAAAGTTTTAGTGCCTTCTGGAGCTGAAGCAGTCATAGTGTGAAAGGCCCAAACCTTGCAGAGCAGATCCATCACTCTCTGCCTTCTCCAAGAGACTCCCTGAAATAACCCACGCAACCTTTATCACTTCTGAGAGGAAAACAAACCAGCTGTCCTGACTCAGCAAAGCCTTGATGTCCTTTAGAGTCCACTGGGGAAGGCTTTTCTCCATGCAGGCACCTGGCTCTCACCCCTGCAATTCTCAGTTCCTCAGGCTGTTGTTTGCACATAAAACAGGAGCTGGTGACGAACACCACATCCTTCAGAGCTGAGGAGGGGTTCAGGTGCACTTTGCTACTCATTATGAAAAACAAACACACATAAAGTTATCTGGTGCTTTGAAAAATGAGCCTGGCTGTCAATGTTCTTGATAATATTTACCCATCTTAGATCTGACCTCAGCTGACCCTGGCCTAAGCTAAGAACTTCATCCTTTCTCTGTCTGTCCTTCCTTGATCTCTAATTTCTCTTGTCCTTCCTGTTGCTGAGTCACTTTTCCCACAATTTTTGCTCTGATGGTCCGGTGCAGAAAGTAGGGAGCTTTCAGAGTCCATAAGAAAGTGCAGCCATCCTATCACAAGACCTTTTCTGTTCTAGTCAAGGGAAATGGACTTGTATTGGCTGTTTTCAGCCAGCTGGTTTCGCCATTGAAAATCCAATTGAGTTCAGAGTACAAAACACACCAAGAAGAATCAATTTCCCGGTTAATTTGGTCAGCTTTTGTCACAGCAGTTGCAATTAACCCTTTGCATCCAGATTTCTTGCATTGAATGAGAATTATTTGTAAATCTGTTCCGTCTCCTGCTTTCAGTGTGTGCCATCTCCCACCTCTCCTGTGCTGGCCCTCTCCAGAAATTGCTTTCCAATGTCTAAGGGTGGTTCCTTCATGTCCAGTGTGACAGAGAGGAGCCACTCAGGGCAATCCCAGCACCTTTTGGGTGTCGTGGGACAAATCCCTTTGCCTAAGGCTGTAAGGATTTGTTTCTCCAGACTGAGGATGCTGGCAATCCCACCAACCATTTATAAAAAGAACAAGAAAAACTTTGTGCTGCGGATAGTTTTTCATCACAAGGACTTCTTCCTTAGCATCACGCAAAAGGCTTCGCTCAGGCATTGCTTTTGCTTGCACAAAGACAAAACATTCCTGCAGTGGGATAAGTGGAAGGTGTCACACCTTCTCCTACATTTGGTCTTGCTCACGATACATGGAAAGGGTTTTCAAGACAGCAACCAAAGACCAAGACTCTTTCTTTGTGTCCCTGTACCGGCCTCCTTTCCCTTTGTTTGCCCTGAACTCATCCATTAGGTCATTTTTTGGTGTAGTTCCAGGAGGAAAAAAGCCAATCCGGATTGTTCTCCTCAGATTTGGAGTTGCATGCTACATCCTGGTGGCTCTGACATGTTCGTAAGAGGTGCAGATTTGGCTGCTTCCAGTGGGTGGGAATTCAACATCAACCTCATGTCCTCAAGAATGGAGTTGCATCCATCCTGCTGGGTGCATTTTAATCATTTTCTCGCTGGGTATTTACCAGGTCAATGGTTTTATTCACAATTACTGTTACAACATGACACCCCTGCTCCTGGTGTCACAGACTTCGTGCTGACAGTGTCTTAGTGCTTAAACATTAACAGAAAGCACAAATGTTTTTCTAAGGGCACCGCTTCCCTTCCCTTCCCTTCCACAAACACAGGCAAAATCACAGGCTAATCACAACTGTATTGGGAAGTTAAATATTAATTTCGGTAGCAAATAAATTCCCTGCTTGCTGTGCGTGGACTGTCAGATAAAGGACTGCTTGGATCCCTCCGGAGCAGAACCCTCTGGTCAATCCCACAGAAATGGTTCTTTTTTACCAAGGTACATGGATATTTCTCCTCCTGGCAATGTCTTTAGTCCTGGCTGAAGCTGGAAAGATCCTGGTGGTGCCCCAGGATGGAAGTCACTGGCTCAGCATGCGGCCAGTGGTGGAGAAACTGCAGCACAAGGGACACAAAGTTGTTGTGGTTGTGCCCTCAACCAGTCTGTACATGAAGTCAAAGGAGCCTCAGAATTACACAGTGAAAGTGTATCCAATACCTTACACAGATGAATACTTGGATGAAATGCTCAAGACCTACGTTAATGCCCATTTCATTGAACAGTCTGTTTTGAATGTTGTTCTTACCTCGTATCAAAGCACGATAGAAATCTCCTCGGTCTTTTTCACCAACTGTAAGAGCCTTCTGCAGAACAAGGAGCTGATGCGGTACCTGAAAGAGAGCAAATTCGACGTGGTTTTCACAGATCCCATCCTGATGTGTGGGCCCCTGGTGGCTGAGTATCTCTCTGTTCCTTCCGTCTACTTCCTGCGGGGCTTTCCCTGTGGAATGGATTTTGCTGCTACCCAGTGTCCAAGCCCTCCTTCCTATGTCCCCAGGTTATTCTTGGATAATTCAGACAGCATGACATTTTCCCAACGGGTGAAGAACATGCTGGTCGATCTGCTGGAGCTCTTTTACTGTAAGCCTATCTATGATAACTTTGAAGAACTTGCATATGAGATTTTCAAAAAGAAAGTGACAGCCACAGAACTCCTGAGCCGTGGATCCTTCTGGCTGATGAGATACGATTTTGTCTTTGAGTTCCCGAGACCAGTGATGCCAAACATGGCTTTTATCGGAGGCATTAACTGTGTTCAGAAGAAAAAACTGTCTCAGGTATAACATTTTATTTGGCTTTTATACTGAAAAAGCAGAAATAGAAATGTATCATAGAATGGCAGAGGGGTTTGGGTTGAAACAGACCTTCAAGATTATCTCATTCCAACCTCCCGCCATCCTGGGCAAGGGATGTCACTCACATACTTACACCAAATCCTGACTGACAGCAGCTTGGTGTTTAAAGATAGAAATCCTGCATGATGCAGAAATGTTATTGCCTAATATCCAGCATTCAGATTATATCACAACCTGGAAAACCTAAAGCCTTATCAGGCTTAATTAGGACAATTTAAGTAACACATAGCCTTTATGGAAATTATCATCTCTTTTGTTGAACTGAAGAACCTTGGTATCCTCCCTTCCCAGCTGTCTCGCAGACTGTTTGTCCATACTTTCATATATCCCTTCTCCTTTCATACAGTGTACAGTGAAGGTTATATTACTAAAAATTGTACCTCTTTTCTATCAGAGCCATCCACCAGATTGATTCCTTTCCATCTGCCTTTATTGTCAAGGTGTCTGTCAATATCCAATGCCTAAAAGGAATCCTCTTTCATTTCCATCCTCCCCTTCTTTTGTAGATTATTGAATTAGGTTTTAATTTTTTCTGGGTATGGATATCTCCTGAATATTTCCATTCCAGCTTTTGTGTACCAACCTTCCAGTATTCATTTGGCAATCTTGTCTGAGGTTTTGGCCCATCTTCTGTGCATCTCCTTCCCCTGAGCTGTTTGAAAATTCTCACTATGTTAAACCATGTTGTAAACTACTAAGATGTGATCAGGGTGGGTGATGGAGCTGCTGCTCTTTTTGGAGGGCAGGTTCCCAGCAAAGTCCAAGATTTCCCACCAGGCTTGGGAAGGAACAGGCAGAAACTGCGTGGAAAGAAAGCTTCAGTAAGGATGTAGAGCCCGGAATGTTCTGGAAATGGAAATTGTTCCCCATATTCACCTACTTACAAACTTCTATGAGAGGTTATCATCAGCATTAAACCTTGTGGTAGTTTGAAAGCAAATCAGTGAGACACTCTAAATCAGAACTACAATTTAATAGAAAAATGCCATAATACAAAAACATTGACAGAGTCAGAATACAACCTGACACTCTGTCGGTCAGGGTGTTGGTAGTAGTCCACTTAGAAGGTGGCTGCAGTCCTCTGAGAGTGATAGATGCGGTTCTGTTGAAGCAGTGATCCTGTGAAAGGTGTAGTTCTCCTCTGAAGGTCCAGTGGTGGTGTAGAAGGGTCTGGTCTTCCTCTGGGAATCCAGTGGAAAAGTTGATTTGTGGTGTTTCAAATCCTAGTTTATATGCAGATCGGGGTACATTGGTTCCTCACTCTGGACAGGGCATCTCACAATGGGTTGATGGAGTTTATCAGTGGGACTCAATGGCCATTAACTGCAGCCATTAGGGATGAACAAAGCAAAGTGCCCCACCTGGCTCTAACGACTGGCCCATTAGAGATGATGTCCCACGGCCATCAGGGATGAGCCAGGAACACTGCCCCACCCGGCCCCAACATCCCATGAAGATGGTGATAGAATACATACCATTGTAACCTAAGACAAACCTCCAGCAATTTATAATCAAGAAGGATCTGGACACACAGGGTTGGGGTCATGAACTGACCCCTCATTGGCTGTAAAAGATTCATGATTTTGTGAAAGGTGTTGTTGGTTTTTGTTATCTGGGGTACAAGGGTGAAATGCTCTTTTGCAACTTCATTTTATACCTGATAGAATAAGGGGTTAGATGAAGTTTATATGGAGAGATAAGGAAGGATTTTCTACTGGCTGCTTATATTCGAAAAAATACTAGTTTGCATTAGGGAAAACTATTTTTTCTCAGTGTTGCCAGCTGGTTTTGGTTATTGAAAGAAAAAGCAGATTCTAGGTACCATAAACCAAGTACCCAGGTACATTGATTTCTCATATTTTTCTTTACTATAACTTATGTTTCACTGTACATCTCACATCAGTTTCATTAGACAAGAAGATGCTTTTAAAAAATGCTGAATTTCCTCAGTCTGTGACAACTCTGTCAGCTTTCAGTGGCTCTGATGGAAAAGAGTCCTTTCAGTGCTCTCTTTATAGGCACAGTGCTCCCATGTGGGGTCAGCAGTGTTTCTGGCCACCCACTCTGTGGCTTCATTTTTTTTACCATGGATTTCCCTGCATTTTGTCATCAGACCTTGGTGATGGTGAGCTGGTGGCAAGAAGTGCCACAAACGTGGGGTCCTGCTGAGGGAAGAAGGTGGCATTGTGCCAATAACCTTAACTGGGCGTGTGTGAAGGTGATGCATCATTCTTGGCTCACACAAAGCCACCTTTGCAGTCTGAACCTGCCCTGTACCTTTCCTAATCGTCTATTGCTTTCCATGACCTTGTTGCAAAGGTCTGAGGGCCTGAAATGGGTGGTGAATCAAAAGGGCAGAGGTGGAGCATGGCTACAAAAGCTGGCAAAGCACCCCAGCCTCTCTTGTGCGAGGGTTCCTCTCTGCACAGCTCACACCATGCTGGTGGCTCTGCTTCTCCCCTTCCTGTGCCTCCTGAGCCCAGCCACCGCTGGGAAGCTGCTGGTGGTCCCCATGGAGGGCAGCCACTGGCTCAGCATGAAAAAAGTGCTGGTCGAGCTGAGCAAGAGAGGACACGAAATTGTGGTCGTCGCACCGGACAACAAAATCCTGATTGATTCCTCGGATGTCTACGAACTGAAAACCTACCCTGTGCCATTCAAGCAGGAGGACATGGAAGAACACCTACGCTCCTTTGGTAAAAGGCTCTTCAACCAAGAGCCTTTCCTGGTGAGATTCTGGAAGCTTTTGGGAGAATATCGGAAGAGCGGGGCCATGTTTCAAGCTTTCTGCAAGTCCTTGCTGTACAACCAGGAGCTGATGAAGTACATCAAAGACGGTCACTTCGATATTGTGTTCACGGATCCTGTGTCACCTTGTGGGCAGATCATTGCCCTGCACTTCTCCATCCCCAGTGTTTTCTTCCTGCGGATGGTTCCGTGTGCCTTGGACGTCCGCGCAGCTCAGGGCCCGGACCCGCCGTCCTACGTCCCACGCATGTTCTCGGAACACACGGACCACATGACCTTCTCTGAGAGAGTGAGGAACTTCCTGATTGCCCTTTCCGAGTCTTTTAGCTGCAACATTGCCTATACTCTGTTTGAAGAGCTGGCCTCGGAGTTCCTCCAAAAACCAATGACAATGACGGAGCTTTTAAGTCATGGATCCGTCTGGCTGAAGAGAATCGATTTTGTCTTTGAGTATCCCATGCCTGTCATGCCCAATATGGTTTTCATTGGAGGCATCCACTGTGGAGAGAAGAAGAAGCCATTATCTCAGGTAGGTGGCTGGCTGGGAGAGGTTGTGGCAATCACACACCCTCATGACCCAAGTGAGGTATTTGATAGGGATGTACCTTAGCTCTCTCTTGGAGAGAGACTACCTACAACAGCCTGAAGCAATGGCACAGGACAAATGGCTTTAAGCTGCCAGAGGAAAGGATTATATGGGATATTGGGAAGAAATTCTTCCTTGTGAGGTTGGTGAGCCCCTGGCACAGGTTGCCCAGAGAAGCTGTGGCCACCCCACCCCTGGCATAGTCCCAGGCCAGGTTGGACGAGGCTTGGAGCAACCTGGGATAGTGGAAGGTGTCCCTGCCCATGGCAGGAGTTGGAATGGCATGAGCTTTAAAGTCCTTCTCAATCCAAACCATTCTGGAATTCTACCTGAGGATATAAATTAGGCAGGAGAATATTTCTTCAAGACCATTAGCTGCTTATGTGTCGGCGAGAGAAGCAAGATGTGGATCTAATTTGAATTATAAATCAAGTTCGTTTATTGTCAGACAGTGCACATACTTATACTACTTTACGTGCTCAAAATATTATTTACTTACAGAAGTTTCACACGGGATCTTTCTCTAATCTAATTAACACACAAACTGGTATCAGAAGGTAATAACATTAACAGTTTTTTCTGCTAAGCTAATCTTTAGACACTTGCACCTTGTTTACAGTTCTCATGTTTCCCTTTCCCACAGTTGTTTTGAGAACAGCCTTGAGCAGAGGCCTAACACTTGTCTATGGAGCCTGGATTGCTCACTTATACTTTATGTCTGTGCAGCCAGAAATGGCCATTTCTCAACACTTATGTAGTCAGAAAAATACCTCACTAGGTACTGTACGAGAGCATCATATTCTGTCTTATGTACCAGCTTTTGAGTCAAAGACTCATACTTTGTGGTGAACGTTTTGGTCTAACAGCTTGTTACAGGCTTAAGAGGATGCCCATGCATAACAAACTCAAGATGCAGTCAGAATAGCAAAGCAAGTCAATTTTATTAGTCATGTTAGCAATAAATACATACCAACCCCTGGATGTTGGAGAAGCCACCGAGCAGGAGAAGGAGATGGAGCATGGCTCCTGAGTGGGAGGGGTGAGAGGGCAGCGCACCTTCAGGGAAACCCCTGGATGAAAACGGTGTGCACCATGTCATCCTTGTCCCTCCACCCCAGGACCACACCTTATATCTCCTCCTCAGGAGTGGCCAGTTTCAACATCATCTCACACAGGCCCAGAGCATGAGATGAGCTCACAACAGCCCATGATCACACCTCTATGCCAACAATGGCTTTGTTGTATATTGTTCCCTTTTCACAGGATAAATTCCACCAGGTGGCCAACACGTAGTTTCATTTCTGAAGGTTAGTCCTAGCAGCTAACAATAAATTCTTCTTCTACATTGTCTTGTTGATGCGCACAACTACGGACCAAGTATGTCAGGCCTCAGACCTGTCTTCGCTCCCTGACTCATGGCACTGTGTGTTCCATGGTTGGAACATGTTGATATTCAGCCATTCAATCATGCTATCCATTAGATGCTGCATTACAGATATGAAACAAGGCAATCAACAGATGATACACAAGAACCTGATACCGAAAATATAAAGCAATGCCAATCCTTTCTTCAATCCATTCCAATCCCATGTCCAACCAGCAAACGGATGCTAGTCTGTGTTCTCTACAAGGGGTTGAGTGAGTGTCCGAATCTTCTGTAGCTGTGCATGAACAGAACTAGAATGGTTACTCAAGTTCATACAACGTAATCCATCAAAGTCTTCACATCCATGTCCATGTGCTAGAAGCAAAAAGTCAGTTACTGCTCAGTTTTGTAGTGTAGTGTGTCTAATACTATCTACATCAATTAACAAATCTGATATAGCTGTGCTACTGTGGCATGGACCCACCAAGCAATGGGACTGGTTTTTGTACAGATAAAATTAAAGGTAGTGCAAGTATCTGCATTCAAAGTGCCTAAAATTTGCAGCTCTTGTGGGGGCAAATCAAGAGATTTTCCGAGTTGAAACAGATGTTGCCACAATTCTGTGGGTGAGCAGGTCACAGATGCAGGATTGTCCTTACATAGCTGTTGCATTTCACGGGAGGTGAAAGGAACGCTGATCAAACACGTTGTAAATGGATTATGGGGCGTAATCGTGCTAAGGCATACGGTATATTGTCCAATTGCCTTAGCCAGTGTCACCCAGACATTTTGTTCCAAGGGGGGATGAGTTTGAGGTACCCTGTAAAAATACAAACAGGGTTACCTCCCCCCCATCCTCCTGTTCCCTCCCATCACTCTCTCCAGTGTAAATTCTGATCAAGCACTCAGTGCCAGTGCCGTTTCTCAGGAACAGCAAGAGTAACTGCCCGGTTTGCTTCTGCTGTTATTACCTCAGCAGCGATAGGAGCAGGTTCTATTATGGAGTACTCAGGTGGAAGGAGCGGTGTTGCAGACCCCTACACTGAGTGGCCTCTTATTAACACTACCAATCCACTTGATACTAAAGCAAGAGCACAAGCAAAATATAAAAACAGTTTCTGGTCTTCTGGTGTTCTATTAGCTAGATCAGGTTTTTTTTATCTTCTGTATAGTATGGTTCAGTGATATCTAAGTAACGGATTGTTGTATAGCTATTGCTATGCCTCCTTGAAATAACTACCATGACATCTAATGTTATCTTAAACATAGCACTGTCACCTAAGTCTAGAAAAAGGGCCTATGTAATCAATTGTTATGCTTCAGCAGGCCCTATTTTCCTTTTGATTTGTTCTGCAGGTTATACCTAGGTTCTCTTTTCCTGCATGTTGCAGTTTTGAGGTTTGGGGATCAAAATTAGGTATAAACATTAATTTTGTAGTTAAGATTATTTGATTTTGTTGCGAGATAAGGATTAATAGTAGGCAAAGCTGGCTTATACTTTAAGGAATACAAAAATAAAGAATTTTATTAACAGACTTAAAATAGGAATAATAATCAGGCATTAACACCAAACCCTTTAGAACACTCTTTTCCCTTCCCCACCTTTTCTATTTTTTTTTCCTGCTGACCATACAAAAGGCAACACTTCAACTTATAGTTAATCCACCACCTCTGGAACAAAACAGTTTTCTTAATTTATGTAGAGAGAGAAGCTTTCTTTTGTTTTGTTATGTTGACTCCCATAGGAAACACAGTTTCCATGGTTATTAGCTTTCTAGTAAGCAATCTTCCCTTTGAAGAGAGGCATTTGCTTTTCTAGACCCCTTCCCATTTCAGTAACTTTCCCAACGCTACTACCAAATGGACATATGATGGTCATTGAGGTGTTCTTTTTGAGAGTAAATGTTTCTATTACAGTGACAACGACATCCCCTTACTACATCATCAGCAACACAAGTCTTCTTCTACTGTTTCCTGGGGCGAGGAAAAAGAAAATCTTATACATAAAAGTCTCAGTCTACTGCTTACGACTTAGAACTTTACATTCCCTTTTTCTCACCTTTTTTAGACCATTATTCATATATTACAGCTAACTTTATCAACATGTTTTTACAAAAGAAGTTTCAGCATGAAAGCACTCCTCATCTCTTCCTTCTTTGAAAATAAGCTTAGTTATATTATTAACTTAAAGTCTCTATGTAGTACTTTTCGTAGGTACCTTCATCCTTGTGCTCTTTCTGTGTGGGAGGGAGAAATGAATGCCCTCAAAGTCTCGTTTTAATATTAGAAAAGGAACAGTTAATTTGTCTTTCGGCTGGGCAATAGTCACATGGCTTTCGCCTACATAGTTTGAGTGTTGTAAGTCCGTGCCTGAACCAAAGGAAAGGAGCCCGTCCATGCCAGCTCCCATCCAAGCCGCGTTTGAATCCTAAGAGCCCGGCGGGGCCACGTCCGTGCTGCAGGGGGGCTGGTTCAAGCCCCCTTCCGTGCCGGAGTGTGCGTGGGGGCCGCCCGGCAGGAGCTGCACCCGAGCCGCGGGAGGGGCTCAGCCTGAGTCCCCTCTCCCTCCCGTGCAGAGTTGCAAGGAGTAAACGGAGCCGCACTTGAGCTGCGGGAGGGGCCCAGTCTGAGCTCCCTCTGTCTCTCTCCCGTGCAGAGTTTGCTGCGGAGCTAACCGGGCGGGGCACTCTTGAAGTTTATGGGGATCGACCCCAAACTCTCTTCCCGCTGGGCCGTGCCACGGAGGCGGGGGAGGAAAAACCAGCCTGGCCCAGGCTAGGCAAACAGAGCTGGCGAAGTTCTTTAGCCAAGGACAGCAAGATGAAGCAGCTTGAGTTCTCTCTCTCTCTCTCCTCCCCCTCCCCCCCACGCCATGCGGGTTATAGCAGCCCCAGACCATGTGGTCCGGGAGAGACCTTACCCAGTTGGTGCAGAGGGGAGGAGAGCGACGTCTTTCCTCTGTGAACTGGAAGCCTAAAAAGAGAGCTTCTTCAGGTGCTTTCCTGGTTTTTATGAGTTTTTTAGGTAGACGGAGTTTATGCTGGCCACCTCATTTCCAACTCCACCTCCACTTTTTACACTGGGAATTTTCAACAGCAATTACCCCGTGACACTGCAATGTGAGACATACATCACATGTACAAACAATGGTGCTGGTCACAACAGATGGAATGTGTGTAATTCACTGTTTGGTCCTTGTTACTGTAGCATCATGGCCCACATGGCTGGCTTTCTCATGTGCTCATTTGGCTAGCATCTGTATATCTGCTTGGTGTGGATTTGTATCCACTTTTCCTTACACAAGTCAACCGACCTACTTCTACTTTCCTTTCCTTTATCTGGAAGGATAAAGGTGGAAGGATCCCAGACGGTCCACAGTTGTCAGGAAAATCGACAAATGCCAGAGGTTTATGTCCGAAAAGGAAATAGAGGAGTCCTTCAACTTTATTCAAATAAAGGGAGAGAATTCACCAGGGCACAGCCCATGGGGTTTCTCTCTCAAGGTTTCAGAGGGTGCAGCCTCCTTTTATCCTAACTCCTGGATGCACATTGCCTTCTTTCTTTCCCCATTGGCTGAGGTACTAGGAAGGTACAGCCTTCCTGAACCCCCTACCTCATATCCCCCCTTGAACCTACTGTTTTTCTCCAAAGTTCCAAAGTTCAAGCTTGTGCAGACGCTTGTCTATCTCAGGAGCCAAGCTGTCTGGGATCTGTAACAAACGAGCTGCCCAAAGTCAGTAGAGACATTAGGATCCATTTCAAAGACCTTGACACCCGTACCTTCATCCACCAAATTATTTGTAAAGACATAAGCATACATCTTTCATCTCTGATGAAATCAACACTTCCAGGCTGCCACAACAAATATCAGGTTTTTTGCTGTACTTCTAGTGGTGCTGAAGTATCTGTTTGCTATTCTCCTTCCTTGCTGCCACTCAGAAAGCCAATGTCACAGCAATTCACAAGTGAGCAGTTAGAGAAAGTTTTAGTATGCCTTGGAGCTAAAGGGGAGGGGCCCAAACCCTGCAGAGCTGCTCCATGGTGCCCTACCAGCTCCAAGAGACTCCCTAGAATAACCCACGCAGCCTTTATCACTTCTGAGAGGAAAACAAACCAGCTGTCCTGACTCAGCAAAGCCTTGATGTCCTTTAGAGTCCACTGGGGAAGGCTTTTCTCCATGCAGGCACCTGGCTCTCACCCCTGCAATTCTCAGTTCCTCAGGCTGTTGTTTGCACATAAAACAGGAGCTGGTGACGAACACCACATCCTTCAGAGCTGAGGAGGGGTCCAGGTGCACTTTGCTACTCATTATGAAAAACAAACACACATAAAGTTATCTGGTGCTTTGAAAAATGAGCCTGGCTGTCAATGTTCTTGATAATATTTACCCATCTTAGATCTGACCTCAGCTGACCCTGTGCTAAGCTAAGAACTTCATCCTTTCTCTGTCTGTCCTCCCTTGATCTCTAATTTCTCTTGCTCTTCCTGTTGCTGAGTCACTTTTCCCACAATTTTTGCTCTGATGGTCCGGTGCAGAAAGTAGGGAGCTTTCAGAGTCCATAAGAAAGTGCAGCCATCCTATCACAAGACCTTTTCTGTTCTAGTCAAGGGAAATGGACTTGTATTGGCTGTTTTCAGCCAGCTGGTTTTGCCATTGAAAATCCAATTGAGTTCAGAGTACAAAACACACCAAGAAGAATCAATTTCCCAGTTAATTTGGTCAGCTTTTGTCACAGCAGTTGCAATTAACCCTTTGCATCCAGATTTCTTGCATTGAATGAGAATTATTTGTAAATCTGTTCCGTCTCCTGCTTTCAGTGTGTGCCATCTCCCACCTCTCCTGTGCTGGCCCTCTCCAGAAATTGCTTTCCAATGTCTAAGGGTGGTTCCTTCATGTCCAGTGTGACAGAGAGGAGCCACTCAGGGCAGTCCCAGCACCTTTTGGGTGTTGTGGGACAAATCCCTTTGCCTAAGGCTGTAAGGATTTGTTTCTCCAGACTGAGGATGCTGGCAATCCCACCAACCATTTATAAAAAGAACAAGAAAAACTTTGTGCTGCGGATAGTTTTTCATCACAAGGACTTCTTCCTTAGCATCACGCAAAAGGCTTCTCTCAGGCATTGCTTTTACTTGCACAAAGACAAAACATTCCTGCAGTGGGATAAGTGGAAGGTGTCACACCTTCTCCTACATTTGGTCTTGCTCACGATACATGGAAAGGGTTTTCAAGACAGCAGCCAAAGACCAAGACTCTTTGTGTCCCTGTACCGGCCTCCTTTCCCTTTGTTTGCCCTGAACTCATCCATTAGATCATTTTTTGGTGTAGTTCCAGGAGGAAAAAAGCCAATCCGGATTGTTCTCCTCAGATTTGGAGTTGCATGCTACATCCTGGTGGCTCTGACATGTTCATAAGAGGTGCAGATTTGGCTGCTTCCAGTGGGTGGGAATTCAACATCAACCTCATGTCCTCAAGAATGGACTTGCATCCATCCTGCTGGGTGCATTTTAATCATTTTCTCGCTGGGTATTTACCAGGTCAATGGTTTTATTCACAATTACTGTTACAACATGACACCCCTGCTCCTGGTGTCACAGACTTCGTGCTGACAGTGTCTTAGTGCTTAAACATTAACAGAAAGCACAAATGTTTTTCTAAGGGCACCGCTTCCCTTCCCTTCCCTTCCACAAACACAGGCAAAATCACAGGCTAATCACAACTGTATTGGGAAGTTAAATATTAATTTCGGTAGCAAATAAATTCCCTGCTTGCTGTGCGTGGACTATCAGATGAAGGACTGCTTGGATCCCTCCGGAGCAGAACCCTCTGGTCAATCCCACAGAAATGGTTCTTTTTTACCAAGGTACATGGATATTTCTCCTCCTGGCAATGTCTTTAGTCCTGGCTGAAGCTGGAAAGATCCTGGTGGTGCCCCAGGATGGAAGTCACTGGCTCAGCATGCGGCCAGTGGTGGAGAAACTGCAGCACAAGGGACACAAAGTTGTTGTGGTTGTGCCCTCAACCAGTCTGTACATGAAGTCAAAGGAGCCTCAGAATTACACAGTGAAAGTGTATCCAATACCTTACACAGATGAATACTTGGATGAAATGCTCAAGACCTACGTTAATGCCCATTTCATTGAACAGTCTGTTTTGAATGTTGTTCTTACCTCGTATCAAAGCACGATAGAAATCTCCTCGGTCTTTTTCACCAACTGTAAGAGCCTTCTGCAGAACAAGGAGCTGATGCGGTACCTGAAAGAGAGCAAATTCGACGTGGTTTTCACAGATCCCATCCTGATGTGTGGGCCCCTGGTGGCTGAGTATCTCTCTGTTCCTTCCGTCTACTTCCTGCGGGGCTTTCCCTGTGGAATGGATTTTGCTGCTACCCAGTGTCCAAGCCCTCCTTCCTATGTCCCCAGGTTATTCTTGGATAATTCAGACAGCATGACATTTTCCCAACGGGTGAAGAACATGCTGGTCGATCTGCTGGAGCTCTTTTACTGTAAGCCTATCTATGATAACTTTGAAGAACTTGCATATGAGATTTTCAAAAAGAAAGTGACAGCCACAGAACTCCTGAGCCGTGGATCCTTCTGGCTGATGAGATACGATTTTGTCTTTGAGTTCCCGAGACCAGTGATGCCAAACATGGCTTTTATCGGAGGCATTAACTGTGTTCAGAAGAAAAAACTGCCTCAGGTATAATGTTTTATTTGGCTTTTATACTGAAAAAGCAGAAATAGAAATGTATCATAGAATGGCAGAGGGGTTTGGGTTGAAACGGACCTTCAAGATTATCTCATTCCAAATTCCCACCATCCTGGGCAAGGGATGTCACTCACATACTTACACCAAATCCTGACTGACAGCAGCTTGGTGTTTAAAGATAGAAATCCTGCATGATGCAGAAATGTTATTGCCTAATATCCAGCATTCAGATTATATCACAACCTGGAAAACTTAAAGCCTTATCAGGCTTAATTAGGACAATTTAAGTAACACATAGCCTTTATGGAAATTATCATCTCTTTTGTTGAACTGAAGAACCTTGGTATCCTCCCTTCCCAGCTGTCTCGCAGACTGTTTGTCCATACTTTCATATATCCCTTCTCCTTTCATACAGTGTACAGTGAAGGTTATATTACTAAAAATTGTACCTCTTTTCTATCAGAGCCATCCACCAGATTGATTCCTTTCCATCTGCCTTTATTGTCAAGGTGTCTGTCAATATCCAATGCCTAAAAGAAATCCTCTTTCATTTCCATCCTCCCCTTCTTTTGTAGATTATTGAATTAGGTTTTAATTTTTTCTGGGTATGGATATCTCCTGAATATTTCCATTCCAGCTTTTGTGTACCAACCTTCCAGTATTCATTTGGCAATCTTGTCTGAGGTTTTGGCCCATCTTCTGTGCATCTCCTTCCCCTGAGCTGTTTGAAAATTCCCACTATGTTAAACCATGTTGTAAACTACTAAGATGTGATCAGGGTGGGTGATGGAGCTGCTGCTCTTTTTGGAGGGCAGGTTCCCAGCAAAGTCCAAGATTTCCCACCAGGCTTGGGAAGGAACAGGCAGAAACTGCGTGGAAAGAAAGCTTCAGTAAGGATGTAGAGCCCGGAATGTTCTGGAAATGTAAATTGTTCCCCATATTCACATGCTTATAAACTTCCATGAGAGGTTATCACCAGCATTAAACCTCCAGCAATTTATAATCAAGAAGGATCTGGACACACAGGGTTGGGGTCATGAACTGACCCCTCATTGGCTGTAAAAGATTCATGACTTTTACAAGGTGTTGTAGGTTTTTGTTATCTGGGGTACAAGGGTGAAATGCTCTTTTGCAACTTCATCTTATACCAGATAGGATAAGGGATTAGGTGAAAGTTATATGGAGAGATAAGGAAAGATTTTTCTGCTGGCTGCTTATATTTGAAAAAATACTAGTTTCCATAAAGAAAAATTAATTTTTCTCAGTGGTGCCAGGTGGTTTTGATTATTGAAAGAAAAAGCAAAACTCAAACCCCAGGTACAGTAACACTGATTTCTCAAATTTCTTTACTATAACTTATGTTTCACTGTACATCTCACATCAGTTTCATTAGACAAGAAGATGCTTTTAAAAAATGCTGAATTTCCTCAGTCTGTGACAACTCTCTCAGCTTTCAGTGGCTCTGATGGAAAAGAGTCCTTTCAGTGCTCTCTTTATAGGCACAGTCCTCCCATGTGGGGTCAGCAGTGTTTCTGGCCACCCACTCTGTGGCTTCATTTTTTTTACCATGGATTTCCCTGCATTTTGTCATCAGACCTTGGTGATGGTGAGCTGGTGGCAAGAAGTGCCACAAACATGGGGTTCTGCTGAGGGAAGAAGGTGGCATTGTGCCAATAACCTTAACTGGGCGTGTGTGAAGGTGATGCATCATTCTTGGCTCGAACAAAGCCACCTTTGCAGTCTGAACCTGCCCTGTACCTTTCCTAATCATTTATTGCAGTCTGTGGCTTTGTGGCGTGCAAAGGTCTGAGGGCCTGATATGGGTGGTGAATCAAAAGGGCAGAGGTGGAGCATGGCTACAAAAGCTGGCAAAGCACCCCAGCCTCTCTTGTGCGAGGGTTCCTCTCTGCACAGCTCACACCATGCTGGTGGCTCTGCTTCTCCCCTTCCTGTGCCTCCTGAGCCCAGCCACCGCTGGGAAGCTGCTGGTGGTCCCCATGGAGGGCAGCCACTGGCTCAGCATGAAAAAAGTGCTGGTCGAGCTGAGCAAGAGAGGACACGAAATTGTGGTCGTCGCACCGGACAACAAAATCCTGATTGATTCCTCGGATGTCTACGAACTGAAAACCTACCCTGTGCCGTACACAAAGGAGGACATGGAAGAACACATACGCTCCACTAGTGCAAGGACTTTCAGCCAAGAGCCTTTCCTGGTGAGATTCTGGAAGCTTTTGGGAGATTACCGGAAGAGCGGGGCCATGTTCCATGCATCCTGCAAGTCCTTGCTGTACAACCAGGAGCTGATGAAGTACATCGGAGACAGTCACTTTGATGCCCTACTCACGGATCCTGTGTCACCTTGTGGGCAGATCGTTGCCCTGCACTTCTCCATCCCCAGTGTTTTCTTCCTGCGGATGGTTCCGTGTGCGTTGGATGTCCGCGCAGCTCAGGGCCCGGACCCACCGTCCTACGTCCCACGCATGTTCTCGGAACACACGGACCACATGACCTTCTCTGAGAGAGTGAGGAACTTCCTGATTGCCCTTTCCGAGTCTTTTAGCTGCAACATTGCCTATACTCCGTTTGAAGAGCTGGCCTCGGAGTTCCTCCAAAAACCAATGACAATGACAGAGCTTTTAAGTCATGGATCTGTCTGGCTGAGGAGAATCGACTTTGTCTTTGAGTATCCCATGCCTGTCATGCCCAACATGGTTTTCATTGGAGGCATCCACTGTGGAGAGAAGAAGAAGCCATTATCTCAGGTAGGTGGCTGGCTGGGAGAGGTTGTGGCAATCACACACCCTCATGATCCAAGTGAGGTATTTGATAGGGATGTACCTTAGCTCTCTCTTGGAGAGAGACTACCTACAACAGCCTGAAGCAATGGCACAGGACAAATGGCTTTAAGCTGCCAGAGGAAAGGATTATATGGGATATTGGGAAGAAATTCTTCCTTGTGAGGTTGGTGAGCCCCTGGCACAGGTTGCCCAGAGAAGCTGTGGCCGCCCCACCCCTGGCATAGTCCCAGGCCAGGTTGGACGAGGCTTGGAGCAACCTGGGATAGTGGAAGGTGTCCCTGCCCATGGCAGGAGTTGGAATGGCATGAGCTTTAAAGTCCTTCTCAATCCAAACCATTCTGGAATTCTACCTGAGGATATAAATTAGGCAGGAGAATATTTCTTCAAGACCATTAGCTGCTTATGTAGTCAGAAAAATACCTCACTAGGTACTGTACAAGAGCATCATATTCTGTCTTATGTACCAGCTTTTGAGTCAAAGACTCATACTTTGTGGTGAACGTTTTGGTCTAGCAGCTTGTTACAGGCTTAAGAGGATGCCCATGCATAACAAACTCGAGATGCAGTCAGAATAGCAAAGCAAGTCAATTTTATTAGTCATGTTAGCAATAAATACATACCAACCCCTGGATGTTGGAGAAGCCACCGAGCAGGAGAAGGAGATGGAGCATGGCTCCTGAGTGGGAGGGGTGAGAGGGCAGCGCACCTTCAGGGAAACCCCTGGATGAAAACGGTGTGCACCATGTCATCCTTGTCCCTCCACCCCAGGACCACACCTTATATCTCCTCCTCAGGAGTGGCCAGTTTCAACATCATCTCACACAGGCCCAGAGCATGAGATGAGCTCACAACAGCCCATGATCACACCTCTATGCCAACAATGGCTTTGTTGTATATTGTTCCCTTTTCACAGGATAAATTCCACCAGGTGGCCAACACGTAGTTTCATTTCTGAAGGTTAGTCCTAGCAGCTAACAATAAATTCTTCTTCTACATTGTCTTGTTGATGCGCACAACCACGGACCAAGTATGTCAGGCCTCAGACCTGTCTTCGCTCCCTGACTCATGGCACTGTGTGTTCCATGGTTGGAACATGTTGATATTCAGCCATTCAATCATGCTGTCCATTAGATGCTGCATTACAGATATGAAACAAGGCAATCAACAGATGATACACAAGAACCTGATACCGAAAATATAAAGCAATGCCAATCCTTTCTTCAATCCATTCCAATCCCATGTCCAACCAGCAAACGGATGCTAGTCTGTGTTCTCTACAAGGGGTTGAGTGAGTGTCCGAATCTTCTGTAGCTGTGCATGAACAGAACTAGAATGGTTACTCAAGTTCATACAACGTAATCCATCAAAGTCTTCACATCCATGTCCATGTGCTAGAAGCAAAAAGTCAGTTACTGCTCAGTTTTGTAGTGTAGTGTGTCTAATACTATCTACATCAATTAACAAATCTGATATAGCTGTGCTACTGTGGCATGGACCCACCAAGCAATGGGACTGGTTTTTGTACAGATAAAATTAAAGGTAGTGCAAGTATCTGCATTCAAAGTGCCTAAAATTTGCAGCTCTTGTGGGGGCAAATCAAGAGATTTTCCGAGTTGAAACAGATGTTGCCACAATTCTGTGGGTGAGCAGGTCACAGATGCGGGATTGTCCTTACATAGCTGTTGCATCTCACGGGAGGTGAAAGGAACACTGATCAAACACGTTGTAAATGGATTATGGGGCGTAATCGTGCTAAGGCATACGGTATATTGTCCAATTGCCTTAGCCAGTGTCACCCAGACATTTTGTTCCAAGGGGGGATGAGTTTGAGGTACCCTGTAAAAATACAAACAGGGTTACCTCCCCCCCATCCTCCTGTTCCCTCCCATCACTCTCTCCAGTGTAAATTCTGATCAAGCACTCAGTGCCAGTGCCGTTTCTCAGGAACAGCAAGAGTAACTGCCCGGTTTGCTTCTGCTGTTATTACCTCAGCAGCGATAGGAGCAGGTTCTATTATGGAGTACTCAGGTGGAAGGAGCGGTGTTGCAGACCCCTAAACTGAGTGGCCTCTTATTAACACTACCAATCCACTTGATACTAAAGCAGGAGCACAAGCAAAATATAAAAACAGTTTCTGGTCTTCTGGTGTTCTAATAGCTAGATCAGGTTTTTTTATCTTCTGTATAGTATGGTTCAGTGATATCTAAGTAACGGATTGTTGTATAGCTATTGCTATGTCTCCTTGAAATAACTACCGTGACATCTAATGTTATCTTAAACATAGCACTGTCACCTAAGTCTAGAAAAAGGGCCTATGTAATCAATTTGTTATGCTTCAGCAGGCCCTATTTTCCTTTTGATTTGTTCTGCAGGTTATACCTAGGTTCTCTTTTCCTGCATGTTGCAGTTTTGAGGTTTGGGGATCAAAATTAGGTATAAACATTAATTTTGTAGTTAAGATTATTTGATTTTGTTGCGAGATAAGGATTAATAGTAGGCAAAGCTGGCTTATACTTTAAGGAATAAAAAATAAAGAATTTTATTAACAGACTTAAAATAGGAATAATAATCAGGCATTAACACCAAACCCTTTAGAACACTCTTTTCCCTTCCCCACCTTTTCTATTTTTTTTTCCTGCTGACCATACAAAAGGCAACACTTCAACTTATAGTTAATCCACCACCTCTGGAACAAAACAGTTTTCTTAATTTATGTAGAGAGAGAAGCTTTCTTTTGTTTTATTATGTTGACTCCCATAGGAAGCACAGTTTCCATGGTTATTAGCTTTCTAGTAAGCAATCTTCCCTTTGAAGAGAGGCATTTGCTTTTCTAGACCCCTTCCCATTTCAGTAACTTTCCCAACGCTACTACCAAATGGACATATGATGGTCATTGAGGTGTTCTTTTTGAGAGTAAATGTTTCTATTACAGTGACAACGACATCCCCTTACTTCATCATCAGCAACACAAGTCTTCTTCTACTGTTTCCTGGGGCGAGGAAAAAGAAAATCTTATACATAAAAGTCTCAGTCTACCGCTTACAACTTAGAACTTTACATTCCCTTTTTCTCACCTTTTTTAGACCGTTATTCATATATTACAGCTAACTTTATCAACATATTTTTACAAAAGAAGTTTCAGCATGAAAGCACTCCTCATCTCTTCCTTCTTTGAAAATAAGCTTAGTTATATTATTAACTTAAAGTCTCTATGTAGTACTTTTCGTAGGTACCTTCATCCTTGTGCTCTTTCTGTGTGGGAGGGAGAAATGAATGCCCTCAAAGTCTCGTTTTAATATTAGAAAAGGAACAGTTAATTTGTCTTTCGGCTGGGCAATAGTCACATGGCTTTCGCCTACATAGTTTGAGTGTTGTAAGTCCGTGCCTGAACCGAAGGAAAGGAGCCCATCCATGCCGGCTCCCATCCAAGCCACGTTTGAATCCTAAGAGCCCGGCGGGGCCACGTCCGTGCTGCAGGGGGCTGGTTCAAGCCCCCTTCCGTGACGGAGTGTGTGTGGAGGCTTCCCGGCAGGAGCTGCACCCGAGCTGCGGGAGGGGCTCAGCCTGAGTCCCCTCTCCCTCCCGTGCAGAGTTGCAAGGAGTAAACGGAGCCGCACTTGAGCTGCGGGAGGGGCCCAGTCTGAGCTCCTTCTGTCTCTCTCCCGTGCTGAGTTTGCTGCAGAGCTAACCGGGCAGGGCACTCTTGAAGTTTATGGGGATCGACCCCAAACTCTCTTCCCGCTGGGCCGTGCCGCGGAGGGGGAGAGGAAAAACCAGCCTGGCCCAGGCTAGGCAAACAGAGCTGGCGAAGTTCTTTAGCCAAGGACAGCAAGATGAAGCAGCTTGAGTTCTCTCTCTCTCTCCTCCCTCTCCCCCCCACACCATGCGGGTTATAGCAGCCCCAGACCATGTGGTCTGGGAGGGACCTTACCCAGTTGGTGCAGAGGGGAGGAGAGCGACGTCTTTCCTCTGTGAACTGGAAGCCTAAAAAGAGAGCTTCTTCAGGTGCTTTCCTGGTTTTTCGAGTTTTTTAGGTAGACGGAGTTTATGCTGGCCACCTCATTTCCAACTCCACCTCCTCTTTTTACACTGGGAATTTTCAACAGCAATTACCCCATGACACTGCAATGTGAGACATACATCACATGTACAAACAATGGTGCTGGTCACAACAGATGGAATGTGTGTAATTCAATGTTTGGCCCTTGTTACTGTAGCATCATGGCCCACATGGCTGGCTTTCTCATGTGCTCATTTGGCTAGCATCTGTATATCTGCTTGGTGTGGATTTGTATCCACTTTTCCTTACACAAGTCAACCGACCTACTTCTACTTTCCTTTCCTTTATCTGGAAGGATAAATGTGGAAGGATCCCAGACGGTCCACAGTTGTCAGGAAAATTGACAAATGCCAGAGGTTTATGTCCGAAAAGGAAATAGAGGAGTCCTTCAACTTTATTCAAATAAAGGGAGAGAATTCACCAGGGCACAGCCCGTGGGGTTTCTCTCTCAAGGTTTCAGAGGGTGCAGCCTCCTTTTATCCTAACTCCCGGATGTACATTGCCCTCTTTCTTTCCCCATTGGCTGAGGTACTAGGAAGGTTCAGCCTTCCTGAACCCCCTACCTCATATCCCCCCTTGAACCTACTGTTTTTCTCCAAAGTTCCAAAGTTCAAGCTTGTGCAGACGCTTGTCTATCTCAGGAGCCAAGCTGTCTGGGATCTGTAACAAACGAGCTGCCCAAAGTCAGTAGAGACATTAGGATCCATTTCAAAGACCTTAACACCCGTACCTTCATCCACCAAATTATTTGTAAAGACATAAGCATACATCTTTCATCTCTGATGAAATCAACACTTCCATGCTGCCACAACAAATATCAGGTTTTTTGCTGTCGTTTTAGTGGTGCTGAGGTATCTGTTTGCTACTCTCTTTGCTTGCTGCCACTCAGAAAGCCACATGTCACAGCAATTCACAAGTGAGCAGTTAGAGAAAGTTTTAGTATGCCTTGGAGCTAAAGGGGAGGGGCCCAAACCCTGCAGAGCTGCTCCATGGTGCCCTACCAGCTCCAAGAGACTCCCTAGAATAACCCACGCAGCCTTTATCACTTCTGAGAGGAAAACAAACCAGCTGTCCTGACTCAGCAAAGCCTTGATGTCCTTTAGAGTCCACTGGGGAAGGCTTTTCTCCATGCAGGCACCTGGCTCTCACCCCTGCAATTCTCAGTTCCTCAGGCTGTTGTTTGCACATAAAACAGGAGCTGGTGACGAACACCACATCCTTCAGAGCTGAGGAGGGGTCCAGGTGCACTTTGCTACTCATTATGAAAAACAAACACACATAAAGTTATCTGGTGCTTTGAAAAATGAGCCTGGCTGTCAATGTTCTTGATAATATTTACCCATCTTAGATCTGACCTCAGCTGACCCTGGCCTAAGCTAAGAACTTCATCCTTTCTCTGTCTCCTCCCTTGATCTCTAATTTCTCTTGCTCTTCCTGTTGCTGAGTCACTTTTCCCACAATTTTTGCTCTGATGGTCCGGTACAGAAAGTAGGGAGTTTTCAGAGTCCATAAGAAAGTGCAGCCATCCTATCACAAGACCTTTTCTGTTCTAGTCAAGGGAAGTGGACTTGTATTGGCTGTTTTCAGCCAGCTGGTTTCGCCATTGAAAATCCAATTGCGTTCAGAGTACAAAACACACCAAGAAGAATCAATTTCCCAGTTAATTTGGTCAGCTTTTGTCACAGCAGTTGCAATAAACCCTTTGCATCCAGATTTCTTGCATTGAATGAGAATTATTTGTAAATCTGTTCCGTCTCCTGCTTTCAGTGTGTGCCATCTCCCACCTCTCCTGTGCTGGCCCTCTCCAGAAATTGCTTTCCAATGTCTAAGGGTGGTTCCTTCATGTCCAGTGTGACAGAGAGGAGCCACTCAGGGCAGTCCCAGCACCTTTTGGGTGTCGTGGCACAAATCCCTTTGCCTAAGGCTGTAAGGATTTGTTTCTCCAGACTGAGGATGCTGGCAATCCCACCAACCATTTATAAAAAGAACAAGAAAAACTTTGTGCTGCTGATAGTTTTTCATCACAAGGACTTCTTCCTTAGCACCACGCAAAAGGCTTCTCTCAGGCATTGCTTTTACTTGCACAAAGACAAAACATTCCTGCAGTGGGATAAGCAGAAGGCGTCACACCTTCTCCTACATTTGGTCTTGCTCACGATACATGGAAAGGGTTTTCAAGACAGCAACCAAAGACCAAGACTCTTTCTTTGTGTCCCTGTACCGGCCTCCTTTCCCTTTGTTTGCCCTGAACTCATCCATTAGATCATTTTTTGGTGTAGTTCCAGGAGGAAAAAAGCCAATCCGGATTGTTCTCCTCAGATTTGGAGTTGCATGCTACATCCTGGTGGCTCTGACATGTTCGTAAGAGGTGCAGATTTGGCTGCTTCCAGTGGGTGGGAATTCAACATCAACCTCATGTCCTCAAGAATGGAGTTGCATCCATCGTGCTGGGTGCATTTTAATCATTTTCTCGCTGGGTATTTACCAGGTCAATGGTTTTATTCACAATTACTGTTACAACATGACACCCCTGCTCCTGGTGTCACAGACTTCGTGCTGACAGTGTCTTAGTGCTTAAACATTAACAGAAAGCACAAATGTTTTTCTAAGGGCACCGCTTCCCTTCCCTTCCCTTCCACAAACACAGGCAAAATCACAGGCTAATCACAACTGTATTGGGAAGTTAAATATTAATTTCGGTAGCAAATAAATTCCCTGCTTGCTGTGCGTGGACTGTCAGATAAAGGACTGCTTGGATCCCTCCGGAGCAGAACCCTCTGGTCAATCCCACCGAAATGGTTCTTTTTTACCAAGGTACATGGATATTTCTCCTCCTGGCAATGTCTTTAGTCCTGGCTGAAGCTGGAAAGATCCTGGTGGTGCCCCAGGATGGAAGTCACTGGCTCAGCATGCGGCCAGTGGTGGAGAAACTGCAGCACAAGGGACACAAAGTTGTTGTGGTTGTGCCCTCAACCAGTCTGTACATGAAGTCAAAGGAGCCTCAGAATTACACAGTGAAAGTGTATCCAATACCTTACACAGATGAATACTTGGATGAAATGCTCAAGACCTACGTTAATGCCCATTTCATTGAACAGTCTGTTTTGAATGTTGTTCTTACCTCGTATCAAAGCACGATAGAAATCTCCTCGGTCTTTTACACCAACTGTAAGAGCCTTCTGCAGAACAAGGAGCTGATGCGGTACCTGAAAGAGAGCAAATTCGACGTGGTTTTCACAGATCCCATCCTGATGTGTGGGCCCCTGGTGGCTGAGTATCTCTCTGTTCCTTCCATCTACTTCCTGCGGGGCTTTCCCTGTGGAATGGATTTTGCTGCTACCCAGTGTCCAAGCCCTCCTTCCTATGTCCCCAGGTTATTCTTGGATAATTCAGACAGCATGACATTTTCCCAACGGGTGAAGAACATGCTGGTCGATCTGCTGGAGCTCTTTTACTGTAAGCCTATCTATGATAACTTTGAAGAACTTGCATATGAGATTTTCAAAAAGAAAGTGACAGCCACAGAACTCCTGAGCCGTGGATCCTTCTGGCTGATGAGATACGATTTTGTCTTTGAGTTCCCGAGACCAGTGATGCCAAACATGGCTTTTATTGGAGGCATTAATTGTGTTCAGAAGAAAAAACTGTCTCAGGTATAATGTTTTATTTGGCTATTATACTGAAAAAGCAGAAATAGAAATGTATCATAGAATAGCAGAGGGGTTTGGGTTGAAACGGACCTTCAAGATTATCTCATTCCAACCTCCCGCCATCCTGGGCAAGGGATGTCACTCACATACTTACACCAAATCCTGACTGACAGCAGCTTGGTGTTTAAAGATAGAAATCCTGCATGATGCAGAAATGTTATTGCCTAATATCCAGCATTCAGATTATATCACAACCTGGAAAACTTAAAGCCTTATCAGGCTTAATTAGGACAATTTAAGTAACACATAGCCTTTATGGAAATTATCATCTCTTTTGTTGAACTGAAGAACCTTGGTATCCTCCCTTCCCAGCTGTCTCGCAGACTGTTTGTCCATACTTTCATATATCCCTTCTCCTTTCATACAGTGTACAGTGAAGGTTATATTACTAAAAATTGTACCTCTTTTCTATCAGAGCCATCCACCAGATTGATTCCTTTCCATCTGCCTTTATTGTCAAGGTGTCTGTCAATATCCAATGCCTAAAAGGAATCCTCTTTCATTTCCATCCTCCCCTTCTTTTGTAGATTATTGAATTAGGTTTTAATTTTTTCTGGGTATGGATATCTCCTGAATATTTCCATTCCAGCTTTTGTGTACCAACCTTCCAGTATTCATTTGGCAATCTTGTCTGAGGTTTTGGCCCATCTTCTGTGCATCTCCTTCCCCTGAGCTGTTTGAAAATTCTCACTATGTTAAACCATGTTGTAAACTACTAAGATGTGATCAGGGTGGGTGATGGAGCTGCTGCTCCTTTTGGAGGGCAGGTTCCCAGCAAAGTCCAAGATTTCCCACCAGGCTTGGGAAGGAACAGGCAGAAACTGCGTGGAAAGAAAGCTTCAGCAAGGATGTAGAGCCCGGAATGTTCTGGAAATGGAAATTGTTCCCCATATTCACCTACTTACAAACTTCTATGAGAGGTTATCATCAGCATTAAACCTTGTGGTAGTTTGAAAGCAAATCAGTGAGACACTCTAAATCAGAACTACAATTTAATAGAAAAATGCCATAATACAAAAACATTGACAGAGTCAGAATACAACCTGACACTCTGTCGGTCAGGGTGTTGGTAGTAGTCCACTTAGAAGGTGTCTGCAGTCCTCTGAGAGTGATAGATGCGGTTCTGTTGAAGCAGTGATCCTGTGAAAGGTGTAGTTCTCCTCTGAAGGTCCAGTGGTGGTGTAGAAGGGTCTGGTCTTCCTCTGGGAATCCAGTGGAAAAGTTGATTTGTGGTGTTTCAAATCCTAGTTTATATGCAGATCGGGGTACATTGGTTCCTCACTCTGGACAGGGCATCTCACAATGGGTTGATGGAGTTTATCAGTGGGACTCAATGGCCATTAACTGCAGCCATTAGGGATGAGCAAAGCAAAGTGCCCCACCTGGCTCTAACGACTGGCCCATTAGAGATGATGTCCCACGGCCATCAGGGATGAGCCAGGAACACTGCCCCACCCGGCCCCAACATCCCATGAAGATGGTGATAGAATACATACCATTGTAACCTAAGACAAACCTCCAGCAATTTATAATCTAGAAGGATCTGGACACACAGGGTTGGGGTCATGAACTGACCCCTCACTGGCTGTAAAAGATTCATGATTTTGTGAAAGGTGTTGTTGGTTTTTGTTATCTGGGGTACAAGGGTGAAATGCTCTTTTGCAACTTCATTTTTTACCTGATAGGATAAAGGATTCGGTGAAAGTTATATGGAGAGATAAGGAAAGATTTTTCTGCTGGCTGCTTATATTTGAAATAATACTAGTTTGCATTAGGGAAAATTAATTTTTCTCAGTGGTGCCAGGTGGTTTTGATTATTGAAAGAAAAAGCAAAACTCAAACCCCAGGTACTGTAACACTGATTTCTCAAATTTCTTTACTATAAGTTTCACTGTACATCTTGCATGAGTTTCATTAGACAGGAAGACGCTTTTTAAAAATGCTGAATTTCCTCAGTCTGTGATAACTCTGTTAGCTTTCAGTGGCTCTGATGGAAGAGTCCTTTCAGTGCTCTCTTTATAGGCACAGTCCTCCCATGTGGGGTCAGCAGTGTTTCTGGCCACCCACTCTGTGGCTTCATTTTTTTTCCATGGATTTCCCTGCATTTTGTCATCAGACCTTGGGGGTGGTGAGCTGGTGGCAAGAAGTGCCACAAACGTGGGGTCCTGCTGAGGGAAGAAGGTGGCATTGTGCCAATAACCTTAACTGGGCATGTGTGAAGGTGATGCATCATTCTTGGCTCGAACAAAGCCACCTTTGCAGTCTGAACCTGCCCTGTACCTTTCCTAATCGTCTATTGCTTTCCATGACCTTGTTGCAAAGGTCTGAGGGCCTGAAATGGGAGGTGAATCAAAAGGGCAGAGGTGGAGCATGGCTACAAAAGCTGGCAAAGCACCCCAGCCTCTCTTGTGCGAGGGTTCCTCTCTGCACAGCTCACACCATGCTGGTGGCTCTGCTTCTCCCCTTCCTGTGCCTCCTGAGCCCAGCCACCGCTGGGAAGCTGCTGGTGGTCCCCATGGAGGGCAGCCACTGGCTCAGCATGAAAAAAGTGCTGGTTGAGCTGAGCAAGAGAGGACACGAAATTGTGGTCGTTGCACCGGACAACAAAATCCTGATTGATTCCTCAGATGTCTATGAACTGAAAACCTACCCTGTGCCGTACACAAAGGAGGACATGGAAGAACACATACACTCCTTTGGTAAAAGGCTCTTCAACCAAGAGCCTTTCCTGGTGAGATTCTGGAAGCTTTTGGGAGATTACCGGAAGACCGGAATCATGTTTCAAGCATCCTGCAAGTCCTTGCTGTACAACCAGGAGCTGATGAAGTACATAAAAGACGGTCACTTCGATATTGTGTTCACGGATCCTGTGTCACCTTGTGGGCAGATCATTGCCCTGCACTTCTCCATCCCCAGTGTTTTCTTCCTGCGAATGGTTGCGTGTGGCTTGGACGTCCGCGCAGCTCAGGGCCCGGACCCGCCGTCCTACGTCCCACGCATGTTCTCGGAACACACGGACCACATGACCTTCTCCGAGAGAGTGAGGAACTTCCTGATTGCCCTTTCCGAGTCTTTTAGCTGCAACATTGCCTATACTCCGTTTGAAGAGCTGGCCTCGGAGTTCCTCCAAAAGCCAATGACAATGACAGAGCTTTTAAGTCATGGATCTGTCTGGCTGAGGAGAATCGACTTTGTCTTTGAGTATCCCATGCCTGTCATGCCCAATATGGTTTTCATTGGAGGCATTCACTGTGGAGAGAAGAAGAAGCCATTATCTCAGGTCAGTGGCTGAGTGGGAAAGGTGCAAGGAGGGTAAATTTTGGCAGTCACACACCTGCATAATCCAAATGAGGTGTTTGATAGGGATGTATCTTAAGTATTCATGTTTTCATAAAACTGTCATGGTTTTACAAACGTTTGTTGCTTTCATGCATGTGTCAGTCCTTCTGTGATGGTCGTCAGCCTTCTGGTGGTCTTTTGATCAAGGCTGCTGTAGTCTTTCTCACTTTTCAACTTTTTCCTTCTATCTTCAGCGCATGCCTGGTGCTTCTTGTTTTTTCAGTCTAACCTGTTTTTAGCTAATTTTGCAGTTTGCAAGTTTGTTAAAACTTGCTATCTTGCTCTTGATGGCTTTTGTTGTCTCACTTTCTCTGCTGTCTTGCTTTCCTTGTTACCTTGCTTGCTTTACCTGCACATCCTGTTACAATGTTACTTATGGTCAGCCTTTTGTTATGCACCACTTAGGATTCAAAAGAAAGTATTTTAATACCTGCTTTCAGCAAGCCTGGTTACTTCCAAGTACCAGCACTGTTCTCAGGGTTTTATTTTGGCAAAGCCTGATCTATTTTCAATCTAGCATCAATCAGCACAGATTGAAGCAGAAAGAAGCGTCACTTGCCAAGCCCAGTTACACCCAACCCAATCTCATTCATCACTTAAATGGTTCTTCAATGCCTTCAATGGTTACCAGTTAATGGTTCTGCTGGAAAAGCCAGATTGTTAAGGTAGAATATGGGAATCTGGCAGGGAACTCTGGCTGTATTTAAAAGCTGCTAGATCGGGGTGGATGAGCAGAGTTTGGATTCCTGGGAACATGGCTCCTGTGAGTAAATGCAGCTCCTCATCTTTGATGGGGGTTCTGCTTTTCCTGTTGCTGCTGTGCTCAGCTGGTGGTGGGAAGCTGCTATGGATGAGAGTGGTGCCTATGGATGAGAGTCACTGGCTCAGCCTGTGCTCGTTGCTGGTGGCCCTCAGCCAGAAAGGCCACCAAATTGTCACTGTGGCATCAGAGGCAAGCTCCAGCATGGAGGCATCCAAAAATTACACCCTCAAACAGTACCCAGTGCTGTTATATAGGGAAGAGCTGAGAGCACGCAGCTGCTCCATTGGGAATGATCTTTTTGGGAGAAAACCTTTCCATCAGAGAATTTCTGCTCTCATTGAAAAAGTCCAACTCATCTCCAGTCTCTACACCTCCTCCTGCTGCAGTTTGCTTTGCAACAAGGATCTGATGCAGTATCTCCAGAGCAGTAAATTTGATGCTGTTCTCACAGATCCTCTTGTCCCATGTGGACAGATCCTGGCTCTGTCCCGTCTGTTTTCTCTCTCCAAGGATTTCCCTGCAGTCTGGATTTGCAGGTTGCTCAGTGCCCAGACCTGCCTTCCTACATCCCCAGAATATTTACGGACAGCTCAGACCACATGACATTTACCCAGCATGTGGAAAACTCAGTTCTCAAGTTCATAGGTTTCTTTCTTTGCAATTTTGCCTATTTCCCATTTGAACATCTGGCCTCAGATGTTCTTCACAGGCAAGTAACAGTGGAGGAGTTCTTAAGCCATGGATGCATTTGTCTTGAAAAAAATAGATTTTGGGTTTGCGTATCCCATGCTAGTGATGCCCGGCATAGTTTCTATTGAAGGTATAAACTGCAGGAAGAAAAAGCCATTATCTCAGGTCAGTGATCGCCATGGTAAAATATATGAATGTTTAATGCTGTTTGTAAATGATTTGTGTGTCTATAATTGTGTCCATAAAATGGTTTTACAACTGATTTTTAAAAAGAGTGCATCTTTTTGGTTAATAGACCCACCCTTTCATAATTTAGAAATGAAGTATCATTATGCACCAAGTGGTAGATAATGTTCTGGTTGCTCCGGCAGCAGCTGCATGTGCAAGAGCTTTCCACTGCCTTCCCAAAAGTTTCCCTACAAAGGGTGTGTCTGGAGCCCCAGTAGTCTGATAAATGTCCTTAAAGATATTCTGGTGTAGGTTATCGACCTCAGCACTAAATGGTTCTGTTGTCAAAATTACTTCTGTGCGATGATTTTCATGATTAGGGCTTGTCTGCAAATCCTGTCTGTGCATTAATATTGTTTGCTTTCATGGCCCAGGGGAAACTCTTCCCAGACTGATCTAAAATGGTATTTCTGAGTTGCTAATTCAGTTTTAAGTACAGGCGGCAAAAAACATGTCCTTCCTCCTTCCAGTCCCTACTTCATCCTTGCAATAACAGGCCTTGCAGGGAAATTAACTTTGATAGCAAATTTTCCACTTTCCTCACCATGTCACAATATAAAACTGGTGAAGAATCCAGACCATTGCTCATGTGAAGCTTTAATATTTTTTGTAATCTTTTGCAAACAGAAAATTATATGGACTGGCAGGAGGGGAGGAATTGTCTTACACGGAAAATTCTTGTTTGGAAAATTAATGATCTGTTAATGAGCTCTTCTGAGCAGACCACTTGTTGAGAGATCCCTCATTTCCTTGAATCATAGAATGTCTTCTAGAAGGGTCTGTTCCATGGCCTTCCCAGGTACAGGAGGTGAGGTTGAGAGTTTGGTAGTTCCCAGAGGATCCCTTTCTGTTCTTTTTAAAGGTATGTGCAATGTTTCCCTTTTCCCAGTCACCTGGGACTTCACCTGACTGCCAGGACTTCTCAAATATCATGGAGGGAGCCTTGGCAACTCCATCAACCAATTCCCTCAGGATTCCAGGATGCATCTCATGGGGTCCCAGGCGTTTGGGTCATCACATGCCCTTATGTTTGGGGTCCTCAAGTGGTCATCAATGTGATCTTCTCTTACAGAGGGCAAAATTTTGCCCCCCCGCCCCAGCCCTGTCTTGCCATCCATCCACTTGAGAGATGTGGGAAGAGAGGTTGAGGTGAAGGCTGAGCCAAGAAAAGTTCTTGAGTCCCTCACCTTGTACATTGTTATCAGTTTCTCAGTCTTGCTTACTGGGGGGCGGGGGGAATACACTTCCTTTGATCTTCCTGTTCTGCCTGATAGACCCATAGTAGTCCTCTTGTTGTTTTCACCCCTAACCAAGTTCAGCTCCAGCTGCACCTTGAACTTCCTGACCTCCTCCCTACATAACCAGGCAGCGTCCCCCCGAACCTGGTGTTCCTCTGTTCCAAAGAGGGGGGTGTTTCCAGGGGTAGACCATGCCCTGATTCAAAGAGGGGGGTGTTTCCGGGGGTAGATCATGCCCTGATTTTTGTCTGCCAAATAGGATGAACTTTAACAGCTTTTCTGCCATCTTTGCCATGTCCATGTTTAAACATTTACCAAATGCAAATAAGTCTAAAGATCATCCATAAAAACCAGAGACAATATCGATAAAATCACTAAGCTGAGGATCTCCTTCTGTGGTAGCACTCACCTGATCCCTGCAGGAATGGCCCCGGGGCTCAGGGCTTCTCCACCAGCTGTGGTCCTGCTCCTGTCCCTCCTGGGTCTGGCTGCTGCTGGGAAGCTCCTGGTGGTGCCAGCAGATGGGAGCCACTGGCTCAGCATGAGGGAAGTGGTGGAAATCCTCGGGCAGAAGGGACACGAGGTGGTCGTGGTGGCACCTGAAGTGACTTTGCGTATCAAACCATCGAAGAATTTTGTGATGAAAAGGTACCCGGTCCCATACACAGAGGAAGATTTGAAGAAAGAATTCCAGGCATTTTTTCATTTTTCATTTGAACAAGGATCTTTTCTGGGAAGATTTGTTAAAGCGTACCAAGGTATTAAAAGAATCACTAACTTTGGGGTCTCCGGCTGTGGACATCTCCTGCAAAACAAAGAGCTCATCAGGTACCTTGAAGAGAGCAAGTTTGATGCCCTCCTTTCAGACCCTGTCCTACTCTGTGGGGCAATCCTGGCAAAGCATCTTTCAATTCCTGCTGTGTATTTCTTACGGGGAATCCCGTGTGGTTTAGATTTTGATGCCACTCAGTGTCCCAGGCCCCCTTCCTATGTCCCCAGGGGATTTACACAATTTACAGACCATATGAGCTTTCTCCAGCGGGTGAAGAATCTACTTCATGACATCCCAGATCTTTTTATCTGTGATTTTGCCTTTCAACCCTACTCAAAACTGGCTTCAGAGTTCCTCCAGCAGGACATGACTGTGCAGGATCTTTTACGCCAGGCTTCGGTTTGGCTCCTGAGGTCAGAATTTGTTTTAGAGTATCCAAGGCCTTTGATGCCCAACATCATTCCAATTGGAGGAGTAAACTGTGCTCACAAAGAGCTGTCTCAGGTGGGTCTGTTTTTAATTCATGCCTTGATTGGTTTCTGTGTTCAGGAAAGTGGAATATTTATGCAATAGGAATTGAGTTCTCGTTTCTGGTCTTTTTCTGTCTCTGGAAGCAAGGCTCTTCTCTCTCTGAACAAGTTTCTCAGTAGACCATAGTTTTCAGCATCCCTGCTCCCCAGCATGAGCACCCTTTCTCCCAGGCTGCAGGTGAGTTCTGCATCCCTCCATGCACTTCATGAATTACAGGGAAACAGTTTGTTGTATTATAGTCCTGGCAGCCCCCTCACCACCCGTCAGAGGAGAGGAAGAATAAGGAATTGTTCGCATTTTTTGTTTTTAAATATGTCATCACAGAGGTGTTACTGACTTCTCTAGGTGGGCCAGCCAATATGCCAAATGTCAGAGCCTTCAGGGATTGGCTCTGCTGGACAGGGTAGAAGTTTTGAGGAGCTTCTCTCTCAGAAGCAGCCGCTGCACTTTCCTCTGCCCCCACTAAAAGTCGTGTTAAACTAACACAAGTGTTCCTAAATCTCTTCTCAGAAACCTGGCATTATCCTTCCATCTCTTCTGCCTTCTCAGGCTGGAAACTGTCTTAAAGAGCTGTTCCACAGCTGCTGAGGTGTCTGGGTCTCCTGGAGATGAGTTTTCCCAGGAAAAGGGACAGGCCTTAATTGCGGGAAAGGAGAAGCCTTGTCCTGGGGTAAATGGTGATGTGCATGTGACACATCTCCTACATGTGACACATCTACATGTGAAACACCTCCCACATGTGCAGAAGGTCCAGGCAGAGGAAGAAATCCAAAGTGCAGTCTCAGAGTCACACCTTCTTCCTTCCTGGGGCACTCTTTAGTGTTCTTCTGATAAAGATAGATGGAAGTTATCTAGTGATTCTATGGACTTGGCAGGAGTTCCATGCTTGTTCTGCAGCCTTTTATCGTATCAGGGATTACACATTTACCCCCTAGCACATTAAATAAGGATCCACAGTTGGGCTGTGGCACAGATTGCTTGAAAGCGCGGAGCAGGCGCAGGTGCTCTGGTGCTGCCGTGAGTTCCCTTCCTTGGAGCACTCACCTGATCCCTGCAGGAATGGCACTGGGGCTCAGTGCTTCTCCACCAGTTGTGGTTCTGCTCCTGTCCCTGCTGGGTCTGGCTGCTGCTGGGAAGCTCCTGGTGGTGCCGGTGGATGGGAGCCACTGGCTCAGTATGAGGGAAGTGGTGGACAGCCTGAGGCAGAAGGGACACGAGGTGGTTGTGGTGGCACCTGAAGTCTCTTTGCACATCAAGCCATCAAAGAACCTCGTGATGAAAATGTACTCAGTCCCATACAGACATGAAGAGTTGGAAAAAGATTTCAAGACATTTTTTCACATTTCTTTTGAAGAAGGATCTTTTTTTGAAAGATTTTTTAAAGTATTTGAAGGTATTAAAAAACTCGATAGGTTTGGCATCTCCAGCTGTGAGCAGCTCCTGCAAAACAAAGAGCTCATCAGGTACCTTGAGGAGAGCGAGTTTGATGCTGTCCTTACAGACCCTTTCATACCTTGTGGGGCGATCCTGGCAGAGCATCTCTCAATTCCTGCCATGTATTTCCTACGAGGAGTTCCATGTGGGATAGATTTTGAAGCTACTCAGTGTCCCAGGCCCCCTTCCTATGTGCCCAGGGTGTTCACAGACAATACAGACCGCATGAGCTTTCTCCAGCGGGTGAAGAACCTACTCTTTGACATCCCAAATGTTCTCCTGTGTGATTTTGTCTTTCAACCCTACTCAAAACTTGCTTCAGAGTTCCTGCAGCGGGAGGTGACTGTGCTGGATCTCTTACGGAAGGGCTCTGTTTGGCTCCTGAGGTTGGACTTCGTTTTAGACTATCCAAGGCCTTTGATGCCCAACATCATTCCAATTGGAGGAGTAAACTGTGCTCACAAGGAGCTGTCCCAGGTGGGTCACACTGTTTTTAATTCTTGCTCTGATGGATTTCTGTGTTCTGAAGAGCTTCCTGTTCTTCTCTGGGGGAGAGCCTGGAGAATTGTGCAAGTTCTTCTGCTGCTTTGGCTTTCTCTTCACTCATATTCCATAGGAGTTGTGTGCTGCAGGTTGGGATCACAAAGCCCAGTGTGTGGCAATTCCACCCATCCCCATCTGCAGAGGTGGCTGTGACACCTTACAGACATCCCCGTGCACACTGGGATTGGTCACCTGAGAATTCACACACCACCATCACTTCTGGACACCATTGGTGCTTGGTCAGTGACAAAACCAGAGCCAGAATTAGGCCCTGAAAGGTTCTGTGGAGAGTTGCCCACAAAGAGTGCTCCTAAATCTCTGCTCAGAAGCCTGGCATCATTCTCTGTCTTCTCAGTCTAGAAACCATCTTAAAGAGCTGTTCTGCAGCTGCTGTGGGATCTGGGTCTCCTAGAGATGAGTTTTCCACAGGCAAGGGAGAGGGGACAGGCCTTGCCTGGGGGAAAGGAGAAGCCTCTGCTGGTCTGAGTGGTGATGTGCACGTGACACATCTCCTACATGTGATACAGCTCAGAAGGTCCAGCCAGAGGGAAGGAATCTGAAGTAGAATCCCAGAACGACCCCTGCCTCCTTCTTGGGACACTGTTTATTGCTTCTCTGATAGAGTCAGGTGAAGTTACCTTCTACCACACAACACCTATTGACTTGGCAGGTGTTTCATACCTGTTCTGCAGCCTTTTATCATATCAGGGATTACACATTTACCCCCTAGCACATTAAATAAGGATCCACAGTTGGCTGTGGCACAGATTGTTTGAAAGGGTGGAGTGGGCGCCAGTGCTCCGGTGCTGCCATGAGTTTCCCTCCTTGAAGCACTCACCTGATCCCTGCAGGAATAGCCCCGGGGTTCAGTGCTTCTCCACCAGTTGTGGTCCTGCTCCTGTCCCTGCTGGGTCTGGCTGCTGCTGGGAAGCTCCTGGTGGTGCCGGTGGATGGGAGCCCCTGGCTCAGCATGCGGGAGGTGCTGGAAATCCTTGGGCAGAAGGGACACGAGGTGGTCGTGCTGGCACCTGAAGTCTGTTTGCAAATCAAACCATCAAAGGACTTTATGATGAAAATGTACTCAGTCCCCTACACGCAGGAAGAGATGGAGAAAGATTTCAAGGCATTTTATCATATTTCTTTTGAAGAGGGACCTTTTTTTGAAAGATTTCTTAAACTGTACAGAGATTTGAAGAGAATCACTGACTCGGAGGTCTCCAGCTGTGATCAGCTTCTGCAAAACAAAGAGCTCATCAGGTACCTTGAGGAGAGCAAGTTTGATGCTGTCCTTACAGACCCTTTCCTACCTTGTGGGGGGATCCTGGCAGAGCATCTCTCAATTCCTGCTGTGTAGTTCTTACAGGGAGTCCCATGTGGTTTAGATTTAGATGCCACTCAGTGTCCCAGGCTCCCTTCCTATGTCCCCCGAGTTCTTACAGACCTTACAGACTGCATGAACTTTCTCCAGCGGGTGAAGAATCTGCTCCTTGACATCCCAGATGTTTTCCTCTGTGATTCTGCCTTTCAATCCTACTCAAAACTGGCTTCAGAGTTCCTGTAGCGGGACGTGACTGTGCTGGATCTCTTACAGAAGGGCTCTGTTTGGCTCCTGAGGTCAGAATTTGTTTTAGAGTATCCAAGGCCTTTGATGCCCAACATCATTCCAATTGGAGGAGTAAACTGTGCTCACAAAGAGCTGTCTCAGGAGGGTGTTTTTAATCCATGCCTTGACTGGTTTCTGTGTTCAGGAAAGTGAAATTCAGGTGTTACAATAGGAATTGAGTTCCTGTTTCATCTTAGTGAGGTGAATCTTCATGAAAGAAACTGGTTTTTTTCTTACTTTCCATTTCCTGTGTCAGCAGCTGTTCCTTCTGGCTTTTAAATCACGTTCTATTGAAAGGAAACTCCAGGGTCTTCTGTTGAGAGTTTGTGGTGGGACACAGATTCCACCAGCAGATAGATCGTCGAAATTTGTAGATAGTAAGACAAAAAGCCTGGGTTCCTTTAATGAAGAGCTCCCATGGGTAGCCCCAGAAAAGCTTAACAACTCTTTTTTGATTGAAAAGCCCTGCCCTAATGCCTGAAGCAGGTCTGGTTTGACACATCCAGTGCAGCATGACGGTACTGAGGGATTGGGTGCAGCCTTGGGGATGATGCCAAAATTCGGGTTCCCTGGGATGCTGGCAGGAGCCCTGTGCACAGTTCCTCCTGGAGAGCCTCCTCTGCTGCTCTCGAGGTGAGCCTGGAGAGTTGGGTGAGTTCTTTTGATGGCCAGGCTTTCTCTTCAGTCCTGTTCCTTAGGATTTATATGCCGCAGGGTGGGATCAAAAGCTGCTGTGGCAATTCCACCCATCCCCAGGTGCAAAGGTGGCTGTGACATCTTACAGACATCCCCCTGCACACTGGCATTGGTCACCTGAGCATTCACACAACACCACCACTTCTGGACACAACTGGTGCTTTATCAGTGACAAAAACCAAGACAGAATTAGGCACTGAATTGTTCTGTGGGAAGCACCGTCAAAGAATACTCCTAAATCTCTGCTCAGAACATGCCATCCTCCTTCCTTCTCTTCTGTCGTCTCAGCCTGGAAACTGTCTTAAAAGAGCTGTTCCACAGCTGCTATGGTGTCTGGATCTCCAGAGATGGGTTTTCCAAGGGAAAAGAAGGAAGAAGGAAGGAAGAAGGAAGAAGGAAGAAGGAAGAAGGAAGAAGGAAGAAGGAAGAAGGAAGAAAGAAGGAAGAAGGAAGAAGGAAGAAGGAAGAAGGAAGAAGGGACAGGCCGTGCCTAGGGGGAAAGGAGAAGCCTCTGCTGGGCAGAATGTTGATGTGCACATGACACATCTCCTGCATGTGACACATCTGAACATGCAGAAGTACAATCAGAGGGAAGGAATCCAAAGTGCAGTCACAGAGCCACACCTGTTCCTTTCTTAGGGAACTCTTTAGTGTTCCTCTGATAGAGATAAACGGGAGTTACCTGGTGATTCTATGGACTTGGCAGGAATCCCTTGCTTGTTTTGCAACCCTTTATTGTATCAGAGATTACACATTTACCACCCAGCACATTAAATAAGGATCCACAGTTGAGCTGTGGCACAGATTGCTTGAAACCGCGGAGCAGACGCCGGTGCTCCGGTGCTGCCGCAAGTTCCCTTCCTTGGAGCACTCACCTGATCCCTGCAGGAATGGCACTGGGGCTCAGGGCTTCTCCACCAGTTGTGGTCCTGCTCCTGTCCCTGCTGGGTCTGGCTGCTGCTGGGAAGCTCCTGGTGGTGCCGGCAGACGGGAGCCACTGGCTCAGCATGCGGGAGGTGCTGGACAGCCTGAGGCAGAAGGGACACGAGGTGGTTGTGGTGGCACCTGAAGTGACTTTGCACGTCAAACCATCGAAGAACTTTGTGATGAAAATGTACTCGGTTCCCTACACGCAGAAAGAGTTGGAGAAAGCACTCCAGGCCTTTATTGAAATTTCTTTTGAAGAAGGATGGATTTTTAAAAGATTTCTTAAAGCCTACAAAGCTATGAAAAACCTCACTGACTGTTGGGTTACCAACTGTGAGCAGCTCCTGCAAAACAAAGAGCTCATGAGGTATCTTGAGGAAAGCAAGTTTGATGCCATCCTTACAGATCCTGTAGCAGTCTGTGGGTTGATCCTGGCAGAGCATCTTTCACTTCCTTCCATGTTTTTCTTACGAGGAGTCCCATGTGGGATAGATTTAGATGCCAAGCTGTGTCCCAATCCTCCTTCCTATGTGCCCAGGGTGTTCACAGACAATACAGACCGCATGAGCTTTCTCCAGCGGGTGAAGAATCTGCTCTTTGACATCCCACTTGTTTTCCTCTGTGATTTTGCCTTTCAACCCTACTCAAAACTGGCTTTGGAGATCCTGCAGCGGGAGGTGACTGTGCTGGATCTCTTACGGAAGGGCTCTGTTTGGCTCCTGAGGTTAGATTTTGTTTTAGACTATCCAAGGCCTTTGATGCCCAACATCATTCCAATTGGAGGAGTACATTGTGCTCACAAGGAGCTGCCTCAGGTAGGTCTGGTTTTAATCCATGCCTTGATTGATTTCTTTATTCACAAGAGTGGAATTCTGTGTTGTGATAGAAATCAAGTTGCCGTTTCAGGTGAGTGAGGTGAGTCCTCATGAAAAGAACTGTTTTTCTCTCATTTTCTTCCTCACTTTCCATTTCCTGTGTAGGCAGCTGTTCCTTCTGGCTTTTAAAGGGTACTCAGTTGAAGGGAAACACCAGGGTCTTCTAGTGACCTTGTAGTGAGGATCTCTGATGGATCATTGATTCTGCCTGCCTAAGGGATCCTCAGAATTTGCGGATAGTTGGACAAAGTTTTGGATTTGTATAATGAGCAATTCCAATGGGATGTCCCAGAAAACCTTAAAAACACTTTGCTGGCTCCAAAGCCCAGCTCTGATGCCTGGAGCAGGTCTGATTTGACACATCCAGCACAGCTTGACTGGCACTGAGGGTTGGGTTTTGCTGAAGCCTTGGTGATGGTGCCAAGCTTTGGGTCCCTCATAATGCTGACACGAGGTCTGTGCACAGATCCTCATGGACAGATTCCTCTGCTGTTCTTGAGATGAGCCTGGAAAATAGTGTGAGTTCTTTTAGTGGCTGGGCTTTTTCCTCAGTCCTGTTCTTTAGGATTTTTGTGGTGCAGGGCAGGATCACAAGGCCAGTGTGGCTATTCCCCCATCCCCAAATACAAAGGTGACAGTGTCACGTTACAGACATCCCCATGCACACTGGCATTGGCCACCTGAGCATTGACACAACTCCACCACTGCTGGACACCATTGGTGCTTGGTCAGTGACCAAAACCAAGCCAGAACTAGGCCCTGAAAGGTTCTGTGGGAGGTCCCCCTTCAAAGAGTGCTCAGAAATCTCTGCTCAGAAATCTGGACTCATCCTTCCATCTCTTCAGTCTTCTCAGTCTGGAAACCATCTCAAGGAGCTGCTCTACAGCAGCTGTGGGGACTGTGTCTCCTAGAGATGGGTTTTCCAAAGGAGAGTGAGAGGGGACGGTTCTAGCCTGGTAGAAAGGAGAAGGTTCTGCTGGTCTGAATGGTGATGTGCATGTGATACATCTCCTACATGTGAAACAACTCCTGCGTGTGCAGAGGGTCCAGCCAGAGGGGAGGAATCCAAAGTGCAGTCACAGAGCCACGTCTGCCTTCTTCTTGGGAACCTCTGGACTGTTCTGATAGGGATAAATGTGAGTTATCTGGTCATTCTATGGACTTGACAGGAGTTCCATGCTTGTTCTGCAGCCTTTTATCATATCAGGGATTACACATTTACCCCCTAGCACATTAAATAAGGATCCACAGTTGGGCTGTGGCACAGATTGTTTGAAAGCACGGAGCGGGTGCCAGTGCTCCGGTGCTGCTGTGAGTTCCCTTCCTTGAAGCACTCACCTGATCCCTGCAGGAATGGCCCTGGGGCTCAGGGCTTCTCCACCAGTTGTGGTCCTGCTCCTGTCCCTGCTGGGTCTGGCTGCTGCTGGGAAGCTCCTGGTGGTGCCAGCAGATGGGAGCCACTGGCTCAGCATGAGGGAAGTGGTGGAAATCCTCGGGCAGAAGGGACACGAGGTGACTGTGGTGGCACCTGAAGTCTCTTTGCAAATCAAACCTTCAAGGAACTTTGTGATGAAAATGTACTCTGCCCCAGTCACTCAGGAAGAGATGGAGAAAAATATGAAGGCATTTCTAGATTCTTTACTTGAAGAAGGATCTTTTCTGGAAAGATTTCTGAAAGTGTATGAACATATGAAAAGACTTGGTAATTTGTCAGTTGCCGGCTGTGAAAATCTCCTGCAAAACAAAGAGCTCATGAGGTACCTTGAGGAAAGCAAGTTTGATGCCCTCCTTACAGATCCTGTAGTACCTTGTGGGGTGATCCTGGCAGAGCATCTTTCACTTCCTTCCATATATTTCCTACGAGGAGTCCCGTGTGGTTTAGATTTTGAAGCCACTCAGTGTCCCAATCCTCCTTCCTACGTGCCCAGGGCATTTTCACAGCTTACAGACCGCATGAGCTTTCTCCAGCGGGTGAAGAATCTGCTCTTTGACACCCAAAACCTTTTCCTCTGTGATTTTGCCTTTGAGCCATTCTCAAAACTGGCTTCTGAGTTCCTGCAGCGGGAGGTGACTGTGCTGGATCTCTTACGGAAGGGCTCTGTTTGGCTCCTGAGGTTGGAATTTGTGCTAGACTATCCAAGGCCTTTGATGCCCAACATCATTCCAATTGGAGGAGTACATTGTGCTCACAAGGAGCTGCCGCAGGTAGGTCTGGTTTTAATCCATGCCTTGATTGATTTTAGTGCAATTCTGTGTTGCGATCAGAATCAAGTTCAAATTTCAGGTTCGTGGGATGAATCTTCATGAAAGGAACTGTTTTTCTCTCACTTTCTTCCTCGCTTTCCATTTCCTGTGGAGGCAGTTGTTCCTTCTGGCTTTTAAAGTGTGCTCATTTGAAGGGTAACACCAGCATCTCCTGCTGAAGGTCTGTGGTGGGACAGTGATTCCACCAGCCAATGGATCATCAGAATTGTGGACAGTAGGACAAAGTTTTGGATTTGTATAATGAGCAGTTCCAAGGGGATGTCCCAGAAAACCTTAAAAACACTTTGCTGGCTCCAAAGCCCAGCCCTGATGCCTGGAGCAGGTGTGATTTGACACATCCAGCACAGCTTGACTGGCACTGAGGGTTGGGATTTAGTCAAACTTTTCATCTGTGGGCTGTTGACCACAGCCCTGTGCACAGCTCCTTCTGGAGAGCTTCCTCTGTTACTCCAGGGGTGAGCCTGGAAAGCTGGGTGAGTTCTTTTGGTGCCCTGGTTGTCACATCAATCCTCTTCCTGATTGCTTGTCTACTGCAGGGTGGGACCTGGTGTGACAATTCTGGTGTGACAATTGTCAGTGAGACAATTCCTCTCATTTCCAAGTGTGGAGGTGGCTGTGACATCTTACAGACAGCCATGTCCACACTGGCATTGGCCACCTGAGCATTGACACAACTGCACCACTGCTGGACACCATTGGTGCTTGGTCAGTGACCAAAACCAAGCCAGAATTAGGCCCTGAAAGATTCTGTGGAAGGTCCTGCTCAAAGAGTGCTTGTAAATCTCTTCTCACAAACCTGGCATTGTCCTTCCATCTCTTCTGTCTTCTCAGACTGGAAACCATCTTAAAGAGCTGTTCCACAGCTGCTGTGGGGTCTGAGTTGCATAGACATGATTTTTACAAGGGAAAGGGGACAGGCCTTGATTGCAGGAAAGGAGAAGCCTCTCCTGGTCTGAATGGTGATATGCATGTGACACGTCTCCTACATGTGACACATCTCCTATATGTGACACACCTCCCACATGTGCAGAAGGTCCAGGCAGAGGGAAGGAATCCAAAGTGCAGTCCCAGAGTAAGCCCTGTCTCCTTTTCATGGCACTCTGGACTGTTCCTGTGATAGAGACAGGTGGAGTTACCTGGTCATTCTATGGACTTGGCAGGAATCCCATGCTTGTTATGCAGCCTTCTATTATATTAGGGATTGCACACAAGAAGAGATGGACAATGTATTCAAGGCTTTTTTTTTTTTTTTTGCATGTGAAGAAGGATCTTTTCTTAAAGGGTAATTTAAAGCATATAAAGCTTTGAGAAGCCTCACTGATTTTGGATTCTCCAGCTGCGAACAGCTCCTGGCAAACAAAGAGCTCATGAGGTACCTTGAGGAAAGCAAGTTTGATGCCCTCCTTACAGACCCTGTAATACCTTGTGGGGTGATCCTGGCAGAGCATCTTTCACTTCATTCCATATATTTCCCACGAGGAGTCCCGTGTGGGATAGATTTAGGTGCCGGGCTGTGTCCCAATCCTCCCTCCTGTGTACCCAGGGTGTTCACTGACAATACAGACCGCATGAGCTTTCTCCAGCGGGTGAAGAATCTGCTCTTTGAAATTCCACTTGTCTTCTGGTGTGATTTTGCCTTTGAGCCATACTCAAAACTGGCTTTGGAGTTCCTGCAGTGGGAGGTGACTGTGCTGGATCTCTTACGGAAGGGCTCTGTTTGGCTCCTGAGGTTGGAATTTGTGTTAGACTATCCAAGGCCTTTGATGCTCAACATCATTCCAATTGGAGGAGTAAACTGTGCTCACAAGGAGCTGCCTCAGGTGGATCTGCTTTTAGTTCATGGTCTCTGATGGATTTATGTGTTCAGGAGGGTGGAATTCTGTGTACAATAGAAATCTAGTTCCAATTTTGTTTCAGTGAGGTGAATCCTCATGAAAGTACTGTTTTTCTTTTCTTCTTCCTGACTTCCCATTTCCATTGTAGGCAGCTGTTCCTTCTGGCTTTTAAATGATTTTATGTTGAAGGGAATCACCAGGGTCTTCTGATGAGTGTTTGTGGTGGGACATTGATTTCACCAGCGAAGTTCCCAGCTCCTGCCTGGAGCAGGTCTGATTTGACACATCCAGCACCGTTGGACTGGCACTGAGGGTTTGGGTGCAGTCTTGGTGATGATGCCAAGCTTTGGGTCCCTCTTATGCTGGCATGAGCTCTGTGCAAAGTTCCTCTTGGAGAGCCTCCTCTGTCACTCCAGTGGTGAGCCTGGAAAATTGTGTGAGTTATTTTGGTGCTCTGGCTTTGTGTTCAGTCCTGTTCCTCAGGAATGGTGTGGTGTGGGCTGGGATCATGAAGCCTGATGCATGGCAATTCTAAACATCCCCAAGTGCAGAGGTGGCTGTGACATCTCACAGATGTCCTCGTGCACTTGTCCACCTGAGCATTCACAAAACTCCAGAACTGCTGGACACCACTGATGCTTCGTCAGTGACAAAAACAAAGCCAGAATTAGGCCCTGAATTGTTCTGTGCAAAGCCCCAGTCAAAGAGTGCCCATAAATCTCTGCTCAAACATCCCAGCTCACAAGGCCATCCCTTGCATGTCCTGAGGCAGCTCTGAGGCACTGGAAGTGCTTCTTGGTGCAGGTGGTGTGTCCTGCAGAAACCCGGCATCATCCTTACTTCTTTTCAGTCTCCCCAGTCTGGGAACCATCGTAAAGAGCTGTTGCACAGCTGCTGTGGGGTCTGTGTCTCCTAGAGATGGGTTTTCCAAGGGAGAGGGAGAGGGGACAGGCCTTGCCTGGGGGAAGGGAATAGCCACTGCTGGGCTGAATGGTGATGTGCATGCCCTGCATGTGACACATCTCCCACATGTGACACATCTCCTAAATATACAGAAGTGCAGATGAAAAGAATCCAAAGTACAGTCCCAAAGCCACCTCAGCCTCATTCTTGGGAACTCCGGACTGTTCTTCTGATAGGGATAAATGTGAGTTATCTGGTCATTCTATGGACTTGGCAGGAGTTCCATGCTTGTTCTGCAGCCTTTTATCATATCAAGGATTACACATTTACCCCCTAGCACATTAAATAAGGATCCACAGTTGGGCTGTGGCACAGATTGTTTGAAAGCACAGAGCAGACGCCGGTGCTCAGGTGCTGCTGTGAGTTCCCTTCCTTGGAGGCTCTCACCTGATCCCTGCAGGAATGGCACTGGGGCTCAGTGCTTCTCCACCAGTTGTGGTCCTGCTCCTGTCCCTGCTGGGTCTGGCTGCTGCTGGGAAGCTCCTGGTGGTGCCGGTGGATGGGAGCCCCTGGCTCAGCATGCGGGAGGTGCTGGACAGCCTGAGGCAGAAGGGACACGAGGTGGTTGTGGTGGCACCTGAAGTCTCTTTGCACATCAAACCATCAAAGAACTTTGTGATGAAAAGGTACTCAGTCCCCTACACACAGGAAGACATGGACAAAGATTTGAAGGCATTTTTACAAACTTCATTTGAAGAAGGATCTTTTCTGGAAAGATTTCTGAAAGTGTATGAAGGTATGAAAAAACTCGGTACTCTGACAGCTGCCAGCTGTCAACTCCTCCTGGAAAACAAAGAGCTCATGAGCTATCTTGAGGAGAACAAGTTTGATGCCCTCCTTACAGACCCTGTAATACCCTGTGGGGTGATCCTGGCAGAGCATCTTTCACTTCCTTCCATATATTTCCTACGAGGAGTCCCGTGTGGTTTAGATTTTGAAGCCACTCAGTGTCCCAATCCTCCTTCCTACGTGCCCAGGGCATTTTCACAGCTTACAGACCACATGAGCTTTCTCCAGCGGGTGAAGAATCTGCTCTTTGACACCCAAAACCTTTTCCTCTGTGATTTTGCCTTTGAGCCATTCTCAAAACTGGCTTCTGAGTTCCTGCAGCGGGAGGTGACTGTGCTGGATCTCTTACGGAAGGGCTCTGTTTGGCTCCTGAGGTTGGAATTTGTGCTAGACTATCCAAGGCCTTTGATGCCCAACATGATTCCAATTGGAGGAGTACATTGTGCTCACAAGGAGCTGCCGCAGGTAGGTCTGGTTTTAATCCATGCCTTGATTGATTTTAGTGCAATTCTGTGTTGGAGGCTCGAATCTTGTGTTGCAGATGGGAATTGAATTCCTGGTGTGGGTGGTTGGTTGAATGCTCATGAATTTTTTTCTCTCTTTCCATTTGTAGGCAGCTGTGTTCTACCTTTTCACCCATGAAATGTGCTCTGCATTTGCTGTTTTCATTTCACGTATTCTGAGCTGATTTATGTTACTTTCTGTAACTCGGTCCTCACTTAGTGGGAGACGAACAAGTCTGCAGGGCTGTCAAAGGCTTGCAGTCAGGTGTAATCCCTAATTAGCAAATTGCTGTAGTTGGGTCTGGTGTTTACTGAGAAATGCACCTCAGTCTTCTGTCCTTGTCGCCTCACCATGTCTTTCTTTGCCAGTGAATTTTTCCGCTTCTTCACCCGCGTATTTCCAAAGCTGGAATCTGGAGGAACATGGCAGGTTAGGGGTTCTCAGGTTGAGATGCAGCCTCTCTGTTTGCAGGCAGATCTCAGAAAATTGTGGCTTGGTGATGACTTTATGCGGTCTAACAGCAAATTCCAGGAGTCTGAAGGGGCTGTGTTGGCTTGGCGCACAAAGGCGACACAGCTGTCAAACATTTTGTTAACAAACACGAGGCCTATCTGGTGCATCCCCCACATTTATCAGCTGCCTGAACTCTGCTGCTTCTTATGCAGCCTTTTATCCCACCAATGATTACATATTTACCACACAGCAAACAAATCAAGGATCAAAAGGTGAGCTGGAGCAGAGACTGCTTAAAAGCACGGATCGGGCTTTGGTGCTCTGGGGCTGCCCTGATTTCCTTTCCTTGGAGGCTCTCACCTGATCCCTGCAGGAATGGCCCTGGGGCTCAGGGCTTTTCCAGCAGCTGTGGTCCTGCTCCTATTCCTGCTGGGTCTGGCTGCTGCTGGGAAGCTCCTGGTGGTGGGAGTGGACGGGAGCCCCTGGCTCAGCATGCGGGAGGTGCTGGACGGCCTGAGGCAAAATGGACACGAGGTGGTTGTGGTGGCACCTGAAGTCTCTTTGCACATCAAACCATCAAAGAACCTCATGATGAAAATATACTCAGTCCCCTACACACAGGAAGACATGGACAAAGATTTGAAGGCATTTTTACAAACTTCATTTGAAGAAGGATCTTTTCTGGAAAGATTTCTGAAAGTGTATGAAGGTATGAAAAAGCTCAGTAATATGTCAGTTGCCAGCTGTCAACACCTCCTGGAAAACAAAGAGCTCATGAGGTACCTTGAGGAAAGCAAGTTTGATGCCCTCCTTACAGATCCTGTAGTACCTTGTGGGGTGATCCTGGCAGAGCATCTTTCACTTCCTTCCATATATTTCCTACGAGGAGTCCCGTGTGGTTTAGATTTTGAAGCCACTCAGTGTCCCAATCCTCCTTCCTACGTGCCCAGGGCAGTTTCACAGCTTACAGACCGCATGAGCTTTCTCCAGCGGGTGAAGAATCTGCTCTTTGACACCCAAAACCTTTTCCTCTGTGATTTTGCCTTTGAGCCATTCTCAAAACTGGCTTCTGAGTTCCTGCAGCGGGAGGTGACTGTGCTGGATCTCTTACGGAAGGGCTCTGTTTGGCTCCTGAGGTTGGAATTTGTGTTAGACTATCCAAGGCCTTTGATGCCCAACATGATTCCAATTGGAGGAGTACATTGTGCTCACAAGGAGCTGCCTCAGGGGGGTCGCACTCTGTTTTTAGTTCGTGCTCTCTGATGGATTGTGGTGTTTAGGGGGCTCGAATCCTGTGTTGCACATGGGAATCGTGTTCCCTTTTCAGATGGTTGATTGAATGCTCATTAATTTTTCTCTCCTATTTCATTTATAGGCAGCTGTGCTGTATATTTTTACTTAGTGAGTGATGAATGAGTTAGCAGGGCTGTCAAAGCCTTGCAGTCAGGTGTAATCCCTATTTAGCAAATTATTGTAGTGGAGTCCGGTGTTTACTGAGAAATGCACCTCAGTCTTCTGTTCTTGTCGCCTCACTGCTGGTCTTTCTTTGCTGGTGAATTTTTCTGCTTCTTCACCCGCGTATTTCCAAAGCTGGAATCTGGAGGAACATGGCAGGCTGGGAGTTCACAGGCTGAGAAGCAGCCTCTTTGTTTGCAGGCAGATCACAGAAAATTGTGGTTTGGTGATGGCTGTGTGAGGTCTAACAGGAAATTCCAGAAGTCTGAAGGGGTTGTGGTGGCTTGGCAGGTCCTGCTCAAAGGTGACAAAAGTGCCAAAGGTTTTGTTATAAAACATGAGGCTTATCTGGTGCATCCCCCACATTTACCAGCTGCCTGAACTCTGCTGCTTGTTTATCCCACCACTGATTACACATTTACCATGCAGCAAACAAATCAAGGATCAAAAGTTAAGCTTGAGCAGAGATTGCTTAAAAGCGCGGAGCGGGCGTCGGTGCTCCAGTGCTGCCACGGGTTCCCTTCCTTGGAGGCTCTCACCTGATCCCTGCAGGAATGGCCCCGGGGCTCAGTGCTTCTCCAGCAGCTGTGGTCCTGCTCCTGTCCCTGCTGGGTCTGGCTGCTGCTGGGAAGCTCCTGGTGGTGCCGGTGGATGGGAGCCACTGGCTCAGCATGCGGGAGGTGCTGGAAATCCTCGGGCAGAAGGGACACGAGGTGGTTGTGGTGGCACCTGAAGTGACTTTGCACATCAAACCAGCAAAGAACTTTGTGATGAAAATGTACCCAGTGCCTTTCACGCAGGAAGAGATGAATGAAGTTTTCCAAGGATTAATAACGGATGTATTTCAAGAAGGATCTTTTCCTGAAAGAGTTATTAGACTTTATCAACGGGCAAAAAAAAACTCTGCTCTGTTCCTGGCCACCTGCACCCACTTACTGCACAACCAGGAGCTCATGAGATACTTTGAGGAGAGCAAGTTTGATGCTGTCCTCACAGATCCTTTTCTCCCCTGTGGGCAAATACTGGCAGAACACCTTTCTCTACCTTCCGTGTATTTCCTGCAGCAAATGCCGTGTGGTTTGGAATACCCGGCCACTCAGTGCCCCAACCCCCCATCCTATGTCCCCAGGTTATTTACAGGCCTCACAGACCACATGACCTTTCTCCAGCGGGTGAAGAATCTGCTCTATGACATCCCAAATCTTTTCCTCTGCAATGTTGTCTACCAACCTTATTCAGAACTGGCTTCAGAATTCCTCAAGCAGGAGGTGACCGTGCCGGGTCTCCTGCGCCAGGCTTCCATTTGGCTCATGAAGCAGGACTTTGTCCTGCACTTCCCCAAACCCTTGATGCCCAACATGGTTCTGATTAGTGGAGTAAATTGTGCTCACAAGAAGCTAAATCAGGTGGGTTGTGCTCTGTTTTCTCTCATTGTTCTTGCTGGCATTGAAATCTGCTAGAAAGCTGAAACACAGATTTTGTTAGAAAGGTGGATTTCAAACTGCTCTTGCTTTGCACAGACGTGCTGGTTCTGATACCTGTGAAGGATTATCAGAGTATAAAGGTAGGGAAAGTGTTGAATTAGTTCTGGGAGGCTCCCCGTTGATCCTGTGCCTCTGCTCCAAGGCAGCTTTGGATTGGAGTAGGCTGTTGGTGTGGTGCCAGACACACTTTGATTTGAGGATATGTTCATTTATCCTCTGGTTGATTTCCTCTACAATTCTGTCTTTTTTTTTTTTTTTTTCCTTAAAGAATTATTCTCTAAGCTTTGAATTGTCATAGACTCATAAAACATTTTAATCTGGAGGGTCATTAGAGGCCTCTTTTGAGAACCTCCTGTCAGAACATGTCCAGGTTAAGTTGTTCCTTTCTCTATCTTGTCAAATTTTAAGTATCTCCTCTAGTGAACACACCTTATTACATCAAATTAATTCCCGTACCCAGTTCAAATTTTCCATGCTGCAACTTGTGTTTGTTGCCTCTTGTCCTGTCACTGTCAATCTCATTTTTTTCCTTCAATTTTTCATCACCTCCTGCAATCAAGCTGTAGTGCACCTGTCCTGTGGCATGGGATTATCCCATTCCAGAGGCAGAACTTTGCATTTGCCTTTGCTGGCCTTCATGATGCTGCCATAGGCTCGTCTTTCCAGCTCATACATCCCAGGGCAGTGATGCTCCTTAGTTAAATTTTCATCCAGCATCGAAAAAATAAAGTGTATGTTACTTTATTCTTCCAAAATGAATGTTGGATTCATGCCAGCCTTTTAAAAACTTGTTTTAAAATAGATTTTGTGGTTTGCAGAGTATCCTCATAGATACAATTTTTAATAACAACTATTCCTGCTGGGTTTTTCAGATATTTGCTTTGCAAAATGCTGAGATAAGGCTAATTTTTCAGAAAAAGCCAAATCTCACACAGTAAAAATGGAGCATTTTTAAGAGGATTCAAACTTGGCAGTCAGGCTAGAAAAGCAGAGATGGAATAAAGTGCACAGCTAAACCTATGAAAAGTATTCTGACAGAGGTGTATAAAATACAGAAAATCATAACAAAAGGTGCAAGGGGAACTGATAGTTCCTCCCAATATTTGCCCTAACACTGAAATGCAGCAGGCTTAGAGCAAACAAAAGTATTTTTTCACACCATGCCCCCAAAAACACCAAATCAGTCGCTGAAGAGCCGCAGATTTTCTTTTTTGTAGACAAACCCTGTGAATGTAAAAGGGCTTTAGGAGGTTAATAAGAGGTACAGGCTGCCTGCCAGGATTTGTAGGCTTACAGGAGAGATAATCACAGATTCCCTTGGCTCGGATATTTGCTGTACTCTTTCCAGCTTATAACCTTGGCACTCAGCTCTGTACTTTAGCTTGGCTTTCTCCTGCTATCTCACCTTTGGAACAGGCTGGACTTGTGGACTTCAGTCTCTGCACTTGTAAACACGTGGAGGGTGTTCATGTGCTGCTTAAAATCCACTGCCACAACTTTTTTGAACTTTTGCTGAACTTTTCTGAACCTTTTTTTCTTTTTTTTTAACTTGACCTCAAGGGTTTGGGTTGTGGGGAGGTTTTTTTACCTCTTTAGTGTTGTTTTTTAGGGTTTTGTATTAATGTCTCACAGATGATACACGTTTGGCTGAAATGTTAACAGAACTCAACTAGGTGGGAGTGATTATGTATCGAATATGAGATTGGAGAGGCCTTTATGCAGGGGAAGAGTGTTTCTGCAGCTCTGACTTTACTACCTGAGTGTGTACTGCCACCTTAAGGCTTGTTTAATGCTGCTTCACCTCATTATTTGAGATCTTTTTAACCACAGAAATGTGGAGATGCAGCCCTGGCAGGTGAGAATCCCTTCCCTCCATGTGCTGTAGTTTTTGGTCTTTCAGTGTTACCCCTCTGACAAAAACAGCCACAATTTTGCTTCTCCAGCTGCAGAATGGGACTGCATCAAATCATGGAATTGTTAAGGCTGGAAAATCCCTCTGAGATCAGAGTCCAACCATTAATCCAGCACTGCCAGGTCCACCACTAAATCCTGTCCCGAAGTCCCACATCCACATGTTTTTTGAATGCTTTCAGGGATGGTGGCTCCCCCACTGCCCTGGACAGCCCCTTCCAGTACTTTACTTACAACCCTTTCCACAAAGAAATTTTTCCCAATATCCAATCTAAACCTCCCCACTGATGTCTGAAATTCCTTCCTATTTAGTGCATTTTCCATAAACATTACAGTCGTTCCTCCTGACTTAGAAGAATCCCTTTTCTTTAATAGGCCACATGGAGGACCTCCTCTCCAGATAAACATTTTAAGACACATTTAGTCTTAATCTTGGAATAAAACACTTAGGATTAGCCTTGGAGTGTATTTATCACACTCAGGTGCCTTTGGTAAAGGTAGCCATTTCATGGATCAGATTTCCCATCATTCCTACCTGCTCCAAGAGAACTCTTCCAGGTCTGGAGAAACTGCTTAGGGTTCACTCTGTTCAGGTGTGCTTAGTTGGGGGTGTCTAAAGGAATGTGACTTCTCCAGCCAGCTCTTGTCCAGGTACTATTCCCGTATCTTTTGCAAACTTGCAAACTTTTGGCATCCAGCTTTTCCCTACCCATGCGGAATATGCCTTAATGGCAGGTGAGATCTTCTTGGCCAGGCCCTCCTGCCCACGAGTGTGGACTTCCCTGGGCTCATTCCACAGCCAAGCCTTCTGAACTTTGGGAAGGGACTGTTATTAAGAACTTTCAAACCCATTTGTCCCGTAGCCTCTCACCCCTGAACTCCCCTGGCCCCTCTTGAGCAAGAACCACATATTCTGCTGCATCATCACTTTTCAAAAAGATGTTAGGCTCAAGTCACTCATCTATGCACTCTGATGGCCCCTGTTGAGCACAAACTTTGCTTTCTGCAGTATCACTGTTTTGTTATAAAGGTGAAAGGTGGCTGGTTAATGTGTTACCTGAACTTTGGTGACTCCACTGCTCCGCGTGCCAGCTCCTGCTTGCCTCAGAGAACATTCTCTGTGAACTCCATGCACCTTCCAGAGCAAAGGTTTAGGTCTTCCATGTCAACAGTGCAATGCAATTCTTGTGGCATAAGCTCTGTGGAGTGGCCATAAATTTGATTCCTGATTTGAATCTGGCCCAGGACAGTCGAGTACACAGTGAGTCACTTGAAGCAACCCTGACACAGCAAAACCCCTTCACGAACAACTGCTTTTTCTGCTGATTGTTCTGAGTCATTTAAGATAACTTAAATGCATAGAAAAGCTTCTTAGGGTGCCTTGATAGCACTTTAATCAAGGCTTTTATCAGCAATGTGGTCTTCGAACTCCAATAACCTGTCTCAGTAAACATTTTGTAGAGATATTGAAGTCCACCACAATATAAACAAGGTACAAGGAGTTTTTGCTTCATATGCTGCTGAAAAACGTAAGGAGGAGCAGCTCATTTCTTCTCCTGCCCCATGAGAGTTATGTGGAGGCACCAGGTACATGCTGGGCTTGTGCTTTTCCTTGCTTTCTGGAGTCTGGCAGACGGAGGGAAGCTCTTGGTGGTACCTCAGGATGGAAGCCACTGGCTGAGCATGCGCATGGTCCTGGAGAAACTCTGGGAGAAGGGGCATGAAATCGTGGCTGTGGTTCCTGATGCTGCCTTGCTCTTGAAAAGCTCTCAGTCCTTCACCATCAAGACATACTCAGTGCCTTACACCCAGGAGTTTGTGGATCATTACTATCAGGAGCTTGGGGAAAAGAGCTTTGAGCTAACGCTGTCAGTTTTACTCAGCAACATCACAGAGATGACCAACCTGTTCTCTTCCGCCTGTCGGCATCTCTTGTCCGACAAAGAACTCATGAGGTACCTCCAGGACAGCAAATTCGATGCCATCATGATGGACCCTGTGCTGCCCTGTGGGCCAATTCTGGCTGAGTATCTCTCCCTCCCCTCCGTGTACTTCATGCGTGGCCTTCCTTGTACCTTAGACTACAAAGCCACGCAGTCTCCCAGCCCCGTGTCCTACGTGCCCAGGACTTTCTCATCTGCTTCCGACCACATGACGTTCCCGGAGCGCGTGAAGAACTTCCTGATCGGGCTCTCAGAGCCTCTGCTTTGCCACCTGTTTTATCTGAACTACGAGAGCTTGGCCTCAGAGTTCCTGCAGAGGGATGTAACGATGCAGGAGCTGTTCAGCCGAGCATCGGTTTGGCTGATGAGATACGACTTTGTTTTTGAGTATCCGCGCCCCATCATGCCCAACATGGTCTATGTTGGAGGCATCAATTGCCAGCAAAAGAAGCCACTGTCAAAGGTTTGTCGTTGCTTACCCTGAGGGTGGTGTTGGTGCTTGTTCAAGATGTGTCTTTTTTAAGTGCTTCCTGTAGTGATATTTGTGCTTCCCAATCCCAGGATGGCATGGGAGTGGGAATCTTAGGCTTTGAGAGATGATCACAAGGCTTGCTGAAAGGTTTCTCTCCAGGAGAGCTTAGGTCGAGTTGTCACCATCACTCTTGGCATGTTCTATACCCAGGTAAATGACAAAAGAATCCTAGGTTAGAGTATTTAATATCTCTAAGGGATATGGAGTGCCTGTTAAGGTACTGGAGACTTGATTGGACAAAAATTGGAAACGTGGAATTAACTCTGTGGATATACCCAGGCACTTCTGCTGTGCCACACAACCTGAAGCTGGGTGAAGCACAGAACATCGGGGGAGGTTTTGGCTGGATTTTAGGAAAAGGTTCTTCCCCCAGAGGGTGTTCAGGCACTGAACAGGGAATGGACACATTCCCAAGGCTCCCAGAGCTCCAGGAGGATTTGGACTGCTCTCAGGGATGCACAGGGTGGGGCTGTTGGGGTGTCTGTGAGGGGCCAGGGGCTGTGGGTCAGGATATTCCAGCTGAGGATATTCCATGATTCCATGTGTGCCGACTGCCCAAAACCAGGGGTGTGCAAAGATTTCAGAGGGAGCTCTGTTGCCTCTGGATTTGTGCAAGCAGCAGTGCAAGATAGCAAACAAGAGGATGGCTGGGAAAGGAAGCCTTCAGGACTGTAACTACTGTCCCTTGTTCAAATTCCTTTTGTGCTGTGCAAACAGTGCAGATGTCCCTGGTTTATTCTGCTTTCAGACCATTGTGGTGTTGCAACAGCAAAAGTTATTGCCAAGCTTACGATACATTTACTACTGTAAATTCAGGGCTTTCACTTGGATAACTGCTGTGATAGAGCAACAGATCTGGAGATAAACCTCTACAACCCACTCCATATCAAACCTCTGTCAATCTTTGCTTCTTGGTTACACTCTGGAGGCACAAAGCAACCCAAAGGTCAGATTTGTGCCCAGTTCTGTGTTCAATCAGTGCAGTGGACTCAAGGCAGGGAGTTGATGATTAACTGGATGTTAATGATGTAGTGATTGTTGTGTCAGTCCCATTCATGGCTCTCATTCAGCCATGAGTCATCAGTTGGTCCCTCCTCCCTCCTGGTGTCAATCCAAACATTCAACTTCACCTCGCAGCACCCGCTCACTGAAAGCCTTCCCTGCGCACAGATGATAAACCCAATATTTACCCACTGTTAAAAATTACCCCAATTTCTGCCTGTTAAAAATTAAAAACCCACCTTAGTTAAAACTGAAGTGGGAAGCACCCTGTGAGTCATCCCTTGTCCCCAGCTGCAGTTTTGCCACTTTGCTGGCGGCACCTGGAAAATGGTTTCTCCAAAGCCAGGATTTCTTTCTCTTGCCTCTTGGGCTGTGTTTTCCCTGCTGCTGTGGACCTCTGGTGAAGGTGGGAAGCTCTTGGTCATACCCATCGATGGCAGTCACTGGCTCAGCATGCGCCCAGTGGTGGAGAAGCTCAGGGACAAGGGACATGAAATCGTGGTGGTCGCGCCGGAGATAAATTTGCGGATCCATTCATCCCCACTTTACACCTTGAAAACGTACCCCGTGTCCTACACCAAGGAGTTTGTGGAGGCAGAGTTTAAACAGATGGGCCACAGGAGCTTCACGCCTCAGCCCTTCTTGGAAAAACTTTCCAAAATTGCCAATTTTACCAGCATGTTCTTGGATTCCTGCAAGCGCCTCCTGTCTGACAAAGAGCTGATCCAGTACCTCGAGGGGAGCAAATTTGATGCCGTCTTCATGGATCCCTTCTTCCCGTGTGGGCAGATCTTGGCGGAACATCTGTCCCTGCCCTCCGTGTTCTTCCTGCGGGGGCTGCCGTGCAGCCTGGAGCTCCAGGCCACGCAGTGTCCCAGCCCTCCTTCCTATGTGCCACGGTTTTTCACGCGCTCCATGGACCGCATGTCCTTCCGCCAGCGCCTGGGCAACCTCCTGGCCAGCCTGGGCAGCTCCCTGGCCTGCTCTGTCCTTTACTCCCCCTATGACCCCTTGATCCGGGAGTTTCTGCGGCGGGAGGCCACTGTGCCCGAGCTGTTCAGCCACGCCGCTGTTTGGCTCATGAAATACGACTTTGTCTTTGAGTACCCCAGACCCCTCATGCCCAACATGATCTTGGTCGGAGGCATAGGCTGCACTCGGGAAAACAAATTATCCCAGGTTAGTTCCCGTTTTTCCCCTCGGGTTTAGCTGTGGGTGCACTGTGAGCTCTCTCCAGGAGATGGAGCTCCCAGGCTGGAATAAATATTGCCAGGTGAAAGTGGCTGGGAATGCACTTTGCACCTCTGCATCCATCCCTTGAGCAATGAGGGAAAAGTTACTTTGAGAGACACCTCTGCATTCCCAGATAAACCTGCATCAAAAAAAAAAAAAAAAAAGGGGGCTTTTCCAATTTTTCCTGTTTGTTTCCATTCCCATTTCCTTTTTCCTGTCTACAGCTTCCTAAAGAGGGGCAGCTCCCATTTCTGCTCTCTGTGAGCACAGACAGGACCCAGGGAATGGCTGGAGCTGTTCCAGAGGAGGGTTATGTTGGATATCAGGGAACGGCTCTTCCCCCAGAGGGTGCTGGGGCACTGCCCAGGCTCCCCAGGGAATGGGCACGGCCCCAGGCTGACAGAGCCCAAGGAGCATTTGAACAATGCTCTCAGGGATGCACAGGGTGGGACTGCTGGCCTGTCTGTGCAGGGCCAGGGATTGGACTCTATGACCTCTGTGGGTCCCTTCCAACTGAGGATATTCCATGAACTTCAGACAGTTCAGGCAGGCCCAAATGAAATCCCCTGCAAATATTTCCTCACAATAGGAAACATTTCTAAGCAAAAAGTCAGACCCTGGAACTCAAAAACATCTGAAAAACAAAGTAAGACTGATGTCCCACAGAATATAAATAGGATTAAATATGCCTCTAGACAGCCACAAAAATATGGAAAAGAGCATAAGCTGACAGAGTCAGCCTCTGTTGTCCCTGCCCATGGCAGGGGGTTGGAATGAGAGGATCTTTTAAGTCCCTTCCAACACAAAGCATTCCACGGTTCTCTGGTTATCCCCTCAGATCCCAGAGATAACATGGCAATTGCCAGACTCACAGTAACATTTCGTTCATTGTATTCCCCTTATTTAACTCTGATGCCTGCAACAATTTCCGCCAGTTTCGCCTTTTCTTCCTTGGCTCGACCAAACATTTTTCTATTTCAAAGAATTTTTGCTCCAGCCTTGGGCTGTTTTTTCTGCTTCATTGGAATCCTTTTGTTCCTGGATTCCAGCGCTAGATCTTCTTCTGTTATTCAAATCACTCAAACAAAATAGAGAAAAAAAACTGGCAGTGATTCAGTGTTATCATACCCAGAGCAGATACAATAAATCCAGATATTGGAAGTTTGAGTTACCTGCTGTCAGAACCCTTTTCCAGGGTTTTAATTCTCTCTTTTAGCTGCGTGTCTGAAAAGAAGAACATCAGCTCTGAAATCAGGCTTGGGTTAATATGTCCATTTTTACTTCCCCAGGACTCATTTTTCTTTAGGATCATAGAATAGGTTGGGTTGGAAGGGACCTTAAATCCCATCCAGTGGCACCCCCTGCCATGGGCAGGGACACCTTCCACTTTCTCAGGTGGCTCCAAACCCTGTCCAGCCTGGCCTTGGACACTTTCAGGAATCCAGGGGCAGCCACAGCTTCTCTGGGCAACCTGTGCCAGGGCCTCTCCACCTTCGTAGGGAAGAATTTCTTCCTGATATCTAACACGAATTTCCCCTTTTTTTGGTTTGAACCCATTACTCCCTGTCCCATCACTCCAGTTCCTCATGAAGAGTCCTTCTCCAGCTTCCTTCTGGGCCTCTTCAGGCACTGGAATGAGCCTATGAGGTGTCCACACAACCTTCTCTGCTCCAATGTCCCAGACTGTCCCCATAGGGGTGGTGCTCCTGTCTCCTTATCAACTCCATGGTTCTTCTCTGGACTTGCTCCAATGGTTCCATGTCCTTTTCACTTTGATGACCCCGGAGCTGGATGCAGGATTCCAGGTGTGGTCTCACCAGAGGGGGAGAATCCCCACCCTGGACCTGCTGGCTGTGCTGCTTTGGATGCAGATGTGTCAATAACAACTCATTTTCCTGACCTTAATTCTGCTGTGCTTACTGCTTGTTTTGTTGCCTTTCCGAGAGTTTTGTGGGAGCGTGGCAGCAATTCCAGCCTCTGACAGGAGGAAGGGTTTTGACTAAATTCTTGCTTTTCTTTGGCAGGAATTTGAAGCCATGGTGAACGCCTCTGGAGAGCACGGCATCGTTGTCTTCTCGCTGGGCTCCATGGTGTCCGAGATTCCCATGAAGAAAGCCATGGAGATTGCAGAGGCCTTGGGCACAGTCCCTCAGACGGTACCATTTCCCCTTCCCTTCCACCAGAGCAGCTCCACACTGTTCTCAGTTCCTCCCGCCAGGATCTGACGCAAGCTTTGCTTCCCTTGCCAGGTCTTCTGGCGCTACACAGGCCAAGCACCCCCCAACCTGCCCAAGAATGTGAAGCTCGTCAAGTGGCTGCCTCAGAATGATCTCCTGGGTAGGTCTGGCACACCTGGGCTGACACCAAGGCGATGCTGGTGCTCCAGGGCTGCTGTTGTGAGGCCCCAAGGGCATCCCCTGTGGGTCAGGTGTGAGTTACCATCCCCTGACCCAGCACTGTGGGTCACAACCTTCCTTGCAGCCTTTGCTGTTGGAGCTATCCTTAGCTGGGAATCGAATTATGAAACAATTCTGTTTGGAAAGGTTTTTCAACGCTTCAGTAACAGTCAAAAATGAGAGTCTTTATGTCTGACTAAGTCTCAACATCCAGTTGTGTTTTTGTCCTGAAACGAAACTTCATGGTCCTCAAGGGAGCACTTCTAGAGAGGTCTTTGGGCTTTTAAAGTGGTGGAATTGTTGCCAGGAGAGCATTTGTTGGTAACAGAACAGGTTCAGCTGTGAGAGACCTTCACTACTGTGGAAGAGATGGTGAAAAAGTCATCTGGATGGTAACATCCTCTTTAACCTCTCCTGTTTCTGGGTTAATCCCAAAGTCAGAGAAGCCTTGGAGGATTGCCCAAAACCAACACAGAGGTTTACAACTTTCCAATTCCTAAGTCTGGTCGTGGGCGGTGATACTCACAACACCCCCAAATCCTTGATTTATCCCGACATAGCCCTTTTTTTGTGCAAGTTTTTTTCCCCCAGGGAGGTGTTGCTGGGAGTCAGTAATTCCAGGAGCTAAGCAAACCTGTGCTTCCCTCCACAGCCCACCCCAAGACTCGTGCCTTTATCACCCACGGAGGCTCTCATGGTGTTTATGAAGGAATCTGCAACGCAGTGCCCATGGTGCTGATGCCTCTGTTTGGGGACCAGATGGACAATGCCAAGCGAGTGGAGTCCCGGGGAGCAGGGCTGACCCTCAACATCCTGGAGATGACTTCCAATGACATTTCCACTGCCCTGAAAGCAGTGATCAACGAGAAAAAGTCAGTACCAGAGGCACAGCCTTCTCCCTTCTCATTCTGTAGCCCCAGCATGTTCACTTCCAGCTTGACACAGTGTTTTTCTGTTCCTAAATGGCTTCTTTTATCAAAAGTATGGATTTGATGGCAGCTGCTTCCATGGAGAGGCTGATGCTTGCCCTGAGTTAACTTTAGGCTGCCCCTGTGTAATCATTAGGGGACAAGAAGTAGCTGAGAGGGGAGGATGCAGGGATCAGGGGAGATGGGCTACAAATGCAGTGAAAGAAATCAAGTTGCCAAAAAAATGTGTCACCTTAAAGCCGAGGCAGTGACAGAGAGGGCTTTGACACAAACAGCTTTTGTTCCCAAACCTGTGGTGGCATAGGTCAGTGGGGAGCCTGAAAAGGGTTTATCAAACATATTTATCACTCATATTTATCTTCCAGGTGAGTTTTCTCAGGCATTTTTTCCCCCTCAGTGCTCATGAGGAATTCTGCAAACACAGAGAGCTGTGTCCTGCCTCAGCAAGGCTGGACAATCCCAGCACAGAGGAGGAGAAACGTGCAGGGAGGCACTGAGGAAGTCCAGGGAACACTGACATAGGTTCCTAACCAATTTTGATGGCAATAATAGCAATAATACTGCTACTACTAACAAAAACAAATAATAACAAAACAATAATAACGCATCTGGAAAAGGTGGCCAGCTTTTCTACCCCTTTCAGCCACAGACCTTCACCCCAGGTATTTTGCTGAGAGCTCAAACTAAGCTTTCCCTCTACATTTTGTCATTGGAAACTGCACTTCCTGGGCCTGTAACTTTGCCATTGTCCTTCTCAAGGGGCTCAGTAGCACAAGAGCCCAGAGAAGCTGCAGCTGCCCCATCCCTGGAAGTGTCCTGGATGGGGTTTAGAGCAACCTGGCCTGGTGGAAGGTGTCCCTGCCCATGAGGGATGAGCTTTGAGGTCCTTCCAACCCACCCCACCCTACCCTGTGATACTGATGCCTTGGAGCAGCTACCTGGAAGAGAGGCTAGACAAGATTAAGAGAATAAAAGTGGGTATTTATCAAAGGCCTTCAACAGATACACCCTGGGCAGTCAGAAGCCAACCCAAGACGGACAATGGTCACAAGTTTTTCAGATATTTCAGAGGTTAATCCTCCAGTTACAGCTTCAGGTAATGAAGTCATATACCCCCGGTTTGCTTCTGCCCCAATTTACTTTTATATACTTTATTTATACTTTTTTATACTTTTTTGTACTTTTTTATACTTTTCAGGGCCTGAGGTGGTAGGGTGTCCTTGAGTTTCAGGCCTAGAGGGGGATTGTTTTGTCTGGATAAAATGGGAGAACAAGCTATGGATTTAAACAGCACAGGATTTAAAAAACATAAAACCTAAAATCCTAAAGCATCACTGAAAGCCCCCCCAACGCCTTCTCTCGGCAGGTACAAGGAGAACATCCAGCGCATGTCTGACCTGCACCTGGACAGACCCATCCACCCTCTGGACCTGGCTGTGCACTGGGTGGAGTTTGTGATGAGGCACAAGGGGGCCCCTCACCTGCGCCCTGCCGCCCACGACCTCAACTGGGTGCAGTACCACTCGCTGGACGTCATCGCCTTCCTGGCGGCCGTCGCGCTCCTCGTCCTCTTCATCTCCTTCAAGTGCTGCCTGTGCTGCTGCCGCAGGTGCTTCTGCAAGAAGGGCAGGACGAGGAAGGCCACCAAAGCGAAGTCCCACTAGAACCAGAAACCAGTGGTGGGTGGCAAAGCTCCTGCTCCTGACCCCACAGCGGGGTCAGAGAACAGCTCAAATTTCACTGCAATGAATGAAACGCTACGATTTTCAGTCAAGGAATGATAGGGATCCTTTGAAATAGCACCACGAGGAGGGTTGCTCCAGTGATCTAATTTCGGCCTTTTAATTAAGAGTGGGTTGTTAAAAATGCCTTGGGTAGGAGTGCTGCAGTCACTTTGGATGAAAATCCAAGGCTTCCACCTCTCGGTGTGCAGAGGACTCTCAGTGACTTTTTCTTTTAACAACTTCTACATGCAGCAGAGATCTATAAGGATTTTGAATGACTTTAGGAGAACCATCTGGTCAGATTTCTGCTTGAAATCTCTGTGTGGCTGCTGTTGTAGGAGAGGCAAATGTTGTACACTCACAATTCCTGTCACGCAAACCAAGCTCGATGCACATCTTCGTATGTGTTTTCAAGACCCTGAACAAAAACAAGGTTTCTGGCATGGAAGCTGCTGGAAAACCTCTGGTGTTCACCCCAAAATCCCCATCGGGCAGATGTGCTGTACCTGGAGCTCACCTGCTGCTGAGGAGACCTTTGTAAGCATTGCTTATAAACCCCCACAACTGATTTGCTCTTTGTAAGTGATGCTCAGGGAAAGACCCCAAACCCCAGCCCCATAAATAAACCCCAAATACTAGATAAAGGTTCCTGTGTTTTCTGTCTTGAGAGATGTGGGGAGGATGCTTGTTTGTTCATGAAAAAGGAGCTGGAGAAGGGACAGATTCAATCCCCATGGTGTGAAAGCCTCCTTAATACACAAAACCCCTTTCATTCCTGTCCTGCTGCCTGGTGACTTGGTCCTTGCTGAGAGGTGACATCTTGAGGCTGCCACAGCTCCCAGGTGAATATTCTGGGGTATCCCAGCACATCAGGGCAGCAAAGGTGTCCTGCTGAGTACCTGCTGCTGCTCCTTTCTCTGACTGTTTTGAAAAGCAGGAATTTCAGAGGAATCTGTGAAGTTCAAGGCAGTCTCTGTCCTCAGCCTGTCCCCACTGTGGTGCCCAAATTTCCTGGACACTCACAACCTGTCCAGCACTTTCCTGTCCCTCCTTCTGCCCACCACAAACAGAAGGAAACCTTTCTGTGGGGTGTGCAGACTCCCCGTGGTGTGTGAGGGCTGACCTGCTTGGAAAATGCAGCTCCTGCAGCTCCACACGTTCCCGAGGTGACAGCTCCAGCCGTCCCCGAGGTTCTGGTGACAGCAGTGCAGCTGGAAAGGAGACTCTGCAGGACCTCTCAGTGCTGTCACAGCACAGCCACAGAGGCTTCAGTTCTCTCTGAGCATCCCTAGCTCCCAGCATGGTCCAATGCCAAAAAAAAACCTCTTCAAAAGGTCCTTGAGAAGTTCTGAGCGCTCTGCTGCAAACTGGCTCTGGATCAACCCAGTGACTTCTGCGTAGGCAAGGGGAAAACACTTTGATTTCAGATCAGAGGAGCTCAACTGAGAAAAAAAAACTATAAAAATACCCAGATTTCAGCTCAAACCCCCTTGTGCAGGGGAAGTAAAACCGAAAGGAAGGAAGTATCGAAATGCCCACCCCATGACTCATCTAATTTCAGAAATACTTTTAACACCGCCAAGGAAAAACTACAGCAGAATCCAGGTATCCTCCCCTCCCTCCCTTTGGTCTCCTCAGCCTCACTGCTTTATCCTGCTCTTCATTTTCCCTTGGAGAAAGGATGTGCAGGGCCAGGGCTGGACAAGCATCGCTGTGGCCAGCAGAGGCCACTCTGGGATCACCAGCAGGCAGGAGCAGGGAAAAGGCCACTTTTCCCACCGAGCCAGCCCAGGTGGGTGCCTGGGAACTCCACGGGGACTTGTTTGTCCCCCTGTGCTCCAGGAATATGGACACTGCTGCCAGGAGAGGATTTTCAGAGCCAATTAAGAGGCAAAGCGCTCGGGACAAGAAGTTCTGGTGCAGAGGAAGGAGCTGGATCATCACCACAGCTCCGGCCCCCCAAACCTTCCCAGAGAAGGGGTCATGATGTCCCCTCTTATTGCCCCTTAACTGGGGGCCCTACAGAGCCCAAAACCAGGGCAGAGCCTCCAGCCCAGCTTCCCTTGCTGGGAGATGGAGAAATCCACACTCACAGCCCAGTTTAAAGCACCAGAGCTGAGACTGGGACACTTCCCAAAAGGGGAAACTGAGGCAGGGCCAACCATTGCTCCTCTTCCCAAGCTCCCCAGAGCCCCAGGCTGAGCTTTTCCAGCAAATCCTTCAAATCTCTGGGAAAAGGCAGCAGCCAAAATGCCCTCACTGCCCTTGGTGAATGGGGGTACAAACACCTCCCACCTCAGCAGCTTCTCCCCCCGGAACTGCTGATTTCTGCTCCCACCCAGGGACATTCAGAGTGTTTAACTTATTTTCTCCTGACTTTAACATCCAGCAAGTCTGGGAAGAGACAGCACTGCTTCCCAGCTCTTCCGGACTGCTCAGCTTCACTCCAGCTGCAAAATATGGCCACGAGGCTCTTTGGTTTTAGGTTGGGGTGTCCTGGGGGACACAGAGTCCTGGCTCTGGGGGGAGGATGCAGCCAGCAGCTCTCCCTGCTTCCCACCAGCCAGACCACGGGAAATGACAGGAATTGCTGGCATTTTTCTTCAGCCACAGAGCCTCAGCCTCAACCCTGTCCTCAAGGGTAGCAGTGAGGTTTTTCCACTGCCATGGGAGTTCTGGGTGGATCTTGAGCTCCTCCAGCTCCTCAGTGTGGGGGTCCATGGAGACCCTGGGCCGTGTCCAGCCTGACCTTGGACACTTCCAGGGATCCAGGGGCAGCCACAGCTTCTCTGGGCACCCTGTGCCAGGGCCTCACCACCCTCACAGGGAGGAATTTCTTCCTAATATTTCCTCTAAACCTATTCTCTGTCAGCTGAAAGCCGTTTTACCCCTTAGAAATATGTCCTTATAAATAAATATCCTGATTGCTCGCAGGCACAGGAACACTCCCTCTTCCTTACCTGTGCAGGGCTCCACCCACAGGTGGGTCCTTTGCCCTGGACACTCACACTCAGACCTGCAATTATTCACTTAATTCATTTATTTGATAATCTACCCTTCGGGTGTCTTTGTAAAAACTTAAATACTTACTGCTGCTGGTACCCAGTCATGGTTTCAGTCTAGGGGGGTTTTCCAGGAGCCCATTTCCCACTGGAAATCATGGGAAATTGTGGAAGCACGACATGAGAAGATGAGGAGTGCATCCCACTTCCCTGAGGAGTGTGGATGAGGGAAGCAGCACCAGCCTCATATAACAAAAACCACCCAAACTCACCCCAAACCCACATTGCTTCCACAAAAAAATGTGGCTTTGGGATTGCAGCTGTGATGGCCCAGTCTGGGGAGCAGTGCAGGGATAATGCTGTGGGAACAACCATGGGAAGTGGTCCAGCATCATCCCCCAGAGTTATCCCTGCAGCATTCCAGAGGGTTTGGCACTAGAGATGTCCCATCCCATGGCACTTTGGATCCCTGGCACTGCCTGAGGGTGACAAGGAGCTGGCACCAGCAAGCCCAGGCAATTTCAGCTAGAGCAGCCACACAGCCTTTGGATTAATTATCACCTGCAAAGGTGTTTTATAGGAGTTATTTATAGGTGAGCAGGGTGAAACCTGAGGAAAAGGGGTTGCCAAAATGCCTGACACAAAAAGCAGGACAGACTCCCTCCACGGGAAGGAGCATCAATTCCCTTTTTTTTTAAGGAAGGGTGAAAGGTCTCCTGTGCCACATCCAATTGCTTAGGGTGATAAAAGCAAGTTATCAAGCAAATCCCAAATCCCCCCAGCCAGCTCCTGCTTGTCTTATCCAACCTGTCCTCAAAAACCAGCCTGAACAAAGGAGCAGATTTCTTCCCAGGAATCCCAGCCTGCAGTATTTTAGGGGAGGGGGAGATGTGATCCCTGCTTCACTGGGGCAGATCCAAGCATCCCTCTGTGCTTCAGTCCCAGTGATTCAATTTGGGCTGGAATCCTTAATTAGTATTTAGTGGGGGGAAATCAAAGCAGGACAGGGACCCACAGTTCTATTCCAGAGGCTGCTGAAGGGGTGTTTGGGCCGTCCTGGGGGCTGGGTTGGTCTCAGGCCCCTTGGAAATGATTTCAGCAGAGCAGGAGGGAGGCAGCCGGGTGATTCAGGGCTCGGGTGATTCAGGGAGAGGCAGGGGGAAGAAGGGAAAACCACAACCAGTGTCACTCCCAATATCCCAGCATCGAGTGAGGCTTTTAAACAGCAAAAAAATGCCACATTCCTCCTCCCAGCCAGAGCCCTCTTTCTTTTCACTTGGACACCAGGGTCCTTCCACCTCAAATCCAGCAATCAGCCACCTTTTGGGAAAAACAAACCTTTACATCCTCCTTTTCCCCCCTCATTATAATAAAGTAAAATTTTAAAAAGCCCAGAGGTGCCATTTGTTGCTCAGAAGTCCCTGAATTCCAGCAATGCTGGAATTAAACCTGCTGAGCTGTGAAGAGGGGAGCCCCAGGGGATGCTTTGGGTAAAGCCTGGTACCAAAAAAAAAGAAAAGAGCTTTTGGAAGGAGGCTTGAGTGGGTCATGCTGTGAACACAGAATGGGGGCTGCATTTCCTGGGATGTTCATCAATCTCCCTTCATTTCCAGCCATTCAAGCCCTTTTTTTTGAGAGGGATCAGGCCTGATTAGGTCACCTTGGGCTATTAGGGTAAAAAAAAAAAAAAAATTAAGGATTCAGCAAACCCAAACCTGGAACAGGAATGCCAGCAAATCCCAGCACCCAGGGCAGAATTCCAAGGGATCCCTTGCTGAAGTTGCTCCTATCAGAGCTTTCCACAAAAAAACCCATCATGCCTCCCCCTGGCATGGGAATATGGCCCTCAGAGGAGGGTGGATGCAGGGGACAGCCCTGGGAAAGGGGGGATTTGGTGGCAAAAGAAACCTGAGGAAGATTTGGGAGCAACCCTGCTTCTCCAAGCACTCCCACCCAAGGTCCTCACATCGTGTCCTGATAATCCACAGCAGGATTTCAATGAGGAGCTGGGAAGGGAGCAAATCCAATGATTTTCAGCAGGGATTTCTAGGGATGAAAAACTCCAGGGTCTTTCCTCACAGGCCCCAGGTCTCCCTGCAAACCACGCTTTGTGTGGAGACCCCGATAACCCAGGAGTGACCTCCCTCTCCCTTTCCCTCCTGACACCTCTCCCTCAACCTTCTGGAGCTGGATGAGCCCATGGAAGATGATCCCTCACTGGTGATGGCTGAAGCAGAGCACAAAATGCTGTGGGGATGCATTTGCAAGGTGACCTGTGCTGAAGCACTTCATTCCCTGAGGAACAAAAAGCCAAATCATTTTTTTTCTTGAAGCTGAAATATTCCAGGGGGTCAGGCAGCAGGGCAGCAGCTAAGAGGGAACTCCCCAAATCATCTGGCTGGTGTCCCTATTTCCCAGAGCAGGGAAAGGGGCTCAAGGCAGGGTATCCATGGTGGGGCAGCACCTGTGTCCGTCCCACAGAACTGGGGCTGGAGGGGGCTGAAAGCCCCAGCAGAAACCAAAGTTTTCTGCAAATAATTCAGGAACAATTCAGAGAAAGCCCCAAAACACACCCCAAAACAAAACACCCCCTTTCTGGCTTGGGATCTGACCTCCACTGGGATTGGGAGCACCACAACAGCCTTGGCTAAGCACAAGGGTGTTCTCTCCCAGGAAAACTCCTCCGTGCCAAGAGAACTCCTGCAACCCCATCTTGCCCCACTTCAGGAATTTCCTTACCCAGAACTTGAGCACAAGCAGCATTTTGGGAGGTGAGATCGTTCCCAGCCACTTTCCCTGGAGAAAGCAGAGTGGAAAGGCTGAGGGGAGGAGATGGGATTGAGGAGCACTGGCTCTGGGTGTTGGCACAGTGGAAACCCCACTGAATTAATCCCACTCTGCTTTGGGATGAAGAGACAACAGCAGATGAATCTAACCAGGAGCACTGGAGAGTAACAGCTTTAATTGGATTTTTTTTTTCTTCCAAAACTCCTTTTTCTTTTAAAAAAGGACCACTGACAATAAAAAACAAACAAACAAACAAAAAAAAAAAAAAGAACCAAAAAAAAAAGAAACCACAGTTACTGCACAAGGGTGGCAATGCAAAGCCCAGACAGATTTTCAGGAGAAGGCCTTGATATTTAGCTCAGAAGGCATCTCAGGGGCACATTCCCAGTCCCAGCACAGGAGGAAGGACTGGATTTCAGACCAAAAATGGGGAGAAATGAATGCAGCCTCCCCCCATGGGCCCCAAAACATGCTGGCCACAGTCCCAAGGAGCTGGGGAGGGCACAGAGTGGTGAGGAGCTGAGCCCAGGGTGTTTGAGGCAGCCAAGGTGGCTATTCAGAGTACCTGAGGTAGACAGAAAAACTAAGGGAGGGGTAAAAAAAAAATCTGGGATTATTCATGGATCATTGGAGGCCCCTGAGGAGAAATTTAAGGTGCTGTTGTGGGGTCCATGGAGAGTGATCACTTCTGGGAGTGGGATTTTGGGAAGAGAAAAATACACCATTCCCTCCACCAGATGCCTTTCCTACTCTTTCTTCCATTATTTTTTTAATTAAGAAAAAAATCATCCTTTAAGAACCTTTACACATCCTCCTGTAGCAGCTTTTCACTAAAAAGAGCCTTTGCACTTTAAATAATCTTCCTGTGCAAAAGTATTTCCCTCCCAGGTGAAATATTTGAAAGCTGGGGAGCAGGAGGAAAGAAGTCGTTCAAAAACCTCAGATTTAAAAGGAACAGAGGAAAAAAATACAGGCACTGGGTGCCACAAATATTGAGCTTTTTGGCACCAGGTTAATAGCAAAGATTATTTACAAATTAAACTGGATTTAAGGAGCCTTGAAGAATTAGAAATCAATAGCAAGGAGCAGCTGGAACATCCCCAGTGAGCTCAGATTTCAAATTAGGAGAAAGATTCTCTCTTTTCCCTCTTTTTTATTTTTCTTTTCTTTTTTTTTTTTTTTTGGCCTGTAGAGGGATTATCTGGATGGCAACAATTCCCTCCCCTTTTCTGGCCTCTTCCCCAGAGCAGGAGCACCTGGGGAGTTTGATTTTCTCTCACCATCCTCCTGATCCACCTCCTGAGGTCTCTGGCAAGCCCCAAACCTGCAGCTTCTTCCAGAGGTGTCCTGCCCCATATCCAGGTGGGATGAAGCTCCTTCTGGTTTAAAAACGGGAACAGGCAACGAGCATCTCCCTCCCCACAAACAAGAAAATCCACGTTTGCAGAGACAGGGAAATAACCCAAAAATCAACCAAAAGGCTCACAGGGCCTGTGAATAAAATTTTAAAAATAAAATAAAGGCCTTTTTTGGTGCAAGGTGCTGCTTGGGCTGAGCACATCCCAAATTTGGGGCCATCCCAAGTTCTTATGGTGCTTTAGTCACATCGCATAGCCAAAACCTGCCTATGGTGGGCTATTCACTGTGCTTCCTCTTAAAATATGTATTTACAGAACTCATATTGGTCTCAAAACCCATAATTTAAAAGCAGTTTCTACAACCTAAAACCAGCCACGGCTTCCCCCACCCCTCCCCAAAGTGGTTACAACTTTTACTGCTCGTTACAAAAATTAAACTTTTATTTGTAAATGCCTAAAAAACGTGATCTCTTTTGGGATCCCCCCCCCACCCCTCGCCCTCCTGAAAGTTTTTTCTTTTTCAATAAGAAACAGTTTAATTGGATGAAAAGCCATCCCCTTCCAGATGAATTCCCATCAAGCTGGGATATCTCCTGCTGACTTCTGGTGGAGAACTTGCAAACTGTGGCCTCTTCAAACCTGGGGCGGGGAGAGCAACCTCCACTTCTTCTCTTTAAAGTCCACTGCTTAAAAAAGGGAGGGAGGAAGGGTGAAAAAGCACATGAAAAAAAACTTCCCAGCCAAGGAGAAGTGGCCAAACATGGGCTAGATGGCAAAATCCTCGTGGTCCTGGGGGCTGAAGGCAGCTGCCCGCAGCATGTCCAAGGAGTTGACGAGGATCAGGGTGCCCGTGAGGTGCTTCCAGCGCTTGGTGATGGGGTTCTTCATCCTGTCCAGCCCCGTGTGCAGCTCCTGGATGACGTCCCTGTAGCTGTCCCCCATCTGGCTGCTCCACGTCAGCAGGAAGTCGTACGCTGGCTTCCACATGGCCTGGGGGGAGGGAGGGACAGGGGTTCAGAGCTCAGCCAGCATCCCACAACAAGCACATTCCCAGGAAAACACCACACCCCCTCCTAGATCCCTGTGATCCTCCAAGGAGAGCATGGAATCTCCAGAGAAACAAGGAATTGTTTGGGTTGGAATGGCCCCACACTGGTGGCAAGGCCTTTAAAACCACTGTGCCCAACCATTAACCGGGTGGGTTTGGCAGCGCAGGCTCAACACTTTGATTGAGGAGTTCTTTAAAAAAAAGAACAAGAAGGAGTTTTGGAAGAAAAAAAAAATCCAATTAAAGCTGTCACTCCCCAGTGCTCCTGGTTAGATTCATCTGCTGTTTTCTCTTCATCCCAAAGCAGAGTGGGATTAATTCAGTGGGGTTTCCACTGTGCCAACACCCAGATCCAGTGCTCCTCGATCAAACAACCCAAGACCTTTCCCAAGCAGAAGAACCCCGAGATGTGCAGCCCTGAGGAGGCCCAGGTGCCCTCACCTCGCTGTCCACCGTGCCCGTCCTGTCGCGGTGCGGGGCCTCGTAGGCGTCCATCTGCTGCCTGGACACCTTGGCCAGCTTCTCGGCCAGCTCCCGCCAGCGCTGCGCCACCTCCACGGCCGTGGTCAGCAGCACAAAGTCCTGGATCAGCCGCACCACCAGCCCCTGGCAGTCCATCTTCAGCAGGGCCTGCAGAGAAGCCAGCAGCGAGTCAAGGCTGGTGAATTCCCTCCAGGAGCATCCCAAAAATCCTCCCGCCTCACTGCTGGTGACAGCTGGGGAAATCAGGCCACCAGGCTGGGCAGGAGAGTAATCCCATTAATCGAACAAAGCACTCAGCCCCTCTGGGATGGGGTTTGCAACCTGAGCTGGCCAATGCAGCCTCATTTTTCAGGCCCCACCTTAAGCAGTTTAAAGCATCCCAGGGGCTGAGGACAACAGATGCTTTTAATCAAGAGAACTAATCCAGACTCCACCCCAGAGCTGCAGCATCCTCCAGAGCAGTGGGCAAGGGACAACCAGCACATTTTGGGATGGGACCTGGACATCAGCCCTGTGAGGGGGTGGGCTGGGGTGAGACCCAAGCAAAGACTCTGACAGTACCAGTATTGCTCAGTTTGGGATGTTCTTCCCCTTCTCCTCCTCCTCTTGCATCATTTATTGTCCTAAAAGCCAAGATTTCCCACAAAAGGTTTTGAAGTGGGAAGAGCAACTGCATCAGGCCAGGTTTCCTAGGCAGGAATGACTTAGCCAGGCAAAAAAGGATGGAGCAGGGTTAGCTCCTGCCTTCAAGTGTCAAATCACATTAAAATCCCCTCGGAGAGGAATGAAGCTGCATTAGGGGAAAAAACCCCAGTGCAGCCCAGGAAAGGAAGGGTTTAATGGCAGTATTCAGTGTCAGAGGATGGGACCTGACTGCCAGGATCACCATCCCACTCCTCAGGCTCCCTCAGCCTCTGCCAGAGCCTCTGGACCACAACAGTCCCAGCAGCAGCAACCCTCAGTCCCTGAGGTTCCCACTCTGAACCTCAGCAAGGGGTTTGATGTTTAATATTAAAAATGGAAATCAAGCAAACAGACCCCATCCACTCCTTCACAGCAGCAAGGGGATGGTTCTTGTGGAAATAATGGATAAGGTGATTCCCCACATGGCCAGAATCCACCTTTCTGCCACCTTGGGTCCTGACATCCTTTCCCAACACAGGGGGCTGGGCAAATCCAGGTTTGGCTCTGGGGCACAGGAGGGTTAAATCCTCCCACTGGAGATTTCACGGTGACAGCTAGGGGAGGGAAGATGGGAACATCTGAAACCACTCCAGTGATTTGCAACGCAAATGCACGTTGATTTTCCCCTTATCTGCTCCCGGCTTAGAGCTGAGTTGGGTTCTAATCACAGCTGCAGCCCAGCACGTGCCTGCTCCTCCAAAGTGCTGACACGGCTTCCTGTGGGAGCCAGGGAGGCCACAAACCCCCTTGTTAAACAAGCAAGGAAAATCCATCCAAAGGAGCGCTCATTTGGGTTTGCAAAAGGCATTAAGAAGTGCCCAGATCTCACATACCTGTGCCAGAACCGTGTCCTCTCCTCCCTCATCACTCAGCCCACATATCCACCACCCTCTCTGCAGGTGAGGGATCCTAAGGAAGGGGCAAACTAAACATCCTCAAACCTGCCTTTCCAGGATCTCAACCCCATGCAGAACCTGGCGTTTAGAAAAGCAGGTTCAAGGAGCTGCTCTCACCTCCTGCCCGAGGTCACAGGCAGCAGAAGAGGCTGCCCAGAGCTGGGAGTGCTGCAGGGTAAAGAAGGATGGAGCTGCAGGAGATGGATTCTCCTGCTCTTTTGCTGCAGGACATGGATTCTCCTGTTCCTCCTGCTGCTTCAAGTGAACAACAAAACAGCAGCAAGGAGACCACCTCATCAGGAACTGCAAAGTCACTCAAAAGAACCACTCTGGGAGAGATGGATCGGTCCGGAGCGCTGCATGTCAACTCTGAAACCTCCTGATGGCCACAGCACCACCTGAGGTGCCCTGGCAGCTCCAGTCACACAGGCAGAAGTGACAGGGCATGGGGACAGCACCAGAGCCCACATGGGGATGGGCTGCAAGGCATCACAGACACCAAGGTGGGAGCCAGAGGGGGGAAATTACTGGAAACGGCGACACCCTGGGATTAGCTCAGCAGAATTAATCCTCCAGTGGTATCATGCTACAATTTTTTCCATCCTCCTTCCTTGCCCTAGACATGGCTGGGTCCACCCACTGCATCTCCATCCCTCATCACCCAGGTGTGACCTGGACTGTGCTTTGCCAGAGCCCTCCAAAATATTTACTATTTATTCCCCTGGGAGCAGCCAGAACCAGCTCTGCCAGCCCAGCAAAAAGCAAAGAGGGTGTTTGATATTCAAATCCCAGTTCAAAGCAGGAACACCTCCACTTAAAAGGCATCCAGGGGAGCCTGAATTTACATCCCAGCTTTGAAATGCAGAATCCCATTTCCTAATGAAGGAAAGCAGCATGGTGGAGGAAAACAGCTCCCCCCGTGGGACTTCCTGGAACACAGGGGACAAAGGCCCTGTGTCCCCAAGGAGACCATGAGACCCACGGGGTGAGAGGATGCTCGTGCACAGGCTCCTGTCTCATCATCCTCTCTGGGATACAGGTCAGGTTTTGACCAAGAAAAATTGGCTTTGTGCAAGTGTTCCCCAAAATAACCCTTGTTTAGGCATCAAACATCTCTTGCACTCGCTGTTTTGGCTGTCAGCACCTCCAGAATCATCTCGCACATTTAAAATCCACTCTCTCAGACTTTAAGACTGATTTTTTTTTTTCTTTTACCTCATACAGTCATGCACTGCCTCCATGGTGGACACGATGCCCAGCTGGATCTCAGCATGCTGAGGGTGGGGAGGCCCTGGCACAGGTTGGCCGGAGAAGCTGTGGCAATCCCTGGAAGTTCCAAGGCCAGGCTGGATGGGGCTTGGAGCAACCTGGGATGGTGGAAGGTGTCCCTGCCCATGGCAGGGGGTGGAATGGAATGGGTTTTAAGGTCCCTTCCAACCCAAAGCCACAGACACCCTGACCTGTAGGATTTTAGGGCTGTTTCAGCCCCCCCCCAGCAGCTCTTTGAAGCCTGCACACACCAGCAAAAAGCAGAAACTCCTAGCAGGAGACAGGCAACACATGGATACCTGGATACCCAGGAGTCAGAGCAAACAAAAGAATGGAAAGGGGAAAAAATATCCCAACCTCATCTCCTGTGTGACCTTTCCAAGTAGCCTGGAGAAGAACAAGCTCAGAGTTTCCTCTGCACAGCTCCCTGCTGCTGTGCCAGGGGCCATTCCCAGCAGAGCCGTGTTTTTCCCAACAGCAGTGTCTGTTGGAAGGATGATAAATGGGAGTCTCCCTGAGAGGGAGAAATGCTGTGTCTCAGGGCAGGTCTAACCCCATGGGCCAGGCACCAGGGGCAATGAAATCTTCTTGAATCCATGCCCAGCTTTTTTATCCAAACCATCCCTGTGCTGCCTGGGCAGAGAGAAGGGAGGAAGAGCCTTCCCTCTCTGCTGAGTAATTCCTGAGCCACATCCCTGAGTTACCTTCACACTCCAATGCTAGTGCCTGATTAGAAAAATAGTAATTAAAGGCAGATTACTGATTAACCAGTCATCATGAGCAGGCTTTTCCTTGCTTGGCTGCTGATGCACGACTCTGCCACTGGCGTTTTGTGTACTCAACACTGAACTCTGATAAACCTTCCTCTGCTTCTCCCTTCCCAGTCCTTTTTTGAGGGGAGACAAGAAACTTTCAGATGAAATGGCCACACTGGAGCTTAGTGCAGCTGGTTCTCCTTGCCAGAAAGCCAGTCCATTTATTACAAATCAAATCAGATTTAAACACAATAAAACCCATTACTGCTCCATTGCCATCCCCTGAAACATCATTATTTTCTTCTTTCAACAGGCTCAATCTAATTTCTCCATAGGCTAAGGAGGATTTGACAGCAGCCAGGGGTTTGGAGGTAGCATCATGCTCCACCAAAAAGGGAGCTCATCCCTTATCCACAGGCTCAGCCTCACAGACAGCAGGATTAGGGAAACAAGGAGAATAAAACCTGCCCTGGGACTCTGCTCCCCAGGCAGCCACAGGGGAGCAGGATGTTTTCCTGCAGCTTCCAGCCCTCCCCTTGAGCCAGCAGCTCCCTGAGCCTTATCTCTCCCTTTGTCTCTCCAGTGAGGATTCTCCATGAGCCACAGACTGCCTGGGACCCCTGAAAACAATGAGGATGGATAAAAGCAGCACCTACAGGGTTTGCAAACAGGAAAGCAAACAGCACAAAGCTTCTGGATATATCCAGCGAGAGCAGCATGGATTTCATCCCAACATTCACTGAGCCTGATGATTAAAGGAGCAAACCCTCACTTGCGGAAAAAAGGGGGGATTTTCCAATCCTGGATGAGGAAAGGGTCACTGATGGCCAGGAGAACCCTGCAACAGAAGCAGCATTGGTGGCACGACCTGAAAGCTGAAAGTCAAAGCTAAAACATTGTCCCACAGAGTACCCAGGCACAGGGAACTCTCCAGACATTTCCATGAATAACAGTGGATTCCGTACTCTTCATGACACCTTCTACTCAATCAATCCTTAAATTTCCCCTTCTCCCTAAAAGGAGTGTGGTAACTGAGCTCCTCCATTCAGCTGCAGTCCCCTTTGCCATAATTTCATTTTGCTGAGCAAGGCCGCCGCTGTTCCTTAATCCAATTGACATTTTAAACCATGCTGTTCTCCATAACCGAGTTATCCTGCTCCTGTGGGACAGCAGGGAACAGGAGAGAGCTGCAAATCTCTTCCAGACATTTTACCCTGTATTTGCTTTGGCTCACTTCCTGTGAAATGCTAGAAATGATGGTAGAGATGATATTTCGTGAGGGATTTACTTGCTAATGGCATCCTAGAAGTACTGGCAGGCAGCGCTCTTCCGAATTCTTTTCAGTACAAGGAGCAAGCCACACATTTCCATTTGCAATGTATAAAACATCCCAGCTCAGAGGTGCCCTTGGCTTAGCTGCCACTCAAAAAAAAAGGCTCCCCACTCCTGGAAGTGTTCCAGGCCAGCTTGGACAGGTCTTGGAGCACCCTGGGATAGTGTCCCTGCCCACGGCAGGGGATGGGCACTGGATGAGCTTTGAGGTTTCTATCAACCCAAGCCATTGTGTGATTCTGGAATTCCAGGTACCTCAGTGTGTCCCTCAATATTGCCCTGATCCCACTAAACCAGGAGCCCACCAGTGTCAGGGCTGGACTCCCCACCTGGCAGCACCCAGCAGTCTTCAAAAGACCTTAAAGATGGATTTCACTGTCTACAGACTGAATTAAGGAAGTTCCACCTCCTGTTCACCCTGATCCCTCTGCAGAGTCGGGAATGAAGCCCCCCTTCACCAGGCCTCAGACTCACCGTCATCAGCTCCTTCTGGAAGGATTTCCTCTCCTTGTTCTCCACGCTGTTGCAGTCTTCCTTCAGCTTCTCCAGGACGGAGGCCACCCGCTCCGGCTCGCTGTCCAGCTCCGCCCGGCAGAAAAATGCCAGTGGCAAGTTCAGGTAGCCCAGGGCATCGGCAAAGGAGCGCCAGCTGCTGAGGTTCTCCATCAGCAGAGTCCTCACCGAGGCGTAGATGTAGGTCAGGAACTTGCAGGGCCTCAGGATCTGCTCCAGCAGCAGGCTGGTGGTGAGATCCGGCCCGGAGAAGTAGCTGGGTTTGACCTTGCCAACCACCAGCACGTTTTTGGTGTGCACCAGGCCGACTTTCCCCTGGTAGTAGCCAATGTACCACTCCTTGGTCCACAGCTGGCCCTTCAACCTGATCTTCTCCTCACTGAGGAGGGCTATGATGTCTCCCTTCTTGTACTCCAGCAAATAGTGGTTCTTGCTCTGCCTCACCACCGTCTTTAGCAGCTTTCCGTACTTGAGGCTCAACACCGGCCGGTCCTGAAAAACCGGATACTTGGTGGTGGCAGCCAGAGGGGAGAGGATGATCTTCCCCACCTCGTTCTTCTTGAGGAACCGCCTCTGCCCCGTGGGTTTGATGGCGCTTTTCGGAGGCGGCTGCGGCGTCTGGACGCAGAACTGGGTCAGAATGGCATCCTGGTCATCCTTGACTTGTACCCTCAGCGTGAAGTCCGACAGCTCGTTGGGGTCGTGGGACGTGATCGGGAAGATGAGGCGGCTGACCTTGCCCAGCTTCATCTGGAAGCCCCGGACGATCTTGGCTTGTTCGCTGGCCTTCACCTCGTAGTTGGTCATGTTGGAGAACATGCAGAGTTTGAGGTCCTGGGGCCGGGACAGGGCAAACTGGTGCTTCCCCCAGAGCTGCAGGGCAACGGGAGCCATGCTGTGGGACTGCCTGGTGACCTCGTTGACCAGCAGGGTCTTGGGTGCACACTCGTGGCCAAACACGGCAACCACGGTCTTGAAGGAAGGGTGGATGTGCTTGGGGCCATAGACGCCCACCGTGATCTTCTTGCTGATGTAATCCCACACGGTGTAAGGGTAGAGGATGTTCTGGCCCTGAGCCACAGCCGCGATGTACATGCAGGGCTCCAGGTTCTCCAGTTGCACCTGGATGGTGTCCCCGTAGGAATAGCTCAGCTGCATTGGCGTGTACGGCCCCTCCTTCATGTCACTGCGCAGGCACTGCAGCCCCACCAGGCCCTTGCTCACGGCGTCGTTCTTGACCTCCGCCGACACCTTCATCTCCAGGATGATGAAGGTCTTCACCTCCATGTTGCTGAGCTTGATCTGCAGGACGGGGCTGATGGTGCTGCACTTGTCGCTGTTCAGCTCCAGCGGCGGGTCCAGCATGGCCTTCATGGAGATCTGCTGCGTCTCGCCAGGGCACACGTGGCCCTCGGGCACGTGGATGCTGATGTTGGTGTCCGGCAGCTGCACGGCCCCGCCGGAGCTGTCCAGCTTGCACACGATGTTGGTCTCCACCGGCTGTGTCTGACCCCAGCCAGGATTTTGTCCAAGCAAATCCAAGTCGTGGCAAGACCGAGCCAGCTTCCTGTGGTTCAGCCATGCTGTCCTAAAATCCTCCCTGCTCTGGAACTGCTCGGGGGTGGGAGACTTCAAACCGCTGAAGAAACCTGACGATGCCGGGGCATCCGACTTGGCCTGGAGGATGGACAGCTCGGACAAGCTGTAGGAGCGCTTGCTTCGGAAGAAGGGATTGTCCCTTCTCACGGGCTGCTCCACATCCAGCCTGTTTGTGGAGGGAAACTCGTCAAAAAGGTTCCCCAGGCTGCTGTTGGCGGCCGACCCAGGAAGAGCCGATGTGGGAGCCCCGGTGTCGAAGAGCAACAAATCCACAGCGGCGCTGGAGTCGGACTCTTTATCTGAGCTGGGCGCCGCTTCCAAATTCCCATTCAGGAACGGGTTGGTCTGCACCCCGTTCAGGAAGGGGTTGTTGTGGTAGGACTTGGCAGAGTTTCTCTTTGCATCAGTCCATTCCCCGAGCAGGTCCAGCTCCTTGACGCCCTCGTCGGGGCTCTCCAGCAGGTTGTCGATCATGCCGCTGTCCGTGAGGGAGGAGTTGCGGTAGCTCACAGGCTGTACGTAGGAGGAGGGGATGTACCCCATCTCCGTGGTGTTGTGGGCGTACCACCACTCCCCTCCCGACGTGTCCAGCACGTACAGGTGGTCCCCCTTGGAGAACTTCAAGGTGGTGAAGTTTGTGGGGCAGTAATCCTTGATTGCTACGACTTCCTTCGCGTTCCCGAAGGATGTGGGGCTGTCCACCAGCAAGGCACTGGGAGAAGGCACTGCAGAAGAAAGGGCGAGACAGCACTGTGAGAGAGGCACAGCAGAGTCACCACTGACTTGGAATCCTTTATTCCAGGTCACCAATCCATGACATTTCAAGTGATGAAAGTAGTTGTAGAACCACTGCATCATTAAAGTTGGAAAAGCCCTCCAAGATCGAGTCCAACCATCAACCCAGCACTGCCACATCCACCACCAAGCCAATGTGAAACTTTTACACATTTTCTGAACACTTCCAGGTCCACTAATTCCCTGTGCAACCTCTCAAGCCTGCAGGTATTTTTCTCCATAAAACTTTTTTCAAGAAAACCACTATTTCTGCTACATTCTCTTCCCTAAAGGGTTCATCCAAACTCAAAGTAACTCTCCCAACATGCTAAAAGCCCTCTTGCTCTGCTGTGACCCCTCTCCTGCACATGTCAAACATGCCCAAAGAAGCTGTGGCTGCCCCTGGATCCCTGGCAGTGTTCCAGGCCAAGTTGGACAGGGCTTAGAGCAACCTGAGATAGTGGAAGGTGTCCATGGTTTCAGGTCCCTCCCAAATCAAACCATTCTGTTTCTAAAGGTTACCCAGTTTGAACCTTCACAGAACCCCAAGCACCTCCCTTCCACAGTGCTGTTCTGGTCCTGGCAGCATCTCCAACCTCCTTTGCTGAAGTGCCACTGGAAAGGTTTTCTGCCAGGGGATCCCAATTTACATCCAGGCTGCGTAGAGCCTACACTGCCGCCCTGTTTATTGGCTTTGCTCTCATTTTCAGGACGTGTTTCTGTAAAAAGCGCTAAAACCAAGCTGCAGACGATCCATCAATGGTCAAATGTGTGCTGCCTCCCTAGACAGCCTGAAGAACACAAGGAAAGCTGGATTTTCACCAACAGGGAGCTGCAAGGGAACTGGGACAGCACCTGCTTCAACAGGCTTGAGAGCTCTCTGGGAGGAAAAGGGAGTTTAGAAAACACAGGAAGCCCTTAAAATCCCAGAGACAAAAGGATGGGAGGTCAGACTGCACATCCCTGTAGCCACCACTGGCAGGCTGGCAGCACTTCTCACCCACGGAAATAACAAGGCAAGGAAAGATACAGCTGAGCAAAGAGAAGCCTTTAAATATAGCCTGGGGATCGAGTGTTCGGGAGAAGAGTTTTGTGCACATCCTGAACAACTCATCTATCAGCAGGCAAAGGCATGAGGACATTCATCCAGTGGAAAACTACACAGAAACACGGAATGGTAATTATTTGGACAGCCTGGTAGGTTGGGAGCTGCTGTTAACTCAGTCATGAGTTTTTAGCAGGTTTGAGAGAGCAGGAGGGGCATGTTTGGTGTCCCCAACCCTTAGGCTCACATGGGCGAGTTGCTGTTCCCATGTCCCTCCAGCTGGGCATGCAGGGGTTAACAGGGATCTGCTGAAACCCTTTGGAGAGGAGGAGAAATTCCTGTTTCTGCATTGAAATCCATCTAATTTGCAGCAAGTGTTTGATGTTCACCTGCAAAAACAATCGCTTTTGTGTGTGTTTATTTTCAAGGCCCTCAGCGCACTCCAGCTTCCACCTGGAGCTGTTCCTTGGGATGCTCTCCCACCAGGGGAGCAGTAATTCCCCTCCCACCTGACCACAGCTTTTATGCTGGGTAAGGAAAACACAGCAGGGAAAAAAAAAAGCAATAAAAGGTGGGGGGAAAAAAGGATTATTGGAGCAACTTGCAGACTCTCAGTGCTGGAGAGAGCGACACTTTTGTCACCACCGTGTTGGTGTCACTGAGCCCTCCTGGGGGGGGGTGCAGGATGGGTCTGAAATGAGTAGGGGGAGGATCCCCACGCACCTTTGACGTCACAGAGCGTGGTTTCAGCAAAGCCCTCGCCCAGGTCGATGAGTGTCCCCTCGGACTTGCACCGCGGGAGCCCTCCCGAGTTGGCCGCCCGGATCCTCTGCGCTGCCATCTCCGCTCCCGGCGGGCACTACATGGCCATGGCCCCTCTGCCGGTTATGGGGACCCCGGGGTCACCTCGGGGAACCAGTCTGGGGGACAGAAACAAAGGCCAGGGTGTTAGAAAGGCTCCGGGTCCCCCCGTGCCACCCGCACACTGATCCTGTGGTGCCGACGCAGGAGAGCATCCTCCTGTTCTCCTTGAACCATCATGGAACATAACCTGGAGGCTCCCAGGAACCACAGCACTGCCCACAAATCCTGGGAGAGCAAGGACAGCCTAGTCTTGCACAGTGCTGGACACAACCCCATACAGAGCAGCCCTCTGGCCTTTTAAGAGTTTTTTGGGAACATGCTGCTCCCAGGATCATAAATTGGTCCTTCTCCCCCTTTCCCAAGCATTTGCACGTTGCTGTGACACCATTATAAAACCACCAAGCACTGGACTGCTGTGGGAGCACTGGAGACTCACAGGAGTGGGATTTTTCCCTGTTCAAATGGGTCACCCCTCTCTCCCACCATGGCATTGGGATCTCCTGAGATGCAGACTGGCTCTTCCCGCTTGCTCCCCACATCCCTCCCCTCACCCAGCCAACCAGGCAGAGCAACATCCCTTCCTGCACTGAATACGACAAAAAAAAGGGGGTTTTTCCTCCTTTTTTCCAGAAGCGCTCGCCAAAAGCACTTCCAGAAGCCCTGTGGAAGAGCAGCTGCATCATCCCTCCAGAGCTGAGGGGAAAAGGAGCCCGTTCCCACAGGACACTCCGACCACCAACGTTGCAGCTGATGCAAGCGTGGGCAAGAGCTCCCCTGACGTCACCCATGTCCTCTGCAGCTGGGACAGCGCCAGATGGGCCAGGACAAGCAGGGAAGGCTGAAGGCACGGCTGGAGCACAGCCCGAGCCATGAGGTGCTGCTCCAGGTTCGCACCAGGGAGCAGGAATGCTGTCCGGAGTGCCTGGGATCATCCTGGAAATTCTGGATTCAGCCCCTGCCTCCTGCTCCCTCAGAGCTGCCACAAAACTCCAGCCTGGCTGCAAAATACCAGCAGGTCTTAAATGTAGAAGGTTTAATTAGAAGTCATATCCAGATCCCTCATTTTACATAGGGATTTTCATCGACTCCTAACGCTGTTCTTCCTATCTCCCCCTCCCATGCCATTTTTTTCTGTTCCTCCCTCAGCTTGAAAACGAAATCAGGCAGAAAACAACAGCCAGACCCGAATTCCTCAGGTGGGAATACAGAGCTGATGTCTCCTCCTGCACTGTGAGCGTGAACAGCAGCTCCTGGAGGATTTGGTGCCCTTTTCTGGAATGCAGCAAGAGGAAATTTGCAGGGGAGAGCCTAAGTAGGAGATACTCCAGCCTACTTGAAACGCTTCCCAAGCCATCCCCAGGGCTGGTATGCCGGGAATGTGGCTGGCTGGAAGGGATGCACCAGGCTCCAGCCAGAAAAGGGAAGGGAGAACTTGTGTGCAAACATTTCCCCTCCGAGGAGAGAGGAGAGCCTCCTGTCGGGTCCTGCTGGGAGCAATCCAAGGGGAAAGGGTTTGGCGGGGAATGAACACAGGGAAACCAGGCTTGGAGTCAAGGCCGAGTTTATCAGAGCTGGGACAGGTAACAGAGGGGACCTGGAGCTGCTGCCAGGGCCAAGACAAAGGAAATTGGTGAAAACTTTGCCATTTGAGCTCACAGAGGCAAAAAAAAAAAAAAAACCACAATGGCATCATCAGCACAGAAAGAGCTCAAATGGCAAAGTTTTCACCAATTTTGGCGATTCTTGCACAGAATCCTGTAAAAAAAAATAAAATCAAACCACTGCGGCATCCCAAAGTTCCCCCTTGCTCAAGCAGCACCAAAAAGTAGGAAAAAAACCAAGTGCAAGCCACAAATGTATTTTGAAACACCTGCCTGCTGGTCCAGCATCAAATGAATTTTATATTAATTATTGAAGCTGCAGTCCTGACAGCTCTCGCTGTCGTATCCATAAGCCTGGAATTTGCAGGGATGCTCCCCCTCCCTCTATTTACAGAAGGAGACGGGAAGCTTCCTGCTGAAGGTCTCTGACAGATGTGGCCCTGTGGAGAAACAGCTGGAAAAATCCCCTCTGCATCCAACCCTGAGGCCCCCAAAGGCAGCAAGAATCCACACACGAATGAGGGATAATGGAAAGGTATTTCCTCTGCTGACAGCAGCATCCTGGATCTGTCTGGCCCTCCTGGATGTAGGGATGCACACACACTTTAATGGGGGAACAGCCCCCCAGTGACTGGATTTGGGATGGGAGTCCTGTTTTGGAGCAGGGGATGGACCCAAAATGTTTCTGAATGCAGAGGTAACCAGCAAATCCTCAAATTCAGGCTGTGTGAGGATAAAAGGGATAATGGGGTGAGACAAAGGGTGGAAGGGGCAAGATTTGTTTAGAAATCACCCAGACAATGGTCTGCAAACTCCTCTGAAAGCCCTTTAAATTTAGCCTGGGTTAAATATAGACCGGGGAAAACCCAGCCCCATCTGTTTACCCAAAGCCACAAACAGCATCGAAATGAATGGTGGGGGGAAGGAAACCAGCGGGGGACCAGAGCTTGTCCTGCAGCTTCTCAAAAGCACCCACACCTCCTTTTCACACTGGTTTTTCCCTCCCATGAGGGACAGGGAATGCTGCAGGGTCAAATCCAACCCTACGAGCCAGGGGGACCTGCTGCCCGCTCCCCCTAATCCCAACAAATCCAAAGGATCAGGGTCCCACAGTGATGATTCTTTCCCAAATCCTCACCAGGCTTTGCTGGGAGGTGGAGGAAGCTTTCGGGAAGCCCTGGTGATCACATTTCCATGGGTGCATCCTCACAGCTTCCTGGGATGGGCGGTGCTGCCCCTGGATTTAACTTTCCCTGGGGAGCCTGGGCAGTGCCCCAGCACCCTCTGGGGGAAGAACCTTTTCCTAAAATCCAACCTAAACCTCCCCTGGCACAGCTCCAGCTGCTCCCTCAGGTGCCACCAGGCACGGAGCAGCAGCAGGCCTGGGGCTGGTGACAGTGTCATATCAATTAAAAAAACCACTCATTAAAACTTGACTAAAAACTAAACCCAAAGGTCGTTTTTCCTGCAGCACTCGAACACGCAGCATTCAGCACCACAGCTGCAGCATTTCCCAGCACGGAAAAGGTTAAAAATAACTCCTGCAAACTGTCTGGTACAACTTATCCCAGAAATCCAACTGCAGGCCCAGGGGAGCCCCCCTAAAACCTCCTGGCACACAACCCCCTGTCCTTCCCAGCACTCCCAGCTCCATCCATCATTCCAAGCTCATCCTGATGGGATTACAGGATGGACCCAGCTCTGTCTGGACATTGAGCTATCAATCAGACACCCTACAGGCACCCAGCCATGCTGGGCAGGGCTGGCAGGGAAAAGCAATCCCAGGAAAAATACCAAACCCATGTCCTGGAGCAAAGAAATGCAATAAAACCACCAAAAAAATAAATACACCCAAAAAGTGCTCAGCCCAGGGTGGGGAGCAGGATTTGCTGCTGGCCAGGGGAAGGTCCTCTCCAACAAGCAGGGTAGGTGGGAGAGGACCTCTCCAGGAGCCTTGGTGATGGAAGATCCCTGGCTGCCAAGAATTTGGGCTGATAAGACCCAGGGGGGCTGGGTGGTACCAAGCACCATCAGGGCTGGAGATGGAGCCAGGTCCTTCCAGGTGCAGCCAAGGAGCTGCCACCAGCAAAGGGATCAAGGGACAGCCCTGCCCATCCCACATTCCTCCCTGGAGCTGCAGGGTCCATCCCATCCACGTCCATGCGAAGCACAAGGAACAGAGGCTACCGTGACACAAGATTGGTCAATTCTGCCATAATTACCCCTGTTTGCCATGGAAAACCCACAAAAAGCCTCTCAAGACTGTGGAACAAGCTCAGGAGAAATCTCCCACCTTTCCCTTGGCCATAAATTGAAAAGTGGGGAAAAAAGGAACTTTGAATCACTCATCCTCTCCCCACACCAGAGCCAAGATCAACTCCAGGCACTTGTTGCCTTACAGCTTTTAATTTGCTTTTTCTTTCTCCAAAGTCGAGTTCTTCTGGCTCTCCTGCAAACACAGAAGTGTTTTTGGAGGTTTCTTTCAAAAACAGTCGGCTTTGCTTGGATATGAGCAGATTTAAACTTTTTCTAGGGAGGAATTCACATCCCAGAGCCACAGCACTCCCCACAACACTTGTCCCACACAAGGAATTCACTGAAAATGTTGCTTTTATCAGTCACAAAACCCCAAGTAACTCAAATCCATGGAATCAGATGCAGAAAAGACCCCTCCACACCCTGGGGACACCCCAGCCCTGCGGGAGCTGCTCAGGGAGTGCCACCCATCCACTGCAAGGTGCAATGGCCTTCAAAAGAAGCTGAAAAAAGGCCTGAAGTGGCCGAAACTGCCAAATTTTAGCAAACAATCTGATTTAGGAACCTGGTTTTGCCCTCTGAACTCTTCACCTTCAAGACCTCCCTCATGACCTCGACACAACAGAACGTTATGGTCACAACACAAAGTTGGCCCTTGCTCAACACGCTTCCCCCCGGTGGGAAATGATCCCACCACCTGGAGAATTCCCTCCTTTTCCTATGGTGGGACTGACAGATCTTCAGGGAGGTGTGAAAAACACAATGTCCTCAAAACTGGCAACATCAGCACAGTCCCAGCCAGGTCCTCTGCAGCCTCCTGCAAGGCTGGGATGGCTCTGGAAGCTGCTGGAGGCCAGGAACAGACTGATGACCTTGTAGATCATCTCCCAGTGATCCAGGTCTCTTCCACGAGCCTTGCTGGTGGGGATGGGTGGGGAAGAGCTGGCTGCTGTTGAGTTTTTCCCCTCAGAAGCCCAGCCCAAGCATTCTCCAAGCCTTATGCCAGCCGTGCCATGTATCCCAGTGATTCCTGACCCCACTGCCTCTCTCTTATCTCCTCCTCCTTCACTGCTTTTGTTTGCCAAGCCAACGCTTTCATCTTCCCAAAAAGAAAAAAAAAAAAAACACCCACCCAAGCCAAGCAAAGATAAACCACCCCTTAAGACAACACCAAACACCAGCTCTTTCGTGCCAGAAAGAACAGCCTGGTGCGAGCTCACGCGTCCGTCCCAGCACGAGCCAGGAACACAACACACGGCGCTTTTAGCCCCTTTCCCAGCAAACAAGAAGGGACTTGTGGATGTCTTGGGGACCTCCCATCCCTCCTGCAGCACCCTCACGTCCCAGGGGGTTGCTCTCGAGCCCATTCTCACCATGTGATGTGGGAATGGCTGCGCCCAGTGCAGCGGCAGCGGAGCTTGGCCCCGCTCCGTGCCCCTCTGCTCCCTGCCAAACCCCATGGAAAAATCCTGCCCTCCAGCTCCAGCTGGGCTCAGCTCCTGCTGCCAGCCAAGGGCGAGACAAGCATGGCCACTTTGATGGAGAAGGGAGGGGAATTAAGCCCATTTTGGCTGGGTGTGTGCTGGTTGGTGCCTGCTGTCTGCCACAGCCTCCCTGCCAGGGATGTCACCCTCCACAAGCAAAGCAGGAAGGACAGGAAAGCTTCCTTTTACAGAAGCAACTCTGGGGCACAAATCCCACTGGATATCCATCACCAGCTATATGAGACTCAAATATAGATCAGTCCTGAGGGTGGGAAAAGGGATTTTTCCCTGCAGGTTCCCCTGCAAGCCTAGAGATGCAGGCACCACCCTCAAGCACCCACAGCAACCTCAAAGCCCACCCTCAAATCCCTGATGGGGTGGCAGAGGTTTAAAAAACCTGGAAGTGCAGGAAGGTGCTGGAGGTGCTGCACAGAGCAGGAAGCCTTGGGAGGTTTCCAGGGCCACAAAAAAGGTTTTCCTGGGACAACAGCCCAGGTCCTCCCACTCCACAGCAACAAAACCATGACACGCGTGCCAGCCCTGATAACACTGGGAAGTACAAAATAAAGCTGGACTTGCTCCCATGGTTTCAAGGCTACCACGGCCTGCAAGACCAGCCACCCCCTCTGGCATCCCCAATAAAAGCAAGGCAATGGAAAACTCATCTCCATCAGGAACAGGCTCTCATCTGATGTCCAGCAGCCCTCGGATGAAAAGAGGCAGAGTTCAGTCCTGGTCCACCCTGTCCCTGCTGTCTGCTCAATGTTCTTCCAAGAGAAAAAAAACACTTCCTAATTCAGGCAGGGCACTCCCAAAGGTGTTCTGGCTTTTTAACAGGGAGCTGGGAATGGATGCTCCTCTGGCAGGGCAAGGAGTTTGCTCCAGCCAAGTCCCTTGGGGACCAACAAACACCCAAAGTCACACCCAGTGCTGCACTCCCAGAGGTTAAACACAAAAGCCACAAACTCAAGCTTTAAAACCCTTGGAGGGAACAGGAGTCCAGGAGAGAACGATCTTCCTCCAAGCCCTCACAGCCCCTCCAAAGCCCTTCACAAGCCCAAAAGTTCACAAAGCAAGACTGTTCCTGAAGGATGTTTAGGGCCAAATATCTCTCAGAGCAGGAAAACTCAGATTTGAGCTGGAGCAGGCAACAGTCCAAGCTCACACAGGCAATCAGTGGTGGAGGAGAAACGAAATCCAGATTTTCAGAGCCACAATAAGACACTTTTAAAGAAAAAGTGGCCTTGATCCTGCCAGGATCATCAGGAAAATGCATACAGGCCCCACGGTCACCCAGGAGATCTCGGGCCAACACCCACAAAGAGCAGAGTAAGGGAAACCATGGAAGTCAAAAGGAGGGGAAACAGCTTCCCCTCTCTGTGGGTGCTGCAAGAACCATCTCATAATCACCCAAGGGGGGCCACTCAACCCCTCCTCCCCATCTCAAATCAGCCAGATCCATGGGAGCTTGAAGGCAAAAGGCACTAATTGAGAAAATCCTGGAGCAACTCTCTGTCTTCCCACTCTCCAGCACAGCCCTAGCACCTTCTCCTTCCTTGGATAATCTGGATGCTAATTTGGCCTTCAAGAGCTGTCAAAAGCCCAAGTCCCTGAACTGCTGAGCTTCCCCCAGGAGGAGATGATGACAGGGCTTTAACTGCATCAACACTTCTGAGCCCTGTCCCCATCACCCTTCACTGTCTGATGGAGAGGAGCTGCAATGCCACGTGTCCTTCTCATTCCTGGCTGGAAAACCAGTCCCACCAGCGTGACCAGGCAAGGTCAGGCAGCAGAAAGTCACTCGTGCTGCTGGCTGGACAGGCTGCCCCCACAGCTGGTGCAGAGAGGACAACACAAAGCTCCAGAGATGAGCTGCAGACCACCAGAGACGAGGCAGCTCCAAGCAGTTCATCACACAGACAGCTCGATGCAGCTCTCCCAGCCCAAACACTCCACCAAAACTGATCTGTCTCCAGGTATCCTCAGTCAGGAGGTCCATTTTTGGGGAAAACAAGGGGTTTTGTTCCCAACTCACCACCTGGACACCAAGCAATGGTGAATGAAACCTCTCTGAATTCCGAGAACTCATTCAAGCTGGGACAAAACCACCCCCTTGGTTTAATTTTCTTGCACACCTTCCTGATTAATCCATCACTGATCTGCTGCTGGATTACAGGACACCCTCAGCTGTGCTGAAAATGCTGATGGGAGCCAAAACCCTCCTTTCCTCTCTTTTGAGTAGAAACAAACAGAATCAGCACATTGCAAAGAATTGCCTCAAAACAGCAGGGTTTTTTAAGCTGCTCTCTGGTAAACATTCCCAAACCAGATTGCCTGGGACACCTGGGTTTAAGCAGCTTAACCCTTTGCTGGAGTTGAGGATCTTCTCATGGGAAGGCAAGATGGGGGCTGGTCACACCACGGGATGATCCGTGTTTGACCCAATCCCACAAACCAGGGATTCCCATGTTAGAAAGAGGGACAAGACACCGGGAGAGCAAAACTCCCAGGTGAGAATGCAAGCAGGAAGAGATGTGAGGACAGATCAGAGAATCACAGAATGGTTTGGGTTGGAACAGACCTTCAAGTCTGTCTCATGGGTAGGGACACCCTCCAAACCTCATCCAACCTGACTCTGGACACTTCCAGGGATGCAGGAACAGCCACAGTTTCTCTGGGCAACCTGTGCCAGGGCCTCCCCAACCTCACAGGGAAGAATTTCTTCTTAATATCTTATCTAAACCAACCCAAACAGAGCCTGGGTTAGGACCTTGGGTTTGATCTCACCTGCAAATCCAGCCAGCTGCAGACCCATCCCAGAGAGTGTTCCTGCCCCAATCCAGAGCATGCTTTGAACACCTCACTCATTACATGGACGCAGAAACCCACGTGGCTCATTCCAGGTGGTTTTCAGCAGCACAAGTCCTCGCCTTAATTTAGCTTAGAGCTTTTCCAGGGGTGGGAATGAGCTTTCCAGGTGCAGACACCCACCTCTGCCAGCCAGGAGGGTGCCTGAGATACACCAAAACCGGCTGCTGTTTATGCAACATAAGAGCAAACACCACGCCTGCTTGTTTAATTAATTACCCCGAAATTAAAGCCCATCAGACTGCACAGAGACTCCGTGCAACCTGCAAATTAACTCAGCCTGGGGGTGAGGGAGGTCAGATAGCATCCAAGCAGTGGCTCCAAGCATTTTCCACAGCATCAGGAGCACCACGAAGGGAAAAAACAACCAAAACAACACCACCCACCCCCATCTGTCGGAGCTCCAGGGTTTTGTTGTTTCAGTCTAGCCAGGTTAGGAGCTGCTCAGCCCCATAACCGTGGGTCAAATGGTTGATAAGGAACCAATTTCATCACTTTAAGCCCCAAATGTTCATGGGGAGGCTTTATCTGCAAACAAAGGCACGCACTTTGAACTGCAGCTTTACGTCAGTTTGAGAGCACAAGAGTTTAGGATCCCTGTCGGGATTAAAGTGGTGTGAGGTGAGAGCCAAAGTCCTCTCTCTGCACCCTCCACCATGTGTGAGGCAAAGCTGCCTCACATAACCCTCAGCAAAAAAATTTTGCCATTTTGGGGACAGATGCCCCTTATTTAGCAAGATGCTTTGGAGTAAAAATAGTAATTCATGCAAATTTGGCAAAATCTCTGCTCAAAATTACTCTCCTTGCTGGACGAAGCAGGGCTGAATCTCAAACACGTTTTTTGCAGCATTAGTCACCAGCCAAAATTAAAGTGACACCTGGAAGTCATCCTAAAGCCATGGCAGGCTGTTCCCTGCTCAAGGCAGAGCTTTGTTGGTTGAGTGGAGTGGTTTCTACAACTCCCTGCACTGCACTTGTAAGAACAAAACACCTCCCATGTGTGCCTCAGACACAGAGCACCCCCTAAAAAAGGGACAACTCCGAGCCACCACGAAGGGAACGTTTCCAAAGGACAAGTTATTCCCTCTCTGCTGGCTCCAAGAAGCCAGCCCCAGGCGAGGCAGGAAGGAGACAGAGCTGCTCTGGCTCCTCATGCCCAGGAGGAACCTCAGAGCCTCCCTGTTGGAGCCCCAGAGCCACGTGCTCCGTTCCTTCTCACTGAGATTTCACAGGATCCCTGAAGGCTTTGGGCTGGAAGGGACCTTAAAGCCCTTCTTTGCCCATCTGTGGGCAAACTTTTAACTAGACCAGGTTGCTCAATTCCCATCTGCAAGACACCACAGAGCCAAATTTTGGATTTTTGCAGCTTGAATTAGGAGTGAAGCCTTATCAGCTGTGATAAGGGGTGGTTTTGGGCCAACAAAGTGCCCAAATTAGGGGAAACAAGACAAAGCCACTGAGGGCCACACAGGGGACACAGAAGAGGCCAAAGCTCGTCCTCTGTCTCTACAAGAACACCTCTTTCCAGAAGGTAAGGACAGAACTGAGGTTCAAAAGCCCCACGTGTTCAGGGACAGATTCCCAGTGCCAGCAGCACAGAACCTGCCCCGTTATGGATTTCTGTGGAAAACAACTTCAATCCCACCACCAGCTCTGCTTGGAGGCTGCTCTGACCACCATAGCGGTGTGTTTGAATTTCCAGACCCAAAATATGGGGCTGCAAGCAGCAGGCTCTTGGCTGGAGAAGACAAATCCATGGCACCTTCACCGACCTGCCCAGACAAAGCCTCATTTTCTCAGCATCTGCCACAGCAACAGCAACATCCCAGATTTTTCTTCCCCCTGTTAGGATCAAGCTCTTCCATATCTCAGTGTTGGTCACATCCAGCAGATGTTGGTGCCAGGGGTGGGACACCTCTGCCAGGAGCAGCAGGAAAAGACCTGGACCTCCAGGCAATGGGAGATGTTTGACAAGGGCCTGGAGGGACAGGACAAGGGGGAATGGCTTTAAACTGCCAGAGATGGGATATTGGGAAGAACCTTCTCCCTGTGAGCGTGGGGAGGCCCTGGCACAGGGTGCCCAGAGAAGCTGTGGCTGCCCCGGGGATCCCTGGAAGTGCCCAAGGCCAGGCTGGACACTGGGGCTGGGAGCAGCCTGGGACAGTGGAAGGTGTTCCTGCCCTGGAATGAGATGAGCTTTAAGGTCCCTTCCAACCCAAACCACTCCCTGATTTCAAGCAGAACTTTCCAGGAGCTGAGAATGCTCTCCAGCACAACCAGCTGATGGCCACATGCAGCCTGCAGGACTTTGCAGGGTCAGGCTGGAATTAGACATGCTCTTGACGAGGAAAAAAAAAACAAAACCCTAAATATCAAACCAATGCAGATGGACCTTTCTTCTTCTTTTCTTTTCTTTTTTTTTTTTTATTTTTTAATTAAAACTTGCTTGAAGTGCCACATAAAAGAAGTGAAATCCCAGGCACAGCTGACGCATCAGGAGAGATTTATATTTAGAAGAATGACTTAAGTACTCAAGCAACAGGAAAAAAAATGGGAACTTTTTTTAGCAGGGTCCAGAAGGAGGAAAGAAGAGCAAAAGGGAGACAGCCACCACCACCACCCATTATTCCTTAGGGCAACATCCACTGGCATTTTAGCCTCCCAATAACTCACTTTTTGCAGTGAATTCAGCTTTTTTTTCCCCATGTATGGTCCCAGTAAACAACATTTACAGCCAGAACACATGATGTGCATCACAAGACAACTGGCACCAGCATTATTTTTAAACACCATCAGCTCTGCTTTTAACAGGACGACGGGAAATGTGTTATTACTTGAGAATAAAACAAATATACTGAAGTGATTTAAAAAAAAGCCATTCCCAAGCCTTGCAGAGTGAAGATTTAAAGAGAGATAGAGCAGAGCACCACCAGAAAAATATAATCCTTCAAAATCTGCCATTCCTCCTGCTGCATTATTCATTTGGGAGCTCTCAGAGCAGGAGTCAGAGCCCTGCTTAGCCGGATATCCGATCGTTCGCTGGGCCTCATCCCAAATTTCTCCAGCATTACTCACATTTTTTATGTGCAGGAAGGGGGATAAGGATTTTCTGGTGAAAGGCAAAAGGGAGGCAGAAGTGTTTGCAGCACTGTGGCGTCTGGGATTTCCACGGATTGGCTCTGCTTCCCAATGATTCCCATCCACAGAAGGAGAAAGAAATCGGGGAGATGCTCCCACTCTGCACTGCTTTGGAGCTGAGGATGAGCTGACTGGACAAAGGATGCCCACCCCATAGGAAGATGCTCTGCATCCCAGTAGTGCCCAGCAGCATCACCTTCCCTGCCAGCATTCCCACTGTGAATTACCCTCTGTCCCACTTTCACAAGCTCCTATAGCCTTAAAGCAGCCTTAAACAAGGAATCACCTCCCCTTCCCAAAGCAGGAATCACCTCCCCTTCCCTCTGCAAGCCAGGGGAGCACCTGATGCAGCATCACCACTTGCTGCTCACAGTCCCTTAAAAACTGGGCCCAACAGCAAATATTCCCACACTGATTTATCTTCCCACCCCCACCAAAAGCCCTTCTGGAGTGATTTTAGAGCTCATTTTTGGAGGCATGGGCACCAGGACTGCAGAGACCATGGTTTAACCTTCCCATGGAGAAACGCTGATGCTCCGTGCCTCAGTTTCCCTGCACCATTTCCCAGTGGTAACCAAACCCTTCGGGACACACATTCCTCCCTTTTGCCTAAAGGACACATCTCCACCTGCCTGAGCTCAGGTTTCCCATCACAGCCAGGAAAAGCAGCTTCCCTCGGGATGTCTCTAAGGCCAGGCTTTAAAACAAGGCCCAACACACAGAGTTAAACCTAGCATGGGACGGCCACAATGCAGGCAGGGGGTTAAATACTCACCCTCCCCAAATCCCTGCTCCAGGGCCCTGCATTCCTCTGTTCACACAGCGTGCAGGGCTTTTCTCTGCTCACTCTTTCCATGCCTAGCCCTGTCCTGCTCCCTGCATGGGGTGGATGTTTCAGGAGCTCCTGCAGAGGCTCCAGCTGCTCTGACCAGTCCCACCTGGAGGAGCCTCAGGAATGGCCCGTGGCAGGACAAGGTGCACAATCATGGAATGCTTTAGGTTGAAGACACCTTAAAGCCCATGCTATTCCCATGGGCAGGGACACCTTCCACTGTCCCAGGCTGCTCCAAGCCCCAATGTCCAGCCTGGCCCTGGACACTGCCAGGGATCCAGGAGCAGCCACAGCTTCTGTGGGCACCCTGTGCCAGGGCCTCCTCACCCTCCCAGGGAACAATTCCTTCCCAATATCCCATACATCTTTGCCCTCTGAATCTGTGAGTTTAAAGCAATTCCCCCTTGTCCTGTCACTCCATGCCCTTGTCAAACACCTCCCAGTGCAGGTCCAGGAGCAGGGATGCTCTGGAGAGCAAATCCTGTGGGGATTTGGATGAGTCCCTGTGTCCTCCCTGTCACCAGGGCGGAGCTGCGACCTCATTCCAGGGATCTCATCAGGCTCTGCAGGAGCCCAGATGGACCGTCTGGCTAATTGAGTTAATTAAAGCATTTTTCAGCAGCGATTAACTTTCAGGCAGCTCTCCCTGAGCAACAGCGGCCACTGCTCGGGAGCAGCAGGAGACACTTGGAAAAATTACTTGGAAGCACTGACAGCACCGAGCTGTTTCTCTGCAGTGACTCCAACAACTCTCAGTGAAAAAACCAACCCCAAATCCCCCAAAACTTCACCCATTTCCTAGGCTGAGGAGGATGTGAAGAGCCAGGCAGCAGAGCAGAGCCACCACACTGATGTCCCCATCCCAGAGCATATTTCCCAGGCAACCCCTCGAATGATGAGCTGGTCAAGACCAGCACTGGCAGCACAAGGGCTGTTTTGCTGACAAGGCAATTCCCAGAAAACCAAGGAAACCTTTTCCAAAGACCCTAGGAAAGCCTTGTTTTGTGGTCTTACTCCTCAACAAGGCTGGCTGTTGGAAAGGAGATGCCTCCTGGGAAGTTGGTGTCAAAAAAAAGACACAAAACACCCCCAAAACAACCCATCCCAATGCTCAGGATGCCAGGTTTTCCCCCCCTTTTCCCAAAAAAACCCACTCTGAGCAGTCATGGGATGCATCCCTGCAGAGGAACCATTCATGGGAAGGCTGCTCCAAGAAACCTGCAGCCAACAGCATCCACAGGGAAGGAGCAGCTGGCGCTCGGGAAGAGCTGTGGGATGCAGCCCTCCCTTCTCCTCCTCTCTTTCTGTGGGATTTACTCACATCTCCTCCTTTTGAGGGATATTCCCATCTCCTCATCCTTTTTTTTTTGCAGGATACACTCACACAGCTCCTCTTTTTTCCAGGAGGCACCCACGTATCCCCTTCTCCTTTTGGGGGATGTGCTTGCACATCTCTTTTTACCCAGGATCTACCCACACACCTACTCCTGTTTTTTTTTCTAAGCTGCACTCGTGCATCCCCTCCTTTTTTTGTGGGATGCACTCCCCATCTCCTCCTTTTTCTCAGATGCACCCCGTACCTCCTCCTCCTTTCAAACTCACACATCTCCTGCTTTTGTGGGATGAACCCAAAGATCTCTTCCTTTTTTTCCAGGACGCACTCAAGCATCTCCTCCTTTTTTTTCCCATCCCCAAACCTTATCCATTGCAAGGACCAGTTGTTCCCAAGCTCATTGGGAACTATTCCCTGCGCTTCCTTACGGATCCCAACAGCTCAGCCTGCAGCCACAGGCACCTAAAAAACCCCACTGAGGATGTTTTTGGCAAAATGAAGCACGGAGGGGATTTGTGGGAGAGAGCAGAGCGATTCCCAAGGCTGCCTTTCCATGCAGGGAAACGCTTCCAGAGCAACCGCACCCCAGCAGCCCTAATCTGATAGCAGGTTTTCAATGGAGCAGCCAGGACGGGGAGGGAGAGAGGCTGCAGAGGGGGGAAAGAAAGCAAGGAAATGCCTCCGAGGTGAGGAGGGGTTTTTTTTCTGGCCAGGGACGCCTTGTTTTGTTCGCCTGCCTCCAGCACGCTGCCATTTTCCGGAAGCCAGAGCGCTCCCAGAAAAATGGGAAGTTTCTCTTTGTTTCATTTTAGCCGTGGCAGCCTCTGCACTGAGGGAACCAGCAGCCCTCCCCGGCCGCCCTGGGAACGGATGTGAGCCAAGAGCACAGAGCAGCAGCAGGGAATGAGGCAGGAATTAGGGATTTACCATCTCCCACAGCCACACGACCCGAGCTGAAACGCTCTTAGTCCCAGAGGTGTGTGAGAGAGACTTTGGGCTGAACTCCCTGTGTGACCACCACATCCCTTACTCCAATTCCTGCTCTTTCTGCTCCCTTTCTCCACACTTTACCTGGTGGAGGAGTTTTTAGATGAGTAACTTTGAGCATCTTCCCCCACCACGCCAAGCAAAACAATGGATGCTGCGCCCAGCCCCGGACACGCTGAGAAGTCCAACCAAACACACTCCTGGACTAACCAAACCCACTCTTGGACTTGTCCCAGACTGATAATTTAGGGTGGAAAAGACCTTTAGGATCATTGCTCCCAGCAGCACTGCCCATAAAACGTGAAACACCTCCTGCTCCCCTGCGCTGACCCAGCCTGCACCATTGTTCCATTCCCAAAAAGCCTTTTTTCCCCTGTTCCTAAGGAAACAGCCAGTGTTGTTCAAACAAGGCCACACACCACGCTGACCCTGCCCCCCAAAACCCACCCAGAACACTCCACAGGGATGACCTAAAGCACTTGATCCAGGCAGAGTGGCCAGGCATGGCAGGAGAGGGGCAGCAGCTGGATTTACCCCTGGAGGGAGGGAATCATGGAGCTGGAGCAGCACGGGATGAGCACGGCAGCCTCACAACCCCACACCACAGCCAGAAGTCCTTGCTGGGTCAAAATTTTCTGGAGTCAGCTAAAAAACATCTGGTTTGACTCTGTGGCAGTGATTTCCCCTCTTGGAAATGATGGGATGGTCCCCAGGGCAACCTCCCGTGGGGCAGGAGAGGAAGCAACTCCAGAGAATGCAAAGATCAGTGAAAATGAAAGGTTTTCACAATGTTATTGTTAATATTCTTACCGTTATCATCCTTATTAATATTATTTTCAATATTATTAATATTGTTGTTACTATTATTATTATTAAAGCTTTCCCCATCATTGAACAGCACTGCAAACCAGATGTGCATCACCATCCCTCCAATTCACACAAAAGCACCCAGATGGTGAAAAATCACCCAACCCCAACATGGTTTGGGTGGGAAGGGACCTTAAAGTCCATCCCATTCCACCCCCTGCCATGAGCAGGGACACCTTCCACTGTCCCAGGCTGCTCCAAGCCCCATCTAACCTGGCCTTGGACACTGCCAGGGATCCAGGGGCAGCCACAGCTTCTCTGGGCACCCTGTGCCAGGGCCTCCCCACCCTCGCAGGGAACAGTTTCTTCCCAATATCCATTTTCTTTCAGTTTGGGAGAATGATTTTGTAGCCTCAAACCTCTGTATATGAAAATACAAAGGTGGAAGGTGGCCCAGACACTTATTTTGTGATCACTCCTGTGTTTCTTCCAAGTGAAATGGTTTCAAAATGAAAAGATACCAGGAAAAACCAAACCACTCTGGGATTCTGTGATGATCCCACAGAGAGAATTTGGGATGTGCCATCTTCCCACAGCTGGATTTGACACAGCCTCTCTCCCGGGCGGAGCGGGAACACCCACTCAGGTAGGAAAAGTCAGGAACACTTCTGTAGCCCCAGGAGCTGGGGAATGAGAGCATGACTCTCCCACTGATATGCCAGGAATGGGAATGGCTGCCTCCGGCACTAGGAATAACCCCTTGCACAAACCCACGTGGAATCAGCAGGGTAAAAACAGGAATATCCCGTGGGATTGGGGGTTCCCAATGGAGGGGCAGCAGCTTGGCCACCAGAAAATGGGATTAAAGCCAGGAAATGCTGCTTTAATTCCTCCCAAAATGCCAACTTCCCCAGCAGAGATTAAAAAAGAGAATTCAGGGACACAATGAAAGATTTGGAAGTTTTACAGTCTGCTGTTTGATCCCATGAAAAACTGACTTTACCCTGGGAAACACCTGGACCTGCAGCCCCCACCCAGAGGCAGCAGAGGGATTTCATGTGCTCCTGCATTCCCTGCTGCTGTGAGCCATCCACACACACCCCTATCCACCCTCCCACATTTTTCTTTAGGAACAGAAATACGCTGAAATCACATCAAGGACCATCAGGAGGAATTAAGGCCCTCCAGACTGCAAGGAGGACCACGGGAGGAGGGTGATGCCACAGGTATCCTCAAAAATTATCCTTTATTGTGGATGGCTGTGGTGTTCATGGAACTGGGGCACCACTTGGTCACTAAAAAGCAGATCTGAGCTGCTGGGAGCAAATCTCTCTGCCTTGTTTGGGAAGCAAAGGGACTTGTCAGGACATGCGTGTGCCAAAGCTGCAGGTCCTGCAAGAGCCTTCTGCTTCTCCCCTCCCCAAAACCCCAAACATTATTTATGGCCACAGAGCCAACTGGGGTCCTTTGGAATGGAATAAACCCTGCAGCCCCATAATTACCAGCACAGCTGCCCTGGTGTCCCCACAGGTTGGTGACACCAAACCCTCAGCTCCTTTAGGGACAGGACCCAGCCCCACCATCTCCACCAGGAGCAGCCCGGGGTTTCTCCAGCCCTTCCAGGCTCTGCTCCCAAGGACTTTCCCTGTGCCAGTGCTGGCAGAGCCACGTGCTGCCTGTCCCCAGACAATACCAGCCCTGTGCCCAAGGCCAGCCCCTGGGCAGGGTTAATGCAGGGATTGTTGGCCAGGAGGGAGCCCAGGGAAGCATCCCATAAAATCATAACATGGTTTGGGTTGGAAAAGACCTTAAAGATCATCCAGTGCCAACCCCTGCCCAGGAGCAGGAACACCTTCCACCATCCCAGGTTGTTCCAAACCCCATCCAGCCTGGTCTTGGACACTTCCAGGATCCAGGGGCAGCCACAGCTGCTCTGGGCACCCTGTGCCAGGGCCTCACAGGGCAGAACCCCTTCCCAATATCCCATCCATCCCTGCTCTCTGGCAGTGGAAGCCATTCCCCTGTCCTGTCCCTCCATGCCTTGTCCTCAGTCCCTCTCCAGCTCTTCTGGAGCCCCTTTAGGCGCTGGAAGGGGCTCTGAGCTCTCCCTGGAGCCTTCTCTAATCTAGGCAAACATCCCCAGCTCTCCCAGCCTGGCTCCAGAGCAGAGGGGCTCCAGTTAAGATATCCCAGTCAAGAAGCAGAAATAAATTTTCCAGTGTGTTGATCCCCCTGTTTCAAAGCTGACCCATCCCTGGACACTGGGGAAGTCAACATTTGGCTACAAAACTCCTGGGTGTTTCCACCCCCTGCTCCCTGTGACCAAGGACAGGACCCAGGGAATGGCTTGAGCTGTGTCAGGGGATGCCTAGGCTGGATTTTAGGAAAAGGCTCTTCCCCCAGAGGGTGCTGGGGCACTGCCCAGGCTCCCCAGGGAATGGGCACGGCCCCGGGCTGACAGAGCCCAATTGAACACTGCTCTCAGGGATGCACAGGGTGGGATTGCTGGAGTGTCTGTGCAGGGCCAGGGGTTAGATTCAAAGATCCTTAGAAGTCCCTCCCAACTCAGGAGATTCCATAAAAACCCATCCCAGCTCCTCACCATCTCCTGGGGAGCCTCCAGGCCAGCCCACAAAGCTCAGGTGCTTTCAGGATGAATTTTGGGCAGGAGAGAAAAGGCAGGTGCCAAACCCGAGGCCGAGAGGCTCCGAGGTGAGGTTATTTGCATTCACTCCCGTGCCAGCTGCTGTCAGAAATCTACCCACACAGACTCTCAGACTACTTGGAAATAAGAAGGCTGAGGAGGATGCAAATTCCCCTGCACGTCCTGACCTCTCCAGCTGCCAGGTCCCTCCACAGAGACAGCCCCAGCCATGAAAAAGCCTCTTGCCATATTTAAATATTTTCCCCATTAAAAAAAACAACAACACCCCACACAGTGCCTAAACCACCTTCTTACCATCCACACAAGCTCTTGTGAGCAACCCCACCAGGCTAAAATAAATATTTTAGCTTGGCAAATAGCTTTCCTCTCATTAAAAGAAAAGCATAATTAGGATGTCGAGCGGCGGCTGCAATCACTCCGCGCTGCTCCGGCTTTGGTTGATTAAAAGTAACGAAGCTGCTATTTTTGAAAAGCACATTCCCTTCCTTCCATGGCCCGAACGGGGGTTATTTTGGAAATACAAATCCATGGAAAGCTGGCATCTCTGCCTGCAAAGTTCCCCAGGCAGGAGGGGATGCACTCAGCCTGGAGGCTGTGGGCCCATGAGGAAAATGGGAATTCTCTTGCTGAGAGTGACTTGGGGGAGTAAAGTTCACTGTGGGAAGAACACAGAGACCCTGGACAGGTGAAGGAATCACCGTGGAATCATGGATGGTTTGGGAAGGGACCTTAAAATTCATCTCGTGAACAGGGACATCTTCCACCAGACCAGGATTGCTCCAAGCCCCATCCAGCTCTTCCAGGGACGGAGCAACCCCAGCTCGTCAGGGCAAGCTGCTCCAGAGGAGAGGAGGAAAGAAGGAAAAAGCAGGACAGAAGAGAAGAGCTGCCACCAGAGATGTTGTCCCCTCTGCAGTAACAAGAACCAGGCGGATCCTGGAATTATTTAGGTTGGAAAAGCTCTCTGAAGTCATCGAGTCCATGCATTAACCCACCACTAACCCCTGTCACACCTACAAGCCATCCCGGGAGGATGTTACTCTCGTTATCAAGGAATTTTTTACTTCAAGGCAAATGTAAGCATCCTGCTGGCTCAGTCAGGCTCGAGGAAATCAAGGATGAGTCCTTATTCCAGAGTTAATATATTATTAATCCTTATTCCAGAGTCTCGGCATCCAGACAGAGCTGTCAACGCAACCTCCAACTCCTACCCGAGCTGCCGCTCTGTTCAGCACAGCTGAATTATTAACGCGTAATGTATACATTAATTAACAGCCAAAACTTAATCACTGCAGAGCATCAGCCAGGAAGGACAGTCTGGGGAGGGGGGGAAGGCAGGGATGGGCATTCCAGAGCCGCTAGGAATTTGCATCCGCCTGATCCCACATCCCGCAACTCCTCTGGGTTTTGGGGCTTCGGTGGTTTTAATTTGGGCAGAGGCACAAAACAGTGTCACGGCCACCACTGTCCCCAAGTTATGCCGAGCCTAAGTAACATCCAGCTACTCCTGAACAGCCAGGGATCCCAAAAAATGGATATTCCCGAGGCTGCAGCACATCACACACCTGCACAACTCTGTCCCGGCAGCAACAGCTGGAAAAGCCAGCCCTGCTCAGCACCCCTCGCTCCCAAAGCATCCCCCGCGGGCAGCCAGCGAGGGGCACGGGGGTCAGCGACCCCTCGGCGAGCTCCAGCTGGGAAAACCTTTCCGGAAAACCAATGCCAGGCACAGCCGCTGGAATGCTGCTCCAAACAGCCCCGAACTGCCTGGAGCGTGGCCGATAAGGAACAGGAGCCAGCTCAGCCTGGCCGCTCTGCCCTGGCTGCCGGACACGGCCGGGCGCACCGGGGAGCGGCCGGTGACACCGGCAGGGTGACAGCACATCGTCCCATCCCCCCGTGGCAGCGCCAGCGGGAGCCGGGGGACAATGGGTGCACACCCACGGAGGGCAGAGCACACTCGGCACACGGCATCTCGCAGGGAACGGGGACACGGAGCCACGCGGCCACAGTGACACCCTGACACGCCACATCGCGGCGGGGACACCGGGCGGGGAGGCGAACGCTGGGGACAAAACGCGGCCACACTCACAGGGGACACACAGAGTCACACACACAGGGGACACTACACATACACAGCCACACTCACAGGGGACATGTGACACGCACAGACACACACAGGGGACACGCTAGACACACAGCCACACACACAGGGGACATGTGACACGCACAGACACACGACACACGCACACACTGGCACACGCAGACACAAACAGGACACACACAGTTACAGAGGACACTCCCAGTCACACACGGACTGTCACACTGTCACACGCGGGCGCACGACACTTGCACAGTCACACACAGGAGGGACACACAGAGTCACACACACAAATACCCACACTGACTCTCACACTCTCCCCAGCCGCCTCCCCGCGCTCCGCCGCTGGCTCAGCCCCGACCCTTCTCCACCGCCGCCCTCCCGGCGCCACCGCCACCGCCACAAACTTTTCCCCGGCGGCCCCGGCAGTCCGTGGGGAGCCGCTCCCATCCCCGGTAGCCCTGGAGCCCGCCCAGATCCCGGCTCTCACCTGCGTCCCTTCCGAGACCGGGACCCAGCGGCACCGGCCCCGCTGCGCTCCCGGGCGCGCCTCCGCCGGCACGGGCCGCGCGCGCCCGCCCGCGTGACGTCACGGGGCGTGGCAGGGGCGTGGTCCAGAGGAGGGGCGGGAGCGCGGGGGATGCGGGGCGGGGATGGGGGCGAGAGATGCTCGTGTAAAACACGTGGGGAGGGGGAAATGCGAGCCTGTCCGGAGAAAAAGGAATGGGGAGTGGGGGGGAGGGGGAGGCGTCCCTGTGCGAGGGGCAGGTGTTCCTGTGCGAGGGGCAGGTGTTTGTGACAATCACAAGCCCCGGTGGCGAGAGTGGTCGCTCTCGTGGTGGTCACTCTCAAAGCCTTCCTTCCCTTGCTCGCTGGGCAGCTGAGGGTTTATGACCCCGCTTTTTTTGGCCGTTTTTGTCGTGGAAGTGAAATCTTGCTAAAGCAGAAGTCCCGCCCCTGTTCCTCTCCCAGGATGGGGAAGGCAGGAGAAACGCGGAGGAAAACGCTAAACTCTGATTTCGTGTGTGAACCATGGTCAGAGAGCGGCTTCCAGGCTTCCCACAGCCAGAAAAGGGGTTGTGTTCCCTAAAACCCCACAGATTAACAGAGCTGGGGTTGTGCTGCCCGGCTGGGATGCAGGGTTAGGAAATGGGATACCAGGAGCATGAGCACAACAGGACAGGGATGGACACGAAGTGCACCCAGAGATGGTGGCCACCTCCTGTTAGAGCACCCTCTGGAAAAGCATCCGAGCAAGAAATATCAGAGCAGATGGGTCCGGGCTCCATGAGCTGCTGCTCTTCCCACCCCCTCCTTGTTTTTTCCTGGGTTTAATCGGGATCCGATGATTAAATTTCCTCTTCCTGGTGCTGGCTCCTCCTGCGCCCGGCACAGCAGAAGGAGACAAGAGGTTTTGGCTGGGCTGAGACAAAAGTGGGGTGGCAACGGGGCGGCTGCGAGTCCTTGCGTGGCCAGACCGCATCCCGGGGGTCAGCTGGGACTTCCCAGCCTCATCCAAGCCTTTTCCTGGCTTCCCAAAACAAGCCCCACAGAACCACTTCGAAGCACCCTTGGGAGCTCTTTTCTGCAGCATTATTTTGGGAGCTTTGGGGTTCCTCCAAGGTGATCTCCCTGCAGCAGAATAACCCGGTTCTCTAATTGCAGTGGGGCATTTCCATCCTGTTTTGCCAGTGGAAAACACTGGGATGGCACCTGGGATGCAGCTGGGCTGGGTGCTGTCCCCATCCATGCCTTAGCATCCAGCCTGGGGTGCTCCTGTCCCTCTGCTCCTGAAAAGCTCTCGTTAAAATCAGTGTCTGAGTTGCTGGTTTATTCCTCTTTTCCATCCCTGGTGTGATGCCCCATCTTTTGGATGCTGGAAAGTCCGAAATGATTTCTATCTTGGGCTGGATCATCCCAGACTGGCACCTTGAGTGGCTTTGGGATCTTTTCCAATGGACTGGAGGACATGTAGGAGAATCTGCATTTCCAGCTCAGCATCCTCATGATCCCTTGGGAAAAAACACATCTTGAGGTGGGAAAACTGTGCTCAGGTCCCATGAAAAATCAGTAATTTGTCCTCCTGTGCCTTGGGCATGTTGCTGGTGCCAAGCCTGGGATGGAGGGATGAGTATTTCATCTGCATCCATCCCTCTCTGTTTTCTGAGCAGTTTGTAAAGCCCAGGAGCAGCTCAGAACTGGAAGAGACACCTGGGACCAATTAGCCCCTGGACAAAATGCCCTAATGAGGCCAGGCAAAATTTTCTGTGGCTCTGGGAATTCCTCTTGCAGGAATTCCATGGTAAAGCTCATTTCTCCATGCATTCCTCTTTGTGGTGTTTCCCAGGCACAAATTTGGGGGGAAATTGTTGGCCTGAGCAGTTCTTAGAAAGACGATTGGTCCGGGATGACATTCCCATGGCTCAGGTATGTGAGTGCAGCCAGATTTTTTTTGGGAAGAGAACAGCTCCTTTTTGCTCTGATGCTGCTTTGGGAATTGCAGATAGGAGCTGTACACTCAGACCTGGGTCTGATAAGTCCCAAACTTGGCGACACCAATCCCCTCACCGGGGCTGGATCTTGGATCCTCCTCACCAGGAGGATCATGGAACCACAGAATCACGGAATGCTTTAGGTGGGAAGGGACCTTAAAGCCCATCTCATTCCAGCCCCTGCAGGGGCAGGGATGCTCAGCCATGAACCCTGAGCTCCTGAAACCTTCCCAAAGGGCGTTTTCCCAAACCTGAACCTGATAAAATCCACTTCCACGTGGAATGTCAGAAGTTCCTGACCCTCAGCGGGAGCGCGCACTCCATGTTTCTTGTGTTCAGTTGCAAAGGGAGCTCTTTTTCCATGATCCTGCATTTCTGGGAGGAATCCAGTGAGTCCCTCAGCCTGGATCATGCTATGGATGGCTTTCCAGGGCTGGGGGAACACGTGCTTGGCTGCCAAGATATGTTTAATAACGCTGGGTTGGTGCAGCACTCCCAGCAAACTCCCCAGGGCGAGCTCTTCCCAGGCCAATCTTCCCCTTGCTGCGAATTAATTACAGCCCTGATGGTTAATGATGGAGGAGAGGGATAACTGGCAGGGTTTGATGTCCCTCTTCTCCTATGGAAGCAGAGTGATTGGCTCCTTCCCGGGAAGCAGCAGCTCTTTGTTTGCACTGCAAGGCAGGGATTGAGGCTCTGCCACTTCCAGGAGTTTGCTCCAGGGTGCTCAGGGTTTAGGAGCTGGGCAGAGCCAATAAATTCCAACAAGATTTATTTTGTAGCTATAACACTTCCGCTTCAAAACCAATTACCCACAGAAGTGCCTCGTAAACGAGGCTGGCCGTGTTCAGAGCTGGCAAACAGAGCGTTGCCATCCCTCCACCAGGCTCCCCAGATGGATTATTGCTGCTTCCTTTCCACAATTCCATTGTGCCAGGCTGGCTGGATTTACTTCTCCGGCACCCATCTCTCCACAGGCATCCGCCTGATTTCCTCTCATGGCTGGAGCCTGGAGGATTTATTCCCATTCCACCCATCCCAATGGCTGGAGGCAGCAATTCCCTACACGATATTGGCAAGCCTGGCCTCTACTTTTGCTTTTCCTCAGAGTCCAGAGCATCCCCAGCCTTGCCCACCTGCAGCAGGAGAGCATCCCTGGCATGAGACAACTGGGATTGCTCAGCCTGGAGAAGAGAAGGATCCAGGGAGACCTCAGAGCCCCTTCTAGGGCCTAAAGGGGCTCCAGAAGAGGGACTGGGGACAAGGCATGGAGGGACAGGACAGGGGAAAATGGTTTTAAACTGCCAGAGGGCAGTGATGGATGAGATATTGGGCAGGAATTGTTCCCTGGGAGGGTGGGCAGGCCCTGGCACAGGGTGCCCAGAGAAGCTGTGGTTGCCCCTGGATCCCTGGCAGTGCCCAAGGCCAGGCTGGACATTGGGGCTTGGAGCAGCCTGGGACAGTGGAAGGTGGAATGGGCAGGGGTGGAAGGAGCTTTAAGGGTCCTTTCCAACCCAAACCATCCCGTGATCCCGTGATTCATAAAGCTGTGGCCATGTCGGTGCCAGAGGGGAGGGAAAGCTGTGGGAAGACAGGCTGATACCACCTGTGATCGGTGCTGGATGGGGTTTGTGAGGTGACAGGAACACCTGGCCAATAACAACCACTTCCTGCTAATAACAGGGATTAGTTTTTTAAGCCTGATGAGGACGTGCACAGAGCAAAGGACAGAGCTTCCGGAAAGGCTTTTAATATCTTTGGCTGCCTGACATCACCTGAGAGAGTGAATGAACAAAGGACAGCAGAGAGGTGGAGAGCAGAGGTGAAAGAGCTGCAGGGATGGGTCTTGCACCTTCTCTGCTCCTCCAGGTAAATCCTGCAGTGTCCTTCCCCCACTCTGCACACAGATCCTGCCCCCATCACACCCCTCATCCCTGCCAGGCTGCAAATCCCACCTGCTGCTCGCTCTCTCCTGTGGGAAGGGATGGGTTTTGGAGTGCTTTGCACCAACCTCCCTCCTCCTGGAAGACTACCCCACATGGCAAAGTCCTTTATTATAACCAAAATCCTGCAATTCTGGAATAGTTTGGGTTGGAAGGGACCTTAAAACCCATCCCATTCCACCCCTGTCATTGGCAGGGACACCTTCCACTATCCCAGGCTGCTCCAAGCCCCAGTGTCCAGCCTGGCCTTGGGCACTGCCAGGGATCCAGGGGCAGCCACAGCTTCTCTGGGCACCCTGTGCCAGGGCCTGCCCACCCTCCCAGGGAACAATTCCTTCCCAATATCCCATCCATCCCTGCCCTCTGGCAGTGGGAAGCCATTCCCTGTGTCCTGTCCCTCCATCCCTTGTCCCCAGTCCCTCTCCAGCTCTCTCAGATCCCCTTCAGGGATTTTGTAGCCAAAATCCTTCCTTTTAAACCACCATTCCCAGTAAATTGCCCACTTCATTTTTCCTCATCACCCCTTAGAAGCCAAGGAATCCCTGTCCTCACCTCCCACAGCAGCAAGACCCACAGCCCACAAGTCATCACTGCCCTTCCTCTTTTTTCCTTTCCTCCCTGAGTCCCATCCCACAAAATAAAACAGCTTTTGTTCCCGCTGGAGATTCTTCTGGCAACAGACCCACGGAAGCAAAAAAAAAAATAAAAGAGAATTCCCAGACTCAATGACAGCTCTATCTAAAACCAACCACTAGGATGAGGCTGTTTTATCATCGTTAGGGGCTAATGGGAACAGGGAAGTCATTGCTGGTTGTGATGGATAAATATCTTGGCATGAGAGAGAGATGGATCCAACCTCCACCCTCCATGTACCAACACATTCCAGATTGTGGGATTTCTGCAGTCAGGCTCCAGCAGAGCTCTGTGGGCCTGGAAAAGGCCCAGGGCTTGCAGGAGGGAGTTAGAGGAGCAGAAAGTCCTGTTTTTCAGCCAAGAATACTTTTGTCTTTAGCTAAACATCCTCCTGGGCTGACTTTCCATGCCCCTCAGAGGCTCAGAGCAGCCCTTTCTCCACCTCTTTTGGGCTGCTGACTCCCAGATTTCCCCTCCACATCTAAAGATTCTCTGGTGCAGAGGCATGGGGAGCCAGAGCCATTTATTGGTGCTGCACCTTTATTTATTACGATCCTTTATTCCCTTCCCACGGATGATTTCCACCTTCCACACAGCTCAATGATAAAACAGGGGAGAGTTTCCTTCTTTAAACACACAATAATTCCTCACATTCAGAGACAAACAGCCTTGTTTGTGGCCCTTGCTGAGCCCCCACATTAATCAATGGGGTTCATTGAATTGATGACTGTGCTGGCTTGTGTTCAGAGCAGCTGCTTCACAACATTAGCCTCCTTTAACAAGAGGATCTGACCGTGCTCATTTCCACCTGGGTGTCCCCCTCTAGACACCAGTGGGGCTTGGGACAGGGACAGGCACTGGGAAGACCTGGGGACAAATAGAGGGCAAGCCCAAAACAAGCAGCATTTTCTACAAATTCATCCCAGGTGGAAGTGTCCCGGGATAAAAGCAGAGGATAAAAGTATCAGCACCCTCAGCTTCCTGCTGGAAAAGGGCTCAGGACTCCAAAAATAAAGGAGAAAATAAGAATTCTCTGGGTTTTAGAGGCACAGGAAAGGGGGAGAAAGGAATTAGACCAGGTTGGGCAGGGATTGGAGCAATCTGGTCTGATGGAAGGTGTCCCTGCCCATGGCAGGGGTGTGGAACAAGATGAGCTTTAAGATCCCTTCCCAGACTATATTGGGATTCTCTGACCAGCCCCATGCAGCACAGCAAGGGCACAGTGCTGAAATTTGCCTGTAATTCAGGGTACTTCCAGTGATTTCAGGTGATCTCAAGCCCAGCTTGAGGGGCTGACAAATCTTTCACCCCAAAACTGTGCTGAGGTGAAAGTGGGGAGATTTATTGCCAGGGTAAGGGGGGCAAAGCATTGATGCTGATGCCAATTTCCCTCGTTTCCCCTGGCAGGGTTTGGAATCCATAACCACTTTCCCTACTTCCCAAGGCATCCTGGAGCAGCTCCCAAAGACAAGGACATGGTGGCTGTTTTGCCACACAGGTGCCTGTCCTGGGGGGGCTTTTCCACCCTGCCAAGGGGCAAAGAGCATCCCGAGTGAGCTTTATCACTCTGAAATGATGTTGAATGTCAGCTGCCAGGTACAGCCCCACACACTGCCCTGCCTGCAGCTCTCCCAACAAAGCCTGGCTTGTCCAAAGCTGAGATGTAAGCCAGCCAGAGATAACCACTTGGCTGTTCCTTCCCTCAGTGCCTCCTCTGGCCTGGTGGAACACACTTCCTTTTCTGTGCCGCCCGGATCTGCTTTTCAATGTCCCATTATGTCCCAAGGTCACGGCGGATTGAGGAGTTTGCTCGGCTGCCCTGCAAAGAAACCGAGTCACAAGAATTGTATTTTTATTTTTTTTTCTCTCCCATTCAACAACTGCGTGTGCTGAGCCTGAATTGCTTTCTTTAAGCATGTGAAGGAGAGCAGCGACCGCTCAGCTCCACGTTTTTCTTGGCACTCCCTCTTTTCCAAGCCCATTATTCACCCTTCTTTTCTCCAGTGAAGAAATGCCCAGTTCTCTTCCAGCTGGCAAGTGCCAGGATCTCATTTAGCTCCCAGTGCCACGGGATTATTGGCATGGATGTTGAGACCCTCCCTGCAATAACAGTGACCACCAACCCACGAGCTGAGCTTGCCGCCAGCACGAATGGCACAATTCCCATTTTAAAAGCAGGAAAATTGGAGTGAGGTGGCATCTACCAGGCTGCTTCTGTTGTGGTGGGCATCCTGTGGAAAAGATTCGAGATTTGTGTGGTCCGTTCATGCCGGGGATGGAGCAGCAGATGGGAGCAGCAGGGTTTTGGGGGTAAAATGTTGATTTCTTTGAAGGCAGCCATGCAATTCCTGCTGGCTTTGACCACGGCACGGCCAAAGCTCTGCAGAGCTGCTGACGGTCAGAGCCAGAGCCTGTCTGGTGGCGTCCCCTTGCCAGCTGCTTTGTGCTATTAATTATGGCCATGAGTCTCCAGGGTTTCCAAGCTCTGTGGCTCCAGTTTGCCGTGTGGGAAGGAGCTGGGATGCAGACTGAATTCCCCCCGCAACATTTCCCGACAGGTCCCGCATTATTTGTGCCTCAGATCCATCCTGGGTCACGCTGGGGCTCTCCCAAAGCATCCTCAGAGCAGCTTTTTTTGTGGGACAGAAACCTTCTTCCCCCTGGACATGGCATTTCCATTCCTGCTAAGGCTGCAGCTGCAAAGCCAAGCAGTCTGACCGGTTTTCCACCTGCAGATTTTTGGCAGATCTCCTGACACAAAGCTGAAGGCAAGCAGTTCTTGGGGCACTGGCAGCCCCCAGTACCCCTGGAAACCTCTTTGCAACCTTCCAAAGGTGAGGTTTATGCAATTCCTTCTCCGTTACAAATCTCATCTCCCTGGCCTTGAGTTTTCATCACTTCTCTGTGTTGATGTTTGCTGAAGGTGAGGTCCGAGCCACGACAATTTCTGAGGAGCCTTCAGGGTCGCACTTGAGGATCTTGGAGGTCTTGTCCTGTCTTCATGTTTCTGTGGTTCTATTTACAATCAAATCTGACACAAGGATAAATCCATCCTGGCAAAATTTTATGTGGAAAAACAGCTGCAAATGTCTTGGCAAGGAAAAAAATAAACTTCACAAGGTGCTCATACCTTATTAAACACCAGAAAGCCCACACCGAGGGAGATGTAAAAGTTACAAACATCCCCAAATCCATTGCTGGGTGAGTCTTTTGGAGACTAAGAAATGGAAGAAGCAAGTAAACAAGCTGGGATTTTCCCCTGTGCAGGCGGGAACGTCTCCAGCATGGTGGAAAAACGCGATCAATAATTGAGTGAGAAGCCACGCAGCTCGGCGCTCTCACAAAACACAGCCTGAGCATCCAATATTTATTTTCAAACCTTAAATAATGCATTTGCAAATGCTTCTAACTGGGTATTTTAAGGCAAACAAATTTACGTCATGAAAAGTTAATTGGTGAGAGCATCTCCGAAGGAAAATCACCGGCAACCACAGGAAACACCCCTCAGCTCCTCATCACATCAGCCCTGTTCTTCCTCGTAAATTAGGGGGCAATTCTATAATTTCTAATTAAGGAATCATTTGCTATCAATTAGCCCATGTAAGTAGATTTCACTCGTTCCCCAAGCTAAATCACTTAAGCCCTGGCGTTTCCTCCTTGCTGCTGCAGCGCCGGCCGCCAGCAGAGCAGGGCTGGAACGGGAGGCAAGGGATGCTCCTGCCACCCAATTCCCATGGGAGCTGGGTGGGATGGATCCATCCCCGTGGGTTCATTCACTCTGCAGATACGTGGCAGCTGCTGTAGGCAAAAAACCACCTGATGTCGAGGGAGGTGGAATGGATTTTGGTGATCCAAGCGGTTCGCTTGCAACTCTGAATATTCTGTGATTCTGTGGTGGGAAGTGGTGGGATTTGCATGGTATGGAGAGGAGGGATATGTCCAGGACAGTGGTCACAGGGGGCCCACAGAGGGTTTGGACAGGTGGAGGTATCACCCTTAAGGACAACTTGAACTGGAGGTGAAGGGAGTGAAGCTGCCCCACTGCCAGGTCCCAGGCACTGCTGCACCCCGAAACGCTGCTCAGCATGGGCAGGAGCTCTGGAGGAACGACCTTGGCCAGGGCTGGCACCTTCCCACAGGTGTTTGCTTCCACCTTGGCAGCAGATGAAGGGTTTGCTGTTAAATCCATCACAGCTCTAAAGCTGGCATGTTCTCTCCCCACCTTGTCCTTCAGGCCCACTGTTCCAGGGAGTGAGTAAACACAGGGACCACAACTTCCAGTTTTCCTGCCTCAACCTCATCCCACTTACAAACCTGGGGAGCAGAGCTGGCTGTCCCCCCCAGCCCCCAGCTCATGCTGCCACATCAGGCTTCTCCTTATGAAACGCAAAGAGATAGAGGTGAGATAAGATAAGAAAGGTTCATAACCTCTCATCACAGGAAAAGATTTCTCATCTCCAGCCAGGCTCTGCTGCCTCTGATGTTTATTTGCCATTCAAGCCAGCATCCAGCAGGAGATGAGTTGCCTCCACTGGGATTTCAGCTCAAACTGATCAGGAGAAATTGGTTTTGACAGCTTTGTGATAGAAACACCTCAGGCCAAACTCACCCCTGGTTGAGGCTCTCTGGGGTCCCCGGGGCTGGATTTGGCTCTGGCTGGCTGGGAAAATTAAAACCAGGAATGAAAAGCCTGGAAACAGAGTAACTGGGATCCAAAATCAGGTAACAAGGGATGGCTTAGCCCTAAACAGCCTCAGGAGCTTAGAGGGTAATGGGGGGAGAGCCAGAAGGAGGGAGAGGCTGGCTGTAGCTGCATGGGCTGCATGACGTTGGTGTTATCCCCTCCAGGGCTTAGGCTGGCATAAACACAGCCTTAAAAATCAGAAACTAATCCCAAATGCTCCCGTGTAAACCGGGCTGACCTGGAAGAACCAGTGCTACCACTTCTTCAGGAGTCATTTCTTCCTGGGCTTCAGAGAGAGCCAGGGTCATGCTGACACAGAGCCCTGAACATCCAAGTATTACTCCTCAATTCCTTTCTCATGGCAAAACATTTGGACTAAGGGAGGTTTTCCCCACCCTCCAAGATTTGCAGGAGGTGGGAGGGAGTGGGGAAGCACAAATGTGCTTTTCATGCCTCGCTGCCCTCAGTTCAAAAGGCTTTCACCTCCCCGAGAGCACGTTCACCACTCCTATCTAGTCTCAGCAGCTCTCGTGCTCGTCAGGAGCTGGGACAAACAGGAAAGCATGGAATTACTTTGATCCCAGCCTTCAATACCTCCAGGCTTCATGTTGCTCTTGGATTGTGAGAGCTGGATGCTGTTAAGCTCAAGGATTTTTCCTCAGAGCCTGCTTGAGGCCGGTTTGGATCCAGCCCCACCAATGCTTTTGATTGGGGTCCAAATTCCCTTTTTTCCTCCTTGGAGGGTGAGGAATGGGTGACAGATAAACATTTCTATCGCAAAACTACTCAGTTTTGCTTCAGTTTTACTCAGTTTTCTATCTTCAAGTAGCCCCATGTAAGTGGCAGTAGAATCCTGTATCCCTGTATCCATCCCAGATGGATAACAGGGATGTGGTAGTGGCAAAAGTAGCCTGGATGTTGGAGCAGCTGGAATGAGACAGGGTTGTCACAGATATTTCCACAACACAAACTAAATTTGGGGTGAAAACACCACTTCAGAAAGTTTATCAGGAATTACGTCTGAGCATCATGAAACTTGAGAAAAGCACAAATCTGACAGGAATTTATAGGCTACAAAAATACCCTCATCTCAGCCTCCTTTTCATCCCTGTTTTTCGGCCTGTAATTCACCCACTCAGGCTTCATTAAAGACTCCAGTAAATCATTCCCAGGGTCAGAAGCTTGCCAGTTTGCCTACAGCTTAATGGCACCTTCCACTTGACTTTTTTTTCCTCATTTGCTTCACACTGAGGGAAAATACTCAAGTCTGACTTACTCAAAATCAGTGGGAGGAGCACAGACAATGGGAATGGGAAGTTTAGCCCTGGTCCATTTTGTAATTACCACACTGAGGGCTCACAGATTTTTAGGATATTATGCCCAGAGAAGCTGTGGATGCTCCAGGTCTGGAATTGTTCCAGGCCAAGCTGGATGGGGCTTGGAGCAACCTCGTCTCGTGGGAGGTGTCCCTGCCCATGGCAGGGGGGTGAAACTGGATGAGCTTTGGGGTCCCTTCCCACCCAGACCACTCTGGGATGATTTTTACACACACACACACTTTAAAGCACATTAAGTCCTCCCTGTCCCCCACCAAACCCAACAACAGAACTTTTGTTCTTTGGGGTAACTGGTCACTCTCCAGATCTCAACCAACACCTCTGGGACCTGCTGGAGCACCAGTTCAACAAATACGAGTCTTCTGGTGGATTTTGGCAGCCCTGGAAAGGAGCTGTGACCCTCATGGACAGGAGAGAATGGGACATCCCTTTGAGACCTGGCAAAGATCATGATGGGCTTTCAGGTGCCCATATCACTCACTTTGAGACTCACTTGAAAAAGCAATTCAGCTCCCTGTTGTACACCCCTACACGCCACATCTTGCTCAAGGGGAATTTTCATTATCTCAGGGCCTTGTGAAACAGTCTCAGGAGAGAACCATCAGAGCTTTCACACCCTCAGCGATGCTCAGCCTCCCTCCCTCTGCAGGCTCTGCTGCAGCAGCCCTAGGGAGCAGCAAATTCGGGTGATTCAGGGGCAGTCACAGACTTCAGGCAGAGCGTGATCACCTTTCCTGATTAGTGCCACACTTCACTGGCCTTTCTGACTAATACACCATTAACATTCCCCATCATTATCCCAAACACTGCAGGCTCTTTGGTGGGCAGACCTGGTGTATCATTCACTGAGTGCATAAAACTCTCCAGGGGTTCTCCCAATTTTTGGGGGAGCGGGAGGAGGTCTGACTGTGCAACCCCAAAGGAGATCATGGTATCCTGTGATGGAGTAAAGACACAAACCAGGAGCAGGCGTCTTGGTGCAAAGGAGCAGCAGGGTGCTCTTCCTCCACTGGTTTAGGAGAATCTACCAAGAAAATCAGGATTGCTTCCCTTCCCTCTGTGGCAACGTGGCCCCAAAACTTTGTGGCCTGCAGGGAAGAAGCTGTGGTTACACCTGGAGGCTGCTTCCTCTCTGCCCTTGTTTCAGGAGCCTGCAAAGCTCCTTATCCATGGATAAGGGTTGCCAGCCTCCATTTCTGTTACCCCAGTGGCTTTCACAGGGCCCAAAGGGCAATTTTCAGTTTACAAACACTCATTCACCTCCCGGCGGGCCCTGAAATGGAGCATATTCATTGTTCAACGCACGTGGGTGGCCAGAGGAATGCAGAAGAAATTGCAGCATGGACCCAGGATCATGAAAACTTCATTAATTCTTGGCTCCTTTACAACTGTGCAGCCTGAACGATTTTTGGTTCAGTTTAATCTAATCTGGATTGGAAGAGCTGCCCCCGAGGAGGGGAGGATCATGAACAACTGTGTTTGGATTGTGATGTGATTTCCCACAGCAGCGAGGGGTGGAATGAAGAATCTTTTCCATAGTGCTGTTAAAAATGATGGAGGGCGTGAATTTGTGCCCAGCACCGCTGAGCCCTGAGGTGCTCGGGTGAATCTGCTGTGAGGACAGTAAAACTCCTTTTCCCAGAAGGGGCAGGTACTAATGTTGCTTGAAAAACAGTAAAGTTTTACAACTTGCTGTAAAAGGAGGCATAGAGGTTGTTTTTTTTTCCCCCAAAAAACCCCATTCAGTAGTCAGGAAGAGATATCCCCCGGGGGTCCATCCACATTTGTGCCTTAAAAATACCTGCCCTTGAGGTATAGATTCCCCATCCATTCCTGAGTGCCCTGGACACGATCACAGGCTCATTAAAATTAAATTCCTGATGTGGACCAGAGCTGGGAGGGACACAAAGACTCATTGGGGATCCCCTCATCATGTCAGGGAAGGAAAGAAAGCACCAATCTGTCGTCTTGCCCTTGCCAGGAGCCCCTTTTTTGCAGGCTCCAGGTTGCACTCCGCCTGCAGAGAAAGGCCAAGGAGTTTTGGGACGTTGAATGGGATTTTATCCTGCCAGCTGTCCTCCTCGGGAGGTTTTGGGGTGCTCTGGATGTGAAGAGTGTGTAGGAATCAAATGATCCTCAGACTGTATTAACTGGAAAAGGACAGAGCAAACAAAGACCCCCAGAGAGGGTGAAGTGAGCCAGCAACAGCCGTATCTGAACTATCCCTGCTCAGCGACTCCCTTTGTAATGCTAATATCCTGCGGAGAAATCCTGCCAAGGAATTGCTCGCATTCCTCCCTGCAACAACAGACCCACAGGAGCCAAACCCCCGGCCCCCCACACTCACCCTGAGCCTGTGCTTGCTTCAGGCTCTGCCTTCTGCTGGCTGCGTTCCCTTGCTCTCCCAAACTCACAGCCTGGCAGCAGTTTTTCCATGGAATTCGGTGCAGGCACTGGGTATGCACACCCATCCTCCCTTCCCACCGCATATCCCAGTTTCCTCAGCCTCCCTTCCCCTCCACCTCATCTGCAAAGCCTCGAGCTGATGCTGGTCTGGAATTCCCGCAGGGAAAAAGGATCTGAGGGCGTTTCAGAGGTCTGAAGCAGGAGGAGGTCTGTGCCCCCAACGAGACTGGGTTGATAAGCAAGGGATGGGACCGGCCAGAGAGCAGCCTGAGAGCAGAGCAGAGACCCAGGCAAGCCAGAGCAGGGCAGGGCTGGGATCACAGAACATCCCGCAGGGATCATCCAGTCCAACCCCTGGCCTTGCACAGACACCCCAACAATCCCACCCTGTGCATCCCTGGGAGCGTTGTCCAAACGCTCCTGGAGCTCTGGGAAGCTCGGGGCTGTGACCACTTGGATTCAGCCCAGGTGGCAGAGGAGGAAGATGACCTGGGCAGCCCTGCCCTGCCTCCTGCCAGCATCACCCTCCACCCTGCCTTGGGGGGCTCCTCCTTCAGCTATCACTGCTTCCCACAATCAGCTAGGAAGGCCTGGGTTCTTTCCTGGTGAGCAATTAACTGTAATTAACACACAATTAGAGGGCTTCTATTCCATTGTAGCCAATCAGTGGGATTGGAGCCGCTAATCATGGCAAACCCGGGGAGACTGCAAGCCTGGGGTGAAGCTCTTTTGCGAGTCCTACCAAATCCCAGCTCCCGATCCACAATTCCCTTCTCTAATTAGGGTCCAGACACACAAAGAGGTTGAACATCGAGTGGCTCCAGTGAAAGCTTCCTTTAAATATGTCTGTTTTTTCAAGGGGAGCCATTCCTTGGCGGGCTGGAGCGTGCTCTGGATTCAGATGAGCAAATTCCCACACGAGGGACTGCTACAAGACAAGCCCACGAGAACACTGCTGTGAGCTGGGAGTGAGAGCGAGACATTGCACGTGGGCTTTCCATTGTAGCCTGATGGAAAAGCATGAATAAACCCCAAGTCCTACTGAGCCTGTATTCCTGTACAACTCCGAAAATAATTGTTCTGGAGGCAGATGAGAACATAAAGCGGAGTGAAAACACTTTTATGTTGTTCAGGCACTTAATCCCAAGGAAGAGTCCATTGACAGAGCATGGCAGGGTGCACGGTGCTTATCAGCCCCTCCATTTTCTTTGGCATCGGGGCCATAAACAAGAACAGAGCAGCACTGAGTCTCTGAAGTCCAGAAGAAGTCTTCTGGCTTTGGGAGGACTCTGTAAACATCAGGGCAGACGCTATCTTAAAAGGCTCAGTGCCTTTGATTATGTTCCCATGTTGAGTTTCCTCCATTTATTTTTGTCTCATCATCTCTAAAGTTGGACTGTGTTGCCTGTAGAGAAGGTTGTGAACTGAAACACCACCGCAAGCTTCTTCTGATGGAGCCTGAGCTCCAGCAGAGAAATTGGCACTTAGTTTGGATTTCGTCAGTATTCCCAGCCACAGGCTCAAAAGATGATTGTTTCCTAATGGCAGAGCTGTTGTGGCTCTGATAGTCCAAGGTCATGGGTAAGGCAAGATCTGTGAGCATAGATATTATATTTTTTAACCCAGCAAACTCTCAAGTTCCAAAAAATCAGTAAAAAATTTAGACAGGCTGGGCTTTCACAGGATCTCTCTTACTATGAAGGAGTAAAGTGTTCCCAATACGTGACAACAATTTCCCAAAAAGACTTTTAGAGTTTAAAAAATGAGAGCGGAAATTGTTCCTTGTTCACATGACTTCACAATCTGGGGCTTCCAGTGAATTTCAGGTTGGGCTGGGCACACAGCAAAGCCATGTGAGGTGACGACACCTGTGTGACTGTGATGATGGCTGTGGGGCTTATGGGCTGGGTGGAGAAGGACCTGTAGGTTGGGATGGTATTGGACCTGTGGATTGGGATGCTGTTGGACCTGTGGGCTGGACAGAAGAGGATCTGTAGGTTAGGAAGGTTGGACCTGTGGGTTGGGCGGTGTGGAATGTGTAGGCTGTGTGCAGAAGAACCTGTAGATTGGGAGAGTGGTGGACCTGTGGGTTGGATGGAGGAGGATCTCTAGATTGGGATGGTGCAGGACGTGTGGGCTGGGTTGGTGTAGGATGTGTAGATTGGATGGATCTGTACCTGTAGGTTGGGAAGGTGTAGAATCTGTGGATTGGATGGAGAAGGTATGTAAGTATTGTATGTTGGGAAGGTGTACGACCTGGGGGTTGGATGGAGGAGGAGCTGTAGGCTGGGATGGCATTGGACCTGTGGGTTGAATGGAGAAGGACCTGTAGGCTGGGATGGTATAGAATCTGTAGGCTGGGATGGTGTAGGATGTGTGGGTTGAGTGGAGGAGGATGTGTAGGTTGGGATGGTGTCAGACCTGTGGATTGGATGGAGGAGGACCTGTTGGTTGGGATGGTGTAGGACCTGTAGTTTGGGATGGTGTGGGACCTGCAGGTAGGGATGATGTAGGGCCTATAGGTTGGGATGGTGTAGGACGTGTGAGTTGGGTGGTGTTGGAGGTGTGGCTTGGGTAGTGTAGAATGTGTAGGTAGGACGGAGAAGGACCTGTAGGTTGGGACAACCTTTCTGCTGCAGGTCTGGCTCTGGCCAGCTGATGAACACTGGTCTGGGAGCTCCTGTGCTCTGCTGTGACCTGTCTGGGCCAGGTGACCTCTCTTGCAGCTGCTGTTCCACTGGCCACCACACAGAGGCTGGGTTTGGCCGTGTGTCCCCTAGAGGAAACGTGTCCCCACCCCAAGACCAAGGGGACTGTCACAGGGCCCTGCTGGTCCCATCACGTTCTTTCCAACCCATGGCACAGTTCCCACTGCCCCCAGGGAGAACGGGGACCCAGCCATTGTCCCACACCTTTGATATTTTCTGTGACTGAGAGGAGCTATTTTTGGGCCAGGAAGGTCAAAGTCAGAGCAGGCCCCTGGGACAAGGGTGGACAACTTCAAAGCCCAGTTCTGAAGTCTCTGCGGGCAGGAACCCACGTGGAGACATCCAAAGCACCACTGAGCAACCTCGCCTTGAAGGAGGATCCCGAACTGTGTTTCTGTGGTGGAAAGCTCTCTCCAGAAGAAAGTTTCATACCCCCCTCAGAAGGCCTCAGCCACCTGGCTTGGTCCTTCTCTGCTGTGAATTCAGCCCCATCTCCTCACTCCAGGCTGAGCGTTGTCCCCTGCCTGCTCTGAGGATATTTGGGATATATCAAGGCCATCAAACTCTTTCCCAAAGGAAGTCACAGTCTGTCTCGCTGGCTCAACCTTGCTACTCTTGCGTTAATTAATGTTTGCCATTAACCACACACTTGATAAGTTAACAGAGGGAGGAAAGCGTCCCTCGCAGCCGTCAAACCCGCACAGCTGGGACGTCAGCCTGGCTGAGCCCTCTTTACTCCGTCCAAGGAACGATTATTAGGAACATAAATTTGCCCGGAACATGAAAAGCCATCCCTCCCTCCCGTTTGCTGTTGGCACCTGGATGAGTCACGCCGCCAATCGGAGATTTCCAAAGGAGCGGGCAAGGCGGCAGGGAAGGGGGAAGGGGGGAGGAAAGCTGCTGCTTTCCCTGGTTTTTTTTTTGTGCAAGAGAGGTGTCAAAGAGAAGTCGTTTCACTGAGGAGCGTCTGTCAGCTGCGAGGTGTTGATGTTTGGGGCGGACGTGCCAAATACCTGCTAAAAATCCAGGGCTCAGTTTGTGAGGGCTGATCTCGGTGGGAATGGAAAGAAAAACAAGGAGGAGACTGAGCATCTTTCTTGGGTGGCAAAATCCCGCGAGCCTGTCCAAGATTTACCAGCAGCAGCCAATCTTTCTGCTTTATTGGAATGGAATAATAGAACTTAGAATCGTGGTTTGGGTTGGAAGGGAGCTTAAAGCTCATCTCATTCCAGAGCAGGAACACCTCCCACTATCCCAGGCTGCTCCAAGCCCCATCTAACCTGGCCTTGGACACTTCCAGGGATCCAGGGGCAGCCACAGCTTCTCTGGACACCCTGTGCCAGGGACTGCCCACCCTCACAGGGAACAATTTATTCCCAGTATCCCATCTAACTTTACCCTCCCTCAGTGTGAAGCCTTTCCCCCTTGTCCTGTCACTCCCTGCCCATGTCCAAAGTCCGTCTCCAGCTCTCTTGGAGCCCCTTCAGATGCTTATCTCAGTTTTCAGCTGGGGGAACTGGTCTTTCTCTCCTCGCATCCATAAACCCTGTGAGCTCGGCCTTATCTGACTCTCTCAGAACCTCTGAGATGCGTTGTGAGCAAGAGGATGAGGAAGGTGAAACTCTCTCCAGCCTCTGTAAGAGCAGGGCTGAATTTGACTTGGTTTTGACCACGCTCTTTCCTACTGCTCAGTCGTCCCCGCAAGAGGATTTTTGGACACAGACACAAAGCCTTCCCTGAAAAATCTCTCTTGGGAGGTGTAAATTGGGAATTGGGTGGTGGGTTAATTGTTGGACTCGATGATTTTACAGGGCTTTTCCAACTGGAACAATTTCATGAGTTTCTAGGTAGCACTGAGGTTACTGCAGCACTGGCTGCAGCGTGGTTGGACCTCCAGGGACAAACTCACCCTTCATGGGCATCCTGGCTTTGTCCTGGCTTTGAAGCAAGCAAAGAAAGAGCTTTTGGGCTCTATAAAATGAAGATCTGATAGGTGCAGCTTTTATTAGAAGACATGGAAAAGTGGTGAAATGAGGTTCCCCCCCCATATCTCAGCAGCCTTCCTGAGGGCTCTTTAATCCCATGGGACAACCCACATTCCTCAGTGATTTGCTGAGCTGTGGCCTGGATTAGTTTCCTGAAGGATTCACAGGCTTGGCAAGGGAGGTTTAGGAGCAGTTTCTTCTTTTATTGCATTTTTTAGCTTATTGTTTTTTATTCTGCTAATAAATAAGGGCATTCCAGGGGTCTGACATCATGCAGGGGAGAAAGAATGAAGGTAGGAAATGAAAACACAAGGGGAAGCAGAGCCACAGACAGAGGCTTTGCTCCCTGGCTTATTTTGTGGCCAATTTCCCAAATTCCAGGCTCTTTCAGGATTATCTGTATCATGATTCAAGCAAACATCTTTCCATTGTGTGGGTCTCGAGCAAGTAAAATATCTCAATGTCACAGCAAGCAAAGGTAAAAATATACTTGAATAAAACATTATTTCTATTATTGAATAAAATTTCAAATATTTAGTAACAAGTAGTGGAATTTCTTGGGAGACATCAGTGCTCTGTTTCTGGCTTTGGTAAGAAGGGATGGAGAGCTGGCATCAGGTCTCAATTCCACCATCTCTGATGTGCAAACCTGGGTTTGGTTTTAACCCAAAAAAAGGAGAAACTTTTAGAAATCAAGGTTTTGAAATCTTATCAGGCTGCAGAATGGAGGGCAGGTGTATTCGAGTTTAAATTAAAAAGTATTTCATTGTTTTTATCCATGGAAAAACCCTTTACCAATGTGATGAGAAGTTGCCAACATGAGGAGAAGTGAACCACCACCTTCCTCGATGTTGGAGATTAAGCTCTAAATGAGTTTATAAAACCAGGTAAACTCCCTTGCTCCAGGGCATGAACCAGTGAAGACCTGGAAGGAACCTCAGCACAGTCATTGCCTGCCTGCCTGCTCCCAAGATTTTTATCCCTTTTTTGCAGGCTGGCGATGCCAACAAGCTCCGGGGATTGAAGAGATATCAAACTATGGATTATTGTGTGTCCGTTTCTAAAGATTGCTCGGAAGGGCTCACAGAAAAGCACACTTCAGTGAGTTTTTTGTCTGCTGCTCCTCTCGTGTGTCAGCTAATGAGCTGCCACAGCCCCAGAACGGGGCCAGGCACTGCTTTATTTCAGTTAAATGGGACAAGAGAGCAGCGTTCCAGCACTTCCAGCTCCAAACCAGCAGCAGGTATTGATTACTGAAGGAAATCAATTAAGTCTGGGCCTGGGATTGGCAGTGCATTCAAACCTGCAAGAGCAGCAGGGTTATTCCTAAACTGAAAAGGAGGTGAAGGCTTAATTAGGTGGCTGAATCCAGCGTGGAGAGCTCGGGTGTTGGATGCCAGCATGGAGGCAGATTCCTATGGCCGGTTACAAATCACTGGGATTTATAATCACTTTATAGTCCAGGAATGCTGACAGCTTTAAATATAGCGCCGTGCCTGTGATAAATTGCTGGCATATTTCTCTTGTTAGCCCTTTGTAACTAAATTTAAGGTATCCATTTCGGCGTGATCCAATTATGGAAGCGTAATCGGGAACGGCTCCCCATGCAAGAGGCCACATCTATTTTTGCCTGCAAAGCTTAAGTCTGCATTTCTGAGCTCATGATTTATGGCAGGCTTTAAATTAATAATGAGGCATCCATCCACGGGCAAATATTTGTATTTGGAGAGCCATTCAGGCCCCAGCCAAGGCTTCCTGAGCAGCCAAGGATCAGTTACAACAATGCCCACACAGATCCTATTTCAAACATCACCTGGCCTTGCACAATTAGCATCAACTCCTCCTTGCTAATGAGAGCCTGGAATAAATGGCATGTCAGCCAAAACTATGGAACCCCCAAAGATTCATTCCCGAGACCAAAAAAAAAAATCCTGTATTTCAGCTAAATTTCTGCCAGGCCGCACCCTTGCCTCTCTTGCTGATGGATGAACTTCCATAAATATTTCTAGGGACACAACGCAGGTGTCCTGCAGGCGTTGTGGGATCAAGCAGGCAGCTGAGCAGGCACAGATGGGACCACACAGACGGACCCCAGGGGAGTGCAGAGCTGAGAGGGAGAGGGATAAACCGTCCCCAGGCTGTTACCTAACAAAGACACAAGTTTGGGGACATTTTGAGCTGTCACTCCTCCTGCATTAATCCATGAAAAATACACTGATTTCCTCTGGAAAGTGCTTGGAGACCTGTTGGTGGCAGAAGCCCAGAGTCAAGCACTGTTGCCATGGTCAGAGTTCAGGAAACCTCCTGCAATTAGTCCTGACTAGAGCAGCTTGTTCTGGAGACAAGGATTTATTTATTTTTCAGCAGCTGGGGCTGCTGCAGCTTCAGGTTACCTGTGGCAATTGCAGCTCAATTTTCTTTCTCTTGAGTCACCATAGAAAGGTTTGTGTTGGAAGGAACCTTTAAAGGAGTTGGAAAATGCCATGAGGAGTCACAGCAATATCCATGGATAACCTCTCCTGGTTGGGTTTGAGAGTAGAGGGTTGTGTTGCCCACTTGCTGATCAGATATTAGGAAAAATGTCTTCGTGGAAAGACTTGTCAATCCCTGGCACAGCTGCTCAGAGCAGTGATGGAGTCAAAGATCTCTGGAGGCACTTAAAACATGTGTGGATGTGGCACTTGGGGACATGGGTTAGTGGTGGCCTCGGCAGTGCTGAGGGAACGGTTGGACTCGATCCCAGAGGGCTCTTCCAGCTGAGGTGTGTGGAATTGTCTGAGCTGGGCTCCCCTTGTGGCTGAGGGCAGGGCAGGAGGCCTGAAGATGCTCCCTTAGCCTTCTGTCCCACAGGAGACACAGGACAAGTGCTTGCTGAGTGTCCCACCACCATCAGTGGCAGCACAGGGAGCGGGATCTGGGTGTCCCACGCTAATCCCTGTGCCATCCTTCCTCTCAAAAAGTTCATTTATTCCATGGCTTGGCTCAGCCTCCAGCTGAAATGAAGCTCACAGCACCCTGGGCAGCACCACCATCACTGGGGGACATTCTTATCAGTGATTGAGTTAATGCTGCTTTGAATCACACCTGTGTGTTCCTTTCCATTGATCTGGGACTGTGGAAGAGTTCATCCGTTTTATTCCTGCTTTTTCTCTGGGAATGACCAGCTTCCTTTAAGACATTTTTCCATGGCAGGAGGTTCTTTGGGAAAAATGATGTAATCCACTGAGGTCCTGCCTTGTTTGCCTGGCAGCCCAGCAGCAACCTGAGCACCACACAGCCTCAGCTGAGCTTCTCCAGGCTCTCCAGGCTGCAGCAGAGATTAACTGAGTGGTGAGTAAACACCTCTGCCCAGCCAGAGCAGAAAGCTGAGCTTAGCAGGGAAGGACAGCGTGTGAGTGATTGATTGGGATTGTGTGGAACCATAGAATCTCAGACTGGCTTGGGTTGGAAGGGACCTCAAAGCTCACCTTCTACTATCCCAGGTTGCTCCAAGCCCCATCCAGCCTGGTCTAGATGGGATATTATGGAAAATTTCTTCTCTGAAAGGGTGACCAGGCTGTCCAGGGCAGTGGTGGAGTCCCCATCCCTGGAGGGATTCAAAAGCCATGTGGATGTGGCACTTGGGGACGTGGCTGGTGGTGGCCTTGGCAGTGCTGGGGGCATGGTTGGGCTCTGGTCTTAGGGAGCTTCACCGGCTTTAATGATCCTGTGATTCAATGACTAAAAGGTCGCTGCAGTGCTCTGAGCTCACGACCCTCAGCACCCACCAGGGTGAGACAACAGCAGTGCTGAAAGCCCTAGGCCTGGATTGGAAGCTCCATGAGGAAGGTAATTCCAGCAGATCCCAGCCTGGCTGTGGCTGTGTCCCATCCTCTGTGGAGAAGCACATCCCTGAGGCACCTGGAAACGCAGCCCTGCCCTGCAATGCTCAGCTCCTACACCTTACACAGCTCAAAGCCTCCTCTGAGGTGTCCTGCACCTGGGAAAACTCAGAAGAGCTCTGTATTCCCAGAGATCCTGGCGCCAGCCCCTCTGGAGAGTGCTACATTTTCCTCTCCCTGTGTTTCACCACTTCAGCCAGGCAGGGAGTTTATCCAGAGTCTGGGAAAGACTTCCCTGCTCCAAAATGCAGCTTCGTGGTGGGGAGGGACCCACTTGCCCGGAACTCCATTCCTGACTGCAAAGCAGGGGCAGCCCTGCCCTGGGGTGTCCCCAGCTGACCCCAATCCGTTGGCTATAATTCATTAATCACTTCTCACTGCTTATTAAGATCATTAATACAGCAGAGCCCGCATGTCTTCACCGCTTCCCCCTCCATCTGTTCACGGGCTGCTCCCTGTTTTTCACACTGCCTCATTCCCACAGCGCTTAACCGAATGTTCTTTCCTCCCCTCCTTCCTCAGCCTGTCTGGTGACAGCCCCAAACCCCCAGTCTGGTCTGCAGCAAGGTCAAAATTATCTGACAGACTTGAAAAGATGGGAGAGCCTTCACTACAAGACAGCCTGGCATTGCCAGGGGGGACAGATGACAGCAGCAATTTGTTTCTTTCACATAGAAAACTGAAATATAGGAGTTCTTCCTATTTTTTTTTCCTGTGTTCCTGAGGTGATGTTTTCCCTCCACAGCTTGTCTGCAGGTTCAACCAGAAGCTCATTTGGTGGCACTGCCCCAGTTTCTAATGGGCCCGTCTCCAGTGAAAAGTCATATCAAACAAAGTGTGATGCTTTTCCTTCCCCTGAAGGATGATCCGAGGGCTTCTCACCTCTGCCCAGAGCCTAAACTCAGCAGCACTGAAAGAACGTGCCCAGACAAGCTACAAACTTTGCAGGGCTGATATTAAAGAGCAAAAAAACCAAAGGCACCTGAAGGCAGGAGGGATGGCAGAGCTCCCTGACTGCAGGGCACAGGCAGCAGTGCTGAGCCCCGCTGTGATTGTCAAACAGCTCATTTATTCTGTCCTTGCTGACTACTTGGCTCTGCAATTATTTGTCCTTGGTATTGCCAGCTCGGGACACACAGCCTTTGCTTCTCCCCCTCTCACAAATCTTGCTGTGCAAGGGGCAGAACGAGCCCTGGCAGCAGGGACGGCTGTTGCAAGAAATCCAAGGCTTCAGGGGGCATTTACAGAGCTCTGCTCGCTTTTAAAATGGTCTTTTTCCTCACCCTCTGTGACTCCTGGCTGGACAAACCACCCCATAAAAGCCAGGCACCGGTCCAAGGCAGTCTGCAGCACAGACCCAGACTGGGCTTAATTTTCAACTTGCAAAGCAAGGAAGCAGGAAAAAATCACTGAACCCTTTCCTTTGGGGAGGAGATTTCCCACAGACACGGCTCAGGCTCCTGCTGGAGCCCAAGTGAAGCCCTGCTAAGAGCATCCCAGGGCACCTGCAGCACAGCCCAGCAGCTTTGCAAGGATTGGGGAAGAGCAGGGATCCATCAGCGTTGGCTCTTCCCAGCTCAGGGATGCAAATCCTTCCCCACTGCACACTCAGAGTGTTGAATTTGGCCTGGGGAGCATTTATGAGACAGCCCCAGGGCTCTGTGGTGAGATGATGCATGAATGGTGATAACCCAGGCCAGCTCCATGGAATGGGGCCAAAGGAGCCCTTCCAGGGGCTGCAGGAGAAGCTTGACCTTGAATGTGGGCTGAGACAACACCACGAGACCTCACACTGCCCTCTCCCTCTCATAAAAACAACTTTTCCCAATAAGCAGCAGCTTCAAGGAAGGAAAAACCCCACAGAATAATTTCTACCCCAAGATTCCCCACATTTCAGTAATTTCAGCATCAAGAATGATTTGGGTGACATTTAATTTTGGAATAGCATCGGCCCCTGGGGACGAAACCCTTTCAAACTACTACAGCAACTGCAGTATTCTAACAAATCTAACCCCGATAAAATCCCAGCTTCCCTGGCATCTGGACAGTTGGGGGCGAGGAGGGGGGGGGAAACCCCAGCAGATGCAGAAAGCAAGCAATCAGGGCAGAGTTTATTTTAATAAACTCTTGTGACTGCAATAATCTCAGCTCTGATTAGCACTGGAGATTAAAAAATGTAAATATTTACCAGAACATCTTCAATATCCTCATGGAGTCAAAAGGGCAGTTTCTGCGTGCAGCGTGTCAGAACTACTTGCTCTGGCAAACTCTCTTATACAACTGTGGAATTATGCAAAGAGCTTCAGCATAATTAATTATATTCATTACAAAGCCAAAATATTGGAGTTTTTATTTGCTTTCTGTTCCAGCTCTGAGTTCTCTCTGCTTACTGCCTCTTGTGTGAGACTCTGACAGCTCCTTTAACAAAAGCTGTGATTCCCACTTGGCTGGAAGAGCTGCATTTAATGAAAACTAACGAGTTGCATGATGCCTGCAGTAAATTTGGGCTGCCAGACCTCCTCTAAGTCCCTTCAGGAGGGATGTCTTTGCTTGTCCTTCATTTCAGCAGCCCAGAGAAGCTGTGGCTGTCCCTGCGTCCCAGGAAGTGACCAAGGCCAGGTTGGACGGGGCTTGGAGCAACCAAGGACAGTGGAAGCTGTCCCTGGGCGGGGGGGTGGAATGAGATGGGCATTAATGTCCCCTCCCACCCAGGCCATTCCATAATTCCATGATTTTGTAAGCCCAGTACACAGTGTGGCTGTGGGGGAACATCTGCCCTGGGCTGCTGATGACACTGGTTCCCAGTAAGCTCTGAATGTAGCACATCAAAAGCAAGCTAGTGGCCTGGCTCCTTCCCCAGCTTGTTTGAAGAGGCTTGGAGCTGGTCTTAATTAACAGAGGTGCTGTGGATGGGCTGGGGCCTGTCCTGCCCTCAGTTATAGGATTACATTCCAATTAACTCACCCCGGGCACGGAGCCTGCATTTGGGGGAGTCTGAGGTGAGGCACAAGGAGCAGTGTGTCCCTGCTGACACATTCCCATTCTCTGCTGCCTTCCCACCTTTCTTCTGCTGTCTTCCCAACTTTCTGCTCCATTCCCACCTTTTCTTCTGCTGTCTTCCTACCTTTCTGTCCCATTCCCATCTTCCTGCCATGATCCCACCTGTCTCTCAATGCACAATTCCCAGTTTTGGCACTGGGCACAAGCAGCAGATAAAGATGCCACAGGTGCCACCTGCCCTTTGGTCCAGGTCTCCAAACCCACTTTCCAGGGCCCTTCACCTCATGATGGACGGCTTGGAGATGCCTCTTTTGCTGCTGGGGTTGGGTTGCTCTGGATCCTGGATGCAGCCTGGGCAGGCAGCACATGTGGAGATAACGGAGCAAAAAGCATCACCCTTCTGCCCTTAAACCCAAATTTTCTCTTCCTTGTCCCTCTTGTGCTCCCACGCCTCAGTCCCACAATGCCAGGTTTAAAATCTCCATGGGATTGGGTCTGTTGCTGATGCAGAAACCCCACTGCTGGTCTAAGCAGGAGTGAAAGCTGTGCACTGAGGGGATGACACAGAACAATAAATCCAAAGAGGTTTTTTATTGCTTAAAAAAACCCCAGCAGATGCCATGGGCCTGAGTGAGGGGAAGGAGGCAAACTTCCCTCCCTTCCAGAGGGTGAGAAATGCCAGCAAGGGCCTTTCCTGGATGCAGGGTCAATCTGACCTTGTAATTGTGGCTGTTAAATCATGCAGTGAACAGAGATGTGGTGGTGAGTTTGGGCAGGAGAGGCCTCTTTGCTTTCCCTGCCTCCAACGAAGGAAAAATTCTTGCTTTTTGGGGCAGCAAAGGTGCTTGGGGGGTGGCTCAGCAAGATGCAGGTCTCGTGCCATGGCCAGAGTGAGAGTGAAAATCGAGCCAGACAGATGGGATGCAATTCTTAATGAGAGGTAAAAGCCACCAGCTTGCTGGGTTTAAGAGACAGAAACCACAGCTGAGGGGCAAATCTTCCTGCTGAAGATCCCACCACGCGCAAAGAGCGGGGCTGGCAGAGTTTAAAAGAAAGAGGAGGAATCACCACCTCTTCCTGACATTCTTAACACATCAAAAAAAGGTACTTGGAAATACAATTTTTTTTTTTTGGAGATGTAAAAATCTGGTTTGAGTTGAGCTTGTTTCAGGGTGAGCAGAACAAGAAGAGGCTGAGCACGATGAGTTCATGCAGTCACTGCTAAAAATGGGGGGGTTTTGCTGTCAGAAACCCTGGAGCAAGAAGCCAAGTGGGATTTTTTTGACCTGCTCCATCCCTGGATCTCTTCCCACTCAGGCTGAGCCTCGCAGCAAGCCAACCATTTGATTTGGCAGCCGTGCTCGGGCCAGGCCCACCTTTTTAAGTAGTGCTGAGCTGCTAAAAGAGAAAATACAGAGCTCCAGAACTCAAGAGGAGCAGCTGTTCTTGAGTGGCAGTCAGGAGGGACAATGAGTCCCCTCCGGCATGAGGAATTGGCCTTTCCTCCCCACCCGGCTGTGAAGGAAGGGACAGGCCCGGCCCAGGCACTCAGAGTAAACAGAGGTGAGCTGCAAAGTTGTCTCCGGGCCCAGCCCTCGGACAATGGGGCCCAGAGGGAAATGGAAAAGCAAATATTAATGTTTTGCCCTTTGCACGGCCCCCGAGAAGAGAGAACAATGCCTTCTGTTGGACACCACCTTGATGTCTTCCTCCTCCTCATCTCGTGATCTAAAATGTCACCTCAGGAGCTGTGACTGCTTTGGATGGAGCAAGGCACAGCTGAGGGCTGCCTGCTTTTTCCATGCTTAATTATAATCCCATTTCTGTACCCACTCCCCAAAGCCAGGCTCCTCCTCATGAAGTAAAAACCAGAAGCACAGGAGGAATTCTCCAACCTTGACAGCAGCAATGAATCCCAGCAGCTGGGTGAGAGCACGAGGAAATACACCCAATTCCTCTTAAACCCAGCAGAAAGGGGGAGCCAAGTCCCAGGGACCAAAAAAGGGGGAACATTTTCCCGGGGACAGGCAGAGATGAGGGCCTGGCTTGTTATTTACATTCTTTATCTCTCCTGTGGGGACAGGCTGGGAGAGCTGGGGGTGCTCACCTGGAGAGGAGAAGGCTCCAGAGGGACATTAGAGCCCCTTCCAGAGCCTAAAGGGGCTCCAGGAGAGCTGGAGAGGGACTAGGGACAAGGCATGGAGGGACAGGACACAGGGAATGGCTTTAAGCTAAAAGAGGGTAGATTTAGATGGGATATAGGGAAGGAATTGTTCCCTGTGAGGGTGGGCAGGCCCTGGCACAGGGTGCCCAGAGAAGCTGTGGCTGCTCCTGCAATCCTGGCAGTGTCCAAGGCCAGGCTGGACACTGGGGCTGGGAGCAGCCTGGGACAGTGGGAGGTGTCCCTGGCGGGTGGTGGCACTGGATAATCTTTCAGCTCCCTTCCAACCCAAAGCATTCCACGATTCCATGAGGAAAATGCCTCTCCTGGCTTCACCAGCAGCCCCTGGCAGGATCTCTCGGCCACGCAGGAGAGCAAAAACAGCCACAGAAATACAGTTCAGGCTCCTTGGGCCCCCTCAGGGCTCAGCTCTGTGCAAGCCATGCTGAAACACAGCTCTCACCATGGCCTGATGGTTCCAGAGGAGAGGAGAGGAGAGGAGAGGAGAGGAGAGGAGAGGAGAGGAGAGGAGAGGAGAGGAGAGGAGAGGAGAGGAGAGGAGAGGAGAGGAGAGGGCCCTTGTGCTCGGCCATTTGAGTGGGGAAGTTGCCATGGAAATCTCTGAGTAATTAAAGCTTCCCTCTCCACTCTGCTTGTGCAGGAGCTGGGCTGCAGCACTTGGGGCTTTTCAGCTCTTGCTGGCTCCAAAGCGAGGTGTTCTCTTGGAATGAGGTTATTCCAGCAGCAGGACCTCGCCTTGGCAGAGATGTGCTGTGGATAAATGTTTGTTGTCTTCAAACAGCAGCAGTTTCTGTGGCTGAGCCTGTCCTGCCCTCGCCTTTAGTGCCTCTCCTCCAGAGTAGCAGGGGATAAGGGCTGGTGGCCTCCCAGGACACACTGCCATGGAATAATGGGATGGTTAATGCTGGAAAAACCTCCCAGATGATCAAGTCCAACCTTCAACTAAATCATGTGGCCACGTCTGTTCATTTTTTGAACATTGCAGGGATGGTGACTCCACCACTGCCCCACAGCCTGGCTGCTCCTTCAGTGAAGAAATTCTTCCTAATATCCAACCTCAATCTCCCCTGGGGTAGCTTGAGGCCATTTTCCCTCTCTCAGTCTCCCCTGGGGCAGCTTGAGGCCATTTTCCCTCATCTTATTGGCAGTTTTTCCTGGGAGAAGAGATCATCAGGTGGAGAGGGGCTGGGATATGCGCAGGTATCTCTGCTTCCTCGTAACACACTGGTTTGGAGCCCTTCTGCCTGGCACAGAAGGAATCTCTTAAAACAATTGTTTTTTTCCTTCCTTGTCACACATGTAGCCAAAAGCTCAGGTTTTTTGCTGGCTTTTTTTTGGTTTTTGTTTTGTTTTGTTTTAATAAACCTCCCAGCGTGGGATGAATCACTGTTTTATCATTCCATCTCTCACATTCTTCCCCCCAATGGCACAAGAGAAGTTGTAACTTATTAAAATCAGAGGAACAGACTGAAAAGGCTCAGCAGCAGCGAGGGTTTCTCTCCCTGCATAGCAGCCAGTAAATTATGTTTCTCTCCCTGCATAGCAGCCAGTAAATTATGCTCTCCTGTAAGGGAGCAGGTTCATTAAACTGCACCACTTTGATGTTATCTCTTGGGCTGAGCTGCAGGGAAAGTCTGGGGAAACACGTGATGCTTCTGGGGGGAAAACACTTGTTTTGTTCATTAGCATGCATTAAAGCCTGGCTGCCTGGGAGCCAGGCATCACCACGTCAATAAAGCAGCTCTGATTTCAGGTGAGAAGCAATATCCACCCTAACAAGGCAGCTGGGAGCCACCCTCAAGCTCAGGTTTTTTCACAGAGACTCCAGCCATAACATTCATGGCCAAGTGCTGCAGCCCAGGGGCAAAATTCATCCCACCAGCTCCTGACAGAGCTTTGTGTGGCACAAAGAGCTGCAGGTGCCTGCTCAGGGAAGTCCTGGAGTGAGGGTGCTGTGGTGGGATTAATGTGGTGACACACCAAGGGGAAGGACCTGGCCACCTCCTGAAAGGTCAGGGCAAGGCTGCATTGAGAAATGATGTCTTTGGTGGAAAGCCTTTGGAGAAAAATGCTGCAAACCAACTCCTTCCTGAGCCCTGGGAAGGAGCTCTCGTTCCTCTGGGGCAGGCAGGCACTAAAGGATCCTGTTTTCATGTGGATGGGAGTGTTAACATTTAAAAAACCAGCTTAAATCCCACTGACACTCATTGCAGTGGAGGAGTTCTGATCTCTTGCCTTGAAATAATTGAACTTGTCTCTTGATATCTCAATTGCAGAGCAGGGTGGGGAAAAAAGCTGGAGGTGGCTGTGCTGAGGAGCTCCAGCCTTCCCTGCTCCTGGGCAGAACCAGAGGAGGGTTCATTTTTAATGACACTGTGCAGGTAGATAATTTCACTCAAACAGGGAAGGTGGTCAGGAGAGGAGCACAGAGGATCAGCATCTTGGGTGAAATTCTCAACTGGCAAAGGTGAGGGGACAGGAGAAGGTCCTGTGAGAGAGACCAAGGAGGTGGGAAAGGCAAATGGGGAACAATGAGACTTTCCCACTGCACATCCAGGGTGCAGGGTGAGGATGGGGCTGATATTTCCCCCCCAACACTGTGCTCAGCTCCCACGTGCCTCCTGTGTTCCCAGAAAGTGCAGATGTGCCTGTTCTCTGATGGGTATCTCTCATCCCTGCAAAACACTGCTGACTGCTTCAGTAACAGACACGAGAAAAAGGCAGCTCCATTACCATTCCCCCCTCTTTATATAACAATTTGTTTTGCAGCCTGATTGCTGGCAGCAGAGGCAATTTTGCCATCAGCTTTACGGAGTCTCCCTCCTGGAAAAAAAGAAATTAAAAAAAAAAAACGACAGCAAAAAAGAACATTACGGGGCTGCACGGTCAAGTGCTCTGATATTAAATTGTGCTGAGGCAGAGCTCGCCTCCAGCAGCAGAATCCTGGAAGTTCTGCGTGGATTTCCAGCATTTCACAGCAGCAGAGACAGGGAGGTGGTGGCAGCACTGCCAGCACACCCATCCCTCCCCAGGCTCCTTCCCAAAAGGGCTTTGCCCTTGCTCTGCCCAGCTCCTGATTTCTGCAGGACCCTGGAGGTTGCTGCAGGTTTCAGGCACAAGCCCTTCACACATCCCATGGAAAACATGGGAAAAGCACTTATCCAGAGCTGGAAGTCATGGGAAAAGCACATATCCAGAGCTGGAAAACTACTGAAGCTTGGAAGATCTAGAATTAATGTAGAGAGCAGCAAATGGAGATGATGTGGCTGATCCTCGTGGGAGAAAGGTGATGGTTGTAATCAGGCTGTATTTCAAAGGGTTAAAATCAACGGAGCTCAGAGCCCCTTGCAGGGCCTCAAGGGGCTCCAGGAGAGCTGGAGAGGGACTGGGGACAAGGCATGGAGGGGCAGGACACAGGGAATGACTTCCCACTGCCAGAGGGCAGGGATGGATGGGATATTGAGAAGGAATTGTTCCCTGGGAGGGGGTGAGGCCTTTCCCAGAGAAGCTGTGGCTGCCCCTGGATCCCTGGAATTGTCCAGGGCCAGGTTGGACAGGGCTTGGAGCAGCCTGGGACAGTGGAAGGTGCCCCTGCCCATATGGAACAAGATGGTTTTGAAGGTCCCTTCCCAAACTATTCTGGGATTCTGTGTTTCTATTTCAGAGCAAAGACACCAGAGATCCAAGCTTTTGGAAATCTCTGCAGATTCCCAAATCCCAGCCAGGACGGCTGACGAGGTAATTTTTGTTTCAATGCTTTGGAAAGGAGGGAATGCAGACCAGAGCTTGGCTCATTGGTGCTGGCTGGGTCACGGTAAAAGTGTTTTTAAAGAGAAATGCGATTCTTTGGGTATTTCCCCGTGGGTGTTCCTGCCATTCCCTGTTATTTCCGGATTGCAGCAGCTGAGTCACTGCTGGCTCCAGAGGGCTGAGAAAGTTCAGGAGGAAAACTAACACCAGGTGTCCCTGGTGACCTCTGCAGAAAACCAGAGCTGGAGTTTTGCACATGGGATGAGCAGATGGAATTCGCCAAAGACCTGAAAATGGTCTGAGATCATGGGAATTAACAGCAGAAAGGCTCAGATCGGGGTGGGAAGTGAAGTCGGGAAGAGGGTGAAGTGTTTCCCTCTTGCTAAAAAAGGTGTAAAAAATGTGTTTTTTTGTGTTTTGCACTGTCCTTAATTTTGCCTGGTCTTTGAAAACTGCTGGCGGGTGAAATTTGTGGGGAGAAGCTCCACGTTTGAAGCTCCAAGCCCTAAAGTCAAATCCTCAGGAAATGTGGAATTGCTCAGGTGCAGCAGCTCTAGGGTTAAGCAGCAGTGTCTGACCCGATCAGAAGCCAAAGGCTAATCCACAAAAAGCAAATTTTAAACCCAACAATCCCCCAAGTTTTGAGTTTCCAAGCATCAGCCTGCAAAGGGGTGAGGCTGATGGGGGCATCTCAGGAAGAGGGAGCTGCTCCAAACCCTGAGGCTGCTGTGGCTGCATGGCCCAGACCCAGCCAAGCCTTTCCTGTTATCCCATGAATCTCGTGCGATCCCAGTGTGCCCATGATGTGCCCTCTGCCACCAGGTGGAGTCCCCAAGGTCGTTTGATGGGTTGCAGGTGGGGCTTTGGTCACAAACCTGAGGCAGATCCGTGTCTCCTTCAGAGGGAGAGCAGCAGGGAGTGCAGGACACCTCTGAGTTATTTTTCCTCGCAGCCCAGGCTCGGTGCCAGCGGTGCTGCCGGTATAAATAATGGAGCGTGATGACAGGGACATTTTTAAAGGAGAACAAATCGCCAGACTCCTTCTCCCAGCATCTTTGCTCTCGTCTAAAGTGATGCTAATGAGGGAGGTCACGGTGTTTCCATCTCTCCCTGCTGCACAAGCCGGGACATTTATCTCTTTTGACAAAAAAAAAAATAAAATAAAAAAAAAAATAAATCCGAACTCCTGGAACAGGCTTTCATTTTTCTCTTCGCACAGCCACTGTGTCCCTTCCCAGGGAGGAGAACTCCAGGAGCTGGGGGATGCCCTGGAGGATGCACCAGCCTTTCCCCACTGCCCTTGCTGACTACAGGGATCAGCTGGAAGGTTGGATCCCGCCAGGTGCTGCCTCGGGCTGTGTTGGGGACATCCCAGCAGCATTGGTGACAGGGCCAGCTGCCCACAGGGGGGGCTTGGGCTCAGCAGGACCCGGGGCGGGGGGGGGGGGGGGATGCTGGCAGTGCCTTCATGCAGGGATAACTTCTTGTGAGAGAGGACAGCACCTTTCTAACCCTGACCTCATATCCCAAACATCCCATTTTTTGCATGATCCGCATGGGAAGTGATCCCATTTCCAGAGCAGCACATGCCAGACCACACACACGCTGGGCTCTGCTAAGGATTTGGGTAAAACTCAATGTATATTCACATTCATGTCTGGGAGACAACACAAATTCCTGGCAGAGCGCTGCCTTTCCTTCTTGCCTTCCTTCCTCAGGAGTTCCCAGCTTCCCTGGGCTCCCAACTCCTCCTCTCCAAGAAATCTGGATGTGTCCAGAGGACTGGGATTTGGGGTCTGTTCCTCAGGGGAAGATGCTGCCTCCTCCAGACAGACTGGATGTTCTCAGGGAGGATTCCAGCAGAGCTGCCAGGGGCACAGCATGGCTCAGGCAAGAGGAGTTGACTCCTCCAGGGTGCAGCTCCTCATGAAAGTAGCTGGTGGACGTTGAAATGTGCCCTGGGCTCCAGGGAAGCTGAAAATGGTTGGAGAAGCAATTCTTGGGAGATCATAAATCCCAGAATGGTTTGGGGTGGAAGTGACCTGAAAAAACATATCATTCCATGGGCAGGGACACCTTCCACAATCCCAGGCTGCTCCAAGCCCCAATGTCCAGCCTAGCCTTGGACACTTCCAGGGATCCAGGGGCAGCCACAGCTTCTCTGGGCACTCTCAGGGATTTATTTCTCTGGCTGCCAGGTGTAAAATGGCTTTTGTCACCCGTGTAAAGTTCCATTAGGAAAGAGCAGCCACTTCCAATTATCTGTGCTGAGCCCTGTTAAATTGGTCAGGTGAGCTAAGAACCTGGAAAATGAGGATTGGCTCCTGTCAGGCACCTCAGCATCCCTCTCGATCACCAGAACCTCTCCTGCGTGACCAATAAACCTCTTGCAGCTGGGAATGGCTCTGGGCAAGCTCATGGAATTCCAGAATGGGCTGGGAAGGACCTTAAAGTTGCTCCCATTCCACCCCCCTGCCATGGGCAGGGACACTTTCCACTGGATCAGGTTGTTCCTGGGGTCCATACCTGGTTACAGTCATGGTTCACACTGAAATTTTTCCTTTATTTAACAGGAGAGAGGTGATTTTGTTCTAGTCTACCAAAAAAAAAAAAGAAAAAAACCAAAAAAACAACAAAAAAAACCCCAAAGAAAAACAAACAACAAAACAAAATCCCTGTGGACTGGTTTGTGTCCTCCTTCAGTGCAAATTCCTGACCAAATCATCTTGAAAATTCCATCCTCCACTCCCCTGCAGGGCCAGCAGCACTGGCAACCTCAAATACCCCAAGAGCCTGGCTTAGTTCCTTAAAAATAATGGAGGATTATTCCCCACTCATGATTCTTACCTCTAAAATCTGCAACCCTAATTTTTTTTTTACATGGAAAGCCAAAATTAACAATTAATTGCCTCCCCCAGGGCTTCGACAGAATAATTTAAAATATCTCAGGAAATGCAGACAGAAATCGTGGTGACACTGTCTCTCAGAAGACCTGGCTTCTTGCTTTATTCCCACAGATTGCTGGCTGATAACAAACCTCTGAGAAATATTCATCTTTTCAAAGAGAGAGACAGGAAAAAAAAAAAAAAAAAAGCCTGAGACAAGTCTAAATTCCCTGGAGCTTTCCCATTTGGTGAATGGGCTCCGTGTGCTTGACACTAATTAATTAATTTCCTCCATTTAAATTGCTGCTTCTGCATCCCCAGTCTACAGGAAAACTTACACCAGACCTGAATGCAGAAGAGGGGAAGCAGGGTTTATTTAAGGTATCGTTTAATAGCAGCGATTTTTTTTATATATATATATCTTTGGGGTTTTTTCCCTGTGTTTTGTCACCCAGATTTGGTTTGCAGCAGCCTGGGGAATAGTTAAGCTATTTTTGACCCACCTGGAGAATAGTTCAGCTGTTTTTGACCCACCTGGAGTCAGGGATGTGCTGGGAATGAGTCTGAAGCTGCCGGAGGAGCAGCAGCCTGGGAGGCGGGGGTGCTGCTCCCTCTGCTGAACCACACTGGGGTGACGGGAGCCACGCAGGAATCATCGAATTCCAGCCCGGCTGAGGTGGGACATGACCTTAAAATCCATCCAGCTTATGGGCAGGGACACCTTCCACTATCCCCACTATCCCCACTATCCCTACTATCCCCAAGCTCACCTTAGACACTTCCAGGGATGGCGCGGCCAAAACCCCATCATTCCGATATTTATACAGATTTTGAAGGGGATCTGACCCAGGATTGACCCCTAAAACGAGCCAGGAAAGCACATGGAGGTCGGGACTTTTGGGGCTGGCCATGCCCTGGGTGTCCCAGCGGTGCCACCACCCGGGCGAGGACAGCGGGGACACTGCGGGCACAGCTCCATCCCACAGTCCGACGCTTCCCTCTAGCGACACGGGAGCCAAAGAACAGGAGGAATTCCGGCAGCCGTAGGGAATTCTGTGGGATTTTTTGGCCCTCATCCTTTAAAAACCGGGCACATCCTTTAAAAACAGGGAACCCCCCACCCTGTGCTCCCACAGAACCCATGGGGTGGAACGGGATGGGCTTTAAGCTCCTTTCCAACCCAAACTACTCTCATTCCATTAAATTCCTGATTTACACCCTGGTTGTGGCTCATTAGGGTGAACAAGCTGCTGCCTTTCTCAGCAGCCCCAAAAAAACTCCCTGTGGGTCAACTCACATCGCTTTGTTAAATTTATTCTGCAGCCCAGCTGTTTACTGACTGAAAATGGGAATAAAGGCATCCAGAACACAAAATGCACATTACATGGGGAGAGTGTGGAAACACACGGGGTCCCAGGCAATGATGGAAACTCAGATTAGGCTCAGGTTCTGACGGGAAGAGAAAGGGCAGTGCTTTGCAAGAGCTGCCAGGTGTGAGGGGCTTCTTTTGCTCCCCAAAATTCTAAAGCAAGGCTTGTCACCAGGTGGCCCTAGAAAACAGCTTTTGCCTGTCTCGCTGAGCCTCCCGTGGATGATTAAATCCGAGCTTCTTGGCTTTGGTGTCCTCAAAAGCAGGAGGGAGGCCAATGTCATCCACATTTGCCAACATCTCTGTGAGTAAATTTCGGCCCTGACCCCCTTGGGCTGGCTTTGCTTCGGCTGCCAAGTACATGGGGAGGTTTCTGTGCCATGGGGAATTTGTTTGGTATCAAAGTCCCCTTGATGGCAATTTGTGGACACAGAAGACACCCTTTGATGGCATGATTGTCATGCGAGTGGCCACCACTGCTGCCTGCCTGGCATGTGGGGAACATCCCGACAGAGAATTCATCTCAGCTGACCCCGGGTGCTGAAGTGCGGGATGTATTAAGAAATTCCTGCCCCTGACCTTAATTTGCTTCTCCAGACAGCCAGAGAAACTTCCCGACAACACAAAAGGCCAAAAGATGGCAGATTTTAGCTCAGATTCCTTCCCCTGCCAAGATGTGCAGCCAGGAGCAGGGACATCTCCCACTGTCCCAGGCTGCTCCAAGCCCCAATGTCCAGCCTGGCCTTGGACACTGCCAGGGATCCAGGGGCAGCCACAGCTTCTCTGGGCACCCTGTGCCAGGGCCTCCCACCCTCACAGGGAACAATTCCTTTCCAATATCCCATCCATCCCTGCCCTCTGGCAGTGGGAAGCCATTCCTCCTTGTCCTGTCCCTCCAGGCCTTGTCCCCAGTCCCTCTCCAGCTCTCCTGGAGCCCCTTTAGGCCCTGCAATGTGCTCTGAGGTCTCCTCCCCATGATGGAGTTGATATTCCACACTGCAGGGATCAGGCAACCTTTCCCTCCCACCTGGATGAGCCAGGATAGCAGTTCCCTTCTGCCTGGAGGGGAATAACCCTTTCCCTCCCCAGCTGGGTAAATAACTGCTCTGAAGAGCTCAAAACTGGGCTGTCCCCTCCCTGTCACTGCCCAAAGTGCTCGGGGGACAGCAGGGATCCTCCTGTCCCCAGTCAGCACTGGAAAAGCCTCACTCTTCCTGCCTCGAAGCTGTTGCTGCAGAAGGAATTTGGGGATGCCTTGCATCAGTCAGGTGTAGATTAGGAGCTGAGATCTGACTTCTCCTTGATCCTGGTGTATTTTTTTTCCCCTAAACCGGGCTCCAGCTGAGCAAAGTAGCTGCAAACAGTCCTGCACCTGCTAAAGAACACGGAGCTGAATTCCCTCTGGCCATGGGGTATCTCCTTTAAGGCAGAAAAAAAACCCATCTCACCAGCCAGGAAATAAAAAAGGACAGGCAGCAAATAAAGAGTTCTGACATTTTGGGGGGGGCTAAGCAGAAATTTGTGGTGCAAATCACCCGAGGAGGCAATTTGAGATGCTGGTGATTCATGAGTCCTAAATCTCCACCAGCCCTGTGCTTTCCCTCTCTCCACAGCGAAGGCTCCAAGATTTACTGCCCTGGGAATGGGTGCTGGGAAATTGAGGGTTTTTCTAAGCCTCCTCTGCTTATCACTGGCAGCAGGGCTAATCCACTTCCCTTTCTTTTTTTTTTTTTTTTTTTTTTTTTTTGACTGGAGACAGAGTGTCACAGAAAAAATTATAGGGTGAAATGTGCATGGCTGACTCCTTCCCCAGGCAGGACTGCTTCGGTCAGGGATTTTGCCACGGTAGAAAGGGGCAATTATTACCCAGAATTATTCAGGGCAGGAATGAGGGAGGCCAGGTTGGACGGGACTTGGAGCAGCCTGGGACAGTGGAAGGTGTCCCTGCCCATGGGGATGATTTTAAGAATGGTTTGGGTTGGAAGGGACCTGAAAAAACATCTTGTTCCACCCCCCTGCCATGGCCAGGGACACTTTTCTCTATCCCAGGCTGCTCCAAGCCCCAATGTCCAGCCTGGCCTTGGACATTTCCAGGGATGCAGGGGCAGCCACAGCTTCTCTGGGCACCCTGTGCCAGGGCCTGCCCACCTTCCCAGGGAAGAATTTCAGCTTGTCATGGTTTAACTTAATGATTTTACAAGTCTTTTCCAGCCTAAATGACTCTGTGAATCCTTGGCACCCGTCTTAGGGCAGCAGGGAATTTGGGGGTGTGGATGCAGCAGATAAACCCTAAAAGCTGCTGATGCCTCAACCCCTGAAATGATCACAGGAGGAAATCCAACTTTCCTCTCTCTTCACACTTACAGGATTTTATCCCAAGCATCCAAGCAGACAGTTAGGACATCCAAAACTGAGCACAGGTGTTTAGGGGGGAAATAAAAACGTTGTTCGGCTGAACCCGGAGTGTGAGGCAGCCCCGTGTCCCCTCCCGGTGCCCTCATCTCGGCAAATCACGGGAACAAAGGCTGCTGCTTTTGTCCCTGCCTGCTCCAGTCATGAACACGGTTTGTTCCTCCTGCCCAATTCCATGGCTTGGCGGGGGAAAAGGGACGGGCAGAGTTGGGGCTGCAGTGAAAGCAAAGCGCCAGAAGAGAGATTTGGGGTGAAAAATCACAGTCACGGTTTAACTGCGAGGCCGTGCTTGGGCTGTGAGGGTTTGCAGAGGACATGTCCAGACAGTTTTCACACCTCTTTATCCAGAAAAAAAAAACAAAAACAAAAACAAAAACAAAAAAACAAACAAACAAAAAAAACAAAAACAAAAAAACAGTAAGCCACTGCATTTTGTCCCAGGGTGCCAAGAAGGAGAAAAGCTTGTAAAGCTTTGTTATGAATGTGAATCCATGAAGTTAAAAAAAAAAAAAAAACTAAAAAAAATTCTAATACATGCCTGTCCTGGCCCTGTACTCCTCCAGCTGCTTCCACTCCTGGCTGCTGGACTACTGGATTTTGGGTTGCCTTGGAAAAGTTTTTTTGACACCAATTCGTTCAGAGGAAGAGTTCATTCCTCCTGGGTGCGTGCCTGTTTCGGTGTTTCCTGGGGCCGAGGCTCTAAAAGTCAGCTTTTAAGCTGGTCCTTGGAGGACTTTGCTCCGCCTGAGGAGGCATCTGAGGTCATGAAAAGGAGCTGAGCTGCTGCTGTGCTGCAGATGAACGGATTATTCCTCCCTCCTGCATTAGGAGCTCTGTGGATTTAGTAATTTCTCCACTATGATGCTGTTTTTATCGCCCCTCCATCCCCGCCTCCACACATCTCTCCATCCTCCATCCACCCAGGAGACATCTCCGAACCACCAGACCTTGATGTTTATCCCAGGAGCCCTGGGAAGGAGCGGGCAGGGATGGAGGGACCCAGGCTTGAAGGCGGGAGGGTGAAACAAAACACTGGAAAACACCCACGGGAGGCTCTCTCCGGAAACCACTGGACAAACTGGTGGCAGAGGTGTGAATGGAGCTCTCAGAAAGATAATCTGGTGTTAAACATGTGTTGTCCGTCTGTCTGTCTGTCCTCATTTCCCTGCGTTCCTCTCCTCTGCCCCATTAAACCTTTCCGGGGGTGCCCGGCTGTGTCACCGAGCCGCGCGGAAAAAACGCCGCCTTTCCCGGGAGGAAGGAGTCTTCTCCCTCAGAGTTCATATCCCAAAGGCTCCCATGGGACTCCCAGGCTCCCGGGATCCTGCAGCACCTGGCCTCGTTATGCAGCGAGTGGGAAATCCTTGGAAAGGAAAAGAGTGGATGAAGGGGAGAAGGAGATCCCCAAAAGTCTCCCCAGGGTCTTCCCCCCACCATCGGGGCTCACAAACTGGGATGAGAATTCCCTACACGGTGTTTCCGCGCCTATCTCAGCTCACATTATCCCGAGAAGGAGCTGCTTGGACAAAAATCATCCCCAAAACCAGCTGGAGCCCCCGATCCCGTGCCTTGTCCCAGCACCGGCTATTCCAGAAGTGCCACCGCATCCCAGGCATTAGGCACAGGCATGTCATTAATTATCCCCGCGATCCCCAGCCCTAATTACAGCCCTGGCCTGTTCGCTTTGTTTGGGCCGCCGTCCCTGCCTCGAACGCGGAAACAAAAGGCAGCAGATCGGGACAAGCGATGCCACAAAGAAGGAGGGAGAGAGGAGCCTGCGCGTTCCAAGAGTTGGGATGCTCCCTGCAAACCGATTTTTCCCCCCTCTTCGGGTCACGAGATTTGGCAGAAAGCTCCGGCAGAGGCTGCTGCTCCGAGGTTTCGCTTTGCCCGGGTGATGAAGGGCTAATTGGATGCAGATTAAAAATCGCTATTAGGGATAATCCCTGCGCGGCCGCGGAAGCGCGGGGAGCATCCTTCCCTCAGCTCCGGGACTCCGGGCCCCTTTGTATTCCCCCCCAAAAGAGGCAAGAAAAAAATTGATAAAGAATGAAAAAAAAAACAAAAAACCATAGTTGGAAGCGCAGGATGAGCTGGGGGAAGGGAGATGGGATGGGGGAAAGCTGGGAAGAAATAATTGCCATGTCTGGAAACAGTTACTATGGCAGCAAGTCTTGGCGCCGCCTGAGCGAAATGTTGGGGACCGGCAGCGGTCCCTTTGTCACATCCTCAGCCGCACATTTAGATGCTAATGCTGCCTTTAACCTTGGCTGCTTAACCTTGCTAGGAGGGGAAGGGCGGCGATGGGGGAGAAAAAGCAGCGAGAGGCGGGGGGTTTGTGGAAAAGATGGGTTTCCTCTCCCTAAATTTGCCACCGAACGGACTTGGCAGGCTCCTCTCGGCCGCGATTAACGCTGTTATTTCTGCGCTTAATATTCCGCGGAGGTTTTTACCAGCTTATTTATGGATAGCTGGCATTAGCTGCGGCATAATTCACCGCGACGACGCTCCCGTTTATCTCCATCCCCTCGGGATTGTCTCATCCGGGCCGGTTTGGAGAACATCCCCAGGTTTGATCAGCCTGGCTATCTAATCTCGGCTTTATTTAGAACCGGCGTGAAAAATAAAAGGAGGGGTGCGCAGGAGGGAAGGCTCCCCTCTGGGCTTTGGGTGGCGAGAAAAGGAATTTTGGTGGCCCGTATGGCTTTTCTTGAGGCTCCAAGCAGCGGGATGACAGAGAAGGGAGGGAGGGAAGGAGAGGGGGAATTCCCTGGGGAGCACTACCTGGCACAGCACCGAGAGCTGAAACAGCATCTCCGGCGCTCCCGGCCCCGAGCACAGGCTCACGGCCCGAAGGTAAATTCCCAAATCCCAGCCCTACTGCACACAGATTAGCCACTCATTCCGGGAGCGGCCCGGGATGCCCTCGCTCCGGGATTATCCTTCACAGCGGCGTTTAAGGAAGCTTTTGCTGGAGCAGTTCAGGCAGGAAAGACGAGAGCGGTGCCAGCGCCGGATCTGCCACTCACAGATATGACCCTATTCTTCTATTTCTGGCATTTTTTATTCCTCTTTAATGCTCCAGAGTCAGGTGATCGCTTACAGCTTTCTCCACGTGCTCTCAGAACCTCCTTTCTTTGGTGGCAGAGTAAAGCCTGAGCTCACACCAGCTCAAAGATCAGCCCAGAACAGCCCTGGTGCACAAAATATTTCCATTTTCCAGCCCATCCTGTGCCTGTGCCTCGACTTTGGATTGGCAGTGCCGCCTCACACGTGCCAAGGAGTGTTTCTCCCACCGGGCACAGAGCTCCCTGCGTTTTTCCCGCTGTCAGCACACAGTGATTGCCACTAAGCCGTGCCCAGTGTGGCCTCCGAGGGCCGCAAAAGCGAGCTGACTGTATTTTTAATGATGGCATGTGTTAATAGGTAGCCTTATCTCCATTCAAAACCTCCACACGTGTCCTCAGGATGAAATACAGATGTGAGAAATTATCCCACTCCAGCCCAGCAAATCCTCGCTGCATGCTGAGGGGTGAAAGCATCTTAAATTAAAAGCAGTATCTGTCTTCTGCAGTGCACTTCTTTCTCTGGGGCTTTCTGGCTGAGCTGTCACACAGAGGCGAGATTTATTCTACAAAAGATGTAAAAGAGGCGATGGGTGATATTGTAGCAACCACCCTGCTGCTGCTTTTTGGCTCAGGAGTGACAGCAGAAATAAAAGCAACAGCTCTGGCTCAGGTTTTGCCCAGAAAAGCTGTGGCTGCCTGGAAGTGCTCAAGGTCAGGTTGGATGGCTTGGAGCAGCCTGGGATAGTGGGAGGTGTCCCCGGATGGAACTGGATGTTTAGTTGGAAGTAGATCTTTAAGGTCCCTTCTGTGGATAACTGGGACAGAAGTTCCATGGCTTGGGGCTGTCCAGCCGTGGAGACCTCAGGAGTTTTGACAGGAGCTGGGGACACTCACAACCTTTCCAAAATAAGAAATCCCAAAGGCATTAACAGCAGCCATCAACATTAGTGCCATCCCTGCCCTGGATCCAGCACAGGTGAGGCTTTCCCCTCGTGGCATCTCTCAGCTTTGGGACACTGTGACAGCTGCAGGGGACACAGATGCTGCTCATTGCTCTAATGCTTTCCAGCTCGAATCACTACCGGTGCCACTTTCCCTGAAGAGCTGTGCCTGAACAGCTTCTGGTGCAGTGGAAAGTCCCTCCTGGTGTCTCACCTGCAATGAATAATCCCAGAATCTCAGAATGGTTTGGGTTGGAAGGGACCTTAAAGCTCATCCCATTCCACCTCCTGCCATGAGCAGGGACACCTTCCACTGTCCCAGGCTGCTCCAAGCCCCGTGCAACCTGGCCTTGGACACTTCCAGGGATCCAGGGGCAGCCACACCTTGGCTTGGTTACTGTTTTTAGGGGGTTTTTTTACTGCTTGCTGCGGTCGGTCACGATGACAAACATGAGGATAACCAAGCTTCCAGCACAGAGGGATGGCGCTCCCGGGGGTCCCCGAGGAGCAGAAGCGCAGGCAGGGCCAGGTAAAGCTCAGGCGGGGCCAGGTGAAACTCAGGCAGGGGTGGTGCAGGCACACGCGATCCGGGCAGGACGCGGGGCGGAGCGGGAGGAAGGCGGCGGCGCGGCCCCTCCTCCTCCTCCTCCTCTCCTCCTCTTTCTCTTCCTCCTCCTCCTCCTCCTCCTGCCGGGCGGGGCGGGGGTCGGCAGTCGCCGCGTGGAGCCGAGCTGCGCGTTCCCGATCCCCGATTATCCCGAATCCCAAATCCGCGCTCCCCGCTCCCGGCTCCCTCCGCCGCCCCAGCCGTGCCCCCGCTGCGGGCCGGCGGCGCGGGGATGGGCGCGGGGCTGTGAGCGCGGCCGCTGAGCCGTGGCCATGGGGAACATCTCCTCCAACATCTCCGCCTTCCAGTCCCTGCACATCGTCATGCTGGGCCTGGACTCGGCGGGCAAGACCACGGTGCTCTACCGCCTCAAGTTCAACGAGTTCGTCAACACCGTGCCCACCATCGGCTTCAACACGGAGAAGATCCGGCTCAGCAACGGGACGGCCAAGGGCATCAGCTGCCACTTCTGGGACGTGGGCGGCCAGGAGAAGCTGCGCCCGCTCTGGAAGTCCTACAGCCGCTGCACCGATGGCATCATCTACGTGGTGGACTCAGTGGACGTGGACCGGCTGGAGGAAGCCAAGACGGAGCTGCACAAGGTGACCAAGTTCGCGGAGAACCAGGGCACGCCGCTGCTGGTCATCGCCAACAAGCAGGACCTGCCCAAGTCGCTGCCGGTGGCCGAGATCGAGAAGCAGCTGGCCCTCCACGAGCTGACCCCTTCCACCACCTACCACATCCAGCCCGCCTGCGCCATCATCGGCGAGGGGCTGACGGAGGGCATGGACAAGCTCTACGAGATGATCCTCAAGCGCAGGAAGTCCCTCAAGCAGAAGAAGAAGCGGTAGAAGCCCCGCCGAGGCGGGGAGGGATGGGGGAGCAGACAAAGGAACCGAGGGGGAGACAGAACCAAAGCGATTCTTTTGGGTTTAATCGTTCTTTTTTTTTTTCCTTTTTTTTTTTTTTTCCCCCTCCTTCCCCAAAGGACAGACAATAGTGGTGATAACAAAGCGGCTCCCGCCAGCCGAGTCCAGATCCCGGAGCTCCCCTCTCCCACCGCCCCGTGCTCCTGAGGGTCTGATCCGGACTCCCTTGAGCTGGAAACGTGGGAAAACGGGATGAATCCCCCCTCTCCATCCTCCGGGACCGCCGATCCTTTGTGTGCCGGGGGGCCAACAGGGCAGGACCCTGTTGAAGCGCGTTCGAGCGGAGCCCAGCGTGCTTTTGGATCTTCAACGTGGGCATTTTGGGGCGCGGGAGGTGTCGATGCCAGCCCCCCCCCACGCATTTTGGGGCGGGGGGTCGATGCTGCGGGGGGTCCGGACGCACCGAGGCTCGGCAAGGTCGGCGGGGAGGGTGATCCCTGTATCCCCGCATCCCTCCCCGGCGGTGGGAAGGGGTGTTGAAAGCTCGGGGGGGGGCGGGGGGTGGGGGGGGTGGACCAGCAGAAAATGTCTTGGGGAGGCGGGCGTGATGGGGAAGGGGACACCCACCCACGCACCCTGGCCGGTGTTTTAGGGTGCAGAGCAAGGACGGGCAGCTTTTGGGGCGGGGGGGAGGATGCGACACCGGGGTGCTGAGCAGCTGCTGAATGGTGCAGAGCTTTAAGCTCATTGCTTCAAAAAAAAGGGTAAAAAAAGGAAAAAAACCCCAAAAAACCCAAGGGTTTGGGGTGAACGCTGCTGGAAGCGTTTGGAGGGGTTGTGCAGGACCCCCGTTTGTCAAGGGTTCGATGGTGTCACCTTCTGCAGCAGTCCCCGCAGGTGTGCATTGTCCCCGCGCACGGGCTGCTCCCAGGTGCGGCTCCGGGGGTGATCCAAGCTAGGGGTTACTCGGTAAAACCCCCCTAAAAAAGGCTGAGCTTGGGGTTCTGGCCGCTGTGCTGCTCTGCAGTGGGGCAGGAGGCCAAGTCGGGGCGGGGGGGGTCATGGCAGGGCAGGATGGATGGATGGACAGACAGAGATCGCCGGAGCCTGCAAAGAATCTCTGCTGGAAAGGGAAGATGGCAGGGGGTGAAGAGGCTTGGGGGGATTGTGGTAGGTTTTTAATAAAGATTTGAACCTGATGAAAAGCCCCTGGCTTCCCCCAGTAGCCACATGGGCAAGCTCTGCCTGCAGAGCAGCCCGGGTAAGGTCGGGCCTGGCCGCTTCCTCCTGCAGGTGAACATTTTGGTACCTGCGTGGGGCTGGGCACCAAAATCCACTTGCTGTGTGTTTCAGCCTGGAATCCGGCTCTCCGGGGTCCCACAGAGCTGAAGCAGGCAGCCCTCAGGGGCCAAATATCCTGAATTTTGAGGCAAGGCAGGATTTTCTGGTGATTTTACACCAGCCTTCCCATTTGCAGACCCCTTCCCAGAGCAGCCACCGAGCAGAAAAAAGCAAAATGCCCTTCGGGTTTTGGGAGGTTGATCCTCCCCTTGCAGCGACGAGCACCTTCCAAGCAGCATTTTTTTTGGGAGGGGGGTTTGTCAGGAAACAAATGTCGCAGCCGAGTTGTGTTTCTTCTCCTCTGGCGGGGTTTGAGTTCCCGGCACGAGTCCCGACTTGTGTGGGCTGGTCCCACCCGTTCAGGTGGCTCTCTTCCCGCTCCCTCGGGTTTCCCTGCTTTGTCTTCACCTCCAACACTTTGGTACTTGCTGTCGAGAGAGAGAGAGAGAAAAAAAAAAAAGGATTATTTATTTTTGATGCCACAGAAGCCACATGTATTAACCCCTTTTTGGGAGAGCGACCTGTTTGAGATGTAAAAGCTGCGTTGACCCCAGCAGCTCCAGGGGGATCCGGTTTCAGGAGTGACACCTGCAGGCTGTAAGTGCTGGGGTTTCACCTCCTGGCTGGTCTTGGTTTAGCAAATGCTGGCTGTTTTTATGGAGCTGGGAGTTTGTTCCACCCAGCTGAGCATCCCCTCGGAGAGGTGGCAGAGCCCTGGAAGGTTCAGCTGAGCCGGGTGGGACGCTGTGCCCGTGCCCTTTGCCAGCCGCTCTGTTTCTGCAATAATTAACAAGACTTTTCCGGCGAGCAGCTCCTGGCTTCCGTGGTGTTTGAGTCATGTTCCACCAGCACCACCTGGGTTTTCTGCCCATGTGGAGATGAGCGTCACCCTCGGAGGGCTGCACGAAGAGGGGACAGCTCCCGAGGGGAGCTGTCTGGGCTCTCTGCGAGGTTATGCATCTTCTCAGATGATGGGTTTTTTTTGGCAGGTCTCATTCATTCCCCCAGGTCCCTTTGCCGTGTTCCCACCCACTGCCATTGTCCGTCAGTCTCTGTTCCTCCTGTCTTTCCTTTTTTTCCTTTATTTTTTTTTTAAAGATGCAGACATAATGCTGTGAACTGAAATAAATTATTTATACAATGAAAGGGCCTGATAAAAAAAAAAAAAAAACCAAAAAAAAAACACCAGTGTTTCTGCTCGTTTCTCAATGCCAGTGCTGCGTTTTGTGCGGTTTGAAGGAGGTTCCTGCTGCCTCCCCGAGGAGAGGAGACAAGGGGACAGAGAAGTGACCCTGCCGAGGATCCAGTGTCACGAGTCTGTCATGTGGCAGCCCGCTAGGACATAGGGGACATCCATAATTTGCTGGTTAATGAAATACGAGCTTTTTTGCAGGTCTCTTAATGTCCTTGCATCTCCGCTGCTGTCTGTGAGAAGAGATGGGGGGATTTTGTTCTGCCACCTCCTCTGATTTTAAATCCGTGTTAAGGGGGCGATCACGCAGAGGGAGAAGTTCCCATTTGTGTTCAGTGTGGCTTTTTTTAAACGGGTGGCCTCGGGCGAGCGGTGGCAGAGAGCCAGGACTGCAGGGGTTAAAACACCACTTGGGAACAGGATGCTGCAGACAGAGCTCGAGGTTGCCTCTGCTCCTGGGTGGCTGCTGACACAGGAAACCCAGGGTGACATTTTGGTGGAGCTGGGTGGTAAATGACTTTTTCTTTTTTTTTTTTTTAGGTTTTTTTTGGTTTGGTTTGGTTTTTTGTTGGTTTTTTTTTTTAATGATGACGAGGCAGCCAGAGGGGAAATGATGAGTTTGACTTGTGAAAGTGAGACTTAGAAGGGCTTGGGGTGTTCTCAGCCTGCCCAAGGTTTGGGGGGTGAGCAGTGCCTGGGTGAGGGGATGCAGTGTCTGCTCTGCAGGGTCAGGGATGGGGGGCTCTGAAGGGTGACAGGGCCCCAGGGAATGGCTGGAGCTGTGTCAGGGGAAGATCAGGCTGGATATCAGGGAAAGGCTCTTTCTCCAGAGGGTGCTGGGGCACTGCCCAGGCTCCCCAGGGAATGGGCACGGCCCCAGGCTGACAGAGCTCCAGGAGGGTTTGGACAGCACTCCTAGGGATGCACAGGGTGGGATTGCTGGGGTGTCTGTGCAGTTGGACTGGATCCTTGTGGATCCCTTCCAGCTCAGGATATTCAGGATTCTGTGAACCTGAAGGCTCATCCAGTGCTGCAGCTGCTGAGCTGCTCTCGAGGCTCAGAAATCCCTGGAAGCTGAGCTGGACATTCCAGGATTGAGCTGTGGTTTGATCAGCTGCCCCCGACTCCTCTGAAGGTGCAGCTCCCCACGGGTTCCTTCCCCACCCACACCATCACTGCTGGGCTCCTGTCCCTCTGCCACATGGTCCAGTGCTCCTGGAGATGCTCCCGACCATCCTCTGGCCCCATATTCCATGTGCACCTCTTGGTTTCATGAATCTGAAAGCCCAGCAGTGGATGCTGCAGTGCCCCCACTTTCCTTAGCCTGAAGGGACTTGTCCTCACTGGTCCCACGTGGCAGGAGCTGATTTTTGGGGGTTTTCCAGCTGGCCTGGAGGTGTGCACGCTGACATTGTGTCCCTGGACGGGCTTGTCTGTGTGCCAGGGGAGCTAGCCTTTGGACCCTTGGGCACCACATGGAGCTGGGGGGCAGCTTTCCTCCTGGTTTAAGGTTTTCCATCCCTTTCCCTGCCATGGGGGAAGAGAAACAGCTGCCAGCGTTTGGGCTGTGGCTTTGAGAGGCTGCGTGTGACTCTGCAGCTGGATCTGCCCCCTCCCACAGCGCTGGGGAAGGAGCTGGGATATCTCCCAGGGTTTGCGGGAAGAGGCTGTGCCCTGTGGCCAGCGGAGCTCCCTGTGCTTCCAGCGGCAAGGACGGACATCCTGCTTGGAGCAGCGGGTCCTGGCGGCCGGAGAGTGCTTCTGTCAGCAGGGGGGAGGCGGTGTTTGGGCCAGTTGTCATGAAAACATTGCACAAGGGGCCGCTGACCTTGCAGCGCCCCTGTCCCTGATGGATGGGGCTGCGCCGCCTCCCCGGGCGGGCAGAGCGGCCAAACAGCGAGGGACCGTCGCCAGTGTGATGTTTGGGGACCCTGGTGGCACGCAGGGATGCTGCCCCTGCACTGGGCTGGCTGGGATGAGGAGCAGTGAGGGGTTGTGGGCTGCATCAGCTGAGAGGGACCCAGAACATTCCAGCTGGCAGAAGAGGATGGATCAGGGCTGGGAGCAGCAAGGCAGGACGGGAATGAGCAGAGATGAGCCACCAGTGTGTCCCCTGTCGCTTCTCTGCTGGTCCCTGACAGATCCCCCTCTCTGAAGGCCACCTGAGTGATCTCCAAGTGTTCCCATGGACAAGGGAACACTTGGTGGATCCCACTTTTCCATGCACACAGCTTCCCTCTGCTGCAGGTCCTGCCTTGCCTCGTGCTGCATCAGCTCCTTCTCCGTCTCTTCCCTGGCTTTGCCTTTTTAAGCCAAATCCCTCCTGCTTTATTTCAAATGGGATTTGCTTCCCCAGCAAGGATCTTTGAAAGGATCATCCTGGTTAATGCAATATGGAGGGTGCTGCATCCTCGGAGCGTGGCAGCTGCTGCACAGCACCAGGTGCTCCTGGCCAAATTTTGGGGCAGCCTGAGGATGACCATCACTTTAAAACTGATCAGAAACCACTACCAGAAGAAAGGGAAAAAAACCCCCCACAGTGATTCAAGTGTTGTTCACTTCCTTTCAGGCAGCTCCATCCTGGAACTTCTTCCACAGGAATTACCCCCAAATCACCAGAACTGTGTGTCTGAGCAGCAAAAGGCCACTGTTATGAGTCAATTTAAGTACTTTGCACACAATCCATGCAAAAAAAGAAAAAGTCCTGCTGGCCTGGCAGGGCGAAATTGAGACATTTCAGCACGAGGATGGTTGAATATGGAGAGCTCAGCCTGGGAATATTTGCTCTAATAAACCATTCTGTTTATTTCAGCTTAGCCTGTGTTTGCTTCCCTCAGACATCCGTGTGAGGTTTGAGGGAGGAGAGCTCACCAAGCCCATCAGACTCTCCAGCAGCCACATTAAAACACTGCTGGAAGGTGAGTTCTGGGGCCTGGACACCCCTCAGGTGACCAGAAGGAATTCCTCATGCCCAGTGACCACCTGTCCTCCCTCCTGCCTGATGGCATCCCACAGCTTCCCAAAATGCTGGAAGCATGATGGGAATTTGTGAGAAGGGCAGAGAGCTCTTCATCAGCCCACAGATGAGATTCTTCTCATTTTACTATTAGTCATCCTTATTTATTGCTGTGAATAATGTAATAAATAGGAATTCTAACTAGTATAAATATTAACAATAATACAATACATATATTTATTAATAAATAGTGATTTAAAACAAAAAATAAATAATAAAAGGGTGGTGAGGCACAGGTTGCCCAGAGAAGCTGTGGCTACCCCATCCCTGGAAATGTACCAGGCCAGGCTGGAAGGGGCTCGGAGCAACCTGGGATAGTGGAAGGTGTCCCTGCCCATGGCAGGGGGATGCAACTGGATGGTCTTCAAGGTCTTCCAACCCAAACCTGGATTATTTTTATTGTTCAGCCCAAATTTTGCAGCTGGGGTGAGCTGCTGTCAGCTGAGAAAGGTTCTCGGGATCCCTTGATGCTGGAGAATTCCCAAAGGATGGGGACTGGGGAAACAGGCACTCCCAAAGTTCCTGATCCCACCTGGCATTGCTTTCAAGTATTTTGCTGTCAGGAGGACAGCAGGACACAAAGCTGGGCCTAAATGCAGGTTTTTTAGTTTCCTGCCTAACCTTGGTCACATCACTTAACTTGCTCCAAACTTCTTTTCCACAGGGATAAAAGGAAATTGCCAACATTTTTCTCACTTCCTAGGTTTAAAAAAATCAGCTGAGGCTGGTGTGATTCTCAGATCCCCATGGTAAAGATGCTAAACCTGCAGGATTGTCCCATCCCTGGTGGGGAAAGGGGCTGAAGGCTGAGGGTGGGGGGAGATTCCTGCAGATCCAGGTCCTCCTGCTGTGTTGTGGGCACCAGAGCTGCACCAGGGCTGGCTTCAGCTCCCAGCAGCTCCAGGCTTCATTTCTGAGCTCTCTGAAACCCTCCAGATGTGTCCTCCAAGTTGTGGTTGTGAAAGGGAAGTTCACGACCCATCCTCACTCCCTGACCCCACACCCGCGGCGCGGGCATCAGGGGTGGCACAGAGGCTCCTGTCCCCACCACAGCCCCCTGTCCCCAGGGCTGGGAGCAGCTCGGGGCTCTGTGATCCACCCACAGGGAGGTGAGGCAGTGGGAATTGGGAACATAGGGCCATTGTTGTGCTGGTTAATGTTTAAACAGCCCCTGGAAAGCCCCTCCCGAACAAAGGGGGCCCTCTCTGCTCTCTGGCAGCTTCCCCACCCTCCTGCTGCCTGGTGGGAATGTCCAGGGGCTGGAGGGGGAATGGCAGTGCTGGAGGTTTCCATGCTCTTCCCGACAATCCTGGGATGCTCAGGAGGGAGCTGCTCGAGAGGACAGTGGGTGCTGGGGAGGAATAAACACCAAAAGTAACAACTCACACACCATTCTTCACAGAATCTCACAATGGTTTGGGGTGGAAAGGCCTTAAAATTCATCCCATTCCACCCTCTGCCATGGGCAGGGACACCTTCCACTATCCCAGGGTGCTCCAAGCCCTGTCCAGCCTGGCCTTGGACACTGCCAGGGATCCAGGGGCAGCCACAGCTTCTCTGGGCACCCTGTGCCAGGGCCTCACCACCCTCACAGGCAGGAATTCCTCCCTAAATTACTTCTTGGAGCCTGTGCTTGGCTGTTCCACAGTCACATCTGCAGAAGAAATGGCTTTCAGCCTTCCCTGTGTGCCTGGGCAGGGCCTTCCCTCCCAGGAATGGCGAGGGGGCAGCACCTGGTGGTCCCAGGGAGGTGGGGGAGCCTTCTGCTGCCTCAGCCCAGCCCTGGGACCTGCTGCCTTCCTTCTGGGACTCCCAACTGCTCCAGAGTAGCTCAGACTGGGCAGGAGGTACCAAGGGTGGTAAAAAATCATCCTCTGCCAATTTTCCCTGCAGATTGTGGCACCAAACATCTTCTGAAGCAGCCCAGCCTCTCTGGAGGTGCTGCCCATTTTTCCTCACGGGGCTGTGATGCCCAAAGAGCTGAGAATTTGTCCCTCATCAGCTGCAGAACTTCCTGCAGGACAAATAAACCACCTGGGGTCCGTCCTTCTCCCCCTGTGAGGGCAAAGCAGGTGTGGACAGCTAAAACTATTTAATACCCCTGAGCATCAGCATTTTGTGTGTCCCAGGGAGCTGCTGGGGTGCAGTGGGTGAAATCCAGATTTATTACTGGAGAGGAAATCCTGCTGTGACTACCTGGAGCATGAGGGGGCCATAAACCCATTGGGGAAAAAAAGAGTCCTGCTGGAGTTTTACCACTGTGGCCTGAGGGTTTGTCACCTCTGAGGGCTGGCTGGGCTCTGGACAAGGGAAAGCCTGGGAGAAGAGGATTTGGGGTCCATGGGCAACACCCTCATCCCACAGCCAGGGGCTGGATGCAAAGGGACACAGTTTGGTGCTCCCAGCCCTGGGGATGGGTTGCTAACTCCAAGGCTTGATATTTGTCATCCAGTGGCCCATGGGAGACACCTGGGTGCCCAAGGCTCCTTTCTTTTTAGCTGGATAATGGAGAGAGTGAGGCAGGAGAAGGGGAGGGAGAAGGCAGAGCTGTGTCTGCTGAGACCACGGGGATGTTTGAGCTCCTTATCCATAATTCCTGGCCAAGAAGTTCTGGATATGTGGGGGGTTTTATGTATATTTCTATATGGGTGTTTATATCCCATCCATGTTTGGGTTTTTATATATATATCTATATCTATCTATCTATCTATCTATCTATCTATAGATAGTTATAGATATATATAGAGATATGTATAATTTATATATATTTATAAAGATATATTTATTTTATATATTGCCTATTATTTAGATATTTATAAATATATAATGGTTATTTTATATATACATAAATAAATATATTGATTTATAATTTATATAAATTTACTTAAATCTATATATCATTGCACACAGGGAAGGATATATTGCAAATATTCCCTCAGGTCCTTCTGCCCCCCTTGAAGAGGAGCTTTAAGGTGTGGATGTGGCACTTGGGGACACAGTTTAGTGGTGACCTTGGCAGTTTGGGACTCCATGATCTTAAACAGCCTTTCCAACTCTACCACTCTCTATTTGTCCTGGTGGTTGGAATTTCCAGCCCACAGCTTTTCCCATCCTGTGCTGGGTTATCCCTTAGCTCCAGCAGCTTTCCCCCCACCATGGATGTGTTTATGGAGGCAATCACAGATCTCTGTGACTGATCCACATCCCCATTAAATTATTTGGTCCCATTTCTACTCTGGGATAAGAAAGTCAGGGTATCCCCCAGACTCTCAGCTGGAGGTGGCAGGGATGCTTTTTTGGGGCTAGAATGAGGTGTTTTGGGGTGTTTGGCTGGGCACAGAGATTTCCCCTGAGCTCTGAAGTGGAAATGTTGCCCATGGAGTGGTGTTTGCCCAGCCCCTGCTCCCAGCAGGCTCAGCCAGCTCATGTCCTGGTGATCCATTAACCAGGGGGGGAGAGAGGCCCCTGTGCAAACCTTGGCGTCTGCAGGGGAGCTGCCTGGAAAGCAGCCAGTGCTGCTCTTCCCTGGCCATCCACACAAAGAAAAAACCAACATACCCGAAGATTCATCAAAAAAGGAGCCATTTCATGGAAATGCTGGTGGCAAAGTGCCACGGTGAGGGGGGGCAAGAAGGGAGCTGCAATGACCTTGGGCCTTTGGATAATGCTGGCACAATATTGCTGGGATGGATCGTGCTGGCTCTGAGACGGCTGTTTCCTGGCAATTTTGGAAGGAATTTTGCATTATGAAAGGTGTATAATGAAATTTGGGCAGGGCACAGGGGGTATTCTCCATGCTGGCGCATCCAGAAATTTCCGGCATTGGTGGCCCAGGAATCCCAGGAAACTCTCAGAACTGGCAGCAGGAGAAACCCTATCCCATTTTTTCCCCCAGCTTCCAACATCCTGCCCCCTCGGAGCTCCTTTTATCAGGAAATGTGCAGGAAAACTGTTGCATTTCTGGTGATCTGAGCTCCCTCTGCCAAGACAAGACCCAGCTTGCAAAGCATGTGAGTGATTTGTGTGTAGATAACAACGAGAGGGAGAGCAGCAGGCAAAAGGGGTTTGTCTTTCATTCCGCTCAGCTCTGCTCCTGAGGCTTTGCCCTACCCAGAAAAGTTATTCCTGATTATCCCAGGGGGATTAATCCATGTGGGGACCTTCCTGAGCCCTCCTATTTGCTTTAAGTAATCCACTGTGGATGCAATTGCTGAATAGTATTAAAAAAAAACAACCAAAAATTACTTTTCTCCCCCAAATTCCCCCTAAACCTGTGTTCTTCTGCATCCTGGACTGGTTTTTCCCTACAGGCTGGTCCTTGGGAACACAGCAGGAATAAATCCAGCTTCCACTCTCCAAAACCTTCCTGGTGCTGGCACAAACCAGAAGCCCTGACACATTTATTCATTCATTCATTTATTTATTTATTTTCATAGAAAAACCCTACAAAGGGCAAACATAAAACTTGTGAGCGGTATCATGGCAGACGAAGAGTTCCAATAAATAGATTTATTACCTGAAACACCAGGAGATTTCTGACTGCAGGAGCTTTGCAACTCTGAGAATCCTTTAAAATCCTTTAAAAGGTGCCCTTTTGGGTGAGAGGAACCTCGGCAGCTTCAGGTCTGAGTGGGAAAATAACACAGGAAAATTCCCACAAGGCTCAGATGTTTTCTTTTACCCCCTCTCGCCATCTCAAAAGGGACTGATCGGTGCCTTTTCAATGCAGGGAGATGTTAAGCCTAACCCTGAATTCCTCACTCCATCCCCAACAACACATCCATGGATAATATGCCTTTAATTACTATTAATTGCTTAATCGTGCTCTGCTTGAGACACTGCCTGAACTGCTCACAAACAAGCTCTGGACATGCACAGGCCATGATGGAGACAGCAAGGCCCTTCTTAAATCCCATTCCCTGCAGGTTTTGTCCCTTAAATCCCATTCCTTGCAGGTCTGGCCTCTCCTTCCCCATCTTTCTCACAGGATAAAATTCTCAGTGCTTTGCTCCAGGCTTCCCAATTCAGTTTTTCAGGTGATTTTCAGGCTGGCCTGATGACACAGATGCTTTCAAGGGTGTTCTCACCTCCTTGGGGATTAGCAAGGCATGGGAGATCATTTCCAGCAGCTCCAGGGGCACATCCCAAGCAGGAGGGATGACAGTCTCCCTTCCCCTGCAGCAGCAGAAATGGGAAGCAAAAAGAGGGAATGAACTCCGCCTGGGCTGGATGCAGAGAGTTCTGGGAGAAAAGAACAGAGTGAAAAATTCAGTTTTAAGCCCAGGCTGCTCAGGCCAGGCTTAATGTCTTGGAGGGAAAGCAGCAAGTCCTTGCTGTGGAGGAATTACAAGGAAATTGACTTGTAAAACAAAACGGTGGCAGCGTCTCCAATCAACACTGGCTGTGGGCAACAAAATCAATCCCAATCACAATTCCCCAGCCAGGCAGCTCATCAGGCACGACCTTAGTGCAGGCTGGGAGCAGCAGGAGGAGGAGGAAGAAACACAAAGTGGAATTCCTATGGGCAGAACTGAACAAATCCATGGATATGGCACCAGCCAAAGCACAGGAAAGCCCCATGGCAGCCATTCCCAGGATAAGAATATCAGAATCACCAAATTCTAGAAGGATTTGGGTTGGAAAGGACCTTAAATCTCATCCCATTCCACCCCCTGCCATGGGCAGGGACACCTTCCAGGCTGCTCCAAGCCTCAGCTCAAGCTGGCCTGGAACACTTCCAGGGATCCAGGGGCAGCCACAGCTCCTCTGGTGCCAGCAGCCCTGGCTCGGGGCAGGAGGCAGCAGGGCTGGATGTGGCAGAGATGTGATTGCCCCTCTCTGGCTATCGTCACAACATCAGCTCCATCACTTATTAAAAAAAGGCAGCAAAAGGCTCTTCCTAGGGAGGAAAAATGGGGGTGGAGGGGGTCCCTGAGCCCAGTTCAGCTGCCAGAGTGTGTCAGGCAGGAGTGAATCACTGCAGGGTACCTGCAGGTGTGTGATCAGTGCAGTGAAGGGTCTGGCAGTGCACTTTGCTGTCAGTCATCACCACAAAGCAGTCACATAGGCTGGGGCACCTCCTATTCCAAATGATCGTGTTCCAGGTGAAATCCAAGCCCTCCGATTTCACTTCCAGCATCCCAAGTGTTTCCTGTCACATTCCTGTCCCAGACAGCCCCAACAAGGTCCTCTCCTGCCCGGCTGCACAGGGGATTCATGCAGGGGGAACCATGAGGACTCTGCCTCTTGCCTTCCCTTCAATGCCAGCTCCTCCACGTGATGCCAGCTCCTGGGAATTTTATCCAAAACTCTGTAGTTTAGCACAAGTTCTACATCCTGGGGGGAACTTTTCACGCTGAGGAGCCCCACCTTCCCCCTCAGCTGTCAGAAGAGGAACTTGCAGATTGGAAAGAAGCCAGGACTTAGCATTAAAAAAGAAAACCAAATCCAAACTAAAAATGAACTCCTGAGTTTTATTCCTGTTTCAGGATTTTGCAACAGCTTGCTGGAAGGGGTTTTGTCCCTCCCAACAGCAGAAGTTGCATCAAAAGTTGTCCTAACAAGTAAAGTAGGGCAGTCGGGAAACAGAGGGTGACTGCAGTGACCTAGCCACAGCAGGCTGAGGTTTTCTATCCGCGAGGCCCCATCAGAGCTGGAGATAAAACCCTGTTCTCCCAGAGGTTTCAGGCTGTCCCTGTCCCACTGTGAGACATGCACTGTGTCTGTGATAAGTAACACTAATCACTGTCCCAAGGATGGGATGGAGAACCATGGAATTCCAAAAATGCAAAGTGAGAAATCACGTGTTCTGCTCCTTTTCCAAGGAAAAAAGGAGACCTTAAACACCAGCAAGAGTGGGAAACCCCTTTGAGCAGAGTGTCTGGTGACAGCTATCCCAGTGGACCTAAACATTGCCTGCTCTCATTTTTGGCATCAGAGACATCCCTGGTTGTCAGACATCACCAGATCTGGCCCCAAAGCTTTGTCCAGAGTGAAAGTGCACGGTGACAAAGCCACCGTGCTCCTCCCAGAGGGAAAAAGCCTCAGGTCCCTGTGCTCTCATTTTCTGTCCCTGGTTGCAGTGGGGTGCTGGGGAGTGGTGGGTGCTCTGCCACAGCCTGCAGATCAAATAAATTAAATTCCAGTGACCATTTCAGTCTCTTCTGGGAGACTTTAACTCCCAGGGCAGCGCAATTCCCACAGGCCACAGAGGGATGAGCTTCCCCTCACCCTCAGCCTCGTTGGAGGGAAGGGGAATCAGGGACAGAGGGTGATGATTAATTAATCTGTGTCCCAACCCCAGCCTGAGTCCTTGCTGATCCATCCCCAGGCTGGACAGGGAGAGGGACAGGGAGGGACAATCCTGGCTGCTGCACAGGATGCAGGAATGCCCAGGGAAGAGGAGCATCCCCCGAGGGAACTGTGCCTGGTCCACCTCCAAAATGGCCCTTTTTGTGACACTGGGCGTGAGCTGTGGCTCGAGGGAATAGGGCAGAGTGGGGCTTGTTCCTCCTGACCTTGTGGGTGGGCTGGGAGATGGATCCTGCCCGGGGGCTGGGAATGGAAAGGGAAGAACTGATGAGACCAGGAAAACCAAGATTCCTGTCCTGGTGTCACCAGCCTCTCCCTGACCCCATCCCACCCTATCCCAGGGGAAATCCAGCACATCTCCCCAGCTCCAGGGAGGGAGAGAGATGAGATTTTGGGGTGGGCTGGGGCGAGCAGCATATCCCCAGGGCAGGGGAAAACCCCATTGTTGCTTTCTCTGCCACGAGCTCAAGGATAGGGCATCCTCCCTGGAGACCTCCCTCATTCTCCACCCACCTGTGAAGAGGATGGACGTGGCTGAGGGACCCCTTAGTGGCATCTGGAGTGGCCCAGGGAAGGAGAAAGCCCCTCCTGGTGGCCTCACAGCCCCTCCCTGAGGAATTCGAGCTATGCAGGGAGCAGAGGTCACAGCAATCAGGTGCAGGGTAAAAGGGAAAGATAAAGCCCATAAATCAGGTCGTGGGAAGGGGAGAAGGGCACAGAGCTGCAGGAGGATAGTACAAGGAAACCCCCCGGGCAGAGGGAGAGGGGGACTGGCCAGCTAAAAGTATCCTCAGTGGGGGAAGTCGTCTCTGTGTAAAATAAACCCAACTAAACAACAAAGAAAGCAAAATGTGGGGGGTGTGGGGGGTGGGGAACAGAAGCAGTGGGTTAGGCATAGAAAAAAAAGCTCTCAAAATACCATTTTGCTCCAATTTTAGTCTGTTTTTTTATATTACTCCCATGATGGGAGATGGAAGGAGACAGAAAAGTCTCCTCAAAGGATGTTACAAATAAAGTATTTCAAAACACATAATTATTTTTCTGCTTAATCAGGAGACCCCCCTCCCCTAAGGCTGGAAGCTTTGTTGTGCAAGGGTTCATCCCTGTGGCTCCAGTTTTCCACATGATCCCACATGTCCATCCATCCTGGAGATGGAGGGATGGATGGATGGATGGATGGACGGATGGATGGATGGATGGATGGACATCTTGGTGACTGAGCTGGTGATCTGCTCTCCTCTCCTAAGCCCTCCAGGTGAAAATGTATCCAGACACATTTTTGGGACACAGGAGTAGTGATAAACTCCTGGTGAAAATCCACGTTAGTTCACATTACGTGTGATTATGAGAGGGGTAAAAAACCCACACGAGATGCTCTGGATCTCTTCCCACCTGGTCTGGGAGGGATGATCCCAACAGAATCCCAGCTTCCACAGCAGGATACTGAGAGCCAGCTCCTTGTGCAAAGTGAGAAGGAAAATGTGAACCTGCGGAGGAGCAGATGGGAAACGTGACCCTTGGAGCCACCAAAAATGAATGAGTGGTCTTGTGGCTTTCAGCTTGATTTCACACAAAAGGGGATCTTAAAATGCACCATTCCCAGTCCTGAGAAAGTTTGAAGCCTCTGGCCAGTGTCCCCCAGGCTTGGCAGAGGAACTGGAGCCTCGCTGACACAGAGCGCCCACGAACCGTGCGAAAATAGGTGACTCGCTGGAGGAGAAAGAGAAAAAGCTATGAATATTCTGAGTGAAGGAAGGATTAATCACTCACTCACTCACTCACTCACTCACTCACTCAGCTCTCATTATACATCACAGAGAGCTGTTAGACACAGCCCTGCCACGGAGAAAGGCCCGGGCATCAATCACTCCCCAGGAGATATCCAAGAACCCAGACACGGAGGCCAAACCCAGATGGACCCAGACAGCCTTGGAGCCTCTGTTCCCACCACCAGCTCCTGTTCATGCTCCTGGGACCATCCAGGAGACAGCCTGTCCTTTTGGGAAAGCTATCCAGGGGTAACATCTCCCTCTGAATGGCTTCTAATTCAAAAAGACTGAAGAGGAGCAGTAACCAGAGCCCAGGTAACCTCCACAGCCTAAAAGATAATGGAAAATGGGGTTTTTAGGGTGCATAAAATAGAAGAGAGAGGGATCAGCACCACAGGCTCATCTCTCTTCCTCCATGGGCTCCCACTGTGCCTCACCTGACTTCTCCAGTCTGCAAGGATAACTTCACCTCCCCATTCAAAGCCCAGTTTGGGGATTTGTGGAGTCCCAGAATGGTTTGGGTTGGAAAGGACCTTAGAGAGCATCTCTTTCCAACCCCCCTGCCATGGACAGGGACATCTCACTGCCTCCCCTCAGTTCCCTGACAGAGAAGGGAAAAGGAGCAGCTGAAAGTTAAAGCCTGAAGGCTGTGGAGACAAAACCTGCTCTCCACAACACAGGATCATGGAGAGGGCTGGATACTGAATGCTGAGATAAGGTGGATGCCTAGAATAACCCAAATAGCTGAGATAACCCCTGCTCTGGGGCCTGGCACATCCATCCATCACTGACCTGGGCCAGGAGCCTGCTCTGGCCTGACCCCAGATCCCAGGGCTGCTCCGGACAGGGTCAAGGTCTCAGAATCCTCAGTCTGTGTATGGGAGGGTGATGGGGACTGAGCCTGGGGGCTCTGAGCTGTGCTGGAGGGCTCTGCTGGAGCAGAGGGTTAAATGGGGTGGGGTTAAATGGGATCTGAGCAGCCTGGCACACAGGGAAGGGTTGGCAGTGACCAACCAGCTGTGCAGTGGAGGTTCCCCACTGTCCTTGCTCATGTGACACCCCCGAGCTGGTGGGATGCTGCACTCCAAAAGGTCAGGAATGGGCTGTGGAGGGGCCTCTGGATGAATTTATCCCCCCGATGAGTTCATGTCTTGGCTGGACAGACAAAGCAGCAGATGAAGCTGAGTGGTTTCTCATCCATGCCTCAAGCAGTGCTGCCCGGTCCTTTGCTCCAGGTGGAAGAGATAGTGAGGGCCTGTTTTCCAGCTCCTCCTCATTTTCTTATCTCTTCTCCCGCTTCCTCAAAGCCAGCGAGGGCTGCAACCAAGTCACCTCTGAAGTATGACCCCTTGTTCACCACCAGCTCAAAGCATTCCCCTGAATAATCGTGGTTAAAGCCCAAGCTGAAGCCCCACAGCTTCCCTGCCCTGGAATTCCAAGGGTGGAGAGCCCTGGGGAGGGAGGGCAGCTCTGCTGACACCATGAAGGGGTTGGATGGGATGTGGGAAAATGCATCAGAGGTGTCTCTGCTCATTGTGGGTGTTTTGGTGCCTCTTGCAAGCACCCACAGGAAGCTGCAGGAGCCAGCAAGCTCTGCTCCTGTCATCATTGCTCCCAGGAAAAACAGCTCCCAGCACTGGCAACCTTAATTTGGCTTCCCTCATAAATCACCTTGATGTCACCCAGGTGCCAGCACTTCTCATGGAAAGGCATTCTCTATTTTCATCCCACTCCATTCTTCACCTGACCCCTCAAAACCTCTGTCCCCAAACCCCCTGGGGGGATCCCAGGAGCTCTGCTCCTCCAGGAATGTCAGCTGTCCCAGGACTTGTGCCCTGCTCCACAGGCACACCGATGCTCAGAGAGACCCTTGCCATGCTAGCAGCCAGCCACAGCATCTAGTTTCCTCTCCTATATTAGTCATTCTTCCCAAATTTCCTTCTTTTGTATAGGGATTCCCTCTGTTTCCTGCTACAGGCTTCATTTTCCCTGTTCTGTGAGCACTTGGAAGTATTTGTACTGCCAGGGAGGCGGCTCATCTGCTCTGCTATTTTTATTCCTCCTGCCGGAGCATCTAAATTGTTTTTCCAGAATAATCTCTGCAGGTCAGGAAGGGAAAGAAATCACGTTGGATACAGCTGAATGGATTGAAAGCAGTTTCCTACACAACAGGACCCCATCATCCTGCTGAAGTCTTTAATATTGATACTCCATGGCTCGGTGATCCTTGTGGGTCCCTTCCAGCTCAGGATATTCCATGATTTAAGTGGCAGAAATTCAAAACAGAGCTGTGTTCTTTGAGACATCAGGTCCTGCCATCAAAGGTGCCAATCCTGGGGGAATTGTGGGGGATCCACTGCACCTCTGAGGACTGAAGGGTTTTGGTTTCTTTCCAGAACTATTAAACCTCAGCTGAGCATCCCACAAAATTGCCCTTGCTCTCAGCATGCCCAGGCCTGGCAGCAGGAAATGAGCCCTGCCCATGGCAGGGAAGTTGGAATGAGGCGATCTCTAAAACCCCTCCAAACCCAAACCATCCTGTGATTCTGCACACATGGATTCCTCTGGAATGGGATAATCAGGATATTTCTGGGTTCAGCTCATTCTCCGTGGCTGCATTTGGGGAGTCAGGGCGGGCTCCCTTGCGCTGCAGCAAAGCCAGCCTTGCCCACCAGCATGGGGCGTGTGGAGCATCCCTCGTGCTCTGCCTGCAGGGACACGCTTGGAATTCCTGCTCCAAGCAGGGACTGGCTTCTCCTGGCAAAGCTGAGCCCAGCAGACGAGGCTTTGCCAGCTCCTTTTCCCTTGCTCCTTCCTCCAGGGCCGGTCTGTGCCCAGCCAGCCCCGACACCTCCATCCTTGCTCCAGGAGGGATCCCTGCCCAGCTCCACATGGATCAGGTGGGTAATTTCACAGGGGATAAGTCCCAAGTGCAGCACCCTTCTCAGTTTCCTCTGTGGGTGCTTCTGAGGCCGGGCTGTGCTAAGCCTGAGAGCCAAAAACGCATTCAACCAAAAAATCCCCACGGTTGCTCCTGAGGGAGCACATTCCCTTCAGGCCTGAACTGCACACTGAATCAGGAGGAGAAACAGCAAACGTGGAGTTTCTTTGGATCAGAAGAGCCTTTTCTGGGTATTGTTGGTGCTATCTCTCCTTTGTGGGAGCACGTCTGAATGCCTGAGTGTGCCTTAAACACCCTGAGCTTTCAAAACGCTGTATTTTTCCTCATAGCAGCTTTCAAAATGCTGTATTTTTCCTCATAGCTGGTGTTGGGAAGATGGCACATTCCAAAGCTTCTCTAAACACCAGTGAGGTTTAAAACTGAGCCTTTTGCCCTGCAGTGTGTGAGCAGCCTGGAGCTGTTGGTTCAGAGGAACCTTCCAGCTGTGCCCAGTGACCCTTGGTGGCCTGTCCCCCTCAGTGTGCCAGTGCTGAGGCTGCCAGAGCTGTGCTCCAGCTGCAGCTCCTTCTTGGATCACATCCTCACCCCTCAACTCCTCCCTGGCCAAGGGTCTGGTCAGGGCCAGTTTTAGGGTTGTTTTTTTTTTTTAGGGCAGTTTTAGTTGCCCTAAAACTTCGAGGGCAACTCTGCCTCTCCCTCCCCGTGCACACAGCACATCACAGTCAGATCTGGCCTTGGACCACGCTCAGTTTTGCCCTCTCCCTGCTGCTGTCTCCATAAGGGGTCTCCAATTAATTCTTATCCCCATCAGGACTCATCCCAAACCTTCTGGGCCCACAGCTCAGCTCAGGGTCTGTGGCAAACCCAAATGAGCTGCCTGGCCACAGATCTCTCTTAATCCTCCTCTGGCCTCTTCCCTGTCCAGGCATCCTCTAAACCCTGACACAGCCCTGCTGCTGCTTCCCCAGCCTTTGATCATTTATTCACAGGCCGGACAGATTCTCCCCATTACGAATTAGAGGCCTCTAATTGGATTGAGAGACAAACCTGCACCTTCCTCTGTAATTTAGCTTTAATTAATGCCCATTTATTATTAACTGTTTTCAGCTGGGCTTAGGCTTAATATCAGCTGGTTATTATCCAGAGGCCAGCACGGATTGTTTTCATCTCCTTTATTACCCATTTCAGCAATTCCCCCCCTCCCCTGTTGACAGATGCCCACAGAATGTGCACGATCAGCATAAAGGATCCCTGTGAAGGAACAACGGGGCTTTCAAAGCCACCAAGGCTCAAGGAAAGCCTCCCCACATCCCCAGGTCAGTGCCCAAGGCACGTGGACAAAGGAAAATCCCCCTCTGTTCCACAGGAGATTCACAGTTTATATTTCTTTTAGTGACGCACAAAATCTGCGATTGAGGGTGGAAATTACCCAGGAGCTATTTTGAAAGAATTGGGGCATTTTCATGTTCTTTTCTATTTTCCATTTTTTCATTTCTGGCTTTAAGAAAATAAAATAAATAAATAAATAAATAAAAAGAACAGAAAGAGAAACCTTTCCTTCTATTTCCTTTTATCACATTACCCTCCCCACCCACCAAAAAAAAATAGCAGCAGTGAAAGTACAACTCCACAAACCCAGGAAAGCAGCAGTGTTTAGGAGAGAATTTCAGAGCATGGATTAAAAAATAGGGAGCTGAAGAAGGAAGAGGAAAGGTGGAAAAAGATTGTCAGCTCCACCAAAACCATGTCCCCAAGTGCCACATCCACACAGTGGACACTTCCAGGGATGGTCATTCCACCTGGCCAGGCTTTCCATGAGGGAATTTTTCCTGACACCCCATCTGAAGTGTCCCTCCTCCACCTTGGCCAAGAGCATTGAGTGTGCAGGGGGCCAATAAAACCCCTCAGAGCTCCTGGTGGGCTCTGGTGCCAGCACCAGGCACCAAAACAAGCAAAAGTCTCCCCTACGAACAGTGACAGTGATAATTTTTGAGGGAAAGCAACAATAGCAAAGGTGAGCCCTTTTTGGGGGTGGAAAAACATTTTGAGAAAGGTCAGGAAGTGTTGTAGGAGCAGAAACATCCCCAAGGAGGGACGCAATGTGTGACTTGCAGGTTAAAAACCAGTGACAACTGCTTGGTCTTGACATTTTCCCCACCCTCAGGGGACATTTCAGTTCACTGTTTCTCGACAATTGTTGTGAAATTGGTAGTTCTTGCCCCATTTCATGCTTTCTTCTCCTTGCTTTGCACCGAGGTTGCAAAATTGGCCTCTGCTTTTTGGTGGGGAAAGAAATCAATGCTCCAGAGTTTCCAGCACTCCAAATCCCACCTTGCTCTCAACCTCCAGGGGTGTGGGGGACACTAAATCTCCTTAAAACCCTGGCAGCAGCTGAGTGAGACCAGGCAGGCTCAGGTAGAAGTCACTTTGAGCAGGTCAGGATGACAAGGACATCCCAGCCACGTGGAAATGGGAAAATGGGAAGGAGAGAGAAGCCTGTGGAGTGTTCAAGCATCCCATCCCCACCACAGCGTGAGAGCTGCCCTGAGACAATTACCTTGAGCCGAGCATCATCCAGCTGGGAGCTCTTCGCTGCAAAGGCCTCGTTTGCTTTAATTACTCTCATTTGGAAGTCAATTCCGAGCAGCTTTCCTGAAGACTGCCTGCCTGGAGCAGCCCTGGAGGAGCTGGAAAACAACGGAAACTCTTCTCAGCTGCATATCAGCCCCCTCGGGCTTGACTGAAAATAGGGGAAACATCAACAAAACGCTTTAAAGATGTTTTTCTAAAGATGTTTTCCCTGAACTTGCTCTTACCCAGGCTTTCAGCACAGTCAACTTCCCAGCCCTCAAGGCTGGAAAAAATCAGAGACCCATCATCATCATCATCATCATCATCGTTATTGAAGGATTTGGGTTGGGAGGGACCTTCAAAACCATCCAGTGTCATGGGCAGGGACACCTTCCACTGTCCCAGGCTGCTCCAAGTCCCAGTGTCCAGCCTGGCCTTGGACACTGCCAGGGATCCAGGGGCAGCCACAGCTTCTCTGGGCACCCTGTGCCAGGGCCTGCCCACCCTCCCAGGGAAGGAATTTCTTCCCAAAATCCCATCCAACCTTGCCCTCTGGCAGTGGGAAGCCATTCCTCCTTGTCATGTCACTCCATGGCAGGACAGAAACCATAAATATTGGATGCTGCCAGTCCCAAGGGATTTCTGGGAGCCAGGAGCAGCCTCACTGATGGTCCAGCGTGTTTTCATCCACAGCAGCTTGGGCTACCAAAGCAATGGCTGCTTGTAGGCACAGCAGTTTATTTTGGGAGATCTGGAAAGGAACAGCACACTGGCAAGGAAGGCTTTCTGAAATATTTTTTAGCACTCACTATTTAAAAGAAAGGCTGATGTTTCAGCAAAATGTCACTACACCAGGAAAGAAAAATCAAGAGCAAGCCAGACCTGTCTCCTCCCTGTTGTCCCACTCCTCCTACCTGAAATCTTTTGGAATTGAAGCAGTGACTGCCACGGTCTCTGGCTCCGCCACGGTCCTTGGCTCTCCTGAAACCATCAGCTTTCAGCCACTTCCCAAGCCAGACTCTGAAAATAAGCTCTGCGTGGCCTTGCAGGTGACCCAGAACGAGCAGCAGAGTAGGGTTTGGATGGCAGCTTTTCAATGCTGGCTTTGCTGCTGCCAGCAGCCCTTGTCCCCACCTGATAACCAGGAGCAGAGGGCTGGATTTGACACTGGTTTCCAGTGCCCTGGAACGACACCCTGTCCTGGGGGGAACAGATGGCCAGCGTGGATCTGGGCGTCACCTCGGCTTGCTCAGAGCACTGTGTGTCCAGGACCTCTCCTGGCGTGAATGGACATTTCCAGACAGTTTTCCTGCCCAGCAGGAGCTCTGCAGCAGCTTCCCATGGCCCCTTTTTCCCCATTTGGGCAAAACCCAGGAGCAGCAGAGCTGTGATTTGTGTTTCCCAGCGCCTTGTGCCACAGGCAGGCGTGGTAAGGATGGAGCCTGGCGATCAGCGTGGCTGGAAAGTGGATTTTGGAGAGCTGGAAACGTGCCTTCCTGTCTGAAAGCCTCCTCCCATGCTCCTCCTCAGGGGAACAGCCTGCCCGAGGCGGATTTCTCACCTCACCAGCCGAGGATTGAGGAGAGGCTGGAGCTGCTTGGAAAATTGGGAATGCTGTCATCTTGCAGGACTGGCACCTGATGAAGCCAATGTCAGTCCTCCAGAGGAAGGGAAGTGCTGGGAGCATCCTCCCATGAGGCTGTGATTCCAGCTGGGTTTTTTTTGTCCCCCCTCCATTTGCCATTAGTCGCTCCCGGCGAGCAGCAGGAAGGTTTTAAAGCCTTGGGAGAGCCTGGAGTGGGCACAGGCAGCTTGGAACCCACCCTCGCTCTGCAAACAGAGGTGTTTCCCTTTCCCAGAGCTCCCAGCCCTTCCCAGAGCAATTTCCAGGGTCAGAGTGGCTGGGTTTGGGATGTGGGGACAGCACACTGTCCCTGCATCAGAGACAGGGCAAAAAAAGCAAGAAAAGCAACAAATGGAAAGGGTGATGAGGAGTGGCACAGGGTGTCCAGAGAAGCTGTGGCTGCCCCTGGATCCCTGGCAGTGCCCAAGGCCAGGTTGGATGGCGCTTGGAGCAGCCTGGGGCAGTGAAAGGTGTCCCTGCCCATGGCAGGGGGTGGCACGAGATGGGCTTTGGGTCTATTCCAACCCAAATTATTCCATGGAAAACAAAGCCTGGCTATTCTGCGACAAAGGGAGAAGGCATGGAAATGTGCCCTCCAACCTTTGGATCACTCCCCTTCTCCAAGGCAGCTGTTGCTTTGTATTCCTCTCCCTGCTGCTCCCCGCTCCTGCCCTGGCAGAGAGAGCTCCTGGAATAGCTGCTCCTGAGCCGCTTTATTTCGGATGCAAATCATTGGTATTCTGCAAGAAGAGCTCTCACTTGGAGAACCATCCTGCCAGAGCCGTTCCAGCTGATTTCCTCACAGAGCTGAAGCCCTTCCCACAAAAACCTCCGGCTGCAAATCAGGGTTCGCCCCTTTTCTTTCTTTATCATTCCAAACCCGTCCCCCTCCTCATTTGTCTCCTTTTATTTCCCTTCCCTCACATCTGCAGGGCGCTGTTAATGAGATTTATGGCTGGATATCCTCTGGCATCCAGGTAATTCCACAGGCACTTGCTGGTCTGGTTTGAAAAGCAAACAGCTCCCCTCACCATTCCCCTCTCAGGTCTGCTCCCTGAATTCCCTAAGACAAACCCTGGGCAAAGTAAATATTTGTTCCTGGCTCCAAATCCCTCTGCATGGGGGGATTTGGGCAGGGTTAGGGATGCCATGGGTTCACTGGGGCACTGCTGAGGACCAGCAGAGCTGGGCAGGAGGGAGAACAGGGAGCACCGTGACTCTGCAGGAGCCTGGGATCACCAATCCAGGGTAATTCCATGTGAAAGGATGCCTGGAGGCCACTTGTTCAAATGTAGGGCCAGCCAGATGCAGCTGCTGTGTCCAGCTGCAGTTTAACCACCTCCAGGGAGAAACGGGATTTGCAGGAAGATGCTGCTCCTCGGGGAGGATTTTCTCAGACTTACTTTCTTCTGCACATTGAGAGTTTGTCCAGGAGTAAATTAAAACTAAGACATCCTACGCCTTCAGCCAGGAAAGCACAAAATGGGGAAAAACAGCTCCTCCAAGAGTAATTAGGCAGCAAAATGACTGAAAGGGGAAGACAGCTGAGGTGAAATCCATGCCATGGGTCCTGTGGCAGCATCACTACCAGGAAAACCTTTATGGGCTTTCACACTGAACAATAAGCAAGGAAAATCTGAATTTTATCTGCTCCAGTGACTGGAAAGTGGGAATTTGAAGGGAATAGAGCAGGGATATTTCAAAGAGCTGCATTCATGGAATCAGAGAATGCTTTGGGTTAGAAGGGACCTTTAAGACCACCCCATTTCACCAACCCCTGCCATGAGCAGGGACACCTTCCACTGTCCCAGGCTGCTCCAAGCCCTGTCCAGCCTGGCCTTGGACACTTCCAAGGATCCAGGGGCAGCCACAGCTTCTCTGGGCACCCTGTGCCAGGGTCTGTCCACCCTCACAGGGAACAATTCCCTCCCAATATCCCATCCATCCCTGCCCTCTGGCAGTGGGAAGCCATTCCTTGTGTCCTGTCATTCCAGTCCCTTACTCAAAATCCCTCTCCTGCTCTCCTGTGGTGTTTTTCTGCACTTGGGCCACATCAAAGGGACATTTCTTCACCAAACCAGGTTACCCAGCTCCCCAAAATGTGATGATAACTCACAGGATCATGGTGGAAGGAGAGGGGCCTTCTTCTTAGCTCCAGATCTTCCTGGAAACTTCTGTGTGAAGCAACAGAAAGAAAAACCAGTGCCAAAATATAAGCTGAGAAACCACCCAAATCTCCCTAATCTATGGGCATGGCCCAGACCTGCCATGGGATGGGAAATTTATATCTCCTGCCAACAAAAAAAGTGGAAGGGAACTGCATTTTGGGGCCTGCAGTTCCTTCTGCTGCTGGGATATATTTTTGTTTTAAGGTTGATTGTGCTGCTTAAGGGGTAAAGCCTTGTTTCCTGCTCCCCTATCCAGGGATTCCCATGCACTTTTTCCTCCCTTCCTCTCACTTGCAGACCTTGTGATGTTTACAGGGCATCCTGGGGACACAGCTTAGTGGTTGGACTCGAGCTTAGAGGGCTTTTCCAACCTTAGTGATGATTCTGTGATCTCATGATCTTAGAAAATCCTGCGAATTTTATGCTCTGCACCAACTGCCCCCCTTGCAGGGCTCACCCAGAGCTGCAAGCAGGGGATTATCCATCCCAAAATCTTCCTGCCAGTCCTGCAGCCAGGGATCAGAGGAGGCCACAGGGAATGGCACGCTCCAGACGGCCCATCTGCAATGCAGTGCAATCAGGGAGCGACTCCACAGGCAGTTTTCCCTTTCATGGAGGGCACTCCCTTGGAACTGAACGAGCACTTGGCAGCAGATGAGTGAGGAATGAGATGGCTCTAATCCCGTAATTTAATTAGAGCTGTGTGGAGCTGCCCAACCAAGAGCCCATTTCCTGAGCGGGCTGCAGTGCTGGGTGTCTGGCATCCTCCTGCTCTTCCACTTCCCACCTCTGCCCCATCTCCTGTTTTCCCTTCCCATGGGTTTCAGCCTGGGGCTGGGACTCCCCCCAGCTGTTCAACCTCACATTTGTGACCAACTGGAGTTGGGAGGGAAAGGGCAGGAGCTCAGGTTTTATCCCAAAGAGGCGGCAGTGGAAATCTGAGCTCCAGGTCTCCTTCTGTGTGGGAGAAATTCCAGGACTCTTTTTATTTTGAAACCAAGCAAAAAATGTTGGCCAGGACAAGAAAAGGATCTGCTGAAGGAGGGTGCTGGGGGGGTCCAGATCCATCCTACCCTGACCAAGGGATCCTGGCACCCCTTCTCACCCATCCCATGAGCAGGAATCCCCTTCAGGATCTCCCCAGATGCTGGGAAGCACCGAACAGCCCTCCCTGATTATCAAATGGAGCAGTTCCCATATAAACTGCAGAGCAAGCTGGGATGGCATGGCCTGGGCATCACTTTGGAGCACAATCACACCTTCTTCCAGCTGGCCTCAGTGCCCAGGTTCCCCTTCATGGCCTGTGCATGTCCATGAGGGTGGGGAGAGCCTGAAAAGGCTGCCCAGAGAAGCTGCCCCATCCCTGGAAGTGTCCAAAGCCAAGTTGGAAGGAGCTTGGAACAACCTGGTCTGGTGGAAGGTGTCCCTGCTCATGGAAGGGGGTGGAACACAATGAGCTTTAAGGTCCCTTCCAACCCAAGCTATGATGGAGCAAAAGGACCTGGGAATGAGGGATCAGCAGCCTAAGGGACCATTTGGCAAAGGCAAGAATGCACAATCCCATCCCTCCAAGAGGGGAGCAGCCTGTTGGTACCTCCTCCCTGGGAAAAGCTCATCCTGACCCAGAATCCACATGGGAGCAGCTCAGCAGGAGCTTTTGGTTGGATTCTGGCTTGTTCCTGCCCCACACATTCCTGGGTCACGGCTCCCAGCAGCCTCCCAGCAGCTCAGCCCAACACAAAGCCCCCCTGGTGCAAACAAATTCCTGTGCAGCAGCAAAATCCCAGCAGCAAAACGCCTGATTAACAATCACTGGCTCCTCGCCACCCATCCACCAGGCCTGAGCTTGCAGCAGTAATTGCTGCCCCATTATGTTCTCTGGATGCTCCAAGGTGAAAGGGAGCTTTGTCCCAGAGCTCTGGGTGAGCCAGGGATGCCTCAAACTGGCAAAGCAGCTCCTCCTGATGCTGGGACAAAAGCAGGGCTAGGCATCCCATTCTGCTCCTCAAAGCCTTGGCAAGAACTCCCAGCTCCAAGGGGAAGGGGGGGGATGCTGGTATCTCACTAAATGTCCTGACCAGTGTCCCTGGGGATGCTCTGGAGACACCACATGGAAATGCATCCAGGGGATAACATCGTCCCAGTGCCACAGAAAGGAAGGGAAAAGATGCTGAAGGCCAGAGGAAGTTGGGAAACCTTGGCTGTGAGAACTGCAAGCAAAACCAGTTCATGGATCCAGAGTGCTCCTTTGGCTCAGGTGTGGAGATGCTCTTGGGCTATACATGAACCACCCTGACTCCCATAGCCCAGCCCTGCCCCAGCCTGGAAAATCAGCCTCAGGCACAGCCAGGACCTGCAATTCCAGGGCAAAGCCTGGAAAAGAGCTGCTCTCATGACACCTCCCTGAATTCCTGGGTCCTCCTGAAGGATCATTACTCTTTATAACCCATTTCCCCAAAGGATTGCCTGCATTCCCTTCCAGATTATTTAGGCAAGGAGTAAATCATGGTTTGCTAACCCAGGCAGGAGGAAATTGCTCTTATTTAGCCAAGAGTCTGAATCTCAGTGAACTCAGTGGCAAGCCTGGCCAGTGCAGCTGTAGGAAAACACCTCAATATGTTTTGACCCCACTGCTGGTTACCAAGGGACTCCTGGGTGAGGAGAGGCTCCAAGGACACCCAGCTGCTCTGCAAAGCACCAGGCTGGACTCTTCCCACCAGCTTCCTCTTCTGCAGAGAACCTGTGCGTGCAGTTACGCCCAGCAGATGCAGAGAGCTGCAGCTTCCTTGTTCCAAAATCCCCCTCAATTTGTCCTGCAAGCAGGTTTTGGACCCATAAAGTCATAGAACGGGTTGGGTTGATAAGGACCTTAAAGATCATCCAGCAGCATCCCCTGCCATGGGCAGGGACACCTCCCACTATCCCTGGCTGCTCCAAGCCCCAATGTCCAGCCTGGCCTGGGACACTGCCAGGGATCCAGGGGCAGCCACAGCTTCTCTGGGCACCCTGTGCCAGGGCCTGCCCACCCTGCCAGGGAACAATTCCTTCCCGATATCCCATCCATCCCTGCCCTCTGGCAGTGGAAGCCATTCCCTGTGTCCTGTCCCTCCATGTCTTGTCCACAATCCTTCTCCAGCTCTCCTGGAGCCCCTTCAGGCACTGGAAGGGGCTCTGAGCTCTCCCTGGAGCCTTCTCCAGTTGAACATCCCCAGCTCTCCCAGCCTGGCTCCAAAGCAGAGGGGCTCCACCCCTTGGAGCATCTCTCTGGCTCTCTCTGGACTCTCTCCACACTCCTTCTTTGACCCCAGGGCTGGGGGCAGCTCTGCAGGTAGGGTCTCACGTGAGCAGGGCAGAGGGGCAGAATCCCCCCTTCCCTGCTGCCCACGCTGTGGGATCAGCCCAGCAGACAGGGATGGATTTGCTGGCCTGCAGATGCACATGGCTGGGTCCTGCTGAGCTCCTCAACAAGTCCTTGCCCTCAGGGCTGCTCTCCATCCATTCCCCACCCAGCCTCTATTTCTGCTTCTCACTGAGCCGTGCAGCACTAGGCTGTAAATTCCCTCTTCCTGCCATGAAACAAGCAGGCAGGAGTGAGGGATGCAGGATTCCCAGCCAAATTCCCTGCACTCTGTCCCTTCTTCCCACTTGGAGTGCCAGCCGGGTGGTGCTGGGATGTCCCTTTCCTTGAGACATCTCAATCTGGAGCATTCCTCCACATGCATTCCTCTCTCCAGGGAGTGCAAGGTGAGGAGGGAGTTCAGGAGAGGTCGCAGCACCAGCTGGGGACAGAGAAACTGAGATTTATTTATTGCCCTGCTCTGCTTCAGGCTTTGGGTGAATCACAAATGACTCAGCTGCTTTGAAACTGAGGACAGTTGGGCTTCTGAACAGCTGAGGTGACTTTGTGGCCCTCAGTGTTCTCTTCTGAGTGTTGTCCCCTGATGGTAACAGGGGTGGGAATTCAGGCTCTTTTCCCAAGGGAAGAAATCCCTCCAGGAACCTTTAGCAGGCATGAGATGGACTGGAGCTCATGGTCATTCCAGCACCCATGCCTGGGAAAGGCAGTCCTGTGATCCTTTGGAGCCTGCAGCACCTAATTATGAGGGAAGCTGAGGAGAAAGAGGGGGGTAAAAACCACCAGGAAAACAGAGGACATTTCTGAGCAATGATTGGTTTACCACAACTGTGTCACCATCCAGCCTCCAAAAACTCTGGAACAATCCAATTCCCGTGTCATCTTGTGTAGTTTCTGGAGCTAAACAGCTGCTTTTTTGAGAGGTACTGCACCATCCTGCTCCAGCAGGAAACCAAAACAGGGGATTTATCCTGTCCTTTCCTGCAGGAGGGACAGCCCAGTGGTTTCTGGCAGCAGTGAGGAGGTGTTTACACACATCTGCAAAGCCCTTGCAGGCCCAGGGAGCAGCTCAGGCTGCCAGGAAGGGAATTCACAGTCCTCTGGGATGCAGCAGGGCACTGAAAAGGTAAAATGGGAGATGCAGCTATGGATGGACTAGAAAGACACGGAGAAGGAGGAGGAGAAGGGGAGGCAGTGAAGGGAGCATGTCAGCACCAGGTAAATGAGGCAGTGACATGGTGATCAGCCTGCCTTTCCCAATGGAATGGTGTTTCCATTGGGAGGATTTCCTCCTGGCATCAATCAGGGACAGCACAAAGCGTCCATGCAGGCCCAGAGCTCCTAACCAGTGCTCCCAGTATAAGATGGGCCACTGAGGAGGGTGCTTGGGCCACTGAACTGCAGCTCTCTGCCCTGGCAGAGGCTTTGCACCCCTGAGGGAGGGGACGAGGGCAGGCAGCCAGCCCACCCCGTCAAGCTGCCAGGGGGAGGAACAGCAATCCTGTCTGAACAAGAAACATCCCAGGGTTTCCAAGCCTGCCTGCAAGATCTGGGAGGGCGTGCAGGGGTACTTATCACATTCCAGGCTCAGCTGATACCCATCTTCCTCCTTCACCCGGGCTGACCTCAGGGGAGGCAGGGGCTGTGCCTGCTCACTCGGGATGACTAAAGCAAGGTTGGATCCAGCTTTTCCCGGCCCAGGATCGTACACACACACACCACACTCCTTCCCCAAGGAAAGGGTGAGGGGGTTGGATTTTGCCAGCTCCTCTTTCCCCAGATCAAGGGCAGTGACACCCCTGTGAAAAACCACCTTATTTGTAGCTATACAGAGAGGTTGATGTTTTTATCCAGAGTGTGGCCATTCCGTGCCAGGAAGTTACACCACAGGGCTTCAGAAAGAGACTAGGAAGATGAAATTGCATCAACATTTAATGGGGCAGAGAGGGACAGGGATAGCCCTAAACTGGGTGCAAGGAAATAGACCCCTTGATTTTCAGTGTTCCTCTCATGCTAAAATTCCCTCCCTGAGCAGCTGAAAATGCTGGTTTTGTGAGTAAACACCAGAAAGTCACTTTCTGCAGCTACAGGCTGCTCAGAAGATGGGAAAGGTTTTTGAGCACTGGGTTTTCACAGCTCCCACCTTCACAAGTCACATCTGAAACACAAACCAGCCAAGACTGGGCTGTTGGGTGACACTGGGCTGGACTGGTCCCTGTGGGGAACTGCTGGAGATGACAATGCACTAAGGGAGAAAAAGGTCGTGCAGACCAGGGCCAATCTGGTAACAGGCAGCAAATTCCCACCCCAGAAAAGGAACTCGGGAAGGGTTTACATCAGACTGGGCCAGAAATGTCTCCATGCCTGACCGAAGGAAGAGCTCCTGGCTCGTGACAGGAGGCCAAGTGACTCAGCTGTGGTGGGTGGGGGCAATGAGAAGGGGATGTGGTCAGGGAGCAGGGCATGAGTCACCAAGGAAGGGCATGTGCTGATAACAGCTGGAAAAACTCACAGCAGAGACATCAGGTCTGCTCAGGAGAACATCCAAGCTGGCAGCCAAAAGCTGGAGGCAACAACTCCGACAGCCAGGGCAATAGAGAGCTGTGAGAGCCTGACACGGGCTGTTCCTGCCTGGCAGCTCAGCCAGGGCTCAGGATGAACATTTTCCAGCAGGTAACACCATGGCCTCGTGTCTCACACTCCATGATTTCACTGTTCATCTGGGCTTGGAGGCAGCCTCATTCCCTGTTATATTCCTGCAACCTCCTCTCACCACGAGGGACGGACAATTCCCTCCCACCCCACCAGGCACCAGCCCTGCAGACCCCTCTTTGCAGCAGTTCCCCACAGGAAAGCTCTTGGGCAAGAGGCAGGAGCATGGCTGAGACATGGGGCAGCACAAATCAATTTGCATCTGCTGCTGCCTCCTCTCTTCCATACCCTCAAACCCACAGCTTTGAGCAGTCTAAGATCCCATGAAGAAAATGAGGGAAAAGGAAAAGCACAAAGGCACCACCTTCACCTGGTGGGAATGACACAGAGGCGGCAACCTACAGGTCTCCAAAATGCCCCTGGCATTGATGCTGCAGCAGGTCAGGAACCTCAGGCAGGGATTGGGGCCAACGTGTCCACCAAGCCACCAAAAATGAGCATTCATTGCCATCCCAGTCCCTGGGACAGTGAGGGCTTGGTGGTGCCCACAAGCCTGGGAGGCCATGGAAAAGCACACACTGAGGGCAGGATTCCTGCTGGATCCTTTGCCACACTTGAGTCAGCACCATGGAGAACATGTGCAGTCAGAGTGGGATCACGTCTCCAGCTCCTAATCCCTGCTCCCCACTGGCATCCAGCTCCCATGGAGCTCAAATCCTCCTGCAAACCTCCCCTTCCCTCCCTGGGAGCTGAGTAACGAGATGTGTCATGGTCACAAGGCTGCTGCTCTGCATCCATGCTGCTGGGGCACTTCCCTTCAGCCAGGAGATCAGAGCAGTGACTGCAAACAGCAGCTCTGTCCCTCTGTGTCCTTGGGGACTCATCCAGGTGATCCTGGTGCTGCCCCACAGCTTTGCCACGTGCTGGCCCCATCGCTGAGAGGGCACCAGATTAAACAAGGGATGTGCTCTCTGCTGTTCACAGTGCTAGGGAGAGGGATCCTCATGGGAAAGGATGAGGCCATGGAAAGCATCTTTGGTGCAGGAACTGGGGGTAGACAAAAATTCCTGAGCGTGGGGAAGCCACAAAGCACCCAGCTCAGCCAGCACTGCATGGGGACATCAGTCAGCTGCCCTGCTGGGAAATGTTAAAATGTTATCTCCTCACAATCCTGTGGCAAGGAGGAAGGTGTCCATTGCCAGGAGATGGGCTTAAAAGTAAGCATGGTCTAGGAAGAGCTCAGGAAACATCTTTCCCCAAATTTCTGTGCAGTCTGACCACATCTGTGCAGCTGTGTCATCCCAAGCACAGAACCCAGAGATTTCCATTGCCAGGAGGTTCCTTTCTGCTCTCCTGTGTCAGGACCTGAAGGGATAAATATGAGACTTCCTAAAACTCATGATCTGTTGACTGCACAGGCACTTTTATCCATCCAGGGCAGATTGCAACTCTTTTTTTTCCATGCCTTGCCTTAAACAGAGGAATGTTCAGTGTCTTGGAGCAATGCATCCTTTAGCACAGAAATCCCCCATTTGCTTCCAGAAGTTGCTGGTAAACTTTTTTCTAAGGAAAAAAGCCTCCTTGCTGCTTTTGCCTCTCCAGAGTGAAGTTCTCTACTTAGAAGTGTCCACTGGCCCCACAGACCCAGCTACATCCTCATCCTCCCATCTCAGACTGAGTCATGGAATCCCAGCATGGTTTGGGTTGGAAGGAACCTAAAATTTCACCCAGTTCCACTCCCTGCCATGGGCAGGGACACCTTCCACTATCCCAGGCTGCTCCAAGCCCTGTCCAGCCTTGCCTTGGACACTTCCAGGGATCCAGGGGCAGCCACAACAATCTGGGCAAAGGAGGCTCAGTAACTCTGAAGAATAATCCCATTGAACACTACACACCAGGGGTGAATTACTTTATGTCCAAAGCTTGTATTTGCCAACATGTGTTGTAAATAAATATTTGATTAAAGTAATAAACCTGGTGCAAAAAAAAAAAAAAAAAAAAAAAAAAGAGATTTACATTACCACCTTTGAGCTGAACACAATATCTGGTGCCTGCACGTTGGAAAAATTAGACCCTCCCTCCAACCACTCAGAAGCAACAGGAATCACAATTGCACTTTGTGGGAAAGCCCACAGGGCAGAGGGAATTGCCAAGCACCATTCCCAAGCACTGCTGAGAGTGCACTTCTCACCCCAAAGGCAAAGGGCGAGCAGTCCTGGTCCCAAACTTCCTGCAGAGAGCAATCCCACCAGGGCAGGGATGCTCCAGCATTACTCCTGGCACTGGGAGCATCAAATTATGTGATTTAATTACTCCAGTATTGCCCCAACCCCACAAAAACCAGTAGGATAATTAGCTAGACAGCCTTAATGATTCTCCTGTGTGACAAGCTGGGAAGGGAGCAAAGAGGGAGATGACAGGTTTGGAGAGGCTGGAGATGGAGCCAGTCGAGATGGTTGGAGGAGATGTCCATGCTCGCAGGCGAGGGTGTCAGGCTGGCAAAGTGAAACCAGCAGGGTGCAATCACCTCCTCCTTGCCAGCCTCCAGCCTGCCCCAGGTGTGCCCTCACACCAGGGCTGTGGTTTTCCTGGCTGGGAATGGCAGCGCTTCCATGGCATCGCTGAAGGACTGATGGATTCCCAGCCCACATTCCCATCCTGTGGCATGGTGCCCTCACTGAACTCTGCAAGGGGGGCACAGCTGTACCCACAGGCAGCTTTCTAATTCCAGTATCCCATTTTTTGGCATCCCCTTGTGCTCCTCCACACGTCTTCCACTGGCAGCTTGCTCTCCCTGAGCTATTTGCTGGACAAGCTCTAACCAAAAGCTCGGAGGGAGGCAGAAAAACTGCTCTCTCTGCTAAATCCATCTCCCAGGGCTGCACTAGCAACACCTTCCTGTGCCTGCAGCCATCCTGCAATCAGTTTCTACCCCACTTCCTCTTCCTGTGGCAGTTCACACGGATGAGAGTCCAGCAATTGGGCCAAGTTTTATTAATAGGGATTAAGGAGATGTTATTAACAGATAAAAGGTGCAAACACGCTGCCTGCATTACATCATCTCACACTGCTGCTTCTAACGGGCCCCAAGTCACTGCACCCTCCCTGTGGGACATCCAGGTCCTCTCCCCCATCTCAGCTGCAGAAGTGATCCATATACTCCTCCACGTGAGCCCAGCTGATTAGGAAAGATATTAATGAAGTCAGTTCCATTAATGAAGCCGGTTCCATTAATGAAGTCAGTTCCAAACCGAATCCCTGAACAGTTCTGTTCACCTCTGAGCACATCCTGTTGCTCATCCTGTTTCCCACCCACCTGAAATTCCTGTAGCAATGCTCAGGTTTGCTCCCTTCATTGGAAAGAAAAATAAATCCGTTATCAATAACGGGCATTTTGGCTCCATCTATTCAAGCTTGTGATATCAGTTAGATGTTTATTGAGCTTTTCACTTGCTCAAAACAGTGTCATAACTCACCTTAGCTAAAATCTGCCCTTCTGTCTAAGGAGGAGCCAGGTCCAAGGGGTAGAGGCTCAGATTGTACATCAGTCCATTGCTTAGGCTGTGGATGGCAGCACCTCTGTGTAGGAGCCAGCGATGCTGCTGCATTTGGGCAAGAAAATTCCCCATTAATGACCTTTTTGCTTTTTATAGATGAGCACGAAGCTGGCCCTACAAATGGAAAATAAATTAATGGGCCCAATTTGGGTACAAACACCTGAAGATGAGTTCTTGTGTGAAGATCATCTCTGACAGAGCCAACGTCACCCCGTCCAAATTAGAACAGGTCCAAAACTCAGCTGAAAGTCAAACCAAATCTGCCTCAGGCTGGTGGTGATGAGCAATAACATGGCCCTGCCCTGTGAAGAAAGGAGAATCATATGTTTCAAGCAGCAAAAAACCCAGGATCTTGGCTGTTTGGAAGTCAGCAGCACTGCTGATTTTTGTCCAAGAACTGTGTGGATGTGACACTTGGGGACATGGTTTAGTGGTGGGTTTGGCAGTGATGGGTTGGACTTTGTGGACTTGGAGGGCTTTTCCAACCTTAACAATTCTGTGATTCCCACAGAACAAGAATTCCTCGCCCCAAACCCTCCAAGTCTAAATGGTGACATCCAATAGGGGTGTATTTAACCACAGGTACATTGATTAAAGCCCACAGGCATCATCTAGAATTTGGCTTAAAAAGCTGCCGGGGACAAATCTGTGTGACTGCAGCTACCCCTTGGGAAAGGGCAGGGACAGAAGTGTGGCTGGGCATTGCAGGACTGGAGGTTTCACCCAAGAGCAAGCAGATAAGAATTCTCGGAGAGAATTTCCCAGAAATGTGTGGCAGGACATAGATGCTGCCACCCCAACAGCACCTCCTTCCTCAGGCACCACTTCCTGACCACTCACAGCCCTCAGCAGGAATTCCCACTGGATGGAGAGACACAAACTCAGCACCTTGGAGGCAAAAGAGAGTTGATGACCCTTTAAAAAGTGCTTTGCAGGAGCTCCCTGGGGCGCTATGCTCCTCGCGAAGGACCAGGAGCACTCTGTGCCTCTCACATCCCACGGCCAAACAGCACATCCCACTGCTGTGATTCACTCACACTCCCTAACCTGGGAAGGTGTGAGTGCTGCCAAGCTCTGCCTATCTGTGCCTCGGCATCAGACCAGGCTGCAAATAATTCCTGGAGACAGGCAAGGAGTCGCTCCAGGCAAGTTTTGGTGCCATAAATGTCTGGTGGAGCCCCATGGAGAGACAGAAGCCAAATCAATTAGATGTCGAGGCTTGATGCCCTTCTACAGCTTTATGGGAATTCCCACCAACCTGCAATAAGAAAACTGTCTTCTTAGGAGGTGATACAAGAGTCAGGATGGAGGAGAGAAGCCCCAAATATTTGTAGTGCCTCAGAGAGTAAGCAGCTTGTCCTGCTCTGTATGATGGTTTTGAAGATGAGCAGTCATCACTGCAGACTAGGAGACACCATCCCATAAAGATAAGACGCAGGAGGGCAATTCCAGCAGCACGATGCCAACCTTGGCAGCCTCTCCCTGGGGTTTGGTCCAGAGGCCATTTGAGTTCAGGACATAGAGGTGACATATTACAAAGCACCCATCTTGTTTGGCATGGACTTCTGGAAGCGTTGAAACACTCAGTCCCTCCCTGATCCCTTCCAGCACACAGTTCCACCACAGAAGGGAATCCACAGGCTCAGCATCTTCAACTGCCAACATCCAAAAAGGACAACCCAACTTTTCCTATATATCTCCATGAAAACAATCTCCACAAACTGCTTGGGATTAATCCAGCCATCTCACCCCTCTGCCAGCTGTGGCTCTGGAGGCAGGTAAGGGTTGCAGAGGGTTTGCTGCCAGCACTTTGCTGCCTCCCCACTTGACTCAGCAGCTTCAGGAGGTTGGACAGGTTCCCCCTGCCATGATGGGGATGCTGAACAAGAGAACTGCAATGTCTCACCCCAAGCACAGCATGGGGAGCACTGTGTGAGTTCCCTGTCTCTGCAAGAGCTGGGAACTGTGGGGTCTGGTCCCTGCAAGTGCATGGCAAAGGGACAGGTGACAGCAGCAAGGATGGAGCCACCACACACCGTGTTTTCACACGGCAGCCATGAGAAAATTCAGTCTTGGTTGCCCATCTGAAGAGCCCTTTGGTTGGGCTGACACGAAGCCCCAGCTCAGGACTGCAGGAGCCTGAGGGATCGTGGAATTCCAGAATGGTTTGGGTTGGGAGGGACCTTAAAGCCCATCTCATTCCATGGGCAGGGACACCTTCCAGTAGGCCAGGCTACTCAGAGCCACTGGTGGAGGCTACGAGAAATACCTGAGAATTAAGTCCAAGCCATTGCCCTTGGGATCCGGCACAAGCGGCTGTGACCTGTGCTCCTGCCACCAGCACCCAGCACCTCTCAGAAAGTGGCTCTGACCTCCCAGGAGCCTTGTTTTATCCCCATTTCCTGAAGAGTGGTTGCTGTGGCAACAGAAATGGTTTGCATTTTTAAATGCTTCGCTTCCTGAAGGACATCCATTAAGGAGGATGATGATGGGGAGAGCAGAGGGATAGCCCCAGCACAGGTCTGGAGCAAGCCCAGGTGTCCATCCATGGATATTCTGGAGATCAGGAGCTTCCCCCTGCAGAGAAGGCTGCTTGCATGTGCATCATGAAAGAGAAGGTCCAGGCAGGAAAACTGTTACTGGCAGCTTGACACAAACAGGGAAAAACAACCACAGCCTCCCCCCCAAAAAAACCAAACAAAAAAATGGGGGAAAAAAAAGAAAAAAGACTTTTTCTCCAGAACTTACTAAAATTGACTCCACTGTTCTCATTTAAATGGACAAGGACATTCAGGCAGCACTCGCCAAGTTTCCTTCCCAAAAAAGACTCACAGAGAAAGTCCTCTGAGGAATAATTAACTGGCTGACAGACAGGAAACGAGGATAAAAATAAGTGGGATATTTCCGCCGTGGAAGGAGATTATCCGGGATCTCATCCCGTGATTGCACAGCCACTCGCAGATCACAGAGCCACGGGAGGATGGGTTTGGGTGCCACTGCTGCAGAAGGGAGAGCTCCCAGCTCATGGAATCATCACAGAGTATTTGGGTTGGAAGGGACCTCAAAGTCCATCCAGTTCCACCCCCTGACACTTTCCACTACCCCGGTGGAAGCCTCATCCAACCTCCAAGGTGGAGCATCCTCTCTTTTTTAAAAAAAACTACTAACAGGACACTGTGATGGATGGGGGCAGGAAAAAAAGCAACAAGCAGTGGGTTTAAACCCAACATTTATGCTGCTAATTGTTTTTAAATTCCCACAGTGTCCTGAACATGTTTTGCTCAGGTGAGAATCACTTCAACACTCACGGGATGAATGCAAACAGAGCAGATTGTCCGTGTGTCCATCCACACAAACTCCACAGCCTGCATCCCAGTCCTGCCTGCCTCTGTCCCATGCTCACAGATGCCTCCCACCCTGGCAGCTTTGGAATTTTCTCCTGGCTCTCCAGCCAAGCTGAGCTGGTGCAGAGAGTCTCTACAGAACCACACCCTGCATACGTGGACCACATGGTCCTGCCAAGGGCTCGGTGGCTTTCTGTGCCACTGGCTGAGCCTGTGGTGGCCACAATAATTACAGGGAACCATGTGAACCTCAGGAGAGGCAGAGGGAAAGGAGAGACTCTGTGGCAGAGGAGCTGCATGTTCTGGAAATTAATAATGCAAAGGGAGAGCTGGGTGTGGAGATGGTGCATGGGAACACCTGCACAAGTGCCAGTCTGGCTGGAGAGTCCCAGCAGTGCAAAAGGGACACTGGTGGCAGTGAAGCCATGGCCAGGTGAGGAAAGCTGGACATGCAGCAGGAAAAACACAGCTCAGGCACCAACATTTGTTTGAAGAGAGAACAAGTCCAATATAGGAAGGATATGGAGAGAGTCCAGAGGGAGCCATAGAGATGCTCCAAGGGCTGGAGCTCTGCTCTGGAGCCAGGCTGGGAGAGCTGGGGGTGCTCAGATGGAGAAGAGAAGGAACCAGCGAGACCTCCAGGGCCTGAACAGGCTCCAGGAGAGCTGGAGAGGGACTGGGGACAGAGCATGCAGTGCCAGGGCAAGGGGGGATGGCTTCCACTGCCACAGGGCAGGGTTAAATGGGATATTGGGAAGGAATTATTCCCTGTGATGGTGGGGAGGCCCTGGTACAGGGTGCCCAGAGAAGCTGTGGCTGCCCCTGGATCCCTGGCAGTGTCCAAGGACAGGTTGGACATTGGGGCTTGGAGCACCCTGGGATAGTGGGAGGTGTCCCTGCTCATGGCTGGGGGTGGAACTGGATGGGCTTTAAGGTCCCTTCCACCCCAAACCATTCTGGGATTCTGTGATCCCTGAGCCTGACGGTGGAGGAGCCCATGGTGGGAGCTGTGGTTTGGAGTTGGGATCCTGCCAGCCACGTGCATTGAAGCATTGGGAATGTCCCCAAAATCTGATGGCTTGCTGGAGATGTTTTAATTGTTCCCAGTTGTTGATTTCCTTCTGTTTTCTGGGCTTCCATGGTTTGAAAGCTCCCTTCTTGACCAGCAGCCCTGGTGACAAACCTTTTTGAAAAAAAAACCTTTTGGAAGGGCTAGAGCAGATATTCCCTGCACTGATGGGATTTCAGAGCTGAGATTTAAAACCCAAGCACACGGACAATGCTACAGACTGCGAGCTGTTTGGGGTTTGGTTCTGGTATGGGGGAGAAGAAATCCTCTTCTACCAGTGAAATTTCGGGTACTACAAGCAAGCAAATCCCACCCTCCAGCCCCCAAAGATCCCCAGCCTCCAAACACACGTGTTCCTTGCTGCCCTGCTGCAGAGCTCCACATCTTCCCTCCTCCCACCCACCGGCTGTCTGTGCCGCAGCTCCCAGCCTTTCCCCAGAGCCTGCTCAGCAAAGGATGCTCTTTCCCAAAGGAGCTTCCCACAAACGCTCTCCTCTCTGCTGAGGAAAGCTCTGACATCAAAGCTGCTGTTTTCCCTCTTAGAATCCCTGAAGTTTCACTCTAAGATCATCGAGTCCAGCCTTGCAGTGCCAAATCCATGACTAAACCGTGCTACCCAAGCTCTGATTTTTGCCCATTTTTTGCCTTTCATTCTCATCTGCAAAGAGAGAAGCACTGAAGCAAAAATTTTGCCAGCAGGCCAGTTTTCTCCCTTTGTTGGTAACCCCACAGCAGAGATGTTAGAGGAGGTGAAAGGGTTAAGGCAGGCTGGGGACAAAGGCAATGGATTTGCTAAATGAAGCAGAAAATCCTACTATTTTCTTTCCTGCCCTTGCTGGAAAATATTTGCCTGTTCTCCTCCGGACTTCTATCAAAAGCCCTGCAGGAAATCAAACTGTTCAAATCTGTTTTTTTCTGGTTACAGTGATTCCCAACAGGTCAAAGCACTCTTGGGCAGCAGCCCCCCCACCTCCCTCCCTCCCCATCTGGCACGGCAGGGGTTTAACACCCACCCTTGATAAAGATTTTTTCCTCCCCCTGCCTGATCCACCTCAGGTTTTCCATGCTCAAGGATGTTTTCCATGTTCTCAAGGGTGGTTGAGGCAGAGCAAACAACCAGGGACTCTCCACAAGGAATTACTGCATTCCCTGGGGCTCATTTCCCCCGGCTGCTCTGAAATCACCAACTCCTGCGGCCACCAACTTTTCCCAGCTCTTTCAGGAGAAATGGGAAGTTCATTTTCAAGGAAAAGCAGTGGGATGCCTCACTCCCCGTGTGCTCCTTCCCCTGCTGGAGGAGCCATATGGCAGCACTTAACTGCACTCCCTGTGCTGCAATGACTTGGCGTTCTGGCTCTCTTCTCCAAGGCTGCCCAACTGTGCAATTGCCACTGAGCTGCTACCTGCCTGCCTGGCACTGTCCCCCTCCTCGGACTCCAAACTTCTGCAGGCAGCTTTGGAGGGCTGCAGTTCCTTTCCAACCCCGGATTTAGGGTGGTCTGACTGGCAGGTGTGTTCCTGCTGGTCCCCTCCAGGTCACAGCCTCCCCTTGGACACTTCCAGGGATCCAGGGGCACCACAGCTTCTCTGGGCATCCTGTGCCAGGGCCTCCACACCCTCACAGAGAAGAATTTCTTTCCATAATTGTGGCAGGAAACTGAGGCACAAGGAAGAAAATAACCTGTGATCACCTTGAGGGATGATTTGAGCCCATCTCCAAGGATTAGAAATGAAATGGGCTCTGTAAACCAGCATTTGGGGCCAGCTCCTCCTCCTCCTCCTTTTCAGACCCCATAAGGAGAAGTCTGGTTGTCTCCTCTGGGTCAGAAGGCTTGGGAATGATTTTTCCCCTGTGTGGCATCCACCCTCTCCAAACTGAGTGGAATCCCAGGCGGAAAAAGCCAAGGGGGAAACCCAGCAAACCTGATAATGGAATTAGGGGAACATCAATGTCTGGGGGTTCCATGCCACGTTGTGTCACACCTGATCCCACGTTCCAGCTCAAACCACAGGTTGGACACCGTGCTCTCCTCTGCACCAGGAGCACATCAAAGTGGCCATGGGGTTCCTGGGTAGCAGCTGATGGATCAGAAGCTGCTCTTCTCCTTTGGATCACCTCCTGGAGCCAGGGGTGTCAAGAGGAGACTAGTGGAGGACAAGCTTTGGCACCTCTCCGAATGGGACTCTTGGGGTGTCCTGTGCAGGATCAGGAATTGGAATTGATGATTCTTGTAGGGCCCTTCCACCTCTGGATATTCTGTGATTCTGTTCCCTCCAGCAGAGCTGTGTGCGGAGCAGAAAGAACAGGAATGGCCATAGACCTCAGGAGCTGGAAATAGCAGGAAAGGGGAGCCTGAAGTGCTCTGAAAATTCAACCCCAGGAAACATCGCAAGGGAAGCCAGGCAGGTGTTAAATCACAACAGCAGGTATCTGCCTTAAGATCTTGTACACAACAGTGTTAATGATAAAGTCCAGGTTTCTGCTTCTCTGTCAGAGAAAATAAATATTGGAGCCACTGACCATTACAGTCCAAGCAGGGGAAAGCTAAGACTTTACATGGGTGAGTTAAACAGCAGTTAGATTTCACACTAAAGAAAAAAAAATCATGTTTGGTGTTAATAAATTTGGAAGGTGAGGCTCACTTCTCTCCCAGGAGGGAAGATCCATGGTGGGTTTATCTGCAGCTTAAACAGATCACTTTACAAATTAATCCAGTTCCACTGTCCTGGGGTACCTGGGATTACTGCAGTGGCTAAGCCAGGCTGGGGTTGTCTGTGTGACACATCCTCCTGCTTTGGAGGGAAGGATGTGACTTGAGGGGGGACCAGAAACATGCAGTGGGCAGCTCCAGCACAACCAGCTCCCTTTTCCGTGGACTCTGCTCGTCCAGCTGCATTACCAGAGCTCATCATTCCTGCCCCAAGCTCGCAGAGTTTGCAGGCACACGGTCAGACCACCCAAAGGGAAAGGAGGAACCTCTCCCATGTGGGTGAGAACCTCAGGAGAGGTCATGGCTCAGCAAAGCCCTGCAGGATCCCTGCCAAGCATCGAGTATGCCACAGGATCAGGGGCTGCCTCGCAGACAATGCAAGGAGAGCACCCATTAATTGGGCTGGCTTTGCACAAAGTCTTATTTTTAGTGCTCACGAGCAGTGCCAGATTGGCAGCATTATAAATAGAAGACTTCTATTTATCCTGCAGTCTCGGTACCGCCCCGCTAAGTCAGTCTTACGACCTCAATAAATCCAGATTAGGTGCTCTCAAGGCTGTGTCACCACAGAAATTACATGTCCTCTGTGTTCAGGCACAGCTGGGGGGGCTGCTGCCCCTGCACCCCAGCCTGGTGCCTTCTGATGTGTCTTGGTGTGACACAAGCTGTCACCCAAATAACACAGGGGATCCCACCTTCAGACCCCTCAAAAAGGTGATTACACAGTGTTGCAGTTTGAGATTTGGGAAACTGGGCAGAAACACCAATTGTGTAGTGGTTTTAATTCACCTATTCGTTATGAGATAAGGATTAGAAGTAGGCAAAGCAGGTTTAGACTTTAAGGAATATAAAGAGAATTTATTAACTTACTTAAAAAAGGAATAATAACAATCAGGAATCAGAACAAAACCTTTAGAACACCCTTCTTCCCCCCCGCACCTCTCCATTTCTTTCCCACTGACCATACAAAAAGACAACACTTCAACATTTAGCTAGTTCACCACCTCTGGAATAGTCCTTTTCCCAGTTCATGTAGGGAGAGAAGTTTTCTCTTGCTTTACCGTGTTGATTCCCATAGGAAATACAGTTCTTATGGTTTTCAGCCTCAATACAAACAGCTGCCCGGAAGAAAAAGATCTGCTTGTTCTGGAAAATCCCTCCCACTTTAGTAGCTTTCCCAGGACTACTACAGTGGGCATATGATGGTCGCTGAGGTACTCTTGAGGATGCACATTTCTATTACAGTGGCAGTGAAATCCCCTTTTCTCGTTATTGGCAACATAAGCCTTCTTCTGCTGTTCCCGGGGCAAGGAATCTTTACACTGGAGTCGTAGTCCACTGGCTGTAGCTAGAACATTACACCCCCCCTTTTTCACTCTTTTAGACCATTGCTCATATATTACAGGGTACATTATAGCCGAGTTTATCAACATGTCTTTACAAGAGAAGTTTCAGTCTCAAAGTTTAGGCACTCCTCATCTCCTCCCTCTCTGGATATAGGCTTTGCATCATTCATTAACTTGGAGCCTTTATGTTGTACCTTTTGTAGGTATCTTCACCCTTTCTTTTTCTGTGTAGGAGAAAACAGGTGTTTTCAAGTCCCATCCTGATATTGAAAAGGTTACTTTGTCTTTCGGCCGGGCGATGGTCACATGGCCTCTGCCCGCGCTGTTTGAGTGTGACATTCCCAGCGTTGGAGCTGAGGGAGAGGAGCCCGCCTGTGCTCTCCATCCGATGTCCGAGCTGAGGGAGAGGAGCCCGCCTGCGAGTGTGGAGCTGAGGGAGAGGAGCCCGCCTGTGCCGCTCTCCATCCGAGCTGTGTCCGAGCTGAGGGAGAGGAGCCCGCCTGCACCACTCTCCATCCGAGTCGTGTCTGAGCTGAGGGAGAGGAGCCCGCCTGTGCCGCTCTCCATCCGAGCTGTGTCCGAGCTGAGGGAGAGGAGCCCGCCTGCGCCGCTCTCCATCCGAGCCGTGTCCGAGCTGAGGGAGAGGAGCCCGCCTGTGCCGCTCTCCATCCGAGCCGTGTCCGAGCTGAGGGAGAGGAGCCCGCCTGCGCCGCTCTCCATCCGAGCTGTGTCCGAGCTGAGGGAGAGGAGCCCGCCTGTGCTGCTCTCCATCTGAGCTGTGTCCGAGCTGAGGGAGAGGAGCCCGCCTGTGCCACTCTCCATCCGAGCTGTGTCCGAGCTGCAGGGGCCGGCAGGGCCGTGTCCGAGCTGCAGGAGGCTGACCCAAGCTTTCTCCCATGCTGGACTGTGCCGCAGGGACCTGGCCCAGCCCGGCCAGGCGGGGCGAGGTTGGCAAGGCTGAGTCACCTCGGCCTGGGGCAACAGAATGAAGCCTCTCTTGGCTCGGGCGGAACCGAACTGAGCCGACGTGGCTCCCTCTCACAATGGAGCCACCCTGAGGGACTGAAAGGCCGGCACAAGCTCCCCCCTCTCCCCCTCCGTGCCATCTCGGCCAACAGCCGAGCTGCATGGCTGGGCCAGACCTCACCAGATGGCGAGGAGGAGAGAGAGTGATGTCTTCTCTCAGTCAGCTGGAAGTCTAAAAGAGGGCTTCTTCAGATCCCCTCCTGGTTTTATGAGTTCTGGAGGCAGAAACTGCAATACCTCCTTTTGCATACACCGGTTCCGGCTTCACCTCCTTCCTTCTACACCAGAAATCCCACCTAAGGTTACCCCACGACACACAGCTTACATTTTGGGGATTTGGGGGTTTGCCTCCCAGGACAGGGTGCATCACACACTACACCATCCCTGAATGATGGCCAGATGCTGCCCGGGCAGGGTTCAGCCAGCTGAGGAAATCGTGGTGTCTGCGACCACATCAGCTGCACCCACAATGGCAAAACACCGGGCTGGGAGTGAGAGCAGCCTGCTCTTCTGGAAAGGTGGGGGAAAAAGGGGTACAGCAGGAAAAACGGTGTGATTTGACTGAATAACTTATAGGCAATAGTAAGATGTTGCTTTTCTAACAAATCAATAATAATTAAAACACCAAATCAGAATCACAGAATCGTTGGGGTTGGAAGATCATCTTATTCCATGGGCAGGGACACCTTCCACTATCCCAGGCTGCTCCAAGCTCTGTTCAACCTGACCTTGGACACTTCCAGGGGTGAGGAATCCACAGCTTCTCTGGGTACCCTGGTCCAGGGCCTCCCCACCCTCACAGGGAAGAATTTCTTCCCAATATCCCATCTAACCATCAGTAGGAAGCCATTCCCTGTGTCCTGTCACTGGGCCCTTGTCCCAAATCCCTTTCCAGCTTTCCTGGAATCTCTTTAGGCACTGGAAGGGCCTTTAAGATCTCCCTGGATCTTCCCGTCTTAAAATAAAAAAAAACACCCTCTCCAACTCCTTTCCACTTATTTGTTGTTTTTTTCTCCTTACAGTGAGTGGCTGCTTCATTTGATCTGTGGCATTGTGACAATTCCCAGCATGACAAGCATTTCCTAGTGGTCACACACCTCCCTTTGAACTGGTTCTGCTGGTCCCAGGGACAGGGAGTGCTCTTCCTGCAAAGCCCAGCCTTTCAGGGTGCCTGCCCCCAAAAATGCCACCTAATTCCTCATGCATCCACCTGAACCCATGCCCTCCTCCAAACCCCAGGCATGCTGCATGCCTGGAGACTGACTGGACTTCCTCCAGGCTCTCAGCCATGGAAGGGCAAGGGGAAAAGGTTCAGAAACTTCGAGTTATCCTGGAATTACCTTTGTGGGAACCAGCCTGTCCAGCTGCTTTGGTCTTTTCTGGGAGCTCAGGGAGCAAACACACAGAGAAGGGGAAGGCATCAAAGAGCAGAGGAATTCCAGCAGCTGGAGCTTTCAGATCCTTTCATCCTCTGGGAGGTTTTCACAGTTTCCAAAGCTGGAAGCCTGCACTGGTACAAGCTGCTTGGCTCAGGCACAGCACTTTGTTGGGTCAGCTGCTTGGCAGCAGGAGGAACATGCTGGTTTGGGATGAACTACCCCAGCTGTCCACAAGAGCTTGGTTCTCCTCCTCACCTGATCCAGAATAGGATCTGGAAGGCAGGCAGAGCCCCCTAAAATGTGAAAATATCATTGCGGAAAGGAACAATTTCACCAATTTCACAGCATTATCAAATGGTTTGGGTTAGAAGGGACCTTAAAGCTCACCCCATTCCACCCCTGCCATGAGCAGGGACACCTTCCACTGTCCCAGGCTGCTCCAAGCCCTGTCCAACCTGGCCTTGGACACTGCCAGGGATCCAGGGGCAGCCACAGCTTCTCTGGGCACCCTGTGCCAGGGCTGTCCACCCTCACAGGGAGGAATTCCTTCCCAATATCCCATTTAATCCTGCCCTTTGTCAATGGGAAGCCATTCCCCCTTCAAAGCCTGGATGCGGAATGGCTGCTGGAGATTCTGGAGGTTTGGGCTGTATTTTGTGGGCAGGGGAATGGAAGCAAAATGCAAAGTGAGACAGGTTGCAAAGGAGAAGGAAATTAAAAAAAAAATAAAAAAAAAATAAGGAATTCTGTTGAAATGTCTATTTTGGGATTAAAATCTTCAGTCTTTTCAGGACAGAGGGGATTTTGTGCTGCATCCCTGTGGCTCCAGTGCCACTGAGGCAGAGGGACAGCACAGGCTGTGACATGCAGCTCCTCCGTGCTTCCCGCTTGGAAAGGGAAGTGGAATAAAGATCTGAAGCCACCCAAATAAATAAAGCTATTAATGGTTTGGCAGGAGGGTGGGGTGTCCTGCGGCTTGTTAGCACCCCCACCTGGTCTGTCATCACTGGCTGCCCTTCTAGCACAGATCCAGCTCCCAGGGACACGCTGGCTCCTGCCAGGACAGCACTTTGTGCCTTGGACATCCCAGCCCTCGCATCCTCTGCCTGCGGACAGGTCTCCTCCTGCCTGCTCCTGATGTGAGGAACCTCTCACCAGAGCTCGTTTCCCATTAATTCTCCCTGAACTGAAGCAACCTGAGCCTGGAGAGATCTCCTGGATGCCAGCTCCTGATGGCACACCCCATCAAGGACAAGCAGGGCACTCAGCAGCCGTGCCCGTCCCTCTGGTTCCTGCCACAGAAACACTTGGGTGCTCCAGAGGAGCAGCAAACAGGCTGGAAACCTGACAGCTAGGTTGGCTTCCCTTGGATCGGTTCCTGAGCTGCCAGCTCAGCCAGACAGAAGGCTGCTTCCTTATTTATTTCATAATTAAAGTGAAAGGCAGCTTCTGGGAAGCCCGTTTTCCTCATTTACTGAATTAGGTTACTATAGTCAGTGGTTTGCCCAGAGATTTATGCCTTCGGGATCCTTGGGATCCTTCAGAGGGATCTAGGGTTCTCTGCTCCACCAATCCTTCATCACTGAGACTGAGGATGGCAATCCCAAGGGATGAAGCACACAACCCCCTGGCAGCAGCTGGAAAACACAATTTTTCTCTGCTAGAACTCATTTTCAAGCCTAGCTGTCCCACTGCAGTGACCATAAACCAGCTGCAAAGCAATTCCTCCTGTTCTGAATTGTCATACTCAAAGAAAAAAAGATCACATAAAATCCATGCAGCAAATTCTACTCTCAACTTCAGACCTGCTCCAGCACCAGCCCAGCTGGGGTAAGTCACTGTTCAATCAATATGAAGCAGTTTAATCCATTTATGCCTTGTTCAATGTGAAGACAATCCCTTCCCAGACCTGTTTCCTGCATAACCACCATGGGCTGGGCATGGGCAGGAAAGACTGGGAAAGCATTTTGTCCCATCTCATCCCGCAGATGGCAATCCCAGGACTGTCCCCCACCCCAGAGCTGAGGTAAATCCTGCCAACCATGACATGACAACATTGAGTCCAGTGCAGGAAGAACATGGGATCCACAGGGCTTTTTAATTTCAAGTCCTTGGAAATGGGCTCAAGTCATCCCTCAAGCTGACCACAGGTTGTTTTCTTCGTCGTGCCTCAGTTTCCTGCCACAATTATAGGAAGAAATTCTTCTCTGTGAAGGTGGGGACGTCCTGGCACAGGGTGCCCAGAGAAGCTGTGGCTGCCCCTGGATCCCTGGAAGTGTCCAAGGCCAGGTTGGACAGGGCTTGGAGCAGACAGTGGAAGGTGTTTCATAGCAGAGGGATGGCACTGGATGAGCTTTATAAGGTCCTTTCCAACCCAAACCATTCCAGGATTCCTTCCTGACTGGGCCCAGAGGAAAGGGCTATCTGGACATGCTGGTTTTGGCCCCCAGCTCCATCCTTGTCCTCATCAGGAGCAGCATTTTGGTGTCACTAACTCAAAGCAACCCCTGAGTGAGCAGTTATGTATTTCTAGATCATTAAGCTTTCTCCTAGCGACAGTGTTTAAAAGCCATGATGACGTTTGGTTCCTTCCCCCCCTCTGCTGTTTGGCTCTTGAAAATTGAAAGATAAGCTTTGTAAATCTCACCGAGAAGAGGGAACTGTCACTTCAGCTTTAGGAGAAAAGCCAGCAAAGAAACAAAAATTCCTCTTTGGGCAGAGGAGAAAAAAATCCATTATTAAAGGCTTAGAGACAAAGGCTCTCGACACAATTAAAGGCAAACCTAAGCCTTTGAAAGCAGAGGGCATGACACTGGAATACACACAAGAGGTAGAGATAAAAGCCTCCATTGTGGGGCTGCTGAAAAAGTTAAGGAAAAAAAATGGAGTTTCAATGGATGCATTTGCCTAAACCAAACTGGATGAGAAGCTTCCTAGAGAAGGGCTTGAGTCTTCCCATGTGTTTACACAATGCCAAGAGCTGCTGGGCCCAGTCTTAATTAGGATCCTGCGGCATTGCTGGAATAACTTGGGGAGCGAGGGTCACAGCGTTCATTAAGCGGAAAGAAAACAGGGCTCCGATGTTTTCTGTGGGAAACTTTCCACCTGGAAAGCCTAATCTTCCTTTCCAGCCTGTTAAGCAGAGGCAGAAAATGCTTTGGTTTGGTGTTGTCAAGGCGTTTGTCTCACAGGAGAGCTGGCTGGGGACACGGTGCTGCTCTCCAGGCACAGGGGTGACTCTCAGCCCAGCAGCAGCAGGAAGATGTGGCCACCTCTGGGAAACTCTGAGCTTCCCTGGCTCTTGCAGCCTCTAAATTAAGAGCATCAGATCCAAGGAAAACCAGTGTTCAGAATGACAGAAACATCGTTGAAGTGCTTGGCTCCAAAACCTGTCCCTTATTCTCCAACCAGCAGCACCGCAAGCCAAACTCTCACCGTGAGATGCTCCCACCCACCATGGAAATGTCCAAGACCCCTCACTGCCACTTGTCAAACCCTGTGCTTGTAAGAGACATGGATTTGCATTCCACCCTCTGCTGACTCTGCCTAAACCAGGGTGGCCTGACCCTCTGTGGCTGCACCATGCTGGGGAGATTACATTGCTGCTGTCCTAAACTCTGACTCCTCCCTGAGAGGCTCAGATTGCTTTAAAGGAGAGCAGCTCCCAGCAGCTCACGTGTTTCTGGAAGGGGATGCTCCAGTGGTGGCTGGTTTTCCCTACCTGGTGTGTTAACACAGGCAGTTGAATTTTTATTAATGCTGAGTTTAATCCAAGGCTCTGCAGAGAAGGCAGGAGTTACACACAAACTCAGCACCATTTTTGGGAAGTTGGAGGGGGAGATCGTGTGGTCAGGACAGTGCACAGGGTCCCAGGAAGGTCCATAATTACAGATACCTGGATTTTTATCCTGTTTTAATTCTCCTCTCCACAGGAGCTCCTGGGATAGCTGAGCCTGTTTTGGGATGACTTGGGTGAAGGCCAGAGATATGCCAGGCACGCTCCCATCCTGCTCACAGCCACAGGCCAGGCTAATTCACTGTCCTCCACTCTGAAACTAAAAGTGAGGTCCAGGGATGGGTTTAGATCCCTTTTTGTGTGTTTTCCATTGGTCGGTTTTGTCACCAAGGAGACCGAATTCCTACACTTGGCTGTTTTAGACATTTCACTGGAACATAAATCCCGGCTCCTGTGCCAATGGCCATCACTGCACAATCACGTAAGGCACATGCTGTGTGCTGAGCTGGAGCTTTACCTGTGATCTGCTGGGCTTTTTATGGCCATCCAAAGGGGAAAAAGACATCCTCCAGGTCTGCTCCAAGCCCAAATCCCTCCTGGCATCGCAGCCCAGAGTTGCCTCGAATCACTCGCCTCGTACCCGCATAGAAAATCCTGCGTGAAACATGACAGGGAGAGGAAAAGAATTCCTGGTGTGCTCCTGCAACAGCAGCTGGGGCACAAATTCAGAAAATGGCACTACTACCAGGCCATTTCCTGTCCTTGCTGAGCAGCAATGCCTCTCTCTGTGCCCTAATCCTGGCTGGGTTTTGTCCCTCTCCCCTCTCAACCCTACTCCTAAGCACGAGCTCAGTTTTCAAAGCACTGCACAGCAGCACCATCGGATGGTGTTAATGGAAATTCAGTGCCCGGGATGCCTTTCAGAGGTCTCGCCCAGTTTCTCTCCCCAGCCCCCCAGGACACAGACTGTCTCCTGCTGTTTGCCTGATGCCTGTCACACCGGCCTCCATCACCATGGCAATGCCAAAAATCCCAAAAACAGGAGGCAGAGCTTCTGCAAGGAGGGCACAGCAGAGTCCACTGTGGGATGCTGGACCAGGAGATAAACCATAAACGGGATGTTTGCCACAGGTCAGAGATGCTATCAGGACTCTCAGAGATGCAAAACCTCAACACAAACCCCCTTTGGTGGGTCACTTACATAAGTGGTTACCTAACGATGTGTCTTCCCAGATCTGCATCACAGGGAACTGATCCGAAGGAGAGGCGGCTCCAGTAACACATCAGGGAAGATGTGTCAGGAGGAATTTGTGATCCTGAGTGCTGGAGGTTTTGGACATGAAGGTGTTGCCTCTCTAAGCCCTACAAAGCAGCCCAAGAGAGAAAACCAGTGAACTGTTGAGTTTTGCAGCAGAGGGATTCCCCACACACTCCTCAGTGTCTCTGTGCTTGACCTTCTAACCTCCCAAAATGCAGCCCAAACACATCTGGTCTTCAGGGCTGGCTTTTTACACCAGCCCCTATTCTGTCCTTTTCTAGAATCAGCAAACCCTTTCTTGAAGCAACAGCTGGTTTATATGATCTTATTTTCAAGCCAGCTCCTTGACAGATACTCCCTTCCCCTCCTCCCCCCACCAATTTTAGCTGTGTTACTGCTCCATCTGGTCCCTCCGTGCTTGGAGGAATGCCAATACCTCCTAGGAAAGAAAAAAAAAAAACAACAAAAAACAACTCCTCTTCAGTTTGGGATTGCTGGGAAAACATGAGCAGGCAATGGCAGTGTCCATTTCCAGTTTTAACTCTGGACCATCCCAGGAGGCTTCCAGAAGCTCGGAGCCAAGGGAAAGTGGTTTCCAGTCCCCTGGGCATCTCCCTGTACCCCTTGGGCCAGTCTGAGGTACAGAGAGAGAAGCAGAGTAGGGTGACACTGCATGGAAAACCATTCCACTCACTGGGGGTTTAACCTGTTTCTTTTCCCTCTCTTCTCCCCCAAAAAATAGAACACAGCAACTTCTAAAGATGCTGGTGAGGGTAGAGGGAAGTCCTGAAAGATTTCTCCATAATCTGGGAGACTGTGGCACCATTTCTCACCTGTTGAACAGAAACCTGCCTTCCTGCTCCTGAGCCAGGGAGCAGCACCACTTTTTTTGGGATTGGTGAGAGGGAATACATAGTTTGCCGTTTCTGGCTAAACCAGACTAGGCAAGCATCCTGGAAAACATCAGGAAGCCCAGTCCAGGATGAAGTAAAGGCTCTGGGGCACTTCCTATTGTTGCTGGTGCATGTGAGGAAAAGTCCCTTTGTTTTTGGGACAATAGCTTCCTCGCCTCCAGGGATCCTGCTTCGAGCTCCTTTCTTGCCTGTGTTACAGCTCAGGAATGAAAAACAAAGAAGGAATTGAGGAAAGCGAGTCTGAGCAACCCAGGGAAAGGGTGGGTTTGTGCTCCCCTGAGCATAGGCTTTGTTAGGGCAGCGGGGAGGTGTGAGATTATGGCAAAGGGGATTTTCCCTGCTTCTGGCAGCCACCTCTTCCCCTGCCAGGCAGGAAGCCCGTGGCAGAGACCCCTGGTCCCCTCCGGTGGCCGTGGCTGGGCTTGTCACAGGCTCTAGGCTAGCGAGATATGAAATATAGCATATATAAAACCTTCAGGGATATAAAACCTCCAGGGATATAAAACCTCCAGGGCTCAGGGCCATCCCGGGAAGCTGCAGCCCCAAAAAGCAGGGCGAGCCAGCTCGGTTTGCCTCTCTGCCAGCGGGCTGTCTGCATCCAGCTCCTGCCCTCAGCTGCCTAATCTGAGGAGACAGCAGAGACACTCACACTGACAGGCGTCCCCTGGGAGCGTGGCTGTGCCTGCCAGGGAAGTGTCTCCAGAGTGGCTGAGCATTCCCAGCTTTGGGAAGGGGGTGATGCCCAGGCAGCTGGTTCATGCCACAGTGGCATGCCAGGAGAGCGAGTTCCTCACTTAAATCAGCACGGCCCGGAGAGGTCTCAGGTGTAGGAGGGAGCTCAGATCCTTCCCGGGAGCAGGAAAAGGATTGTCCTGTGCTTAGAAACACATCGTGACACAAGTTAGGTTTTCTTTTAAACCAATAAAGAATCAGGGGATTGTTGAGGTTGGAAAAGACCTCCAAAATGATCAAGTCCAACCATTCCCCCAGCACTGCCAAGGCCACCACTAAACCATGTCCTCACAGCAACATCCAAGTGCCTTTTGAGCACCTCCAGGGATGGAGACTCCACCACCAAGGCCTGATCACCCTTTCCATGAAGAAATTCTTCCTGATGCCCAATCTAAACTTGCCCTGGCCCAGCCTGAGGCCGTTCCCTCTCCTCCTGTCCCTGTTCCCTGGGAGCAGAGCCCGACCTGCCCTGGCTGCCCCCTCCTGTCAGGGAGTTGTGCAGAGCCACAAGGTCCCCCCTGAGCCTCCTTTTCTCCAGGCTGAGCCTCTCCAGCACCCTCAGCTGCTCGAAAACCTCCTAACCCTGCCCCACAATGCACACAAGCACATTTTTAGATCCAGTTTAAAGGGATTCTGGATCAACCCCAGCCATCAGCAGGGCCTCAGATCCCTGCCTCCCCACCCTGGAAGTGAGGAGATTCCCAGAACTCCAAGTCTGGCTTTGCTCTTTCAGCCTCTGGACACAAAGCCAGTTTTTAATTCAATTCAAAACCTTGTTTTCTCTTATTAGGAAAGATTAATAGCCCAGAAAAAAAAGCTTTTTTTGGGTGATATCCATCCCAGTTTTGTAAAGTGAGTGGGACAATTCCTTAAACAGAGTCAACAGTGAGGATGTCATGGCTTAGGAAGGACTTAGCAGGCTCCTTGGATCAGCTCTGCACTGCAAACTGCCCCCAGATCCCCATCCTTTGCTCATCTCCAGTGTGTCCACACAGACAGGAGGGTGAAAGATGCCTCTCTGCTCCCCCATGCAAGTCCAGCATCCTCAGGAACAAGATTTACTTGAATTTTCAGGAGCTGGACAAAAACCCCTCAATTTCCTTAAAAACAAAAAAGAAAACCCAACCAAAACAACAAAGAAAAAAAACCCCCAAATACCCCAACAATTAATTGAGGTTTTTGGCTCACTGTCTGAAGCTGGGCTGCAGGGAAGGTTTGAGGTGAATGGTTATATTTACAAATCAAGCTGTGGTGAGGAGATCCATGGCTCCAGATGCTAAACCCATGCTCCAAAATCCTGATATCCTGATCAAGGGAGTGGAAAGACTCCTGCTCACAAGCCTTGGAGCAGGGAATAAATTAACAGCCCTCTGCACCACTGATAATTATTTGTGAGGAATCAGTGAAAATTACTTAGATGTTAGGAAGTTTTGGTTAGGCTGCTTTTCTCCCAAGGGAGAGGAAAAATTTGGGACTCCCACATCCTTCAGTGCCACCATCCCAGCTTAGCTGAGCTCAAGGCACAAGCAGTCAAGGCCAAGGCGTGGTCAACCATGGCAATCCTGAGCTGGAAAGGAGCAACAAGGATCGAGTCCACCCCAACAGTCCCACCCTGTGCATCCCTGAGAGTGTCCTCCGAAAGCTCCTGGAGCCCTGGCAGCCTTGGGAGCGTGACCATTTCCTGGGGAGCCTGTTCTAAGTGCAGGAAAGCAGCCCCAATCTTGCTTTCAAGAAGGCACAGCAAGGGAAAGCCTTGCTGTGCCTTCTGCTGCTCAGCTGTGCGAGGCACAGCATCCCTTCCCTTTGAAGTGTCCCCTCTGCTCCGTGGCCATGGTGATGGATTGGCCTGGATGTGTCACACAGCCAGGGGAGAGGCAGACCCCAGCACGTGGAGCAGGGCAGGAATCCTCTCCTCTCCCTAGGAGCTGCATCTGGAGCTCATCGAGTTCATGGCAGCCCATTCCCAGAAAGGCTGAAAGCCCAGAGTGAGCTCTGAGCTGATTAACAACACGGGCCTGGAGGGATTGATTTATGTGGAGGGACTCGTGGGGTGCAACAAGCCCGGCTCAGCCAAGTCATGATTAAAGGAGAAAAGAGTCTGGAAATAGCTAAAAAATCTGCTGTGGGGCTGCTCAGAGGTTGACCTGGAAGTCTGGAGATGAGGAAATGGAGAGGCTTGGCCTTGCTGAGGCCAGAGAATGCTGCAGCAGCATTGATGGGGCAGAGGGTGACACAAGGGACAAAGAAACCCCACTAAAAAGGGAAGGACCCACTGTATGATCCCAGAGGGGCTGCATGAAGTCATCAGGAAGGGTTGGAAAGCTTGCCTTGTCCCATAGGAGAGCAAGAATCTTCCAGCTGAGTGTCAGACCACAGACCTGCGGCTCTCCTGCCTTTTGTCCCAGCATGGTGGCCCCAGAACAGCTGGGCAGCTGCAGGTGGGCACTGCCTGCTCCAGCATCACCAGGATTGAGAGATCCCAGCAGCTGCACGGGGCTCCCTCTCCCTGGCAACCAAGGCAATTTGCAGAGTGATTCAGCAGGGTATTGATTTAACTCTCTGCAGACAAATGACCTCTCTCTCTCTCTGGGACATGCTTTACAGTGCAGGGCTTCAGTCTTCTGCATTAATATTTTAATAGATTTACAGTAGAGTCGCTTCACCTCAGCAGGGAGAGGGAGGGAGGTGAGGGCAGGGATGGGGAGAAGCAGGAGGGGAAGCACAGGCTGACAGGTTTGGGGTTCCTGTAAGCAGACCATGAAATGCAGGTTTTTCAATATAAAGAGGTTTCTACTGCTCTTAATTCACATTAGCACTGCATCAAGAGCAGCACACTTGGCTGGAGTCCTCAGTCTGCAGGTCAGAGGAGGATGAGGGATCAATCATGGCATCATTTAGGGTGGAAAAGCCCTCCAAGGTCATCAAGTCCAACCATTCCCCCAGCACTGCCAAGCCCACTACTAACCCACATCCCCAAGGCTTTTAAATCCCTCCAGGGATGGGGGCTCCACCATTGCCCTGGGCAGCTGTGCCAGGACCGGACAACTTGTTTTCATGAAGAAATATTTCCTAAAATCCAATCTAAACCTAAAGCAAGGTGAGCTGGACTGTGGAAGGGGCCACAGCCACCATATCCTACAGGTTAGGTGAGGAACACATCTCACCCAAAAGTCCTCTGCTCTCATTCAGCAGCACAAAACTCCTGGCAGAGGGGCTTCTCTATGGATGCAGAGCACATTTTCCCTCCAAAGTATTTTTTTCCCCATTTTTCCTTGTACAAAGCAAGCAGCACACAAACCACAAGCCAAGACCTAAGCTCTTCCCAGCCATCACAGCCTTGGAGGAATCCAGGCTGATTTACCCCAGCTGGAAGGAAGCATCTCCAAACTAGAGATATTTCATCACCATGTGGCTACTGTGACAGCTTGAAAGGGAATCCTGCAGCACCAGGGATCGTCTGTATCCCAAATCCAAACATCCTGTGTCATCCCCTGCAGCAGAAACCAACTGCTTCTGGCTGTGGGCTTTGAGAAGGGGAATGTCTGCATTCTGCCAGGAGCAACCATCAAGAGGACAATGTTTGGAAATGGTGTCAGACCAAACTCCCAGTTCTGCCTCTCTTTACCTCCAGAATCCTACCCTTACACTGAATTACTCCTCCAACGAGTCCATTCTTAACACAAAAAGAAAAGTTTGGGGTTTCCAGTCTGTTCTTGAGCAGCCTTCATCTCTCCTCTGCACAGTGGAAGGAAACCCAAGCTGCTCTTTTTCCCCACAAAATGGGAATCTGCCACCAAATCCAGATGCAACTGAGACCTTATAGTATAATAAACCTAATTTTTCAACACAGCCACTGCTACATTCCCTGCAGACCTGGCCTTCAAGTGAATGAGCTCTGATGGAAAAATTAGGCAGGAATTCCATGGCTGCAGAGGTTCCAGTCATCTTTAAAGGATGAGCTTGTCCCAGCCCTTCCCTTACACTGAACTGAAAATACTTTCTTGCACCCAGGGCAAAACTACAGCATCCCACCTCTATCCCACTCTCCTAAACAAACCTCAAAGTTCAACAGAGAGCTTTGATAACAGATGAAAAACCAAACCCACCCCAAAACAACACCTATTGCTTCATGGAGTGACCCAGACAGGTTTGAGCACCAACATTTTCACCATTTTTTCCAGCCTCTCTCAAGGCTGGTGGTGAAGAACCTCTCCCACCCCACCAAGTGCAGGTAAATCACACTTCCACCACACAATACACAGCGCCAGGAAGGCTGAATTTGCTCGGAGAGTTCCAGGAAATGAGTCAATCAGCAGAGGAGAAACGCTGCATTGAAAAAGGGAATGGGAATTTAAAGGGATTCTTTTCAAGTTAACTAACAGAGCCGTCTGAGATGCAGAAGCCACTGAATTTACCCTTGGGCTGTGGGGAATGAGTCATTTTCTTTTCTCTCTCGGTATAAATGTCATTCCTTAGTGACTTCACCTTTTTCTCTGCATTGCTGGGAGAAAGTATCGGGCACTGTTTGAAGGTTTTTAACACAAGGAGAGGGATGTTGGTTGCCCAGCCGGGTGTTTATTATGGGGTTTCTCTCCTGTGCCTGGGGCTGGAAGCAGAGGGGCACTGAGGAGGGTCCTCTGCTGCTTTGGCTGGCTCAGCCAGGGACGGGAGGGATGTGGGGAGACCTTGGAATCTGGTCTGCAGAGCAGATGGCTCCAGCTCTCCACTGAAGTGCTGCCTGTATCTAAGCACAGCTTAATCCCTGCTCACAGCTCCACGTTTTCCAGAAATGAGTAACAGAAGGACCTTTCTTCTACCCAAACACCTCGAAGGGAGTCTGAACCCTAGGAAATAAATCAGCTAGGAAAGGCTGGTTTACCCCAGCTGCAAAGCCACAGCAGCAAAGCTGGGAGACCCTTAGCCCTGACACATCCAGGTCCCACACAACAACCCAGGACTCAAGAGCCCCCAGGATGGTTTAGATCTCTACCTGTCCCGTTTAGCCCAAGGAGTAACCCAGTAATTTAGGAGGCTCTTTCCAACCAAGCTCAAGGGATTGAGTGGAGCCTGCTTCCAGCAGGATTATGTGGACCACAAAGATGCTCCAAGGGCTGGAGCCCCTCTGCTCTGGAGCCAGGCTGAGACTGGATGTGTTCACCTGGAGAGGAGAAGGCTCCAAATGAGAGCTCAGGGCCCCTTCCAGGGCCTAAAGGGGCTCCAGGAGAGCTGGAGAGGGACTGGGGACAAGGGATGGAGGAGCAGGACACAGGGAATGGCTCCTACTGGCAGAGGGCAGGGATGGATTGGGAAGAAACTGGGAAGAAATTCCTCCTTGTGAGGGAGGAAAGGCCCTGGGATAGGGTGCCCAGAGAAGTCGTGGATTCCTCACCCCTGGAATTATTCCAGGCCAGGCTGGACAGGTCTTGGAGCACCCTGGGATAGTGGAAGGTGTCCCTGTCCATGGCAAGGGGGTGGAATGAGATGGTATTTTGGGTTCCTTCCAAGCCAAGTCTCTCACTTGTGGAAGGAAAGCACAGCACAAACCATTACAGGATGGCACCACTGCTCTCATCTCTGCAGCTGGAGCACAGCTCTGGACTGAGATAATATGTGGAGACCTAAAACTTAACAGGAATGTAGAAAGGTAGAGAAAATTGGCCCATGAGATTTCCTGGCAGCCTGTGTCACCAATCTCCTGCTGCTGAATGCATACATCCCAGCAGGGAAGTGGAAGAGAAGGATTTGGAGCAATGAACTAAACAGAAATTCCTCTCTCTCTTTGAAGCCTGCCCTTCCTGATCTGCCCTGATGGCAGCCCAAGCATTCAAGCTGCCATCTGAAGCTCTGTCCTGCTGTCTTCCCACTGTGGCACCACAGGAGAAAGTACAGCACAGAGATGCCCCCTGTCCCCCTCATGCCCAGGAGCACTGGCCTCACCCTTTTCCTGGGAGCTTTTTTTAGGGAAGCTGTTAAATCAGGCTGGCTCCTGCCCTTCCACCATCCCAAATAACTTCTAATGAGGGTCAAGCACCAGGAATGAGGGGGTTGATCAGCATCCAAGGAGCTCTGAGGCGTCCACAGAGCCCAGCTCTGGGTACTTTACAGGATCCTCTGTGGCTGAGGGGAATCTTTGTGCTTTGGCTTCCAGCAGGCTGAGCAACACAAGAAGCTGCTCTGCAAAATAACGTGTGTAATCCTGGAGAGGTTTTTTTCCAGCTGACTTTTAATGAAATGTGGTCTCCCTCCCCACCAAGCTCCCCTTCAGATTAACTTTGTTCCCTGCCTGGCGGGTTGAACCCCCACCAAAACACATCTCAGAAGCTGCAAAGGAAAGGGGGAAACACACTTTCCCCTCTGGAGCAGCAGCACAGCAGAGAGGCAGCTGCACCCTATGCTGCAGGGACGTGCTGGGCACCTAATTGCACACACACATTCCCACTAATTCACCCCCTAATTCATCCCACATGTATCTGAGCACAGAGCTGGCCCAGCCCAGGCTTTGATGCATCCGAGGAAGTGGAGCAGATGTGGAGTTATCAGCTGCACGAGGCCTCCAGGCAGCCAGGGCAGACGGTTGCCTTTGGCTGAGGATGAAGGCACCTTTCTGCTTTGGACAGGGGCAGCTGGACTCAGCTCATGTTCCCCAAAAACGCCCTGGGCCCTCGGTGCTCTCTGTACTCAGCAGGGGCTGAGCTGCGTTTCCTCCTCAGCAGCCAGGGGTTTAAAATGGTTGGTTTCTGTGTCTCCCTGCACAGCTGCACTCCCACATTCCCACCTGGGACACTCAGTCCCAAAGGCCCCTCAGTGCGTTCACATGCCCATGGTCTGCTCCAGGCTCTGCGTGTGCAGCGTCACCGACAGAGGGCAGAACGCAGTGACATTTTTGGATGGTGGCACTTCCACCACTGTCCTGGGCAGCCTGTTCCAAGGCCTGACTACCTTCTCAGTGAAGACATTTTTCCTGTTATCCAATCTAAACCTGCCCTAGAGCAGATGAAAGAACCATTTTCCCTGCCTGGCTCTGAGCTATGGCAAATTCTGCTCCTCCCCATCAGGGAAGGTTCTTGGGATGCTCCCAAATCCGGCACAAATGGTAAATACAGGACTGACATGCTCAGGTGAGGCATAAATTACAGCTGTAATGGAGCAGAAATGTTTTTGGCACAGGAATCAACAAATCCCAGAACAGTTTGGGTGGGAAGGGATCTTAAAGTTTGTCTCATTGCACCCCCTGCCATGGGTAGGGACACTCTCCACTATCTCAGGTTGCTCCAAGCCCCATCCAACCTGGCCTGGAACACTCCCAGGAGTGGGGGCAAGACTACTCCTGTCCTATAGGAATACTCTGGGAAAAAAGGGCTGGGAGGAAAGCAGAAAAAAATATACAAAACTCTCTATAAAGATTTGACTTAACTGCAGCCTGGCTCTCTTTGAGGCACAAAATTCACAGCTGTCCTTCACATGTACACATAGCAGACACATCTAAAAGTATTTTTTTTGTCCTGCCTTTTACAAGAGAAGCTTTAGTTACAGCAGAAACTTCACAAGAGTTTTCAGTGGGGTGGAGAAAGTGCCTTGGTAACCTCCAGGGTAATTACAGTGTTCAGTTCACCCTGAAGGTACTGAAGACCAAGGAAATTGCTATGGACAATAAATAGAAAAGGGTGGTCTGGGAGCCTGGTCTCCAGCACAAAGTCCATAATTTCAGACTGGAAAGGAGATGTTAATCTGTAATTCTCTCTTTTTTTGTTTGTTTTTTGTTTGTTTTTTGTTTGTTTTGGGGTTTTGTTGTTGTTGTTTGTTTGTTTTTTTGTTACATTTGAAGTGGTTTTGCTTAAAAAGCCCGTGTCAAATCTAGCCCACTCTTTACTCCAATACAAAATTTTTTGACTTGATGTGTCCCTGAGCTGCTTAATCCTCCAGCTCAGGAGGACGGTGGCCCACTGGCTGCTTAAGGATAAAAAAAGAAATGTCTAACTCTGAGCTCTCCTTGGACCACCTAAAATTCACAGTACCATAATAATTTCATTAAATTCACATTACCACAATTATACCATAAAATTCCCACTAAGCATACACGTGCAGAGGCATCCATGGACAGGACATGGACACAGGAGCACAGGTCAGCAGCCCAGAAAACCTCAGAGCTCCAGAGCTCAGCCATCTGTAAGTTCCCAGATGCTGCTGCACTTGAACCACCTCAGAGCAGAGGTGGATTCTGGAGCATCCCTGTTTTACAAAGGATGGGAAGAGTTTCCCAAGCTTTGTCCCACTCCTCCAGCTTCCAGCAGCAGATCTATCCATGCCATGACACTGGCTCCTCAGGGAGAAATAGGAAGCATCAGAGCTGAGATTTTCCCAGCCACACAATGCTCTCTTTCCCCCCATATTGTGTCCTTGGGTTCCCAAGCAGGAAGATGTGGAAGCTGAGGAGCCCACATGAGATTTCAGCCTCTTTCCCCAAGACACACAAACCTCCAGCAGCTCAGAGCCCAGGCAGCCCTTCCAATCAATACCTTCAGGATGGAAATGCTTCTTCTGCTTTTGTCAAGCAGGAGCCACTTGTCCCCTCTTCACATGGCAATGGGAAAGGCCTGGGATGATGTGCTTGGAGTTGGGAAGGATTTCCCACCCATTTGAAGGAAGCAGAGCAACTCCAAAATTGCTGAAAAGGCACAGGAGAAATAAAAGGGATTAATTATGGCATTGGCAGCACAAAGAAAGCAGTGATGGGTTCCAAGCCAAAATACAGGATCACAGGGGTTTAAATTCCCTTCTGAAGCACCCCTCACCTTCCCAGCAGGGTGCTTTGCCACCTTTTAGCTTCTCCTGCTTGAAAACGTGGTGGCCACTCAGGCTGGCCGTGCCTCCAGCCACAGAGTGTTTCACCTGCTGAACTTTTCCCAGCCTCACATGCCCAGTCCTGATCCCAGCGAACTCCACAGACATCTTCCCCTCTTTGTTAAAGCAGGCTGACAGCACTTCTTACTTTACTCAGAGTGCATTCCCCCTTTCTATTCCTGACTTTTCCCCCCTCTATTGATCCAATTCCAGCACCTCTCACTGATGCCAGAGCTCACAAACATGGAGTGTAACACTGAAGCAGCACTTCATGGCTCAGTATTTGATGTAAGAGTTTAAATGAGCTGCTGTAACATCAGATCACCTACATTTCATCTTCCTTGAGAAGTTTACTCCGGTAAAATTAGGAGTACATTCCCTGATCCTACTGAAGCACTGATAGGAGATCAAAACCCACAGGAAAAAGCCTAAAATATCCGCTGGTCCAGGCCAGTTCCAGGTGTTTTGAAAGCCAGTCCATGCAGAAAGTCCTGGGGACATGGTTTAATGCTGGGCTTAGCAGTGCTGGGTCAGCAGTTGGAGTCTGTGATCTTAGAGGGTTTTTCCAGCCCTTAGGGTTCTGTGATTTTACCTTCAAGCCTTCCCAAAGGCAGCTGCACTGTGACTCTGCCTGGCTTCAAAAAATCAGCTCAGCCAAATTGATTTTAAGCCATGCAAAAATCCCCAAAAGTAAACATGATTTTTAGTGACAAATATGACCCTGTTACTCGCCATGTGAGGGTTTCACTGTCTCAGAGCCCCTCAGGAGCCACTAAACTTCCAAGTCCACTCAGGTTTTGCTCCAATTTCCTAGAAATTCTTGCTGATGTTCGGGTAGGAGTTGGCTTACCAGCATCACTCTTAATAAGAACGGGCTTGATTAGACCATGAACCTCACCCAGCGAGGACAATCAAACCTTATCATTAATCTCTAACAGCATCTCATTAGCAAGAGCTGCATTTAAGCCCAGCAGTGTCACTGCTGTGAGCATTTAAGGCTTGTGAGCACTGCTGGGGATGTTTCCAATCCCCTCAGCTGACTCCCTGGACCTGCAGGAGGGGAAGCCTCCTCCGGAGATGCTCTCTGGCACGTTGAGCATTTCACAGCCTCTTTTTATTTATTGCACCTGAACACGGTTGCAGGAGGGACGACCTGGCCCCCTCTGCTCTTGCTGTGCTTGCTCTTCCCTCCTCCCCTGACTGCAGCATGGGCAAAACAAGCTTTTGTTAAAATTTTTGTGAAAATTAAGACACGAGGCACAAGCACAGAGGGGCTTTTTGTTTGAAGCTGCTGAAGCAGAAAGGCAGTGAGGGCCTTCCCACTGGGCAGGAGAGGCAGAGGGATTTAGGCTTGGCCTAGGGATGTCCAGCCTGGTTTAGTCCCACAGGGAGGCAGCCAGCTGTGAGGGAGGAGAGGAGATGCTGTAGAGGTGTTCCAGGGACCTCCCAATGCAGCAGGGAGCCCTCACAGCCCCTGTGTGAAGAGCTGAGGGCCTGCACCCAATACCAGCAGTCAACAATTAAACAGATGCTCAATTAAGACGTGCACATCTTTCTCTGCCTTTAAAAAACTGGATTTTACACAGTGCTGCAAGCAGTCTTAGAACCCACTCACCTCCATGATTCCTCTCGACTTAAAACCCAGAAATAAAACTTCTGATACCTTAAGGCTGCCCTGCCTATGGTCAGAGTTCACATTTGCAATATCTGGCTATAAAAATTACCCATTTTTTCCCACTGGAAAAACAATTCAGCTGTCAGATATGATGACCAAAGACAAGTGCTGTTTTTTGTAAACACAAAAAGCTTTTAAAACCTGGCCCCTGGTTTAGGCTCCCGAGTTGGTGTGAGCTCCAGGCACGGGGGAATTGCAAATATTTTATGAACTCTGGTGAACTCACACTGCACATTCCTTACTCATTCCTCTCCACAAGGTGCTGCTTGAAACTTTTGAAAAGGTAGATTTTATTTACCTGAAACTCCAAACTCTTTAAAAAAACCCAAAAAACCAAGACTGAGGCAGATTTCAGAAGCTCAGTCTCGAGGATGCTGACTCTAATGAACACTAAAAAGGCCTGCTGGCCAGGGCAAGGAGAGTGGCAGTGCCAGAGGGCAGAGATGGGATGTTGGGGAGAAATCCCTCCCTGTGAGGGTGGGGAGGCCCTGGCACAGGGTGCCCAGAGCAGCTGTGGCTGCCCCTGGATCCCTGGCAGTGTCCAAGGCCAGGCTGGACACTGGGGCTTGGAGCAGCCTGGGACAGTGGAAGGTGTCCCTGCCCATGGCAGGGAGTGGCATGAGATGGACTTTAAGGTCCCTTCCAACCCAAAATATTCTAGGATTCAATGCACTGAGACCCACGGAGATTCAGAAATTCAATTTAACTGGTGATGCTCCCCCTACTGACAAGGCCACATCAGTTTACAGGCAAATTTTCATCAATGCACTTTGAGAACCTTGAAATTTGATTCAATCCCAGAGGAAAACACTGATCTGCAGAACGAGGGGGAAGTGACACTCACCCATGGCAAAGGGAACACAGAGCCAGAGCCACTCAGTCCTGCAATAATCCCAGCACAGCCACCACGCTGGCACAGAATCCTCACACACAAAAGGCAGCTCCTTCACGCCAATTAAATTTAGGATTAGATTCCGCCCCCCCACCCCCCCTCTGTTTTGCCTTTCTCCAGGATCTCTTGAGGCTTCAAAGGCACCTTTTGCATCACACCAGGATGCTTTCTCATTACAGGGAGCAAGCTTATCAAACAAGTGTTGCTTAATTCCAGCCTTCAGCCCATGAGCAGTGACCCAGATTCCCAATCTCCACTAGGAGATGTTGGCCCCTGAGAATTTCAGGCTGGATAACCAGACAGGGAGACTGCCAAAATCAGGACATGACGCAGAGAGAGGCAGAATGAGCCAAAGGAGTCCAGGAGTTTTGGCCTTCACAGTGGTCACAGCCAGGTCAGGTGCCCAGGGATGGGCTCATTCCCTGAACTCCAAGCCCAGTGAAGGGATATCCCACCCTCACAGGCTGCTGCAAGCTCAGACATAGTTGTAGAGCTGTAGTAAAAATGTATTGACCAGCAGAATATTCAAAATTACCCAGGAATGGCACCAGCTGGCTCTGGTTAGCCAAGCCCTCCCAGAGTCTTGTTTCCAGACTGCCAGGCTCAACAGGAGAAGGTGGAACATGAAATAAAACACGAAGAAGTTACAAAGAAACCCAGGAGGTGAGAACACACAGTGTCAGCCAGGTGCTGCAGTCACACTGGGCTGTGCAGCTTCATCATAAATCACAATTCCAGTCAACTTCCCAGCCCTCAAGGCTGGGAAAAATCAGAGACCCATCATCATCATCAAAGGGTTTGGGTTGGGAGAGACCTTCAAAAACATCCAGTTCCACCCATTGTCATGAGCAGGGACACCTCCCACTCCAGGCTGCTCCAAGCCCCATCCAGCCTGGCTTTGGACACTTCCAGCGGTGTTTCCAAGTCCCAGGCATAACTGATTTTGCAGCCAGCTGTGAGGTGCATCTCACATAGAATTAAGAGCAAACCCCTTTTTCCTGGACAGGATGTTGTCCACATGTCCACAGGGAATAACTCATGCTGAACACAGAGTGCCTGATGCTCCTGGAGCTCTGCTGCTGTCAGAGCTCGGCCCTGCAGCAAAACAGAGGTACAAAGTTTGGTGCAAGGACAGGCAAGGCACATCAAAGCTTTTTTGGGCTTTTTTATAAACCCAGCCAGCTGCTTAATGCCTCAATATCCCTCCTGAGGGATGGGCAGGGAAATCCATCTCTCCAGGGCCAGCAGGTACAATCCTCTCCATCCCACAGCCCTGTCACTCCTCACACTCGTACGCACAATCATGGGGGAAAATCATGTTCCTTCTTAAGGCCAGGTCTGAATTTGGGGTGGGAAGTTGGAACATCATGGCAAACAGAGAGGCAGGTCTCCACCCGGCACCAGCAGCTCCAGCTGGGTGCATCCAGGTGCATTTCCACCAACAGACCTTGGAGCCCTGCTTCAAGGAGCGCTTCCAATGCACCCCAGCCACTCCAGAAAGGCATAAACACCAGCTTCTGACACCTGATGGCTAGTTTTATAGAAAAACTTGATTTGCTTGTGGTGGAGGCTACACAGGATTAGGAATTGGGGGACTGGTCCCTTCACAGCTATCTGAGCCCCAGAGTATTTCATCTGCTTCCCTAATGGCTTGTCTACAGCAACATTTTTTTTGAAGGCTGCTTGCTGAAAGAAGATAATTGCTTCAGAGCAGCCAGAATTATTCATTTTGAATCCTCCAGTGCATAAACACCCTTTAAAATTCAGAAAATAAACCCTCACCCCGCTTGTGGCTGGCTGGCAGAACGCGCGCGGCAGCGAGCAGTCATCTCGAGTGCTGCAATCCCTGGGGATCTAAAACATGGATGTGTGGAAATCTGTTATTCTGGGAGAACACTGAGCTGCTTCTGGGGGAGGAACAGACCAGCTCTGGAGGACCTGGCTGTGGATCCCAGCCTTGGATCCCCCCGACCTTCTGTAGACTGCAGGGACACCCTGCCAGCCATCCTCCTCCCGGCACCACCATGCATTCCCAAAACGTCCTGCAGCCAGGATTCCCTCTGGTGCCTGGGAAGAAGCATTGGACTCCCCTCTATCCCCAGAAAGAGATGTCACTCTCCAGGCCAAGGCCAAACCCTTGATTTCCTCCTCGAGGCCACCCACACTTTTCTCAACAAAGCACTTGAGAAGCAGCAAATCGGACACGACTCAGAGCAGCAACAAAATTGGGCAATCCCCACAATTCCCAATGGCACCAGACAAGTTTCTACAGGAACCCATAGAAATTCCAACATGTTTTGGATTGGAAGGGACATTAAAGACCATCTAGTTCCAACCCCCTGCCATGGGCAGAGACACCTTCCACTAGACCAGGTTGCTCCAAGCCCTGTCCAATTCAGCCTTGAATATTTCCAAGGATGGAGCAGCCACAGCTTCCCTGGGAAACTTGGCCCTCACCATGGCTGTCAGAAACAAAACAGCCAAGCCAAATCCATATCACGATTTTTCCTTCCAGATAAGGCCCAGAGAGCAGGGGGGAGTGGAGCAAGGAAGACGCAACCCTGATGGAAAGAGATCAGATCAAGAAATACTTAAGACAACCAGGTGTACATTTGTCCATTGCCACTAATAAAGAAGCAAAAATATTCAAAACAGAGGTGCCCTTTCATGCCTGGAGGTTGAAGTCAGCCAGGACATCAGAATTTTCCTCAGCAGCTGATTTCCCCACGTTTTCAATGGTTGTGCTAAATCATTAACAGAGGTCAGTGCTGAGCTCATCCCGGGAACACCAAGCTGAGTCAGTGCTGCTCTCCCACTCCAGTTCATCCTTGCAAATCAGCTCGAGATGAATAGCTCCCCTCATTCTGCACCCAAAAATAAAACACATGTCAAGGCTCATTGCGGGAGTTTGCCGAGCAGGTGCTGATTTGTGGGATCAGGCACGTTCAGATTGGTCTGATGCATTCAGCCCTTCGCAGGCAAAGCACTCCAAGGCTTAACAGGGGAGACTTCACTGGGAATCAGCTCCAGCCTCTGGAATTCACCCAGTAAGTCATGCAGCTCCCTCCCATCCCACTGGTGTCCAGGAAAGAATGATTCCCCCTTCAAGGGGCTCTCCAGAGAGTTTGGCGTTACCCATCCATGCTTCATGGGTGATGAAGGGCGCCCTTTCTATGGCAAATCCACTTCAGAGGGTGAAAAAACAGGATGTGCCCCATCAGCCATGGTTGGTGGGCAAGTTATCCACATTATGTGGGGAAAGGAAGGTTCACCTGGAGAGATCAGCCTTAGAGAGGAAAGGAAATACAAGCTGAGGCCCTATAAAGCCAAAAATTGCTGATGCACAGGCTCTGCCCCCTTTTTACACCTCTCTCCCTGCCCCAAAGAGACAACACAACATCCCAAAAAGAAAAAATTACAGTAACTTCCCCCGAGATGATTTTACAGTCCCTCCAAGGGCTGTGGATTGCTTCGGAAACAAATGCAATTTCTTGGATCCGCAGCTGGAAAAGTTGTCCCACTTTTTTTTTAATTTGAAGATTAGGAAGGAATTGTTCCCTGTGAGGGTGGGGAGGCCCTGGCACAGGGTGCCCACAGAAGCTGTGGCTGCCTCTGGATCTCTGGAAGTGTCCAAGGCCAGGCTGGAAGAGACTTGGAGCAGCCTGGGACAGTGGAAGGTGTCCCTGCCCATGGCAGGGGGTGGAACAAGATGGGTTTTAAGGTCCTTCCCAAGGATTTGTCCCAGAACTAAATGTGGCTGCATGGGTCATGTTACAACAGCATCATTTTCATGGAGCCTTTGGGGGAGAAAAATAAAAAGTCTTAATAGGCCCCAGAAAAATATCTGCTGTGAAATCATTCCCTGTGAGGATGAGATTATGGGATAAGTGATCATCAGCCAAAATTACCGCATGGAAATCATCGATTACAGAAATACCCTGACATTCTCCAGCAGTCACTGCACAGACATTACACCAGAGCTGCTCCACAGGCTCCTCTCTGAGGGAAAGCTCTGCTGTTGTCATGGTTGCTCCGTTAGAACATGTTGTGGGTGATTATCAGAGCAAAAGTCACAAGATCTGGCTTCTAAACACTTGTAAGAGCAGGAAAAAGCCCAGCACTGGGGCAGATTTGGGTTGCTGATAAGCAAACAATCCTGCAAATTGCTTGCACTGCCAGTCTGACTCATGCTGCTGTAAACACAGCTATTTTTCACTCCTCTAAACAACAACAACAAAAAAAATAATAATAATACCCAAACCAAGCAAAACAGAACAACAAGAATAAAACCCAGACAAGCAAGCTCCAAGTGATTTTTCCACCAGGCAGAAGGTCTTGGGACACAGAAGGAGTCACCAGGATGGAGCTGGTGGCTTTGTGTGAGATTTTTGCACCTGGAAGGATGCTCAGAGGATCATTTCTGGAAGAGATAAAGCTCAACTCCAGCCCCATCACTGCACTCCATGCAAACAGGCAGTGCAGGAGGGACAGGAAAAAGGGTTTTCCTGCCTCTCCACATCCCGCTTAGTGCATGTTCAGCACCATCTGCTGGCATTCTCTCCAGGAGCCAGCTCCTCACAGACTGGGCAGCTGCCGCCCAGGGTCAGGGAGTCAGCCTGGGGACACCTCACCATGAGACACAGCCCTGGTGCAGCACAGTGAGAGCACAGCTCCAGGATTTCCCAGGAAAAAACCCATTCCAAAGCAGCTGATGTGCTTTCCAGCAGTTGAGGCTCACCTGCTGTGGGTCCATGTGCAGCCAGGTCTTTGCAGGAGCCCGTGAGCTGGGACAGCCCCGTGGTGCAGAGATGGGAGCAGGGCCACAGGGGAATCCCAGCAGATTAAAAAAATGCCACCCAGGAATCCCAAATCCCTGTGACTTTGGCTCAGACTTGTTCACCAGGCTCTGTGAGACACCGGTTTCATTCATTTGGAAACCAACCCATCATTAATTGGAAAGAAGAAGAGCAGCAGGATAGAATTGCTGCTTTGGAAGGCATGAGCCTGATCCCTCCAGAGAATCCCAGAATGGTTTGGATGGGAAGATACCTCAAAGCTCATCTCATTCCACCCCCTGCCATGGGCAGGAACACCTTCCACTAGACCAGGTTGCCCCAAGCCCAACCTGTCCCCAGTGGGACATCCAGCACCTCTCTAGTAGCTACTGGATGGTTGCAGGAGCAAAGGATGAAGAAAAACTCCCATGCTCAGCCAGACCCAGGCTGAGAGTGGGGTGGAATTATCACTGATCTGCTGCTCTGCACAGAGAGGGAGTTAAACCACGACCTGGCACTTCCCTGGTACACCCAGAGCTGCTTTCCATCCCAAATAACTGCATTTATTTGTGTTTTCTTTGAGAGTGACCCTCAGAATTTAGTGCACAGTCCAGATAAAGAACCCTCTGCACCATTACACACAGGGGCCTGAGAACCAGCCAGAAATCCTGGGATATCCATTCTCTGCAGTTAACCAAAACAGCCTGGGAGGGCACCAAAATGCACACACATTCCCCTTAGGGAACAGGTGTTTCAGGAACAAAACACCTTTTAAATGTTAAGCTGAAAGGAAGAGCAGGAAAAAGGGCAGCCTGCCTTTCCTGTTTATCCTGAATATTTTAACTGTGATCCCACAGAGACAATTCAGAACTCCAAATCTGGATATTCAAAGACTGTGACTTGCACAATGCTGGGGTTTTTAGTGACTTTTTTGGATGGGACTGGTTGCTGGCTGCTCTTTGTGGTGATCATTCCCCACATCCAGCCTCTTGCTTTCATACAGACACCCAAGGTTTTTGTTGGAAGAGAAGAGAAACTCACAGCTTGCAGGATCCCCTCCATGGGGGTCATTTTGGAACAAGCCAAGCATCACTGGCTGTCCACTGATGAGCTTTTAGGTCCCTCCTAACCCAAGGTATTCTATATGTTGAAAAGACAGACAAATGTGCCATCACGAGGAAGAACCACAAGGAATCCCAGATCCTGTATTTTTTCCTGCTATTATTCTAATTCTCCAGGCATTTACTATGCTATCCATGGCCAACACAGTTTTGCATTCCAGTTCTTGTCAACCCTTGGTGTTGACTCGAGACAAACCCACGTGTGAATGGATGCAAACTGAAATTCACTGCTCTCCCTGGCAATGATTTCCATGAGATACCTCTGAACGCCCATGAAAGTGATAAACGAGTTGGAAATTGCAGCCATTCAAATGGAAAAAATCCTACTGAAGGCCTGGTATGTGTAACAGAAATAAAAACAGCAGAATTACAGCTGCAGAGCAGAAAACCCTGCAAAAGAGAACTCTGGAAACAAAAATAAAATAACTATTGTGATGCTAATGATTGCACCGTTGAAACCTGAGCCACATTTACTGGGTGCTCATCCTTCTGCTGAGCCAAAGCCATGCAGGAAAATCACATCCAGCTGTCAGGGTGTGACAAAGCTGGGAAGGGACTCTGGGAAGAGCTCCCTGGTTAAACAGCAGCCCTGAGCAAACAGCCCCAGCCTCGCCTGCTCTGTGATACATCTCATTCTCCAAATGGGAGGAGGACAGGAGAGAAAATATCGCTTCCAGCTTGTTATTTCCAGGCTGTTTCAGCTGTCAAACACTGTAGGAGTTCCCTATCACCTGGGAGAAAGACTGGAGGGTTCAGGTCCAAGAGCTGGAGCCCAGGATATTGAGATATCCCATCTCCTGTGCCTCCACAGTCAACAGGGATGGACATCCTACATCCACTGAAGCTCTGGAAATGCTTCTTCAGTGGGATGCTTGATTTCCTGCCCCGAGGTTGCTGCTCCGTCTCCTCCCAAGCTCTTGGCAGAAACAATTCTCAACAAGGAAAAAAACAACAACAACAAAGAAACCTGAGATAAAAAGACATCAAAAGATGCTTCAGCAACACAGGGCTTTCCACAAATCCTCCAACCTATTTTTAGTCCGTCTTTGGTGGTGAGAACACAACATCCAGCTTCACTGCCCCGTGTCCTCCACCTCCTCTGGGAACAGACCTGCAACAGGGCAAGGTGAGGGCATGTAAAAGCTCTGTGAACCAAGAGCTGAAAATGAAATTTGGGCTCTGATAGATGGGTTTTCATGGATGGAGATTACAGCTCCATGGGGATGGGGTGCCCCTGACCTCTTACCTGCATGGACTTGTGGGAGAAGTGGAGTCAGTGGGAAGCCAGGGAAGGATTTATTCAAGCGTGGCTAAGACAAGCTGCACATTTATAGTGGGCTGGCTTATTCTGACTCTTTCAGCTATGAAATACTCTGGCCTGGTGTTCAGGGGAGACACAGGATGAGGCCCACAGCCTTCCCAATCCTGCAGGCCCACTGTGGGAATTCTTGGGGGTGTCCTGTGCAGGGCCAGGAGCTGGATTTCAATCCCTCTAACTCAGGATATTCCATATGGTGTTGTTCCTGAAGCATCTCCATCCTCTCCTGCAGCAAAACACCAACGTGGGCACGAACAATGTGATACTCGAGTGGTACCTGGCTCAAAGGCAGATGCTCTTCCCAACTCCCAGCATTTCTGGAGCCCCACATGGATCTGCTCAGCCTCTCCTGCTTCCTGGTGAATAGCACATCCTCTGGGATCAACGTTGAACTGTGGGTGTGAATCCTTTCTCTGCTTTCGTGGCCTGAGGGAATCAAATGTGCCCATCTGGAATTTACATCCCCAGATCCCTGTGCCAGAAAGGCTCCGACTGCCAGAGCACAACCTGGGGAAAAAAACAGACCTTAAAGATACAGAAGGTGTTGTGTGGGACCAGTTGGTTCTTCTCCAGTGGCAGCAAGGTTGGAAAAGCATCAGGGATGTCTCCAGGGAAGCTGCAATGCAGCAGGATGCTGACTCCAGCCTCGGGATGGACACAGGGCCATAAAAGAAGGAATTGCAGGCACTGATTTTTCCCACTGGTGAGAAGGGCAATCAAAGGTGGAATATCTGGAGAGAGACATTTGAAATTCGTGTTTTTACCTCAGAAGAAACCAGTTCAGAGGGTGTCCAGACTTATTCACTGGATGTGCCTGACATTTACACCCAGATGTTGAGAACCCAGGGTAGCTGACAAGCCTTGTATTAACTTAAGACTAATCTGCACCATCTGTCAAAGTCTGAGGGGAAAAGAGCAACTTTTCCACTCAGGGGTTGGATTGTCTTCCTGCTCTGCCTGGATTAATTTGCAGGAGAGAAAATCTTGGTTTTTATCAAGTCTTCCATGAAAAAGTATTCATGTCACCTCCACTGAAGGAACCACTCCATGTTTTGAGCAGCCTTCAAGGGCTCCATCAGAAGGAAGAAACAGAGCAGGGATACCCTTGACACAGCAGCATTTGCAGATTCCCAATCCCAGATTCTTGGGAGGCACAGGAGCAGCTGTACCAGGCTTTTCTATGGTGTAGAAGAACAGCTCTGCCCACTGAGGTGGAGGAGCAGAATTCCAAACTCAAGGATTTGCAAGCTCTTCACCTGCATCTTAAGGATGGCTGAAAGGATTTTTTTAAGGCTGCCTGGAAGTTTTTCAGCCCACAGGAAATACATAACCATCCCAGGCCCACCTCAGTTGGTTTTCTGCCAAAGACATTGAACTCTAGAAATCTTCCATCTCCAGGTGATGCAGGTCCAGGGAGGCCAGGCATCAGCAAAAAAAATGGTCCTTCTCTTCTGACAAGCATTTCTGGCATGGGAAAAACAGCAAAAGCTGATTTGTCCCCTCTGGATCCTGAGATAGTCTCCCCTCCCTGAGGGCTCTCGACCCAGGATCTCCTTATCTGTCCGTGCCTTTCATCATCTCCAGGCAGCACTCAGACAAATCCGTGCATTAAGAGGAGCTACTTTGGACTCTTTCACCTTGGATTCAAATGCTTCCACCTCCCTTCTCTCCCCAACCTGTCCTTCCCTGAGCAGGGAATACTTCAGTTTGTCATCCTGAAATGGAAACCACCAGACCAAGGTATCTGCATCCCCCTGCCTGTCACTGATCCGTGCTCGCAGTGGGGGATCAAAAATGTCCTTCAGGCATCACTCAGCAGGTTTCTCATCTCTGCACTCAGACCTGCCCAGCATTCCAAGCAAGGCAAAGCCTCCAGCTGGGCTCTGCAATCCCTGGCTGGAGCCAGAGCTCCTATTTCCATGCCTGCCCTAGTTTTGGGTCATAATTCGGTGGTGCATTAAGATCAAGGCTGCTCTGACTTACCTGTGTGCATTTAGAGAGAGAGAGAGAGAGGATTTCTCCAGGGGGAGCTTTTAAAAGCAGCTGGGTCAGGACCCAGCTCAAGTATTAAAATAAAAAAAAAAATCATCTGCACCACTAAGTTATAGAGAGCCAAATAAAAAAAACTCAGAGAAAGTTTTAAAGAGCAACAAGCAACAGAAGGAATTTAAATATTGGTCAAGTGGAAGATGTCCCTGGATCTGTTGGAAGATTCCCTGCCCATGGATGGGGTTGGATTTATGATCCTTAAAGGCCCCTTGCATCCCAAACCATTCCATGGTTCTATGATAATCACCACAGGGTACCACATCCCACATTGGGCATCCTGGAATGTGATCAGGATGGGAGGGGTGGGGGGTGGGAACCAAAAAGGAGGCAGTTTCAGACAATCTGCTGCAGAAAGGGGTTGTGGGGGACAGGCTGGGTTAGTGGGCTCCTCTGGGAGCCTTTGGGAGGGAAAAGGGGAGATTTTAAACAGCAGAACCAAAAATGAGAGGAGAAAGAGGGGAGGGGAAGGAGGAGGAAGGGAAGAGACAACAAATGACTCTTCAATTCAGCACAAAGAGACCAAGATGTTAAGAACAACATTAATCAAGCCACCGAGGGGATGAGACAAAATTCTGTAATTGCCTCCACCCTGATGCAAGAAACCTGGGTAATAAACAAGAGAAATGGGAATTGCTCATTTACAGAGCATAAATTTGACCTAGTTGGTATCACTGAAACCTTCTGGGAGGCATTTGCATGATTGGAATGCATCAAGAAGAGTCAGTGCTCATAACCTGTGTGAGAAAGGGGGGTTCCCTGCCATGGCTGCAAGGAGAATATCTCCAGCAGGTTCTTCTGTTCCTGAGTTTGGGCTGGTCACTAAGCTCCTTCCCCACTAAACCCTCACCAGGAGAGCAGTGCCAGACATCCACCCTGACATTTTCAAAGCTTCCCCAGCAAAACCTTCTCTAATTTTTTTTTTTTTTTAATTTTTGATCGGAATTTACCAAAAATGGCTCTAAAGCTGCTTCCCCCTCCCCTTGCAGGGACCTTTGTCTGGGCAGGGAAATCGGGAGCAACAGCTGAACTGGAAGGCAGCCTTTGCTTCAGAGCAAGCAATCCCACTAATCTTTTAATGCATAGACAAAGCAAATGCCAAACTAATGAAATACCGGCTTATGCCTTCAAAGGGGAACATTTCAGACCCAGTGTAGCCCAGGGAACAAAGTTATAAGAAGTTAACAAAAATCAAAGCAAGGATATTTTCCCTCAAAAAAAAAAACAAAAACACACCAGTAAGTGCTAGACAACCACAAATGCCATGATTCAAGGAAGGTTCTTTTGAAAAGCCTGGGGATGAAAGCCCAGAGTGAGGGATGTGAGATGTGTAATCTTCAAGGGGAGAAGGAAAAGTAAGAAGGGATTTGGTGCAAATCAGTCGTATCATTCCTGGCTTATATTCACTGGGGAGGGAAGGGAGAACTCCAAAATTCAACATCCAGACAACTTCACAGGAGCTTAAGGAACCTCTGCAAGAGTGATGCTATTTCTGGTATGCCAAGAATAATCCAGAGATTAATTATTTCTCCTGGGTTTAGGCAGGCACAGGCACTGCCTTCTACCTTACCTCCTTGGGAATATCCTCCATGCTCTTTTGCACCTCCAAAGAGAGAGTCATGGATCCTTCACCTCAAATAACATGCAGGATATTCTTGGGAGTCAAACTATTCCAGCAGCAGGCACGTCACACAAACCCTCCCAGTTCCTGCACCCCCAGCAGCCATTTCAATGAATTCCCCAGGGAAACACCCCAGTATTGACAGGGCTGTGTCTCGAGCCCTCTATCAAAACCCTATTTCCCAACATTTCACTGCTGTCTCCACCAGAATCTCCCAAAGGTAACTTTTCTGGCCACAGCAGCTCCAATTTATTTGAATTTATTTTTTTCCCCCTCATCTATTTCATGAGGAAAAAAATTGCTAGGGATACCCCAACAATATGACATCTCAGTCTTTGCCGTGGCTTAGAAATCAGCAAACCATCTCCTCTTGGAATTATAGAACCATTTAGGCTGGAAAAGGCCCCTAAAAATCAAAGTCCAACTATTACCCCAGAACTTCCAAGGCCACAACTGATGTCCCTAAGTACCTAAATATATTAATCCCCTCCACTGCCTCAGAAAGGTCATCAGGCAAGTCTGCTCCAGCTCCACATTCCCCTAAAATTCTTGCAGCTCTCCAGTGATCTCCAATCTCCCACCAGAAATCTCTCACTGCTTCCTCCTTTTTCATCCAGTCTTCAGCTCAGAATCAACCCTGGACACACTGCAGAGGTCAGGATGAAACCAAATTAAGAAACATTTAAAAGGATGGCAATGTTTATTGATGTTAATTATGTGGGGTTTCATTAAGATAACATGGCTTTTATTTATAAATTGGATTGAGAGATCTCATGTTGTTCTGAGCACCAGAGGTCTGGGAAGCAACAGAGTCAAGTATGATTTCAGGGGGTCTGTTATATTAACATCAACATAAACCATAAAACAAACTTAAATTGGTTCATTAATAGGTCTCAAAGTTTAATTATCAATAGGGAACCAGCATTTGAAGGGGATATGTCCAGGGAACCATAGAATCATGGAATGGTTTGGGTTGAAAAGGACCTTAAAGCTCATCTCATTCCATGACACCTTCCATTATCCCAGGGTACTCCAAAGGCCTGTCCAACCTGGCCTTGGACACCTCCAGGGACTGGGATAAATAACCCCCAGGTCTCCCTATTTTATACCCTAACATTTTGGGATTAACCTGTTTTATGATAACTGAAACCAAGTTATGATTAAATTTGCAGATGATGGAAACTATTGGAGAAGGCTAAAAAGAGAAAATTTTCAGGAGATCAGGCTGCTCGACAGGGGCATATCCAAATAGAGTCAAATAAGGTCACATCCAGGATTTAGGAAAGCAGGTCATCCCCACGAAGTGAGACTGTCCCAGCCACCCTAACAAAGGAACAAGCAAGTTACAAATTGTCAGCTAAAAGCACATTCTGTCTAAGAAAATTTTCAGACATTTCATGTGTAACCTCAGGACAAGGAGGGGACAGTCCTCTTTTTTTAATCCATAACTGTCCCAAAAGTGGGGCAAAATCCACCAAAAAAATGAAATCACTGAAGGAAGGACTTGTGCATTCACCACATGAATGTGAAGCTTCCCAGCCTTTCCCTAAATCCAAGGTGAAACAGATCAGGGAAACCCATCACAGTCACAGGGGCTCAGCCTTTGAACTCATCACGTGCAGCATCAACTTTTCAACTCCAAACTCCTCTGAAGTTCAAGAGAAATACCAGCCAGATAACGCTGTGCCAAGGCTCACATAATCCCAGAGATCAGAAATTCTTTTATGCTTTAATGCTTGAGCAGGAGTATTTTTAGAAAAATGCTGGCTTGAACTAAAAAAAGAGCCCACTCCACACACACTATCAGGCAACTGATCAGCAGATAGCATCTAATCTCTAAATAATGCTGATCTGGAGAGAGGCTCCAGCTTTAGGAAAAGACACTTGCCAGCTGATTTAAAGGTGCAGAAGTGAACACAAGCAGCAGCAGCTTAAGGAAAGATGACAACAGCAGCTCAAAGAATCAACATCTAGAAAAGAAAGCAAAAGTCTTGGATGTCAGAGAATAAAAAGTCTTAAAAAGGAATATTAAGCCTAATTAATATTATGCAGTGCAGAAATTTATCCTGTCTTACAACCAAGCACTTCCAGGTATGGCCACATTATCCATGGCATCCTGGAACGGGGTTTACTACAAGCAGAGGAAAACTCATTTGCCCTCCAAAACCAGCAGATTTTGGAGTCTACCTAAAGTTTCTCTCAGCCTTAACACTCCTGAGGATCTCTCACTGCTTGGTGACAGCAGCTCTGCACCTCCTGTTGTCCAGGGGACCACACCAGGTAATGTCCAACCTTCAGAGCTGCAACCTAAACACTCTCCTGACCTGAAAATAACTTTAAAGAAAAAGAAGGAAAAGACAGAAAAGTCTCTTTTTTAAAGATCATTTGCCCCTCGTGACCCTGCTAATGCAGCTTCAGGGCTCAGTGCTGCATTGTTCACCTCCAGAAGCTCTACCTACTGCCTCCTCACATAAAGAGCTGGTGACAGGAGGAGGTTTATTACTCTAATCACTCGCAGAAGTAAAGCTACTGCACATGCACTTGACCACTCAATTTGCTTTATGCAAGCTGTGCATGAACACAATCATTTCTTTCATCTGTAGAACTCTTTAAAGTGCTCTTATCTCTTCCTCTCAAAATTTTTTAGAATTGTATTTCAGTAACATTGAGAAAGAGCCCAGAGAAGCTGTGGCTGCCCCACCTCTGGAAGTGTCCAAGGCCAGGCTGGACAAGGCTTGAAGCCACCTGGGATAGTGGAAGGTGTCCCAGGCCAGGGAGTGGGAACTGGATGAGCTTTAAGGTCTCTTCCCATCCAAATCCCAGTGGGATTCTGTGCCCAGCCCTGGGCAGGAGGCTACAGGGCAGCCAGAGGATGACACAGGATTCCACGCGGAAGCACAGAGTCACTGGGAGCTGACTTCTGGCACAGAAACCCCAAAGCCTGAGGCAGTGATTCAGTGCCCTGAGCTTGTCAAGGCTGTAGCAGCTCTGATTAAAGATGCCAGCAGTGCCAGATGACGAGCGAATGCCTCATGACCAGCAGCACCAGGGCAGCCAGGAGACAACAAAAAATACCTGCTGCTCATGAGCTGCAGTTAAGGCTACCACTGACTAACAAAATATGCAAAAAATCCCCCAAAACCAACCAAAACAAAAAGCAAACCATGGCAGGGAGGTGGTGACAGGGAACAGAAAAACAAAAACACTCAAGATACAGAGTGGCTTTAGGTAGAAGGCCCAGAGAACCATAAAATGGTGAGCATGGAGCTGTATCCACAGCAAGCTTCCCAGGGAAAGGCCTGCTCCATTCATAATGGCTTTAAAGTGAAGGAGGGTAGATTAAGACTGGATATTGGGCAGGAATTGTTCCCTGTGAGGGTGGGGAGGCCCTGGCACAGGGTGCCCAGAGAAGCTGTGGCTGCCCCTGAATCCCTGGCAGTGCCCAAGGCCAGGCTGGATGAGGCTTGGAGCAGCCTGGGATAGTGGGAGCTGTGGAATGAAACAAGATGAACTTTAAAGTTCCTTCCAACCCTGATCAGTTTAGGATTCTATCATTCCATAAAATATTATGTAGAGAAAGATGAAGGAAGCAGCAAGCACCTCTAGCAGGAGGAACATAACCACGCTCACCCAAGCTCAGTTTTCATTTAGTCAGGAGTCCAGCTGTAAGGAAAGAGCAGAACAGGCTTCCTTTGACCACTGCTTGGAGCCCACATCCAACCTTCTCTCTGGAAGTAGGTTCCAGCTGTCCTGGAGCCAGCAGCACATCCAGCAAGCCTGGGATGGGGCACCTGCCAGGAAGGATTCAGCTGATGGGTTTGAGGGCCCTGCTGTAATTATCTCATCACAGTGACACTCACCATGAGATGCAATCAGCTTCCAGCTAATTGCACAACATCCTCAGTGCACTCAGTAGCAGCACAGGAGCCACATCAGCTGGAGGAATTCCATTAAACCCTTGGGAAGCACAAGCCCACCCACATTTGAGCAGGTCCCTGAGGAAGAGGAGGAGGCAGAGGCTGGGGAGGACAGAGCCTTTGGAAAGACCAACAGGTGTTTCAAGAAGGAGGTTTTGAGGCATGTGCACTTCCTTGGTGGATTTTTTGGGAGGGAGCACTGGCTTTTCCCATCCCTGCTCCCCATCAACTCCATCCTTGGTTATAGCAGCTCCCCCAAGACAACAAAGAGCAGCAATTCCAAGACAGCAGCTGCTTTTTGTGGAGGTTTTACCAGGAAGACAGCAAAGAGAATGAAACCTGAACTACTGTCCCTGCTGCCCTGCTTTTGCTGAGAATTCTTTACAATCTCCACAGGCAGATCCCTCAGCCTGGCAGCTCACCATCAGCATCCTGGCTGCTCAAACCCTGACAGGTAAACACACAGCTGCACTGATGCCTTCTGCCAGCAATGCAGAAAAGGCACAGGGACAAGGCAAGATTTTATTACTGCCTCTAGGCAGCAAGTCAAGTTCACCCCCTGAGAATCCTGCACTTCCCCCCCTCCCAAGATGTATGTTCCCATCTCCATCGAGGCACCTTTAAACATCACTATTCCATACTGTATTTAAGGCACATTAAAGTTCCCCCCCTGAGATTCTCAGTTCCCCATGCCCACCACTGTGGGGGCTTTTGGGGCAGTTGCTGTAAGCTACAGCAGCTTAGAGCCCTCAGAACTTTAGCAAGCACAGCAAGACAGCAAGGTTTAGAAAGAATTAAAAAATAAAGCCTCAACGAGAAAGCTCCTTAGAGGAATGCAATTGATTTTCCAAGTCTTTCAGACCACATATTTTAATTAATATTTATCCTACCTACTTGAATGCCATAATCTGTGCCGTGTTAGAACTGCAGCATCCAACAATTGATGCTATTAATTCTGCCCACCATGGCATCTCCCTCTTCCAGATGCAAAGGCAAGCACTCAGCAGAGAACAGAGGGATTCTTGCAGCCTTCCACGTGTGCTGGGACAGCAGCAGCAGCTGCAATAATGTGCTCAAGCAGATAAACATTCCAACAACAACTGGAAAGCTTCCTACGTACAAAAACAACGCTCCTTAAAGCATCAATTTTGTCTTCCCCTCATTTGCAAGAAGTGCCTGTTGTCAGCTTAACAGCTATTTCTAAATAGCAAATAGCTAATGGGCTGCTGAGAAAAGCCCTTAAAAATTCAGCCTGTGCTGCTCCAGAACTCAGCTGAAGCTGTAGAACCTATGGAAAAAAGGGGTTGGAATGATGGGCCACAGCAAGTGTCAGAGCACTCGCACAGAGAAAAAAATACAGAAAAAAGAAATTCTGCTGCCAAAGGAGAAGCTTCAGTGGAGAACCAGCTCGTTTGAGAGCTGTTAAGGACCAGAAACACTGACTCTGCTTTTGGGGAAGGAGGCAGCTTTCCACACAGCCAGCCAGAGCAGATGTGGGAGGCAGGAGAGCATCATCACATTTAGGGCATCCAGGGAGACCTGTGAGAGCTGACAGGAGACATCAAAACCACCATTTCTGGCAGAAATCCTCATCCCTGAGCTCAGAGCATCAGAGGACAGCCCTTAAATTTGATATTAAATGGAAACCAGCCATATTTCCTTTCAATTTCTTGAGGAAGGAGGAGAGAAGGTCCAAAAGGGCATTTGCATCCTATAGGGAGGAATTCTGCTCCTCTATAACATTTTATACAACTTCCCACACCAGCCAGGCCACCAAACTAAGCAGTGTTGGACCCATGGCATTTCCACTACTGGTTCCTCCCCAGCACAGATTTAGGGAGAATGAAGGGTCAAACTTCCCCAGCACTGCACAACTTCCAGTATCACCACAGTTTTTTACAGCAAACCCATCTTGAAGAAGGCACAGTTTGTCTCAAATTCAATCAACGTACACCAAAAAGTGGTCACAGCACCTGGGGAGAAAATTAAAACAAAACCCAAACATCTTCAAGTTTCAAACCACAGAGCATTAGAAGTGGAAGACTCCTGGTATGTATCAGGGGGCCCTATTAAGATCATTATTTGCTGTCAGTGTCTTTAAGCAGTGTGCAGCCTGCTCTAAATATAGACCCATTTATAGTTTTTCTAGGGGGAAAAAATTGTAGAAAAACCTAAGTGACTTCGAATCAAGAGTGACACCAAGACAGAGCCACAGCAGTGCAGACAGACTGCACCAAGGTGATTTTTAAAGGCAAACCCTGTGCACCTGCACTCCCTGGGGAGATTTTTCAGTGGAGAGCTGCATCTTCAATGCTCTGCTGTTTTTGGTGCTGCAACACCATCAGCGATTCCTCCTCCCTGTTCTGGGGGTTTCCTCTCAAATCCATCCCCAGGAGGGAAGCTGCCTTTGTTAGAGGCTTTACAGGTGATGTACACCTTGGCCAAAAAAGCAGTTTTCCCTCCCAGGATCTCTGCACTGCATTGCAGTCCCCAAGCACCCACGGGTCTGCCAAAGCATGAGCAGTTAAAGCTGGCAGAGCCCCAGGCAAGAATTCTTATCCCCTTTTCAAAACTGCACTGTTGTGTACTCCAGGGAATATTGCCACTTGTGCACATAATCCCCTTGGGAATCCCGAAGTCTTGGCGATAAATCCCTGGAGCTGGCTATAAAACACAGAAGTGCTTTTGATCCTCGGGGCAAATGCCAGCAGTGTTTGCTCCCCCCTCGTTCTCCTGGCAGAAGGGAATTCAAACACAGGGTTCTCCTTCCCTTCTCCCTGCTAGTGTTGGAGCCTTTTCCCTCACTCTGCCAACCTCTCCTGAGGGGTGCAGGGAAACACTCCTGCACTTTCAACACCTGCTGCAGGGGAAGGTGTGACCTGCACCACTCACCTCCCAGCTGAGGGCAATTCTCTCCACTTCCATGGAATAATACTGCCAAGAGAGCTGCCATATTCCCAGGGTAATCCCAAGGACAGAGGGAAGGGTTTGCTGGGAGACAGCGTGGGCACCAACATCCTTCAGAGAGCAGCCCCTCTGTAAGCCAATTAAACCAAATCAAACACAAAGCCCCTCTGATTCCAGAGGAGTGACTTTTATCATGTTTATTCTCCTAAATTAATCCAGATTAATTTCTACTGCGTGCATAAGATACAATATTCTTACGTCAGCGTGTTGCCCCAGCTGAAAAGGTCTTTATTACCGTAGCTTTCTTTTCCTGCAGCCACATCACATTTAAGCCTTTCCTGCCTGTAAGGTGACTCCAGCCTTTTCTCTACCAGATATCCACCCAATTTCCCAGCAGACCAAGCCACCTGGCAGCAGGTGAGACTTGCAGCAGGATTAGGATGCTCTGTAGGGATGCAGGAAAACAGCTCCTGTTTCTCCTGTGAGAAACAAACAATTCTAATTTGGAAGCTGCTTTTTAATGCAGTTGGGGTTTGGTTTTTTTTTCCCTCCTCCTCCTGCTTTTTAGAAGGCTGTTTTGAGCATAAATGGGAGGTTTGAAGCAGCACTGAATCTTAATGGGTCTCTCACGTGCACAGGCAGCTGCCAGACTGCTTTGGGAGCTGCTCAGAAACATGCACAGACTCTCCTCAACAAAAGAAAGTGGAAGCAGCCTCAAATGCTTCTCTTTTCCTTGTTGTATTCGAAACAACTGACTCCACCAGCCAAAGGACATCCCCTCCATTGCAATCCATCTCCCTGAAGGGGAATAAAACCACTGGATGAAAAGGGGCAGGCACTGAACCACTGGCAGAGGAAAGCCAGGCGGCTTTGTGGCAGAGACAAAAGCAGTGAGGCAAAAGCTCAGCCCCGCTCCCTCCCTCCAGAAGAATCACAATCAACTGGATCTCTTCACCAGAGAAATGTTAAAGCTGTGTCCTGTAGCCAGAGCCAAGGAAAAGCCTCTCCCAGGTAGGGGTGGCTGTGAAGGGAGGAGCACACAGGTGGTGAAGGCCCTGGTCTGGATCTGCTGGCAGCAGCAGCGGGGGAGAGATGGAGCAAAGCTCCCAGGAGAGTAATCAAAGCTTCTGAGCAAATCATCAAACCCATTTCCTCTTAACGAGCTGCTCTGTTCCCAGGAGCTGCCACACTTTTCCCTGCATTAGCTGCACTGACTAAAAATCAGGTCCCAGGAGGAACCAAGGTCTTTCCAGAGCACAGGCACAGCAGAGGAGCTTGGTTGGGTCACCACACCTGCAAAGTTCACCTTGTGTCCATCCGATCCCGTGTGAGCTCAGCCTTCAGCCTCCTGCATTCACACAGTCCTGGAATGCTTTGGGTCAGGAGGGACCCTAAAGCTCATCCCATTCCATCCCTGCCATGGGCAGAGACACCTTCCCTGTCCAGCCTGGCCTTGGACACTGCCAGGGATCCAGGGGCAGCCACAGCTTCTCTGGGCACCCTGTGCCAGGGCCTCCTCACCCTCCCAGGGAACAATTCCTGCCCAATATCCCATCCCTCCCTGCCCTCTGGCAGTGGGAAGCCATTCCCTGTGTCATGTCCCTCCATGCCTTGTCCCCAGTCCCTCTTCCCTGGGAGGGTGGGAGGCCCGGGCACAGAGAAGCTGTGGCTGCCCCTGGATCCCTGGCAGTGCCCAAGGCCAGGTTGGACACTGGGGCTTGGAGCAGCCTGGGACAGTGGAAGGTGCCCCTGCCCATGGAATGAAATTATTTTTAAGGTCCCTCCCAACCCTGGGATTCTGTATCAGGGCCACCACAAAGGCACATTGGACATTCATGGACCAGCTCCTTGTCACTGGCACAGCCTGAACTGAACAAGTTCACGGACACATAAAGCAGTCTAAGGCTCATCTTGGTTTGAAGCACAACGCTCCCTTAGCAGAGAGGCAGAGGTAAGAGACCAGGTGCTCCAGGAAGTTATTAAGCAACCTCTTCATGCTGAACATGAGTGTCAAGGTTTTGAGGAGCTCAAGTTCACAGCCCCTTGCGAGTCATTTGTGACTTGAGTGTAAACTAAACCTGAGCCAAATCCCAAAGCTGGCACTGATGACATCCAACCCACCCAGAGATCAAGAGTCTAATACCACACTTCAAACCCCCCAAAGCATGAGAGGGACTGAGTATTTTCTTATACTTGTACACAATAGAATTTATGAAACAGACAGCAAAAGCCATCCATCTTCATTTGTAAGTCATGGCTTTTGCCTTTGTTAAATTTAATTGCTTCCCCTGTGGCTTCAAATCAAGGGCAGATTCTATTAAAAGTAATTACTTTGCTGTGCAGCTGGCATAGCAAAGTTGCTTGATAAAGGTTAATCTACTAAGTGATGGCAGCTACTAAATGAGGGTGATGATTTTCATTAATAACTTCACAGGGAGGATGATGCTGGAATTTACACATGCATTGACATGATAGCCACAGCTCCAGAGGGTCCCCTGTCCCCATTCATGGCTCACAAACCAGGACAAACATGACACTGGGACCTTGCTGCTGGTGCCAAGCACTGGCAGCTTGCTCCAGTGTGTCACCCACAGGGTTTCCACTCACACCCATCCTCAGGGTTGTGCAAACTGGGGTCTGCCCCATCCATGGAAGTGTCCAAGGCCAGGTTGGACAGGGCTTGGAGCAGCCTGGTCCAGTGGAAGGTGTCCCTGCCCATGGCAGGGGCTGGAATTAGATGGGCTCTAAGGTCCCTTCCAATCCAAACCCTTTTAGGCCAGTGCAGAATCAGAACCACCACATGATGAGCTCACTCCAAGCCATTTGCTTTTTAGGATTCTTTTTGTTTCCCATAGTTTCAGCCAAAGGGAAAGCAGGGGCAGGAGCCTCCTAAGAACCATCAGACAAAGTGGGATCAAACTCAGGAGGAAGGCTTCAAACAAACCCCTGATTTCTCTTGCTTTTCTTCCTCCCCAGTTCATCCTTTCTCCCTGCAGAGCAGCACCCCAGAAACGCAGCCCATCCAAACAGGCTGCACCATTCTGTGCAAAAGGCCACTTGTGCCACACAAATAAAGGGGAAAAATGCTAAAAGATATAAAATATCCACTTTTTCCCCCCACTAATGCCATCTTTCAGCTGCACTGGAGGATTTTACTTCTCCCACTCATGACCAGAGTGTTCAGTTATGCAGTAACAGCACTGCTGCTCTCTCCAGACTAACTAAAGCTGGTCCCAATGATCCTTGTGGATCCCTTCCAGCTCAAGATATTCTATGAATCCCGTTGGTTTAGGCACCAGGACATGGCAATCCAGTGCCTCCTGTGGCAGATTTACAAAAAGACCCCAAGAATTTTCATGTTTTTAACCATCAGAGCCCAGTTTAATAAGCAGGCTATAGATATTTCATGGAAAATTAGACCAGCTCTCTCAACCACAGGAAAGTTTTACACCATAAATCACAAATGCCTCTGAAATCAGGAGCTTGAGCAAAAAATAAAGGTTAAGAATTAGAAGCTTAGCACCAGCTATTTTTAACATAATACTGAGAGTAACACCCTGCAAGCAACACGCACACATGCTCTATGAATAAAGTAAAAATTCAGCCTTCTGCACATGCCTGCCCCTCCGTGAAGGGAGCTGCCATCTGCATGCTGAAAGGATTATTTTCCACGTGGGAGGCCGGAGAAAAGAGGAAAAAAAAAAATTTCCAGAAAGCTGCTAGGAAATGCAGTCAGAGGGGCAGGTTGTCTCCTGTTTCAACAAGCAGAGGTGGTCCATGTGGAATGGCTCTGGCAGAAGGGATTGCTGGCTTCCTTACACCATTAATTGCCCTTCAGGGAATTAATTAGGGAATTAGGTACCTTCAGGGAGAGGGTTGAGACTGAAAGTTCTGAAAGAGGTGATTCGGTGAATCCCTCAACTCTTCAATATTTACCTTTGAAGCATCTTCCTGGAAGCTGGAAACACCTCTTTGCACCTCTCCTCCAACCCAGCTGCAGAGTTTTCACCCCATTAACCATGGAAAGTTTTAGCTACCAGGGCCCAGCCCCAGCTGGGGCATCCAAGCTCCAGGTTTTCTCCCATTAAGGAACAGCCACCACGAGCACCTCTGTTCCTGCTGCCCCAGCACGACAAAGCCCTTTCAGAGCAGAAGGCTGCTGCTCCTTCCTTGCCTGCTGCACTTCACAAAGCCACTTGTGGCCATTCCCATCTCCCAAATCCTTGGTTTCCCTGTGGAAGCAAATCTCTGCCTGGCCCTGTGTCTGTGACAAGGATTTGTACATGGAGGGTTATCACTCCAGAGCAATAAAAATCTCCTCAGGCCAGATGCAAACATCACGTGGCTCAGCTCCCTCTAAATCAAATTTTACTGGAAAGTCACGGGAAGCTCAACTATTCCCAGGACTAGAAAGAGAAAGGAGCTATTTATTCTAGCAGTTACACCAAGCAAGAGCTGAAAAGGTGTTACATTGCTGCCAGCTTAGCTACACATTCAAAAATAAATGTGTTTTCTTGGTGATGGTGAGAGTGCAGATCTCCAGGGAAAGCAAAATCAGAATGGAAGGGCGGCGAGTCAAAGTTATTTATTCAGACTAGGGCTGTCATAGGGCTCTGTGCTGATCAGAGGCTGCTCTGCTGCCCAGGGGGAAAGGTGAGCAGCCCTGCCTGCAACTGGCAGGTGAGAAAAGCAAAGAATTCCTCGCTGCGAGCAGGTGAAGCAGCCCGGCAGGGACCGAGGGACACCCAAGGGATGAGCAGCCAGCACCACTTGTGTGATCCAGCCAGGCAGGGCAGCAGCTGTGCCAAGGCAAGGGCTGTGTCAGGCTCCTCACAAGCAGTTTTTGCTTTTAATGGTGTGAGGGAACAAGCAACAATTCCACCAGAGCCCTCTCGAGTTCATTCAAGCCTTCAGTAGATAAATGCAGCAGTCACAAGCATCCTGCTCTCACATTTCTGCTCCAGGGGAGAGGATGGATCCCTCAGGAAACACCACCCATCCTCTCAGGAAAGGGGACAGGGAGATGCTCAGAGGGGAAAAGGAGCGGGGGAAAAAGAAGCGGGCAGTGCTCAGAAACTGCAGCAATCCAGTGCAAGGATCAAGGTTAACACAAGTCAAGATGGATTTTTATTCTGAGTCAAATTGCAATCTCCGAAACAAAAAAGAGATTTTAGGCCAGTGTTTTAACATGACCTCTGCTCTGGAGCCAGGCTGGGGGTGCTCACCCGGAGAGGAGAAGGCTCCAAGGAGAGCTCAGAGCCCCTCCCAGGGCTGAAGGGGCTCCAGGAGAGCTGGAGAGGGACTGGGGACAAGGCATGGAGGGGCAGGACACAGGGAATGGCTTCCCACTGCCAGAGGGCAGGGATGGATGGGATATTGGGCAGGAATTGTTCCTGTGAGGGTGGGCAGGCCCTGGCACAGGGTGCCCAGAGAAGCTGTGGCTGCCCCTGGATCCCTGGCAGTGTCCCAGGCCAGGCTGGACACTGGGGCTTGGAGCAGCCTGGGACAGCAGAAGGTGTCCCCGCTCATGGAAAGAAATTGGATTTAAGGCCCTTCCAAACCCTTTATTGCTGGTGTGAGCTGGGACAATTAGGAAATAGCATCCACACTCCATCCCAAATTATGCCAGCTCGGCCCTACAGCTCCAGGCACTTTTGACAGGCAGGTGGCAGAACCGGGAGCTGCCGCTCCAGGCTTGGTGTAAGGCTCAGCAAAACCCAGCCACCAGCACGCCCAGGAGCTTGTGACCCTCCCCGGGTATTTTTGGTACATTTTGGGTAACAATGTGTACATTTCACTGCAAGTCACACCCATGGAGTGCTGCCAAATCCAAGGCAGGAGCTATTCCCAGCGCCTCCAACCTGAGGAGATGTTACATTTCCAGAGCAGGCTGATATTAAGAGCTTCAACCTAAAAGGAGAAAAGAAGAGCTAAAAGTGAGTTATTTGTTTCTTATTTTTATGGCCACTCAGCAATATTTAACACGGGGGGGAGGGGAGGGGGGGGAGAAAGAAAAAAAGCACACCAAAACCCTAAAAACACAACCACCCTTCAGATTTTCAGCTAAAAATAGGATATTGGATGCCACAGTGCTCCCTCTTCATCATTCTCTGTATAAATCAGAGAGTCACCTGCAGAGTGGGATGCTCATGCAGTCAAAGCTAAGATTTAGAGCTAACCCAAAGGCAGAGCCTCTAATTCATCACTGTTTTAATTGGTTTCAGTCCCAAAAGAAATACTTCAGTAGACATGAACTGAGCCTGGCAGCCATGCAGGGATGGGAAAGAGGCACACACTGATTCTAGAGAGAGATCTTTAAACCACAAGACCCAGCCTTGGACAATCATATTGGTTTCTGTGGAAAAGCTGTAATGAAATTTTATGGCTCCTTCAGAGCCACAATAAAACTGGTAGGATTTGAGCAACCTTTAGTGAAAAACATACATAAAACAAACCTTTTCTTCCCCCCTTTTTAAAAGGAAAAACCTTGCTGCTTTAAAAAAATGAGGCAGGAAGGAGAAGCTAAAGAGAAACTGGATAAAAAATGCCCCCTTTTATTCCCCTCCTCTTTAAAATCAAAGGTATTTTACCTCCCCTAAGGCACCAGAAAGTAAAGATAATCATGAAAAAGCTGAATGAAGCAAAAGTTTTGCAGAGGTTCACGTGTGGATTTGACCTAGATACAGTGAACATTCTTGTGATTAATACAGAGGTTATAATTTTATACCAGAGTGCTCCAACTCCAGCTCTAAAACAAATTGGACAGAGTGTCTTATTACTCCCTCATTCCCCTTGATAGATCACTAAATATCCACGTGCTTTAATTATTTGAAACAGACCACGATTCATTATTTCCCCTTTGAATTCTGGTGCAGGGCTGGATTTCCTTTCATGCCCTGCAAACTGCATTAGGCTATTAAGGGACTGGGATACTAAAGGAGTATTAAACCCTTTACCCACATGCCAAAATCTGTGGGAGGTACCAAATGCTCATAACCCACGTTGCACACTCCACTCCACCTGATTGTTTAAAGTTCTTACAGCTTAAAAAAAAAAAAACAAAAAACAGGTGAAAATAAAAGCAGGTGAATGGGGATGTTTCTTCTTGGGTTTCAGAGCAGTGGGGTTTGTTTGACATCCCAAAGCAGGATGTTAAGGCACAAGTTAAGGTTTGAATTGCAAGGGACCTTAAAGATAATCTGGTTCTAAGCCGAAGTTTAAAAAAATCTTTAAAAACTCCAAATTCCAAATCAGCATTTCTTTTCCACTTTTGCAGTTAAGTGACCATGGATGTCTTCAGGGCATCAGCTAACACCTGCACCCACCCAGCACCTGAATTTAGTGGCACCCACACAAAACTCACAGCCAGCTACTCTTAACAAACCAACAGCAGATCAAACATTTGCAGTAGGGAAAAAACTGAGGGGGTTTTATTAGAAAAATTAAACTTCCTTAAATATAAATTAGATTTCCTGTGAGACACAGTGTCCAACATCTGGGAGAAGGGAAAGTGCTCTGGCCTCCCCAACAGATTCCTGGGGGACACCTTCTCACCACACTTCAGGCAAGCATCTCACTCAGTTAGATGAAAAATTATAAATTACAGCATCTCTGCCAGGGCAGAGCTAACCTAAGGCTGGTTGGATGATTCCAGCCCCTGCTCTGGCCTGTCAGGTGTCAGCATATAATCACACCTCCATTCTTCACCTGCTCAGCTGGCTGCCGAGGTTTCCTTCATTTTTCACCAATTAAGCTTCTCCAGACCACCTTTTCTCAGCTTTAATTGTTTTGTGAGCATTCTCCTGGTCACCTGAGTAGCCAGGGCTGATTTATAATGAACTTCAGGTAATTAATCCACTGGTGCCAGCCTGAACAACCACAGAACAGGCTGGGCTGGAAGAGACCTTAAATACTATTTAAATCTCATTCTGACTTCCTCTTTTCCAGTTTTCTCTCTTTGTGGGGACAAAAGAAGGTTGCTTTGGGGAGAAGGAAGCAACACAAGTACATCAATATCTATTTTAGAGAGAATTAAGTTTCTCTTCTTCCTACTTCATGCCCAGAAGGCCAAAATCAACACATCCCTGCAAACAGACTGGGACAGGTACTAAACAGCTGAAGAATGCACTTTCTCCCCTAGGCTACATATGCCTAAATGACATTTGATTCCATCCTTTAAAGGCAGATTCATTTGTATTTGGAAAAGCAAGCATGGAATGTGAGCTTATTTTGAACAGAATCAGCACTGTGGTAGCCAAAGCTCATTAATTATGGATTTTATCAACTGCTCGCTGAAATTTGTTCTGCTAGCACAGTGTAATTGCCTGCAAAAGCAGTGCTTTCAAACGAGAAATAACCCACATCCTTCCTTCCTTTTCCAGGAGACATGCCTTCCTTGTTCCGGAACAATTCCAACACTGGGAGAATCCTTGAGGCTCTCCAAGCATCTCACCAGGGCGTTCATTGCCAACAAGAGGTGCTGAAGGGCATGATTGGGTGGAACATGAATATGGAGCACAGGAAGGAGCTCTCCTGGTAGCACTGCTGGGGTCCTGGCAGGGTGCTTAAGAAATTTGTCACCATATTCCCATATTCTTGAAATATTCCCATATTTTAAGTGTATTTTCTGCTGTTCAGCTGGACTGTGAAACGAGGACTAAAAGCAACACCACCCCGGAGCCCCAGGGCTCAGACAGTGAGTCAGCCCCACTCAAACGCAGCATTACACTCCCAAGAATCCCATTAAGTGCTGAACTAAGAGAAAACATCACCCGGCAGCTCTGCAGGGCACAGGCAGCATTTAACATCACAATTATTTAGAGACACTGATTTTAATCAGCAAGCACAGCCTCTCGACTTAATTTCATTTTGCATGCACACACACACACAGCCCTACCTTGGCAAAGGCAGAGCAGTGGTTTGGAGGATCATCCTCCACAGAACAGCACCTTTGTGAACATGCAAAACCAGCACTCCCCAGCACCCCTGCTCCTGGAGAAACTGGGTTCGAACTGAGCCTTCCAGCTCAACCAAACTCTGCACTGCACCTCCTTCACTAACAACAACCTTTCTCCTCAGTCCCTACTGCTCTCTTTGCCCTTCTTTAAATAATACTTTATGAAGAGCTATCCCAGCTGTGCCTCGTGGAGAGTCCATTGGAAACCTTCACTGGGACTTTCACTGGGACTTTCAGGAGATCCCCCTGCAAGGCAACACCTGCCCCCAGTATCCATCACTTACCCCACAGGGATCAATAAATGTTTTTTTTCTGTGTTTGTTGGAACTGGATGGGCTTTAAGGTCCCTTCCATGTCAAACCAGCTTGAGATTCCACTTCTCCACGTGTTCAAAGAGCAGCTGCTGGGCTAAAACACACCACATCCGTCTGGGAAGTAATAAAGGATATGAGATGTTCTCCCAGCAATTGAAATAAACCTGGGGAACAAAGATGTGGGAGTTCTGCAGGAACTGAGATCTAAACACTCCACTTTGGGTCCTCAGTGCCCAGCTGAGGTCAGAGCAACATCCCCTCAGCTGCGGGGTGACCTTCACAGATACATTTCTGTTACCACAGCCACTGCAAACGAGGTCTAATTTGTCCCCTTTGTCACCCTGAGGAAAGCGTTAACTCGGCTGACAATTAGAGAGGCCTCAGCCAGGTATGTTAATGACTATGTAAAGAGTCTCTGTTAATCAGCTGTCGGTGAACAATGGTATTCCTCGGATCGTTTCCAGGTGCAGAGCTGTTAGAGGGTATTTTCATCAATGATCTGCATTACATTTCCTCCTAATCAAGTTCCCAGTGATCTTTTGATTGGGATGAAAGGAGGTAGAGAAGCACTACTCAGGTCTAGAGTGATCTATTTCTCTCGTTAACCCCTTCAGGTGAAAGCCATTTAAACAGTGGGGAGATGCTGCCCACAAATTTTTGGTGATTGCAAGAAACAAATCCTGCCCCAGCATGGCAGGACCCAAATCTGAACAGCCAGCTTGGTGTCACTGCAGAGGAAAACTCCAGCAGCCCTTGCCTGGTGAGAGCACAAGCCATAAAATGTGCTAAAACGAGATAAATTCACAAAACACCAGCGAGCTCCAACGACTTGGAGGGAGGGAGTGCAGCCATCTGTGCCTGGCTCCCAGCAGCCAGCCTGCCAGAGCCTGTGATTAGCACTGTCCAGACAGATCTTCTGCTGCCTGCTGTCAGCAGCACTGTCTGCTCCAGAGCCTGCCCGTGGCACTGACAGATGTCCCGAGCAGCTCAAACGCTTGCACAGAGCTCTGAGCTTGCATTTCGACTCCCCTCGGTGCGGGCTCTGGTGCTGGAAGGCACGGGAAAGGTGCAAATAAAAATACAAGTTTTAAAAAATCCTCTTCCCAGGGGTTCGATGAATAAGCTGAAAATGCCGTTTTGGCATCTTCCTGCCACTGGAGGAAACCTCAGCAGAGGCACCAGCAGGTGGGAGGCAGCACAGAAAGACAGGCAGGGCCAGAGCTGAGCTGCCAACCTGAAGCAAGGATCTGCCATGTGTTGGACCCTCCCTCAGCAGCGCTCCCAGCTTCTATTTTGGTGAGATAACAAAAGTTTTGCCTCTTATTTTCAATCTAGGATGTCTTGCAGTTATTCCTTCAAGGTGCATTGCTGTTAAAATCTCCCAGGATACATTTTTTTAACTACAGAGGTCTCAGTTAGTGCTTTTCAATCTGTTGACACAGCCTCAAGCCCAGCCAGGTTAGATAATCCAAGCCCACATCTCAAACCAGAACTGAAATTCAGCTCTGATTTCCACTTGTGCTTCCTAACGAGAATTTCTCTCCAAATAAAATTAAAACCCTCTAAATAAATTTAAAAAGACAAACAAACAAACAAACAAAAACCCAAAAGAATACCCCAGTTGAGTAGGAAATAAATTGTCCTGAAATACAGCAATAGCTTATGCATATCTGAAGTACCCTACAGCTACAGGGTGTAAGCTGCATGAAGAGGTCTGAGCAAAGCCTTTGGGGTGCACTCTGAGTCGTGCTCAGAGGAGCAATCACTGGAGCAGTGTGACAACAACCCTGCCCAGGAAAAGCCTCTCCAAATCCACTGAGAGCTGTCAGCTTTGAAAGGAAGCAGCAGGAAAGCCAGGGGCAAGCTCGAGCTGCTGGGAAAGTGGAGTCTTCCTGGCAAGTGTTTTGTTATTAGGCAAAAATAATTATCTTACAAGGCAGTGGTTATTGTTGCTAATTAATAAGTGGTGTGCTTAATATAAAGCTGTAATTTTAGTAGTGAGGCAGGACATTAAATGGAGATTTGGCAAGTGGAGAAGCACCTCCAGCCCCATGGGTTACCGGGGATCACTCTCCGCGTGCACACGGGGGGATGGATGATTCCATCACAAGCCATGGAATCATATCCCAGAATCCCAGAATGGTTTGGGTTGGAAAGGAACTTAGAGCTCTTCTTGTTCCACCTTTGCCATGGGCAGGGACACCTTTCACTATCCCAGGTTGCTCCAAGCCCCGTCCAACCTGGCCTTGAGGTGCCCATGAGACAATACGATTTTGGTGGTAAACAATTAAACAGGACACCCAGAGTGCCAGAGATGCTGAGTTTTGCTCCTTTCTTCACAATGTCTCTCAGAAATCTGCTGCAAACCATATCAAAGGTGGCTTCAAGACTTGTTTCAGGCTGCTCAGCATCTGCAGAATGCAAGTTCCCACAATCACTGCTGCAAAGAAAGCTTTCAAAATCCTTCTCCAAGGGCATTTTATCACCTTGGATGAGCAGTGACAGGCAGGAAACCTGGCCCTGAATTTGGAATTCCCAGGCAAGTTTAATGTGTAAAACTTCAGGGAAGTTTTCTTCCGCTTTTTTTGGAAAATCAGCAGGGGTCACGTAACCCAAAATAGAGTTCACATGTGACACAGAGCTGTTTGCTTTCCAAAAGCTGAAGTGGGACTGGGACTGGAGGTGTGACAGGACTTTTGACAGTCACTCCTCAATGGCCTGCCCAGATAAATGACAGGTCCTAGAGCTTGGCTTGGCTCACTCCTCACAGACATGAGCCGGGAATGTCAGCAGGGAATGGTGTTGTGTTTGCCCATGGGGATTCACATCAGACATTCCATGCCCATGGCTGGGGGCTGGAACCAGATCATCTTTAAGGTTCCTTCCACCCCAAACAGGTCTGGGACTCGATCTCTACCACCATGACAGCATCACTGACTCACATTTGAAAGTCACAGCATTTTTTGCATGGTACCAAGGTTGGACTCGATGATCTTGGAGGTCTTTTCCAACCTGAATTATCCTGTGTTTCTGTGTCATACAGGGAACCAAGCCGGGGTCTGCAGAGGTCAATTTTAACTGGTGCATAACCAGGTGGCAAAACCACTTCTGGAAAACAAACTCATTAAAAGGGTGAAACAGGAATTGCCAGAAGCTCATGTGTGCATGGTCATGATCTAAATTATCTCAATGGTTCACAGAAAGGCTTCTGCCAGGAAGGCAGGGAGCCCTGGAAAGGGACAGTATTCCCTTCTTCCCAGCTGTGTGGAGGGACCAGTAGATCCAAGGGATGTTTTGCCCCAAACTTGTGTTGGCCTAACCACGATTTTCCTAAAGGCAAAGAGCAAGGACTCAGATTTTGTGGCTTTGCTTGCTTTTTTTAAGGACACAGCTGATTCATGCTACAAGATAAAAATTAATCTTGGGGCAAAAAGTAACCCTGAAGGTTGCTGAAGGCAGACAAGCTGACTCCTTGATAGCTCCTGTGGGATTCTTGCATTCAGCCCTACTCTGTCCCAGCTCTTTGCTAAAGTCACACCATTTACAGTTGGACTTCACAATGTTAAAGGTCTACTCTAAGCTGAATTATTCTGTGATCTACAGCAGCACCACCATCCACCCGCAAAAACCTGAGGCACTATTTAAACACCCTGTGAATGCTGTGAAGGATCAGCTACTGCAGGAAACTTCTTGGGGGTGCAGTAGGTCAGCCCCAAGATCACCCATCGCTGGCATAAGAGGGACAGGAATAGGAAAAGCTGTCACTGTGAGGTTGGAGACCAGCAACTGATGCTCTGTGCCATCTGCCACCCTCTCCAAGTGGCACTTTTCCAAACACGGGGCTTCCAGAGCTTCTTCAGAGCCACATCCCACCAAGGTCAGCTGCTCCTGCTGAAGGGTGGAGACCTCCTCCCTCCGCACAGCCCAGCTCCTGCTGCCAGCACAGCAAAGCCTCTCTCCTCTCACATGTCACACAGGAGCTAAATGCTGGAAAATGTGGCTCCCCAGCAGCCCTGGTGGAAGATGCCAACATTCACACTGTGACACTTGCCGTCTGTCATTGACGGCTGCAGAGGATGAGGGGGAGAGAGGTTCTTCTTCTCCACTTCTGACTCCAGCAATCAAGAAAATTTCCACTTCCGTGCAGAGAACATTCAGCTTTTCACCCCTATGAGCGCAGGGAAGGTTAAAATACACACATTTAAGCTCATTCACTTCTCAAGTTTTCATGAGCTGTGGGGTGAATTTTAGTGTCTGCTTAAGTCATTCTCAGGGTAAGGAAACAGGAGCCCTTTCTGGAAGTGCCAGCACTGCAGCAGGGGTTGTTTCAAATTGGAAAAGGCTCCAGCCAAGGATGTGGCCAGGCTTGGACTTCCACTTTTCCACCCTGTCTTCATGTCAAGGTTAGGAGCACCCACAGCTCCAGCAGCACAACTCCCCCCCCCACCTCCCCACCTCTTCCATGCACAGATCCTTCTCTCTAACAGGTTCCTTGCTCATCAAGCTGCTATTCTGTTCCACCTGAATAATTTAAAATCTGGGAACAAAAGCAGGCACAACAGGACACACACCCCAAGCCCCTCGAATTCAGCCATGGCTTTGTGACCGTGCTCCTCAAAAGCTCAGGGAGGAGATGTTTCTGAAATACCAGCTCACTTCAGCTTCCCACCCCGGGATCCACGGCATTCCTGCATTAATCCCAGCATCTCATCAGCCCCTCTCCACCTTTTTAGCTGGATGTCAGCGATGTGGAGTGCTCACATTTACATTTGGCACAGCCAAAGGCTGCAACTGAAGGGCATTCTGAGCTCCTTCTCATTCTCCACAGCTGCCAGCTTCACCTCCCCTTGCCTCACTCTGCCCTTGCTCTCTGAACTCCAGGAGCCTCCAGGGGCTCTGCCAACTCACAACAGGTGCTCCCATCCTCCCAGCAGGATTACCAGGGAGCATTTTCCTGCAGAAATCCTCAGAAATCTCCTCCATTGCGGCCCCTGCGAAGTGGAAGCGTCAATTTGCACAAAACAACAACAACAACAAAAAAAAAAAAAGCCAAATCCTCCACCCAAAACTTGTATTGAATCTGATATTGGCTTGACAGTCAGATATTCTGAGGTCCAATATTCAACCAAAGGACTTCCAAAAATAAAAGGAGCCGTTTTAAAAGGGCTCTCAGAAAGATTTTACAAAGGTGGGAGATAGGTCAGAGAACAACACTGCAAATGGGCTCTGTCAATGATGTTTTGCTGCCTGGACATCTGCTGCTTCTTAGAAGTAAGCCAGGAACTGGAAGACTTGAAGGAATCTCCCTTATAAAAGAAAAATACCTATATATTCACATTGACAGACCAAATTAAAATGTTTAATGTGGATTTTAGAACAACCTAGGTGAGGCCTGATCCATGACCAGCAATGCAGGGTAGGAAGAGATGACAGGGAGAAGGGGAAACAGAGCATTATTTACATTTGTAAAGATCATGGCAAATTAGTCAGGGGCTTGGGGAAGAAGTTCTCCTCTAAAATTCAGAAACTCGATTACAAAGGCTATTTCAGGGCAGTTGCAGGTGATAAAATCTATATAAACAGGAGTTCAACACCCATTTCATCACCTTTCAGCAGGCAGAAAGCATCTGGAGCACTGTGAGCTACTCCTGCCTCATCATTTTGCGTTCAGCTTCTTCTGGAGCCCAGCTACACCACCGTGGTTACCCTGCTTACTTACAAGTCTCTTGGAAAAGGAACCTCAGCCAGTTCTGGCTGATGTAGCCAAAAAAAAAAACTCCTTCCAAACAAAAAGCTGGGTCCACATCCAACACATCGCAGGCTGGGTACTCAAAACACATTTTCCTGAGAAAAAAAGTGATGGCTCACAGGGGCAAACAAAACCAGGAGAAGGGTGAGAAAGGTTCTTTACTCCAGATATCCTGCTGAAATCCTGGCAGCTTCCAGGGATTTGGGGGTTTTGCTCAATGAGGCATCCAGCTCAGCTCCCCATGACATGGGGGCATTTAACAGAGATGATGAATTGGGCCCAGGTTTCTCTGCTCTGGAAGAAGAGCTCAGCTGCTTGGGCTGAAGAGGCAGCTGCCAGAGAATAAGTGGGAGGACCACAGACTTGAGATGCTCCAGCCTGGCTCAACTGGAAGCTGCCTATTTTTGCCAGAACATTCCTGCCTGCCCTGCAGGAAAACCAACCCTTGTGATGTTCCCCCAGCCCTGCTTCCTGTTGCAAGGAGCTCGAGCTTCTGTGGTGGCTTGGAGTGCCAAAACCATGAATGCACTTATGCAAATGCTGAAATAACACAAAACTGAAGTGACAAGCTATTAAGCAGCCTTTAGTTCTCAGTGTTGTAAAGGATTTATTAAACACCACGCTTTGCAAGGCCAGGACAAACAGGGAGATGGGAATTCAAAATAACTTGGCAATCTCATGACTCCTTCAAGTAGCACAGTCATCAGCTGAACCCCAAATATTTCTCAAGACAAGGTTAGTGTTGTTTCCTACATTGGACTTAGAAAGGAAAGCCCTAAGGATAAATCTATTTGCCCACAGCCCTGATTTCCTGATAACCTGCCCTGACACAGCTCCAGCCATTCCCTGGTTGCTGGCCCTGTCACAGAGGGCAGAGATGGGAGCTGTCCCTCAGGGGGAAGCTGAATTCTGCTCTCAGGTCTCCCTTCAGTTTCCTCTTCTTCAGGCTGCACACATTTTAGCAGTAAATTACATTCATGTCTCCCAAGGCAAGTCTGTTTTGCTCATGGCAGTAACTGATGAATGATCTCCCTGCCTTTGTCTTGATCCAGGAGATTTTCCACCTTATTTTCTCCCTTTGTCCTGCCAAGGAGGAGCAGGGAGAAAGCATCCAGGAGGGCACCTGGCAGCTGCCCAAGGCCAGCCCACCCCATGAGGAGAGAAAGAGACCTCTGGAACAGAAAACTGCTTTCAGAGGCAGACCTAATTTGGCTTGGAGCTCAGTTTTTGGCTGTCCTATCCTCTCCCCGCCCCTTGGATCTCATTTCTTGTTAAGGTGAAAGCAATGACAGCTGATTTTTCAACTCTGGAGACACTCCTCTGACATTTGCACAATGCCTTTACCTGGGAATGTGCTGGCAGCAAACTGGCTGCCACTTGCCTTCCACTCACACCGAGAGCAGACAAGGTGCAGCATGAAGACACTTGGAAAAGTGCTTTATTTTTCTTTTTTTCTTTTTTTTTTTTTTTTTTTTTTTTTTGGCTTTTTTTAAACAAAAAGTTTATGGTTGCTGCAAGAGCAGGCAGCTGATGAAACCACCCTGTCAGTCTCTTTCAGCCTTCCATTTTGTTCTGCACCGTTTTCTTCTTATAGACCATCTTTCAAAAAAAAAAAAAAGATTTGTTTCTTCTCCTCCACTTTACTCGAAGAAACCTCAAATCACAAGTACAGCCTGAACCAGACTTCAGCAACTGTCAGGATTCCCAACACCCTCCAGCAGAAGGGAGGGAGGACAGGTGGGAAAGGAGCATGACAAGCAGCTGAGTGTCACCCTCTGTGTTCCCAGCATCCCGGGGATCCTGCAGGATGGGCCCTTGCGGAAGCCAGGGAATGGCTGCAGAGCAGTCTGAGGGAAAGGAATGGGGGCTGAGAGATTTCTCCTGAAGCTTTGCAGCTCCCAAAACCTTACAGGAAAGCAGTGAGACCTCACCTTGAGTGCTGCCTCCAGCTCTGGGGCTGCCAGCACAGGAAGGACGTGGAGCTGCTGGAGAAAGTCCAGAGGAGGCCACGGAGATGCTCCAAGGGATGGTGCCCCTGTGCTCTGGAGAGAGACTGGGAGAGCTGGAGGTGCTCACCTGGAGAAGGCTCTGGGATGACATAACTGCAGCCTTCCAGTGCCTGAAGGGAACCTGCAAGAAAGACAGAGACAGATTTTTTTATAAGGGCGTGGAGCGCCAGGACAAGGGGGAATGGTTTCACACTCACATAGAGAAGGCTTAGATTTTATATTAGGAAAGAATTGTTCCCTGTGCGGGTGGGGAGGCCCTGGCACAGGGTGCCCACAGAAGCTGTGGCTGCCCCTGAATCCCTGGCTGTGTCCCAGGCCAGGTTGGACAGGGTTTGGAGTAACCTGGGATAGTGGAAGGTGTCCCTGCCCGTGGCAGGAGATGCTCTGTAAGGTCCTTTTCAACACAAGCCATTCTATGATTCTATGGAAACAAGAAAAATTAATTCCTTGCACCACAAAATCTCTAGTGGTACCATCCCAAAAGAGATCAGTGCACCTGGCTCTTGTACAGTTCTCTTCAGTCCATCTGATGATGGTGAAGACACATCTTGGAGATCTTTGGTCTCAAAGGCTTCCCATGCATCTCAGCAGCGATCCAATATTAGGGGCTGGTTTTGCCAACATGACCCTTGGTGGTGTTCCATGCCCTGGAGGCTTCAGCTGGAGGCGAATCTTCGGTTATTTCAGCAAGAGACACCTTTGCAGCAAAGGAAAGCCTGCAAGGTCTGCTTTTCCTGGGGTCACACAACTTCTGCAGCCCAAGGAGGGTACAGATCACATGCACCAATCACACAGGGATTTCATTTATGCCTTCTTGTTTTAATCCCTTCATTCAAAAAATATTTACGTGGCATAGAAAGGAAGAAAAACAAAAAAGACAACAAAAACCTGACATTTGGATGCCTGCCTCTTGATGTTCAGCCAAAAAGAGGCACAGCTGCAGTGCCATGCTGGCATTTCACCATCCTAGAGCCCAAGCACGTGGCAAAGCCGAATTATGATGGGTGATGGTTCACAGGAGCCCCTGCAGGAGCCTCCCAACAGCCTTGCAGTCAGCAGGAGTGAGGCACAGGATGGCTCCTGTGGTTTTTCCTTATCTCCTGATGTCAAGGCCTCACAGAAGGTCAGCCAAACCAAATCCCCTGGCTCATGACTTCATGCTCACCAAGCTGCCAAGCACCTGAAAGCCACCTCAGCATTTGAAGGATGGTGACACCCAGCCCAAGGGCTCCACCCGAGCCTTGGAGGGAGCACACCCTCCCCAAAACACGGTTTTAATGTTGCTAAGAAGGAACAAAGAACGAGCAAAGGACAGACACACAGAAAAGATTTTTTTTTTTCCCCCTTAACCTTTCTCCGAGTCATTGCAGAGCTTGCATCCAGCCTGGCGAGTAACCAGCACAGTTACGGGGCTAAACTCAGGACTGCTTAAAAATCCAGCTTTTAGTCCTCTGACAATCAGTTTCATGGAATTTTATTGCCCTTGGGGAAATGAACGACCTTGATAGAGAGCTGGTTTTCCCCGTGCAGCTCCCTGCAAAGCCAGCTGACTCCATTTAGCAGCAAAAGCAGGAACAGAGCCCGGGCTGGTGTTGCTCAGAATATCAGCTCAGCTTCCAGGATTCTTGGAGCAGTCGCTCAGGGGAAAGGGAGAGGTGAAGAAATATGGCATTTCTGTATTGCAGGGCTTCCATACATCACTGTCCTCCTAATCAACAACAGCTGAAGAGCTGCAGAGTGCAGGGGGAGAAGAAAATCCTGGAGATATTAAAGAAAATTTTATACCTATATATACACATGCTGGATACTTAATCTGCAGCCACCCCAGCCAGCTGGCATTAAATATCCAGGAGATGCTGTAAATTTTGGGAGAAACAGCATCTCCTGGGTGCAGCTTTTGCTCTAATGTTGGTGTTTCATTTTGGAGGGCCACACCAGCCATGGAAGGCCAACTCTTGTGTCTGCATTTGGGGAAGAAAAAAGTTCATCTGATGGGTCCAAAGAGGCAGGTTCTTCGAGATCCCTCCTAATCAGGAGGACAGGTTGGATTAGCACTATTTTGTGCTGTAAACATTTGGGCCTGAGCAACAGGAGATCACACAGAATTACAGAATAATGATGCGTTTGTCTTTTAAGCCGGCAAAGAACCCCAAAGCCTCGAGGGCATGGTTATGTCATCCCAAAGGCTGACTCTATTAATCTGACAGCAGATGCAACGAGTTCCCACAAGCACTCCCCTGGTTCCAAAATCTTCCAAGGAGTTGGTGGGGGGTGTAAACACAGATCAATCTCTTATTCAGACTCCACTGACACAACTATCAGTGTGACAGATTAGCTGCTATTTGAACATCCTGCTTTCCTGGAAGAAATATCTGCCAGGAAAAAGCAAAATGAGACCTGAACACACACCCCCAACATACCCCAAAATTCCTGCTATCCCCATACAAACAGCCCCTGCAAGCCCAGGAGACCCAAAATTCCCAATAAAACCAAAATATCTTGCTCTGCCCAGGTGTTCAGTGAATGGCAGCAAAGGTAAGAGCAAAACCAATGTGTAAAATGAGATTCAAATTAAATTCTTTCTATTTGAGCTGTCTGAACTCACTGAGAGAGAGAGATGTGCAAATGGCAAATCCTGTACCAAATGATGAGTCAAGCCTCCAAACAGGGGGGCATATTTTAGACCCCGGGGGCTGCAATGAAGCCAACGTGAGGCTGACTTGAGTGATCTCCTTGCCTTCTGGGAGCTGCTGCCCTTGCACTTGTTCCTCTGCATACCTCACACCCACCCAGCTCCTCTTGGTTTGTATCTTTGGGATCCAGGGAGGAACGCAACCCTGCGCTGGGCTAATCTCACCATTTCATTAATCATTTATCTCATCAATCATTTCCAGCCATTTCCCTTGGGCCACCCAGCCTTGCCTGCAGCTGCCAATTTTCAGGGCTCGTTTCATCTCTAACCCAGTTTCAGAGCTGCCTTGCCTCCCTGCCTTTCATGTTCTCAGCTCGTGTTTCTCTTGCACACTTGAACCGGCTGTCCCTGATCAGCAAAGGGCAGCATGAGGGTGGAGAAACCAGGGGAAGACAGACATTTTGGGATTGCTGTTTGCTAAAAGCAGTGTCTTGGAGCCAGATGGTGGCTGACTTGTTTAATTCTCCTCTAAAAGTGGACTCAAAAAGAGCAAGTGACCTCAAAGTGGGCAGCACTCCACGCTAGCAAGTACCTACAGATCTCTAATCATGGCAAAAACATTTGTGCTCTGTGCCCCTGTGCAGCAGCAGGTCCTGTGCTTACATTAATTGGAATCAGTGCAAGGGAATCTGGCTGGGCTCAGCCATTCAGAGCATCATTTACCAGCTCTGGAACGAAGCTGTTGCCATAATTTTTAACACCTTAGGGGCTGGGGAGGTGTGTTTTCAGGACAGCAGTCACACCACACTGCTCTCCCAGCACGGAAGTGATGAGACATCTGAGGAAGGCAAGGCAAAGTGTTCACAAGACTTTCAGCTGAGCCTTTCCTGAGCTCTGCCAGGTGTCATGGGCTGCTCAGGAGTGAATTTCCCACTCTTGGCAAATCACACATATGGGCAAAAATGCCTCCCTGCTGTTGAGAGCTGAAAAGCATCTCTTCCATGTAAACACAGATCTCTTCTGCTTCTCCTTCTCTCTAGGAGGCACAAGCAACTTTTGGCAACCTGGCCCTTGACTCTGGGAGCTTTGAGGTGAAACCAGCCCAGCTCCTTCCCCCACTTCACACACCGGGGCTTTGCAAAGGGTGCCAGGCCTGGCAATGCTTAGGGCTGGAAGGAAAACCACTCATCCCAGCTCCCACAGAAGCCTCATCCCTAAATGAACAGCCCTGGCACGAAGTAAGGTAAAAGGGAGGGTTTTAAACCGCAGCCTTGAGCCTTGCAGTTCCTCTGGTTGCTCGGAGGGGCGGATTCCAAAGACCCCACTCAGCTCCTACAAACCAGGTTCCCTTTGGAATCTCCCGTGAGGCCAAGAGCCCAGCAGTGATCAGAGCGTGGCTGTGAATGCAAAGCACGGGGAGCCTCCTGCACTAGCAGCATTCACATTCACGCCGTGGCAGGCTCCAGCCTCCCAGCACATCCCCGTGCAATCCCAGCCCTCTGCTCTTCTCCATCAGAGCCAACACTGCAAATGTCAATCGATGGCAGGCACGAGCACCACGCTGAGAGAACCTCTGCTCCTGCTCACAGTGGGACCAGGCAGCATTTTCAATAAATAGCAAGTTCTCTTTAAAAATAGAGATTTTTTAGGGGAAACTGGATTGCTGGCAACTTTATACAGAGTTGTTTCAGCCAGAGCGGGATAGGAAATGCAGAACAGTCAGGACGCGGCCTGTTGCCCAACAGCAGATAGCAACCAAAGAGTCATTTCGTGATGAAATAGTCATAATGAACATTCATTTTAAAGAAAGATAGTCATATAATCATGGCAGAGAACCAAGGCTTATTATTTCAACTCCAGGTTTTGGTTCAGTGAAGGAACTGAATCTTTGACACTTTCCAAACAACACCCAGCCACTCCTTTTTGGTCTTTCCTCAGACACCTCCACTTCAACAGGTATATTTTCAAACGTTGGCACACAAGATTTTAGGATAGAAAGCTGTGGTTTGTTTCACTGAACACATTGCAGATGCACCAGCTTTTTAAAAGGGGGTGTGTGTCTTTCTTGTGCATAAACCTCATGTATTTGAGTCCCTTTCTCTCTGCTAGAAGAGGTGGTGTGGGGCCTGTTCCAGAGAATTCACCAGCAGGACCTGTGAATGCTTTAAAAGAGCTCAAGAAGCTGGAAAAAACTGCAAGGACGAGTAGGTTTTTTTTCTGTCCTCTCCAAGAGTTGTGGACTGTGAAAAATTGGCAATTAATAAAACACCAGCTTAGAAAACCAAACAACTCAAAGGCTTTTGCAATCCGTTCTAGCATTACCTGTAGTCAGTGCTTTGTCTCCTCAAAACACCCTGGAAGACCATTCCACTAAGCAGGAAAGGGATAAAAATATTCCTTAGCAGCCCCTGCATCAGAGACCACCCCAGGGTTTTCTGTTCTGTCTTTTTTATCCGCTCTATCTGCTCCCAAAGCCCCTGGCAAGCCTGCCTAATGGAGATTTCTCACTGTTGAACAAGACTGCCTCCAGTGCCTCCAGTGTTCAAACACAAAAGGAAATTAAAGACCTTTGAAACACACACAGGAGAAGTTATTGGGGTTTTGCTGCCCCATCTTTAGGTTGCCAGTTGGACTTGATTATTTTAAAGGTCCTTTTCAACCTAAAAGATTCAAGAAGTCTATCCCAGTAACCCACAGGTGTCATGTAGGCCTAGGTTTAAATGTTTCTGGCCCCTGTTCTTCTGCAAAGGACCTCTTCTTGATGAGATTCTGGGATTTCACTTTCTTTTTAAATCCACATCCTTCCATTTGGGATGCTGGGGTTTCTTTTCCTCTCCATTATTCATTCCAGAGCAGGAGGCTCAGCCAGCAGCATCACCTTCCCACCACTCAGAAAAAAAAATATTCCTTCTCCAAAAGCACATAAGATTCTTTTTAAACTCTCATTAATCAAGGCCTGTAATCCCTGGGATCCTGCCAGGCTTTGTGGTTTCCCTGGTGGTCTCCTCCTTCAAGTCTCACAGATAAATAATGCCCTAAACCAGTTTGCTCTCTGGAGGCCAACACCAAATCTCAATTTCCTTCTTGGGCTATGCTTCTCCCAGCTTCATCTCCCCCTGATTTAATCTCCAACGAACATCTACAGCACTTCCAGGAGCTTTACATCCTTGGAAGAGTTCACACCCATGTTTTAAGCTCCCCTTTCCAGGTCTAAAACTGGTTTTCCAGCCCAGAATCCTTGTTTGCCACAGAGGACAAGCAGTGCCCACAGACATGTCACCACCACCCTCTCAGAAGCCTTTACCACCTCATGATTGCCAAGTGCTGGCTCTCCATTTCCTTCAGAGAATTCCCACTGTGACATGAGACAGAAGCAACAATTTGTCCTGGGAAAAAGTTGGGGGGGAGGGAGATGGAAATCAGGGTTTTAAAGCCAACAGGGGGTTTGAAAGCAGAAAACACTGTGGCAGCTGTGAATGTCAGGCAGCAGCAAATTTCTTCCTGGTTGTGGAAGTATTAATTACCATACCTAATCTTTAGAGCCATTAGGATGCTCTTGCTAAAGTTAAGCAGCTGCAGTGAATGAGCAAGAGGGGAGGTGGGAGCTGGGAGCAGGTAGAAGACTTCGACTCTAAAATCAAACCCTCTCCACAGGCAGCATTTATTCCTCTAGCTTCCCCCTTACCAAAGGCACTGCACAAGGCAAGGGGTGGCTGGGAAATTTGATTTAAAGCCCTTTTTATCAAAAAGGATAAGTCTGTCATGCAGGAGAAAGAAAACTCCACTGTCCCATGGAGTAAAAAGCAAAACCATCTTTGTGCCTGGGGCAGAATTTAAGCTCTGGGCTGCCACAGGCAAAACAAGCACTCCAACCTGGCCAGGATTTTTTTTTTTTTGTCTCAGTCATTTCTCCTCTGCATCCCCTGTTGTCTTCACCATTTAAACCCAGCGAGCTTCCTTGCACAAAGGTCATTTTATCACTCAGCTGCCCAGAAATCGGAAGGGAAAAAAAAACGGGAATAATTTGAGAATGGAGACGCAGCCTCCCCTTGCATTTATTCAATTCTGACATCTAGTGGGCACCAGCACCAGTGGGAAGCAGGAGCAAGAGTGGCCAGCCACACTCACCGACAGCCCTGGAATTAGGCACTGATTTATTGTGCCACAGAGGATGTTCCCCACCCTCAGTACAGCTGTGTCTCCTCAGGACCCTCCCCAGTGTCCGTGTTGAACTCACAGAGTGCTGCCAACCCCATGTTCTACGGCAGAGCCGATGGGAAAACCTGTTCCCAACAGCTCCTGACTCTGGATCAGGACATGGGTTTGGCAATTAAGGCCTCTCCTTCATTTTAGAGAGATCATCCAGGGGTCAGCCTGGGCGAGCAACTGGAGCTGAGGCTGCTGACAGCCGAGCATGTGCCTGGAAATCTCCACATTCCTCCAGGATGAGCAACAGCCTTCTCTCTAACCTGGGCTAGGCTCCATCCATCCTGCTCTTTGGGAACTTTTTTAGGCTAGTTCCATGTAGGACTGAACCCCTCTTTATGGCTGGTAGTCCTACCTATTCCCAGCTAGCCCATGTGAGCAGAATTTACCGTGGGGCTACCAAAGCACCAGTACTAGTCCCGTGGTGGCACAAACCACAGCAGTGCCTGGCAGTGATCTCAGAATCAGAAACTGGCCTGGAAGAGACCTTAAAGACCATCTCAGGGCACCTGCCACTAGACCAGGTTGCTCCAAGCACTGTCCAACCTGGCCTTGAACTCTTCCAGGGGTGGGGTGTCCATCACTGAGCATCTGTGCCACTGTCCTGGGTTCACCTTAATTCAGTTTTCTGGTAAGAAAGGAAAAGGATGCCAAAAAGAGGGTCTGGGAAATGAGACGCTGTGGCACCCTGGAGTCCAGATTCCACAAGTGCTGGCTGGAGGGAGAGAAGGGAACTGAGCCCAGTTTTTCTGCAGCATCACTGCATGATGCTGTCCTTCATTCATCCCATACCGCGGCAATTCCTGCCCAGACATTGTAAGCATAAAAAGCGTTGGGGTGTACAAAAAACCAAGCAGAGAAAATGAGTATGAAAGGAGTGTTTCTGCCATGGATGCAGGTTTTGCTGCTTTTCTCAGGGAGCAAGAAGTCAGCAGTTTCCACCCTTCCCTGGGGACAGACTGCAGTGCTAGAGGTCTGTGCAGGGACTGGGTGTCCTGTCCCCTGTGGGCAGCTGCAGTTGCTCCTGCTCATTCCCCAAATCACTACACAAATCCAAACCCTCACTTCTTTCCTCATCCTACAACTGCTTTGCATTGGAAGGGTGACAACATTTCACCTTCTGGCGAGGCAACAAAGCTCAAACAGCCACAAATTCCCTGTTTGCAGCAAGCCCCAGTCTCATCCCCCATGGCTTTGCTGTCTCCCTTCCCTTTTTTGCTGCCTCAGAATTTCTGGGCAGTCTCAAAGTCTGCAAGAGGAGAGAATTTCTACTCTGCACATTCCTCCCAGGGCAAGTAGTGCCTCTATGGGTATGGGAAAAGCTCCCTCCCTGTCCCTGCTGCTGCATAAATCTCCACTCCCCAAGCAAAATCCAACAACAAAACTCATGGTCTGCTTACACAGACCGAACTCTCAGCCAGGGGAGTTGGAAGGGAGCATCCCCAGCAAGGATCATTGGTAGTTTGGAGCATCAAGTGCTTGAGTCAGCGATTTGAGACCAGGAAAGGCTCGGGAAAGTAATGTGGACAAAGGAAATATTGCTCCCTTCTGCCAGATAAACATCTGCACGGCAGATGCCACATCAGCTCCTAGGTGTGAAGGCATTTGCAGGCATGCAGCAAGGAGCTTAAAGAATCTTATAATAATTTTGGCTGGAAAAAAAAAAAGGGGGGTTTCCTTTTTTTTTCTTTTTTTTTTTTTTTTGTGTGTGTGTGGATGTAGAGAGAAGTGCATATTTAATTATCACATATCAGCAAAATATAGAGTCATAGAATATCCTGAGTTGGAGGGGCCCACAAGGATTGTCAAGTCCAGCTCCTGGACCTGAGAACTGTCTGTTGGGAACTGGGAAAAGCGAGAGTGAAGCAGGGAAGAGTACAAGCCCAGCTGAAGCTGGCCCCTGTGTCAATCCACCTCATCCCTTCCAGGAAACAAAGCCAGGTTTTGGAGGAACAGCCTAGGACAGTCTTCTGCTCACCTGGGACAGTAAGACATGCATGTCGACATGCAAAGACCTAAGTCACACATCACTTGAACTCAGGAGTTTCAGAAAGCACCTAAGCTGTTCCTGTCCGATGAAGAGTCGTGGTCCTACCTCAAATCAGCACAGAGGTGCGAAATCACTCCTACTGGGGAAGAAGATGCTCAGCAAAAATTATTCCGTTTCAGCACAGAGACAGATTATGGACTCTGGCACTCCAGAGAAAAGGAATCATGGAATCTCAGACTGGTTTGGGGTTGGAAGGGACCTTAAAGTTCATCTCATCCCAGCTCTGCCAGGGGCAGGGACACCTCCCACTATCCCAGGTTGCCCCATCCAGCCCATCCAGCCTGATCTTGAAGGGATGATGTTCTCAGTTCTGTTCATCCAAGCAAAGCAAAACTACCATGGAAAAGGAAAAAATCCCTTTCTCTGTTAGACCTCTTCACCTTATCAGCACCTTCTGCTCCCTGCTACAGGTGATCACCGAGGACTCTGACTACAGTTTTCTCAAGCTTTTAAGGTGGAAATTCCTACAAATCAGGTTACCTCGCTGCAGCCAAGAGTGAAAATTAGGTGAGAGTCAAACTGGGTGGGAGAGTGGCTTTAGAGAGAAAAATCAGTTGATTTTGACTGATAAAACCTTTAAAAAAACCCCAACAAAAACTCCCCAAATTGCACAGTAACCTTCCGTTTCCCATTTGCTCTGTGCAGGGAGTGGAGAGAACGGGACAAGCCTGCCAAGACCTCCTTTCCCAGGTGAGGAACACATCAGAGGTCTGCTCTAACCTGGCCTTCTTCCAAAAGCCATTAGCACCTGACAATCACCGTCATTAGCAGCCGTCAGCTCTCCACATTAGGGACCCATGAAAGGCAGATTCCCGGTGGGCTGCAATTCCAGCCTCTGGATTTGGAGCGAGGCTTCTCTGTCCGAGGTTTCTCTGTCCGCAGCTGCAGCAGCCCGGAGAGAAAGGGATCAAGTGTGGGCGTATTAGTTTGAATAATCAATAATTAGCCACGAGCATCACAGAAAATCACAAGCAAGCAAGGAGCGACGCAGAACAAACAGATGGAATAACAAGCTTTTAATAGCATCATTACGGGATGGTGGAAATGTCCTGGACACCTCCCAGGGAGACCTAACTATCAATGGACAAATGGTGTATTTAGCATCTCATGAGCTCCTCCAATTGCCATCAGAGCAGAAAGGGAGTTTGGGGACAGACTCTCTCTCCACTGCAGAACAGTTTTTCACCAAAAAGGAAAGGCCAAGGCATCAGGTTCTTTCTTCCCATGCTGGGTATTTGAATCTTGATTCTTCTCATTCTCCAATCTACTTTAAAAAAAGAGATGAAGGAGAAATGTCAGAGCTGAGAATTTGTCTCAAAACCAACCAAACTTCCCTGAGAAAAGTATATTCAGCTTCAACAGGTTGGTTATTAATTTGCTTCCCACCCCGTGGAATCTGCAAAAAGAAACCTGCATATGCAGAGCATTTCATATGTGCACAAATGTCACGGCGATGGCTAATTAGGGTAAAAAAATAAAAATAAAAAGAAGCAGACTGTTAGGAAAATTAACAACAGTGAAATAAGTCCCATGGGTCATAAATCAACATGCATTGTTGAGTCTCAGAGCAGAGATGGCTGAGGCTGGAAGCTGATGTATGGTCTGCTCCGAAATGGGTCTGAATTGAGAGTACAATATTCAGAAGAAATCGGAGATGTGTTTTTCAGAGGGAACATGTGAAAGCTTCCCCAGCACTCTGTGGCCTACACCCTGTCTTCAGCAAGTTGGTCACCATGGCAACCTGAAATTTTTCTGCGAGACGATTTTATTGGTAAAATTTTAGGGATAGATTTAGGCGAAAAAGGAGAGTCCACATGTGTGGAAGGGATTAAATGGAGTGACTCTCTAAGAACAGCTTGTCCAGGAGCCACTGAATCCTGCCCAGCCCTGGAGATGGGGGATGCCAGGACCAGCCACTGCTGGGGACCAAGGGACAACAGAAGAAACAGGAACCTGAGGGAACATAGGAAATTCCAGCTCAGTTTAAGGAGAAAGTCTTCCCCCAAGAGGGTTCCTCTCTGTCCCATGGTATTCCAACCTCAGCTACACAGCCCTGCTTTGAGAGGTCCTTCCCAGCTGCCTGATTCTTTGACAAGCCCATTTCTGAAAACCAGCCCTGAGCAATAGGTTGAGGGCAGCAGAGAGCCCTTTCTGTTCCTCCAGTGAAGGAATTCCTGTTGCTTTTCTCCTGGAATTAGACGAAGGGGCTTGTGAAGCGTAACCCATCATCCAAGCTCTGCGTCCTCCCTAAGTAGGAACAATTTCCTCTGTGCAGCTGTGGGTCCGATCCTTCAAAACAGATCGAGAAAAGGCAGGGGGACAAAGGGCAGGACAAAAAAATTGCTGCTGTTCACAGTACCAGGGGACTGTCACAGCGATTCTCTTTTCTACTCTAACACCTCTGCCCCATCACTGCGCCATGCTCCAACCTCAGTAGTAGGAAAGGTCCTGCCTGGCTCTGTTCCCCTCTGAGCCCTTTTCCTGTGAACAGATGAAAGCGTGTTGTGCCCTGCCACAGCATGTCACAGCTGCCAGGTGACAGTGAGGGCTTGGTCATGGCAGCCAGGAGCAGTAAAACAGCAGCCTGCCACTCTTCCCCGAGCACCAAACTACTCCGGCTCTCACTCCGAAAGCTCATCCGACACGGAGCTCACACAGATCCCACTCTGCAGGGATTCTCCTTCCCTCTGGTGCTTCGCTTTTTTTTTATTGCTCATAAAGCAATCATCTGCTTTATGAGAACTGTAGAAAGTGGGTGGGTGAAACGGGAGAGACAAAAAACAAAGGTGTGAGGATATAAATCCGCAACCAAAATCAAGCAGCTCCTTAATGAGGACACTGGGGATTAAAGCTAATTTTTTCCGTACCCCAGGAGAGCCACGAACCCTGCTCTGTTATTATCTTTATAGGAGACAGATAAACAAGCATCCATTTCCCTCTGAAGGCCAGATCCTGGATTTCTTAGGCATGAAAGGAGGTCCAATGCTGCCTGTTACTCTTCCATTGAAAAAAAAACAAACCACACTAATAATTAAGGATGCCAGTCCATCCAATTCAGCACGTCCAGTGCTGCTAATCAGCCCCTCACGACTGCCACCACCACCCTCCTGCCAGCAGCAAGCTGTGCCAGGTGACCTCAGTCAGAGAGCAATTGTAAGGAAAATACTGAAAACTTGAGGAGGAAATCACAGCCCCTCGGCCTGATGCTGAAGGAAGTTGTTTTCCTGTTAAAATAGATGCTTTCCTTGTGTGATTAATGAGCGAGACACAATCAGCATTTGCCATCTACTTGTATTTTGCAAAGGCAGGGACTTGCTTCTTGATTTTCCTGTCCAAAGGAAATGAAGCATTGCTGGGGAGACTCCAGATATAATTCACAGGTCAGGCTTCACCCTGCACAAGAAAAAACTGCCTTAAGCAGGTGATTTTGGAAGAGCAGAGCATCAGGGTCTTTTTACTCCCTGGGGATCAAGGTGGTCAGTAACTTTGAGTCATTTTTGGGCTCCTTTTTGCAATTCAGAGCCAGGAGCACCATTAAGCAGATTCCAGCTCGTTGCAGGCTCAGGTTGTTAAAAGATGATCAGCCCTTTCCTTCCTTCTGACACTCTGAGTGCCTGAGCTATTTATGGGAAAGGCTGGCCCCAGAGCATGCCATGGGAATTTCACAGCCTCCCCAGTTCTGGAGGTGGACTAGAAAATAAATCCAGAAAATCTGATTAGGACTTGTCACTGAAGTAAGCTCATTAATAATTGATGGGGATTTTTCATATGCAATTTCTAATTCCTGCGGGCACCAGCAGACTGGTGGGTCTGAAGGCTGCAGACTTGAAAATATTCTTTATATAACAATGGCACCGACTTTTTTTCCCTCTTGAATATTTAGCACATTCTAATAAATAAAAAGAGCTACAAAGCACCAGTGAGTTCATTTAGCCCAGCTTCTTGCACAAAGTCAGGCATAGAATTGTCCTGAAATAATTCATGTAGCCAAAAAGATAAAAAGGCCTAGCTCAGAAATGTAAAATCCAGCATGAAAAACTGTCAGCCACTTGCCTGAGCAATTTTTGCAGCAGTCAGTTACACATTCTGGTGTGTAAAAGAAAAAAACCATCACATTTCATTTCTTACCTGGACTTGTCTAGCTTTGCCTGTCAGCACCAGGTTCTCTCAGTAAGAGATGAAAGTCTTCTATTATTAAATTGCTGTTTCCCCAGCCTTCCCCAAAATCTCAGCTAAGCTAAGCCAGTCGAGCTACTGCCATTTCAAAACTCAGCAGTCATTTCCCATGCCCCCACCAAACCCTCCACGGCTTGTAATAATGCCAGCCAGGATCACACATATGCCAAAACCCAGGGAAAACAGCAGGGAATAACTTTTCCTGGCCTCAGACACACGAAATCTGTTTAATTTTTGGCTTCAAATGAAACCCTCTAAATTCTGGATGCAAGCAAAATCGGGAAGATTCCTCTCCAGACTTTGCAACTAATAAGTCAAATTGATAAAAGCAAAAGAAACAAAGGGTTTTTGGGGGTGGGGTTGACAACCTCTTTAAATCTCCTCATGTATCTGCCTCTGAGATGTCCAAAACCCTGGAAACTCGCAGGAAACACATCTCCATAAATGACACCTGCATGAAACACAGCTCTATAAATGACACTTGCAACCCATCTTCAGGAGCAAGCAGAAAAGTACTAAATTTCCAGCTGCTCTGGGTTCCAAGAAACACAAATTTCTCCCTGCTTGTTCCACGTTCTATTTATTTTACATCTTGCTTTTGGTTTGGGGATTTGCTAGAGGTTAGACACGAGAACACAAAGCATTTCTGAGTGTCGCTGAAAGGGGATAGCTCTTCCGGAGAGTCAGACAATTAAAGATACCTGGCACTTTCCAAAGGCAAAGAAAAGTTAGAGATTCCTATAAGAAGACAGGCAGTGATTAAAAAGGCCTATTGGCTTTAATGGCTCGGGGATAAACTAAAATAGCATATGGATTTAATGAAATAATTCTTACAAACAGAGCAGGATGCCTGGGTTTTCCTTTGATATCTCGTTTCCAGGAGAGCAGGAGGCTCGTCTCCTTCAGCACATCGAGGTTTACCACGGATATGCTTATGAGGAACATGTGTTAGCTTTCGGTGAGTCACCGGTGCTAAATTCCCTCTAAAACTATCTGGTTTCCAACGCAGCAGAGCTGGAGCTGAGCTCCACAACCAGGGAGCGCTCAGTTCTGGCACTCCACAGGGACAGAGACCTGCTAATGATATGTACCCGAGCCCGTTTTTAATCACAAAGACAGAGCGCTAAGTAATTTCCCCTTCCTCTCCCGACTACTTTAAACCTGTTTAGCATGCCAAAGAATGAGCTCACTCCGCGTTGCTAAAACTCTTTCAAACCACTTCCCTTCAGATTAAACTCCTTAAGACAGGCAGGTAAGGCATCAGCAGCAATTAGAGCTGCTCCCACACACAGCCGCAGAGGTGGGTCAGCAAAGGTGCCTTGCGTAGGATAGGCCCTGCCAGCTCCAATAAATCACGGCTGTCTTTCATTATCATTCCCGTTAATTGGGTTCCAAACATCTCCTTCCCGGATCCTCCAAGACAAGTGCTACACCGTGGCCCTCCCAAACCCCTTCAGTTTTTGTTGGAGGAGCTGTGTGGCCCTGGGGCACTTGATTTGGCATTCCCCCACATCCCTCCTCTGGATATGCTCCAGTCCCACAGTGTGCTTGTCACGAGGAAAATAGAGGTAAAAAGGCCAGAACCCTACACTAAACTCAAACTCTGAGTTTACAAATGGATTTTCCTGCATGCTTTTCACAGTGCCTGTACCTCAGGACACTGGTGCACGTTCAATCAGTAAGGTGTTGGAGCAGCAAAGTTGGGGCCCTGCTGGGATGGCCTTTTCCAGCCCCAGTGTTCCTGGAACTGTAGGTTCTTTGACTCTCTGAACCCTAACCCTAAGCCACACTCACCCAAACCAGGTTATTCCATCATGTCAGGGCTGAAGTAGCTGGGTTTGTTCCAGTCCCCACGGCTGCTGTCTCTTCCCCTTGAAGGGAAGGCTTCAGGAGCAAAGGCATCATCTAAAAAAAGAGTATGGAGACATCTGTGAGCATCAGGTGCTTTCAAACATATGTTGATTGTTGCCCAGAGAAGCTGGGGCTGCTCAATCCCTGCCAAGTGTCCAGGGCCAAGTTGGACGGGGCTTGGAACAACCTGGGATAGTGGAAGATGTTCCTGCCCACGACAGGGGGGTGGAACAAGATGATCTTTTAGATCCCTTCCATCCAAACCACTCTGTGATTCTAGAATAGAAAATATTCAGCATTCTGCATACAGGTTCTGGTTATGAGAGCACAAATCTGGGATTCCAAAAAATGTATAAACCTTAGCGTGGCAACTAGACACCCCTCTGCAAGGGAAAAAGCAGTTGCCCATGACCAGGAGCAAGCAGCTGCTCTTTTACATTGTCTTCTCCCTCAGGCAGATGACTTTGAGATGTTCCAAAAGGAAAATACAGGTCTGGGTATTCCAGAACTGGCTTACCTTTCCTGAGAGTGTTGCGTCGCCTGTCGCGGGGCGTTATCGGCACGTGCATGATCTGGAAATTAAAGAGATTTCTTTAAAAATCTTACCTGGCAAGAAGTCCCATCCCTCTGTCTCTAGGCACTAGGTGGTCACTAAAGTAATTCCAAACCTCAGTCTTAATTTTGGTGAAAACAAGATTATTGCTGATACTCCTGGCAATCCAGGGGTTGGACTGCACGATCCCATCAAGCTCAGGACACTCCGTGATGCCAGCATCAGTCAATCACAATTCTTTCTGCCATCCAAATACCACCACAGGTACACCAACACCACCTCAGCCAAGCTGAGATCCCCTGAGCAGAGTTACAGTGCTTGCTGCAGCCCTCTGCAGAGGGAAGCACTTTACTTTTCAAGTGCAGTAATTCCCCTTGGCATTTATTCCTTATTAACATCGCAGGAAATATATTCCCCAGCAGGAGTATTGGCAACAGCACTGAATTTTAAGTGATGGTTAAGGAAGACTTGGGGGAAGATGTCTGCTTGTAAAAGCAAGTGTTTGTGCTGAGTGCCCTGTTAAACAGCAGTTATGTCAACCCACAGAGGACTGGCTGAACCTCCCAGGCTGTTACACATTCCAGTGCTTCACATGCAGTCTTTCTGCTCTGCAGAGCAGGTTTCTTGGGGTGCACTCACCAGATAGCTCTGAATGGAGATTTTGAGGAAAAAAAACAGAAGAGCTAATTTGGCAATTCAAGCCAAGGGAAAGTAACAAAGAATCGAATTTGCTTACAAGGCAGCTGAAGAGGACTTTTCACAAGGGCTTGTAGTGACTGGACAAGGAAGCCGAAGGAGAGCACGGTTAGATGGGATGTTGGGAAGAAATTCCTCCCTGTGAGGATGGTGAGCCCCTGGCACAGGTCCCAGAGAATTTTTGGCTGTCCCATCCCTGGAAGTGTCGAAGGCCAGGCTGGACAGGGCTTGGAGCAACTTGGTCTAGTGGAAGGTGTCCCTGCTCGTGGCAGGGGGTGGAACAAGATGGCCTTTAAGGACCCTTCCAACCCAAACCATTCTGTGATTCTCCAATTCAACTTCTTCATTTAGTTCCCTGAATTTTCAAAAAATAAAAGCTGTCCATATCCCTGCTTGTTAAACTTTGTTCCCTCAAGCCCAACACCCACTGTAGAGCTGTGTTCTGAGTACAGACACACAAGTTCAAGAGTCAGTTCAGGGATAAAGTGGACTCTGGCACGGTTTTAAAACAGCCAGCAGGAATACCCAGGTTAGGTCAGCATTGAATAACACCCTAAAAACCAAAAAGAGACCTCAAAAAGGGAACAGAGATTGCAGCAGACTGAATGTCCTTGGGCTTGTGCTTGTGGTTTGGTAACAGAGCCAGAGCCACAGGGATTTGTGTGTGTCCAAGAAGTGCCAGTCGCTGTTCTCCAGGCCCACACTCAATGAAGGAAGTGCTGGAGTTGATAGATGTGCCAGGCTGCCACAGAGGGCCACCCTCTCCCAGGCAAGGTCAGAGCCCTCAGCTGATGGAAAGGGAAGTGTTACAGCTGACAGCTGGATTTCAAACCACAGCCACTTTCCCCATCCAGCGGCAACAGGAGCACACACAGACACCTGACTTCTCTTTAAAAGAGGGTAAAGCAGAATTTTCACTCCTCCAGGCAGCAAAAATGGGTTTCCCCTTCCTTACCTCCTCGCTGCTCACGGATTCAGAGCTGAAGCTGCTGCGATGGCACCTCACGGTGATGTTGGAAATCAGCTCCCCAGAGACCTCCACAACACTTCTGCAGGAAGCAGTGGGCTGTAACAGAACAAAACAGAGCCAATCTCACAGAGGAAACATCCAGTACAAACCCTCTCATGGGAGTTTTGTTGGGGGTGGGAACCTGCAGAAGGGTTTAAAAACCAAATTCCAAGAGAAAGAAATCCGAGAACAATTTTACATGACTACACACGTTATTGCTCCACAGCTACATGTTTGTTGTAAAAACCTCTGAGCCTGCTCGAGGTAGGAGAAAACCTCCACATCCTTTTCACAGCTCAGCACAAACAGGACAGTGCAGAGCTACTGGCAGCTCCAGCTCTGGAAGTTAAACTACCCTTAAAGATGTTGCCTCTGCAACTGGACAAAAAACTCCAGCAAAGTTTCAAGTTTGGAAAACACATCCTCACACTACCATATTGCCCCAAGAAGAAAAGAGGGATGGTGTTAGGATATAGGGATAACACTGTAGCAGCCAATAGTTGCATTTTTAAAGAAAAATAGCCAACAATAACCAACAATTCTGTGTGGTGCCATCTACATGCACACGTGACCTGCTCAGCCCCAGAGCAGAGAGGTGATTTGGCCCAAGTAACTGCACAGAGAAGTCCAGACTCAAAGACAATGCATTTCCACCAAAGCCTGTGATTTGAGACTCAGAGCAGAGCAAGAGCTGTGTCAGGAGCCTTTTTATTTCAGGCTGAGAGTTAAAAATCTGAAAGAGATCAGCACAGTCAGCACAGAGGGGGAGATCAACACTGCACGGGAAGATAACCATTTATGTGGTGCCCAGAGAAGTAAAACAAGTGAAATATCAGCTCTTACACCCTCCTATCTTAGAGAACAAGTCATTCATTCCAGGATTTGGCCCCAAAAGCACACAAACCTTCACTAAATACTGCTCCCAGACACAAATCCTCTTTCCAGCTCCCTGCCCTCCCCACTGACCAGGCAGAAGAATTTCCCACCACTGACCCTTCCCACCTGACACCCACTCCATGCCACAGGCTGCATCAGAAAGGCAGCCAGCCATTCCTTATTTCCCAGCACCAGCAGCATTCCAACCCACCCCAAGAAGATCCTGCATGCAGGGGAGAGCTCCCATTCCCACCTACCACGAAAGGCCCAGTTTTGAAGTCACAGGTAGAGGGGTCTCTCCCCGAAGCTTTGGAGCACATGGTCTCACGGATGCTGAAGTGCAGGTCTAACCTGTAAGCATCACTGTCCCACATGTCCACCTGGTGAAAGCAGGGCCAACACAGCACAGTGTTATTCCTTGTCACTCTTCTCCCTGACAATCTTGCTTCTTTCTCAAGCAGAAGATGGCTTAAGGGCATGACATAATTGGTCAGTGCCCAGTTTAGGGCAGATTGATGTGTGGGGGAAAAGCTGCCCCGGTGGGCATTGCCTCACTGCAAGCTTTAGACAGTTTAGCTGCTTTTTTGATAATTCTTTTCGCTTTTTCATAGTCTAATCAATGCTTCAGCATTGATGAGAGACTAAAAAAAAAAACCAAAAAAAGCAATGCCCCAAAAATACCCCAACAAACAACAAATCTCCAATACTTTCAAATACTTTGGGGTTTTAATCCAAACTATATAAATCCATACATCATCTTGAGATTCGTTCTTGCAGAAGACTTGATACCAGCCACCTACAGAAACAGAAAGGTTCTGAGGGTGCTCAGGAGCATGGACATGATAACTTTGAATTAAGAAGCTTTAACTCCTTCACTCAGGGGGTATCCAGTATCATTCTGAGCGCCACAAATTAAAACAGATAGGGGTTTCCTGCTTGCACTTAGACTCTAGCAGATTTAAACCAGAACTGGTGCATAGAGACAGAAGACATAAATAAAGATCAGAAAAAGAATCCTGAATTGTGGGGGCATTCAATCAGTGAAGAGCTTCAGATGAATAAAGTTGCTTGATGCCCAAAGCAAAGCAGTTAGCTGGAGGTATTTAAAAACATCACTTTTGAACAAAATCCTACAAGAAAACCCTCAAGGACTTCTAGTATAAGTGTGAAAAATCTGAATTCCTAAAGTATCTTAGTTACAAACTTACATAAAAAAGATATTTAGGTCCCGACAGCCATAACTTCAGGTAATAGCCCAAACCCACCCTCTTCCAGCAGCATCAGCAAACTCCAAGTAAGTCTGGGTTTTCAGGACTGAGAGTTTTCCATCCCAGTAAAACACATTGCAGGTAAAGGATCTCTGTTGTCTGAGTGCTTACCCCCATGACTCGGCTCCTGACAACACCATACAGGTTTCTGCTCCATGACTGGGAATTGATCCGTGCAATGGAAGCATTGAGAGCCTCCTCTGTGACAGGGAGGTCATAGTCATATGCTGGAAGCCCTGAGAGGGAGGCACAGTTCCATCAGAAGTTCATTGTAGTCTTTTACTTTCCCCCCCAAAACCACCCTAAGAACGAGGACACGGCTCCATCTTACCTGAACATGAGAAAACACTCAGAGCGAGGACAAAAACTAAGATTTTCATAGTGTGTCTTTCAAAATCCTCCAGTGTTTTTCCTTTCCAAGCAAGGACTCCCAGTGCATATCCCCCTGTCTTTATATAAATGCAGCCTTGATCCCACGCCTGACCTCCCCACATCCAAGCTCTGCTCAGAACATTGCACTTTAAACAGAATTGATCCCAGGGTAAATATTTGCTGTCAGCTTTTCTCCATTTAGCAGTAATTCTCTGATAAGCGATTGGCTGCAAGTGCCTTCTTCCTGGGACTGAATTCCCCACTGGGAAATTCAGGGAGCACTGAATTCCTTATCTTTTCATAGCTAAATGCAAAATCTAGTTATTTTGTTCACTTTTAGCCATTTGTTTTCCACGGGGTGAGTCAACCCTGTCCTTAGCACTGGAACCAGGACCTTCATGTCTTGGCAGCAACTGGAAGCACTTCCAAGCTGACATCCCCTGAGGATTCTCCAGCACCAGAGGGGAATTCACCCATGTGGAACTGCCACCATCACCCTGCAGGCCAAAGCACTCATGAGAAGACCCCTAGACACCTACATGGCAGATCACCGAGACACGCAGTTTCAGCCCAAAAGTTTGTGGATTTTTGGAAAATTATGTTGGAAACTGCTGCCTTCAAGCACGCTCACCTGTTCACGAGGTAGAGGTGGGTGCAACCATGCCCATTCTGAAGATCCCATGAGCAAAATTCCTCCATTAACCTCCAAATTGCAGTCCCGCTTGAATTCTGTGGCATGGGGTCATTTTAAGAACTTCCCAAACACAAGAACTTGTGGGAGGCTCAAATTTAAAAAGAAAAAGGCTGCATCCAGGAACGTTCTGCTGTGGCTGCAGCCACGCCAGAGCACCACAATGCAAAGGATTTAAACAGAGCTGGAGACTCTCAGGAACAGCCAGTTGTGCCATGCCCAGCTTTTCTGCTGCCAGAGCCAAGACCAGGCTGCCTCAGATGAAGGGAAAACCTTCAGGTGAGCTCTTTGACCTGCTTCTGCCATGGTTTCTCTGCAATCAGTTGGAAGTGGTGATGAAACACATGGGATGAGACTGTTCAAGTCATTCAAACAGAAGGGCCTTGGCATTCAGTGTCCCAAGATCCTTGTTGTTTTTCACCTTGCTGCAGTGGTCTGGATAGCATTTAGCTTTCCACTTCACTCCTAAAAAGGGAGCCATTTTCCTTATGTATGCTGGGACCACTTAATATTCCACTAGAAGCTGAATATGTAAAATTCCTTCCCAACCACTGAGGCACAGTGTTGTAGCCAGTCCAAGAGTAATTTTAAATATTGAGCCAACTGCAGAGTTTAAAGATTGTCCTCTTAGAGCAGCTCCTAGGAAATGCTGCCAGCAGGATCGTAGTAATGCTGAGTGGGACTTGGAAATTGTTTAATGAAATCAAAGTTCCTCTGCAGAGCCCTGGCTTTACAGCATCTGGAGAACGGAGATGTTTGCTATTGCAGCTCCCTGAATCTCTGCTTTCAGTAGATTTAAGCAGTGGAACCAATTTCACATTTCCAGACTCAAGCTCTGGGTTTCTGGGGAGGTCTGAGGTTTTCATCACATTCTCTTTGTGCCCATTTAGGACTCTGCTAGGAAGCACCAGGTGGCACACGGAGAAGTGATGAAAGGTGAGATGGAGAATTGACAGTTTCAGGACTGAACTTGGACTCTACCACCAGCAAGTTCCAGATGCCAAGGCAGCTTGGGGCAGAGGGAGGGAGTTGTATCCAATTTAATCTACACACCAAACAGGCATACCTTAAGAAATGAAGAAATTAAAGTGCCTCTCTTACATGACTATTTTCAGACTCCTTTCACTCCCAGCAATCAAGTCAGCTCTGTTCCCAAACAACTGGAACGATAACTTCTCTTTGTGACTGAAATTTTGGTAATTACCAAACAAATTTTCATTTAAAACGTAAACCACCCAGCATCATCACATGCCCGAATGCTGAAAACAGTCTAAACAGTATTCCAGGCACTGAGGAGCTATTCCTGATCCCTTGTTTCCTGGATGTTCAGATGACAGATGAAAGTTAATGATGTCCCTTCTCATAAAAAAACCCAAGCAAATTCACAGCAGTACATTCCTCTGTTTTTCCATAGCTTTTGTGGTGTGTCATTAGCAAAATCAAAAGGTCCCTGAGAAGTTCTTCACCATGGGCATGGCATGACAGAACAAGGGGAAATGGCTTCCCACTGCCAGAGGGCAGGGTTAGATGGGATATTGGGAAGGAATTGTTCCCTGGGAGGGAGGTGAGGCCCAGGCACAGGGTGCCCAGAAAAATTGTGGCTGCACCACCCTTAGAAGTGCTCAAGGCCAGGTTGGATGGGGCTTGGAGCAGCCTGGGATAGTGGAAGGTGTCCGTGCTCATAGCAGGGGGGATCAGAATGAGATGAGCTTTCACATCCCTTTCAACCCAAAGTGTTCTATGATTCTCTGAGTAACTTCACCACACGTGCAGAAGACTTACATTGACATCAGCTGACAGAGGTAGGAGAAAGGCTTCTAAATTTTGCTCAGACTAACAGAGGATTTGAGACCTGATCCATAATTCACAGACACAACAGTCTCAGCTTTGATTCTCTTCATAATCTGTGTCCCTTGATATATTGGCAGAAAATCATACAGCCCATGCAGCCACTGCCCATGGGCTGCTGAATATTCTTCAGCCCTTGACCCCCTGGGAAGGAGAAGAAGCCTTTGAGATTCCAATTTCTCTAATCTCTCACACATTGTCCCAAGCTGGTACCCTCTGCCACGTATGTAAGTCATATGAGGAGAGGCTGAGGGAGCTGGGAAAGGGGCTCAGCCTGGAGAAAAGGAGGCTCAGGGGGGACTTTGTGGCTCTGCACAACTCCCTGACAGGAGGGGACAGCCGGGAGGGTCGGGTTCTGCTCCCAGGGATCAGCTCTTTCCAGATCCCTGCCCTCCCCACTGACCAGGCAGAAGAGTTTCCCACCACTGACCTTTCTCACCTGACACCCACTCCATGCCACGGGCTGCACCAGAAAGCCAGCCATTCCTCATTTCCCAGCACCAGCAGCACCTCGAGAAGATCCTGACAGGAAGAGAGGGAACGGCCTCAAGCTGTGCCAGGGGTTCAGGTTGGACATCAGGAGGAATTTCCCCATGGATAGGGTGGTCAGGCCCTGGAAGGGGCCACCCAGGGAGGTTTGGAGTCCCTGGAGGTGTTCAATAAATGCCTGGACATGGGACAGTGCTCTGGGCTGGTGACAAGGCGGGGATCAGTCACAGGTTGGACTTCAATCATTTGAAGATCTTTTCCAACTAAAATGGTTCTGCGATTCTATGCAGTGTCTGATCCTTTTGGCACTGCAGGCCCCATGGACACAACCTCACCCTCCACAGCTCCTGCTGGTGTTGCAGGAAGTGGACTTTCAGAGTGAAGCAACAAAAAGCACAGGTTACAGCAAACCAAACCACATCCACACAGACCAGATGGGTGTTCTGAAACATCACAGCCTACAGCAGAATCTCAGAGGCCTCACTTCATTACTTTGAGCCTTTGAAACTTCAAATATTTGAACTTTCACAGGCTTTCCTGTGCCTGCCAGGTCAGCAGGAAAAGCTCTTACAGGGTCATTGCCACAACTTTGTAGCTGATGCAAGGCAAATATTACCTCTAGTCCCAAAGAGTCTTGCCTAAAAAGTTACAGGGCTACATCTATTTTTAATTTTTTTTTAAGTTTTCCAGACCCTGATGATAATTTTCAAGGCTTTCACCGTATCCACAGGGTACATTCTCCAGAAGTTCTCCTGTTACATCCTTTCGCATTTAGTGAAATTACCTGTAATGACCAGTTGAACAAAGCCTTGGGGAAACTAGAACTCCTCGGTGAAACTGGGCAAAACATAAATCTCCCATATCTGAAGCTATTAACTGCCAAGTACTGTCCCCCATGTCATACCCTGTCCCCTGTAAGTTTACTGGTGCCATTTAAAAGGGGTTGCCAATGAAAACAAGTTTCAATATTTTTGTAATTTATGCACTGGCATTAAAATCCTTGACTAGAAGAATCACATGTCAAAATTTCTAGGATTCTTTAATACCAAAGCTGTCATATTCACCTCTGGATTTTAGAGTCTCTGAATAGTCACACAAGGTTTTAATTTTAGACAGTACAGAAAAAGTCCCTGGTGTTCAGCTATACCATTACAACAGCAGATACTCCTGATTATTACTGTAGGCAGGAGCAGCAAAGCCAAAAGGAGCCAAACAGGCTATTCTGTGTTCTCCTGTCCTGCACAGCGCTTAACTGGGAACTCAAGAACGGATTCAGGAGTCTCAGGGCGCACAGGAAGCCACAAAGACTTTGGGATGTTGAAATGGACCAACCTGGTGCCTGTGCCTGAGCTGCACAGGGCTGAGCTCTGACTGGATGATCCAACAGAGGTTGAATGGACATAACATGGCCCACTGGAGACTCCTATTCCTAGTTCTGTGAGCTACAAAATTCTGCTGTAACCGGCTGATTTTTTTATGTTAGCTTGAAATCCAGGAGAGGAAAAGGTAAACATGAAAAAATGTTCTTCGAACTCTAGTGACAGCTGTGCCTGTATACCATCTCTGCCCACGGCACGGTGGTTGGAACTGAGTGATCTTTATGACACTTTCCAACACAAAGTGCTCTGGGATTCTGGGATTCCCCAAGCTGAGAGCAAAACTGAGCCATACAAGTCCCTGCTTTTCTTCAGTGCCTGCTGCTTCTCCCTTTGTTCCAAGTAAGTCCAGGATTTAATGACAAAGGTGACGCATGTGCCTTGAAGGTGCCTGCATGGAGAAGAGGGAGGGCAGCAGCAGCGCAGGATTCGTGTCCCATCAAAGTCTCTCACGATGGCACCAATGCTGCTGCCTTGGGATGCCTGACTGTGGAAGGCCAGTCTGCCCTCAAGCACGGCCATCCAACTCAGGCAGGGGTACAGGCTGCAGATGAAGCTGCCAAGTGTTGCTGTGAGGCTGGCAAGTCAAGAGAAAGCCATTGTGGCCAGTTGTGCTGAAGCCTTTTGCCAAACCACAGGCAATTGTGCCCACAGTATCCCCCCGTTTGGCATCCCGGCTGGTGCGGGCGCCTCATTGAGGAGGAGCCGGCGTTCGGGTGCTGCTGTTCCCGTGCACACTCTGGGGCTGTTTCTGTGGGGTCCAGAGCCGCTCCGGCAGCAGCAACTCCACAGCCCTGCTCGAGGAGACATCCCCACCCTCCCCATGGTGGCAGCAGCTCTGCAGGCCCGGAGCTCCGTGTCAGGCGGGCATCGGTCACAGCACCATGGCCTGGGCAGCCACACGGGCCCGGACTGGCCGCCAGCCCTGCCTCTGCCCACAGCCCCTTCTTGGCAGCACCCAGTGGCCATGCCCTGGCAGGGCCCCCCAGCCCTCCTTGTCCCCAGCCAGCCCAGCCTGGGCACCTCAGCAGTGTCCCCACCCTCCTGGTGGGGTGGTGTCCAGCCTCAAGGGCTTCTGCTGTGGGCCTGGCAGATGCTTTGGGGAAGCACCAGAGCAGCCAGGTGTCAGGAACAAGGCGGCTGCCTGGGGGCCGCTTATGGCCTCTGACACCCAGTTCCTCAGGGCCTCCCCTGCCCCGGCCCCTCAGGGTCTCCCCCAGCCCGGCCAACCTGCCCGGCAGCAGCGGCGCAGCCCCGACGGAGCTCCCGAGGAGCAGGATCAAGAGGCACCTGGGAGCCCTCAGCAATGCAGCCAGCAGCACACGGGCAGGAGGACACAGATGGCGGCTCCTGGCTGGGAGAGGGCTTGTGGCCATCTCCAGGCACCAGTCCCACAGGGACCCCCGCAGCTCCGGCCCCTGCCCGCCCGCCCCGTCGGCAGCGTTAAGGCCTCAGCGCAACCACCAAAGGCCAAGGGGCTTCTGGCCATTTCCCCTGCAACGCTGCACGTCTGAGAAGCTTGCTGAGCACAAGCACCCTTTTCCCCCTCTTCCCCAATGCCCCGGGGACACTGCGCAGAAAAAGAAAACTCCTGGGAGTCTGTGGATTAGAACGCTATCTATATTTATAACCTAGAGAAAATCAAAAACAAAAACAATCTCGGAGCAAACGAAAATCGCCGCTGTCCCAGGTGACCCCAGCAGACAGAGCTTCCCAGATCAGCTCTCTGCAGAGCTCCAGCAGCGCAGCCAGGCACGGCCGGACAGACGAGGCCGTGTCTTCCATGCCCTGCGGAGCTGATCTCGCAGCCTCTGGAAAATGGAGATCGGAGCCTTCTCTACTGCCTTGAGCAGGTACAGAGTTTGAATCGCCAGGCATCCGACGGTGAGGCTGCTGTCATCTGCCACACCTGCAAGGGCTGCAAGAGAGCGGAACAGAGCCACAGTCAGGTCCCGGATTTGCAGGGCCCCGTGGCAGGGCCATCGCAGCTCGCTCTTGACAGGGCCAGGAGGGAGCTGCGAGCAACGGGATCAGCCCGAAGCTGCTGGCCACGAATCCCCCTCGTGCCCCTGAAAGCTCTGTGTGCTCTGCCCACGCCACCCCTCGTCCGCACAGGGAGCAGAGCCCTCCGCAGCCGGCGCAGGGCTTGCAGCTCCCCCCCGCCAGCCCCCGCTGTCAGCCCGCTGCCCTCACTCACCCTCACAGACGAGCTGCAGCTCTTCCTTCTGCCCTCTCAGGTGCCGCCCGGCCATCCCTGGGAACACAGAGGCTGTCACGGCCCCAGCGGCACAGCTCCCTCGCAGCGGCGCTGCCAGCCCTGTGGCCACACGGCCTCCTGCCCCGGCACGGCTCAGCCCGGGCCCTTGCCGCAGCCTGACGCCCAAGGAAGGGCACGGCTGCCAGAGGGCGGCAGCAGCCCCGAGGCCAGCCGGGGCTCCAGGGCGCCGGGCCCGGATGGCGCTGCCGGGGCAGCAGCCGCGGCTGGCGCCGAGCTGCGGCACGGCGGGGAGGGACCCCGGGCTCGTGGCTCACCAATGAACCTGATGGCCGCCTCTCGCAGGGGCTCCTGAGGGCTCTCCAGGTACGGCAGGGCCCGGCGCAGGTGCTCGGCTGCTCGGCTCCTGTCCTCTGCCAGCTGCAGAGAGCGGCAGCAGGGAAGGCTTGGCGCGGGCTCTGCCCCTTGGCCGGGCGCTCCCTGCGCCCAGCGCCGGCCTCCCCTGCCCGCACAGCCCTGAGGCCCGGCCGGCAGCCGCTGGCGCCGGGCTCTGCAGGGGCCGCAGGGCCGCCTGCTGCCCGGGGAGCCGCGGTGCCGCCCCGCCCCGCAGCCCCGCCGGGCCGGGGCTCCATGGGCACCCGGCTCGGGACCACAGGAGCCTGGAGAAGAGCCCGCGCAGGCCAGGAAGGGAGCGGCGTGTGGGGCGCAGGCCGGTGCCCCTGGCTGCAGCACTGGCCAGGGCCACAGCTGCCAGCCCCACACACTGAGCAGAGCGCTCACGGGGCTTCTCCAGGCTGCGCCTGGGGCTTCCAGGCCGTCCTTACCAGGCTCTCGCTGAACCTCCATGTCTCATCCTCCTGCAGCATTTGTTCGATGTCCCTTCTCTTCAGGAATCTGGCTGCACAATGCAGTGTTTCCCGGGAGGCCTGGAGAGCAGCAGAGACCCGGAGATGGGCTCACGTCCCTGTGCCAAGGCCAGGGCGCCAGGGCAGGAGGCAGTCGTGCCCCCTCCCAGGGTGACAGCAGCAGCCCACGAGTCCTCACCTCAGCCACACGCTGGTTCTCATTATGGCAGTGGAAGGAGAGTGGGAGCAGGCTCTGGCGGACGTGTGACTTCAGGGCCTTTCTTCCTCCTTCCATTAATAAATCCATCATCTCTTGAAAGACAGACATGGAGTACAGCTGTACTTGGCTATCATCCTGTATGAAAGGAAGGAAGTAAAAAAGACCTCAGCATTGGCTGCTTCAGACCTTGGCGCAGGCCTGCAAATCCACAGGGCACAAAGTGTCCAGCAGCACGCAGTGGCCGTGGCTGGGGGCACAGAGCCTTACATTGTCGAAGAGTGGCAGGAGTGCCTCAGCCAGCTCCAGGGCGATGGCGCAGCAGATTGGGGCACCATTATAGCGGAACAAATAGCTGAGTAGCGTGATGGTCATCCTGACCACGTCACTATCATTGTCCTGCAGAAGCTCCACAAGGCTTTCAGTCAGGCTCCACATTCCTTCAGCCTGTGTGGAACACAACTCTGTGAAATGCCACCCTGCTGCTGCAGGGCCCAGAGGCCGAAGGCCTGTCCCGAAGCACTCGGGCAGCTGAGCCGGGAGGCAGGAGAGCTGGGAGCAGCTGCCTCAGCTCCTGAAACCCAGCCAAGCCCAGGCTGTGCTTTTCCCAACCCCACGCTGCCCGCACGGCTTCAGCCGCTGCCCCCCTCTCACCATTGAGGGATCATCAATGAGCTTGAGAAGGGCCCTGAGTGCCAGGCGACGCCTCTCCCTGCACTCGCTCTGCAGGTTCTTTGACAGGATCTCCAGGATGCTGTCACCACATTCACTCAAGTCCAGGCACTCAAGGACCTGAAAGGCACAGGGCAGTGACAGGGGACCCGGCCGGCAGGAGCCCAGAACCACACAGGGCTGGGCTCAGGCAGCAGCACAGGGCACGGGCACCGTCCCAGGCAGCTGCAGCTACGAGAGGGCAGAGAGCTGGGAGGCAGCTGAGCGAGGCAGCGCTGGCCTTCAGGCTCACCTCCACAAGGAATGCCAGGGCAGCAAAATCCCAGAATGGCATCTCTTCCATGAGCAGCCCAAGCAGGTAGAATGCAATTTCAGCACATAAGGGTACGGAGGCACGGTGCATCTCCCTGGCCAGGGGAAAAAGGAGCCAGGACCCTGAGCCAGGGGGGACAAACCGCTCCCAGGACTGACTCACAGAGCTCTGGTCTTTCCTCATCGCTACCCCTGCAAGGAGACCTGGGACCTTTGGAAGGCAGCTCTTTCTGGTCACCCTTTCTCTCCCAGCCTTTGCCAGTCTCCTTGTCCCTGCCTTGGCAACAAGGCTCTGTGGCCCATGACAATGGGGACTGTGTGGGGCGCTCCGGGCACAGGGCCCAAATGACAGGGGTGTGGGGAGAACAGGATCTCACCTGGCCAGCAGACGCACAGCATAGTCGTGGGTGTCAGCACAGAGCAGCGTGTCCCAGCCACACTTGCGTTCCATCGCCAGCACCACATCCTCACACTGCATTTGGCAGAGCAGGGCCTTCAGGGCCCGCACTGCAAACCTGAGTGCAGAGCAAAGCCCAGGTCACGCTGGGAGCACTGGCTCCTGCCCTGGGGACATGGCAGGGACAGGAGGACTGGCATGGAGCACCTGTTGGGGCTGGTGGCAAGGCCATGTTCTTCCTGGCATCCCTCCCAGAAGGTATCGACGTCCTCTGGCGTATCCACAGTGCTGAAGAACACTTGGAAGAGCAGATGCACAAACAGGCAAGGGAAATAGACTGTCACTACATGTGGGACACAGGGCACCTGGAGGATCTTCCACATCACCACAGTTGCCTGCAAAGGACAAAGCACCCAGAGACAGCGCTCAGTGCCCAGGTGTCCCTGTGGCAGGGCCCGAGCGTTGGGAGGGAGAGGCCAGGAGAGACGCAGGGGGAGCACCGGGCCTGGTGCCCCTGAACGTGGCCCTAGGCCAGGCTTCAGCCCAGAGCCTGAGGCAGGGAGATGCAGTGGGGGAAGGAGGATGGAGAGCTGCTGGAGAGGCAGCCTTGGTGTGAGCAGAGGCCAGTTCCAGGAACTCACAGCCAGGGCAAAGACATCAGTGTTGTCCCCATCTGAGGTGCACGTGCTGTCCACTGGCCAGCTCCCCAGCACATTGAGGAGTATCAGCAGTGCTGGCTCCACAGTCCTGGGCGACGACAGGATCATACTCCACATAATCATAGCAGCTCTGTGGGGTCAGAGCTCTGTCTCAGGGGGGCCTCAGACACAGCACCATGGCCTGGGCAGCATCAGGACCCTGAGCTGGCTGCCAGCTCTGCCTCTGCCTACTGCCCCTCACCAGGAGCAGCCAGGCAGCCCAGCCCTGTGGGGACAGACCCCTGAGGGACAGAGAGGGAGCCTGGCAGCAGGCTCAGGGGCTGAAATGCCAGCGCTGGGAAAGGGAGCAGCCAGAGAGGGCCGGGAACCCTCTGTTGGTCAGACACCTGGGGCAGGCTGCACAGGGTGATGGGCTGGGGAGCCCTGAGTCCTCTGGGCACGTGGGCCCCATACCTGTCACACGTTGGGGCCACACGCAGCAGAGAAATGACCACATCAGCGGGATGGGTCTCAGTCAGCTCCAGAAGGGTCCTGTCCAGCTTGGGCTCAGGAGACTCATTGGCCATGAACCACTGGTGGATGTACCTCACCATGGCAGGCACCTGGAGAAGGCACAGGGAGACTTGGAAAGCTGCCAGAGGGAGTCATGTCCCCAGCTTCCCCAGAAAAGTGCTTCCCTTCCCAGCACACTGCCATGGCCTCAAAGGCTTCCAGTGACCAGCAGGTATGGCTTGGGAGGCCAAGCCTTTCCTGGAGGATCAAACCCTGGCCACAGGCTGCTTACTTGCTCTGCACTGGAAACACCCTTCTCCGTAAGCAAATCCAGCAGGGCAGCACGGGTGTCGGTGGTGGACACGTCACAGTTTTCCACGGACCCAATGGCCATGACGCTGGTCTCTTCCTGCCAAATGCACTTGATGAATTTGCAACTCCGGCAGGAGAACAAAGGACAGGGAAGAGAGGGATGTTCATGGAGTGCTCCAAGCACGGTGCTGGGCTGAGCAGTGACAGCAGGCCCAGCCCAGGTGGGGATGGCTGCAGTACCTGCGCTGTTCTGCGGAAGCTGCCATGGGCGGGGTCCTGCTCTTGTGTGCGGTCCATGGCTGCATCTGGCAAAGAGCGAGTGCAGCCAGAGCTGAGGGGCTGCGGGAGAGGCCAGAGAACACAGCCCAGCCCTCCACTGCCCAGGCAGGGACAGCCCAGGGATGGCCCAGGGGATGGAGCACGGCTGGGGCTGTCTGCCCGGCCCCTGTTCTGTCCTGTCCATGGGCATGTCCCCATGGGATGGGATGGGATGGGATGGGATGGGATGGGATGGGATGGGATGGGGCCATGCTGTCCGCAGACACCAGCCCTTGGCCCAGCTCTGCCACTCACTGTCTTGAAGTAGCTGGAACTGCTCCATCTCTTCAGTCTCCTGTGCCGGGGCAGCTCCAGGGCCGCCTTCCTCCTCCTTCACCCAGGCCAGCTTGGGCACTCTCGGGGGTCTCTGCTCCATGGCAGTGACTGGATTTATGGATACTTGCAGGAGAGATGACTCGGGAAAACTCGGAGTCAGCAAGTGCCTGGAAGGCACGTGCAAGAGAGAAGCCTCAGGAAGGCTGCAGGACAGCAAGTCCTGCACTCTGGTCTTGAGGGCTCCTGCCACAAGGACAGGAGACTCCTCGTCCAGGATCGTGGTCAGTCAATCCCACGGTCTGCCCTCGAGGGCACCTGCAGAAGGGAAGCCTCGGGAAGGCCACGGGTCACCAAGTCCCCTGGTGTGGCCTCGAGGGCACCTGCAGGAAAAACGCCTCGGAAAAGCTCCAGGTAAGACACGAACGAGTGCGCTGTGTGGGAGCTCCTCACAGCACCGCTCTGGCGCGTCCTCTCCTGTCGCATGCACCGAGCACTGTGGCGTGGCCACGTCACTGCCAGCACCTATGTCACCATATGTCACAAAGGGCCCTTGGACACCCTGTCCCGTTCCATGACACGGTGACCATGCTGCCCCGTGTCACAAAGGGCCCTTGGACACCCTGTCCCATTCCATGACACGGTGACCATGCTGCCCCGTGTCACAAAGGCCATGCCCTTGACGGTGACCATGCTGCCCCGTGTCACAAAGGGCCCTTGCACACTCTGCCACCTGTCCTGTTCCATGACATGGTGACCATGCTGCCCCGTGTCACAAAGGGCCCTTGCACACTCTGCCACCTGTCCTGTTCCATGACATGGTGACCATGCTGCACCGTGTCACAAAGGGCCAGCCCTGCTGCCTGTCTCCTACCCCAGAGACCTGTGCCCCCAGGGGGCTTCTCTGCCTGAGGGCAGCCAAAGCCCACATGCATTGGGGGCTGTGCTCCTTCCTACAGGGACTCTTGGCAGGAGCACCTGGAGCACCTGCTGGCAATGCTTGGTATCTGTCCGATGATGTTGCCCTTTCCTGGAATGAATTTTTGTCATGGAAGGGATTGGGAGTAGCACAAAAACACCATCAGCTGCTGAGTTTCACAGCACAATTAGATTGTACAGAGACACTGTCATATTTTCTTGTGCTTTTCTGACTGTCTTCCCTGCATTCTGGAAAAGAAAGAACCTGCCCAGCCTCTGATATTCAGCGCTGCATTTGCTGCGTGTCTGGCTGGGGCCGCTCATGTCCAAACACAACTGCATCCCTGCTGAGCCCAGCAATGGACAGCCACAAACAGGGAGGTTCCCAGTGAACATCAAGGCAGACACCTGGGGAAGTGCAGAGGATAGGGGTAACTCTGTGAGGAGAAGCTGCTCTGGCTCTGTGATTATGGTGCCAGCACCCTGAAGGAGTGGCCAGGAAAGCGCTGGAAGCAGACAGGTGCAGGTTTGGGCAGCACAATATAAAAAGGAGTTTCAGCCATTAGCATCCAAAGGAGGGCTGCAAGGGGAAGGATGTGGAGGGGAAGCCCAAGGTGCAGCCGAGGTCACTGAGTCTGTTCAGCCTGGAGAAGAGGAGACTAAAGGGAGTCAGTGTGGTCTTCGACATCCTCCTGAAGGGAATCAGAGGGGCAGGTACACATCTCTTCACTGGTGTGAGCAGTGACAGGACTCGAGGAAAGGGCGGGGAGCTGGCTCAGGGCAGGTTTTGTTTGAGTATCAGGAAAAGGCTTTTCACCCACAGCATGGTCTGGCACTGAGACATGTTCCCCAGGAAAATGGTCACAACACCAAGCCCCTCTGAGTTTGAGAAGTGTCTGAACAACACTGAGCAGTCGCGCAAGGTTTAAGACACTACACAGAAAGTCAGGGGTTGTGAGCTCTAGGTTTGCATCAGCAGATACTCCTGATTATTACTGTAGGCAGGAGCAGCAAAGCCAAAAGGAGCCAAACAGGCTATTCTGTGTTCTCATGTCCTGCACAGCGCTTAACTGGGAACTCAAGAACGGATTCAGGAGTCTCAGGGCGCACAGGAAGCCACAAAGACTTTGGGATGTTGAAATGGACCAACCTGGTGCCTGTGCCTGAGCTGCACAGGGCTGAGCTCTGACTGGATGATCCAACAGAGGTTGAATGGACATAACATGGCCCACTGGAGACTCCTATTCCTAGTTCTGTGAGCTACAAAATTCTGCTGTAACCGGCTGATTTTTTTATGTTAGCTTGAAATCCAGGAGAGGAAAAGGTAAACATGAAAAAATGTTCTTCGAACTCTAGTGACAGCTGTGCCTGTATACCATCTCTGCCCACGGCACGGTGGTTGGAACTGAGTGATCTTTATGACACTTTCCAACACAAAGTGCTCTGGGATTCTGGGATTCCCCAAGCTGAGAGCAAAACTGAGCCATACAAGTCCCTGCTTTTCTTCAGTGCCTGCTGCTTCTCCCTTTGTTCCAAGTAAGTCCAGGATTTAATGACAAAGGTGACGCATGTGCCTTGAAGGTGCCTGCATGGAGAAGAGGGAGGGCAGCAGCAGCGCAGGATTCGTGTCCCATCAAAGTCTCTCACGATGGCACCAATGCTGCTGCCTTGGGACGCCTGACTGAGGAAGGCCAGTCTGCCCTCAAGCACGGCCATCCAACTCAGGCAGGGGTACAGGCTGCAGATGAAGCTGCCAAGTGTTGCTGTGAGGCTGGCAAGTCAAGAGAAAGCCATTGTGGCCAGTTGTGCTGAAGCCTTTTGCCAAAGCACGGGCAATTGTGCCCACAGTATCCCCCCGTTTGGCATCCCGGCTGGTGCGGGCGCCTCGTTGAGGAGGAGCCGGCGTTCGGGTGCTGCTGTTCCCGTGCACACTCTGGGGCTGTTTCTGTGGGGTCCAGAGCCGCTCCGGCAGCAGCAACTCCACAGCCCTGCTCGAGGAGACATCCCCACCCTCCCCATGGTGGCAGCAGCTCTGCAGGCCCGGAGCTCCGTGTCAGGCGGGCATCGGTCACAGCACCATGGCCTGGGCAGCCACACGGGCCCGGACTGGCCGCCAGCCCTGCCTCTGCCCACAGCCCCTTCTTGGCAGCACCCAGTGGCCATGCCCTGGCAGGGCCCCCCAGCCCTCCTTGTCCCCAGCCAGCCCAGCCTGGGCACCTCAGCAGTGTCCCCACCCTCCTGGTGGGGTGGTGTCCAGCCTCAAGGGCTTCTGCTGTGGGCCTGGCAGATGCGTTGGGGAGGCATCAGAGCAGCCAGGTGTCAGGAACAAGGCGGCTGCCTGGGGGCCGCTTATGGCCTCTGACACCCAGTTCCTCAGGGCCTCCCCTGCCCCGGCCCCTCCGGGTCTCCCCCAGCCCGGCCAACCTGCCCGGCAGCAGCGGCGCAGCCCCGACGGAGCTCCCGAGGAGCAGGATCAAGAGGCACCTGGGAGCCCTCAGCAATGCAGCCAGCAGCACACGGGCAGGAGGACACAGATGGCGGCTCCTGGCTGGGAGAGGGCTTGTGGCCATCTCCAGGCACCAGTCCCACAGGGACCCCCGCAGCTCCGGCCCCTGCCCGCCCGCCCCGTCGGCAGCGTTAAGGCCTCAGCGCAACCACCAAAGGCCAAGGGGCTTCTGGCCATTTCCCCTGCAACGCTGCACGTCTGAGAAGCTTGCTGAGCATAAGCACCCTTTTCCCCCTCTTCCCCAATGCCCCGGGGACACTGCGCAGAAAAAGAAAACTCCTGGGAGTCTGTGGATTAGAACGCTATCTATATTTATAACCTAGAGAAAATCAAAAACAAAAACCATCTTGGAGCAAACGAAAATCGCCGCTGTCTCAGGTGACCCCAGCAGACAGAGCTTCCCAGATCAGCTCTCTGCAGAGCTCCAGCAGCGCAGCCAGGCACGGCCGGACAGACGAGGCCGTGTCTTCCATGCCCT